>CM049932.1:16452500-17112500 GCA_027405835.1 Asclepias syriaca
CCCCACACTTATTTGAAGACAAGAAGAAATGAAAACAAAATAGAAAACTTTTACCCCACACTTATTTGACTAAGGGTAAGAGAGAATGAAGAAAATAAAAGTAAAGGAACATTTCAGACAATTCTTAACACAGGTCTGACTGGTTAGGTTGCTATGACAAGGTCTCAAATGTCTCTAGTAGTTTGTTAGGGTTGAGCAGAAAGTAACTTAACAACTAGGTTGAACTTTTCTCTTAGTCATAAGGTCTTCCTGATGTGTTGTGTGTGTACTAGTCCAGACCAGATAGTCAACACAATAAACTCTTGTCTTAACTGTTACCAGATAACACTTCGACCTATTGCTAGACACACTGACAACAGATAACTTTTCTGAGTTCCGAGCCTTGGTGATCAGATTTTTACTTATTTAGCGCTTATTGATTTTTACTTAGAACACGTCAACTTCAACTACCCATGTAGCGAGTCCCACTCCGATGACTCCCATATCTACACGACCTTAGGGCATCAGGCTTTAAGTTCCCCGAAGGAGTGGTGCTCGAGTAGCGAAGGCCGCTGGCAAACTACCCTTATTTATTTAACTTTCTTTAATTTCTTTTCACTTTTAGCTCAGAGTCTCATCTAGTCATTCTAATTGTCAAAACATCCACAACTGGTCTAATTTTATCTAGTTCAGTCTTGAAAAGGTTATTGGCTGAGGTCTCTAATCCACACAAAGTTGTGCTCAGTTATCAGGAATTCCCTATTCCTAATCAATTAGTCCAAGATAGCCATCACATTGCCTCCTACCAACCATAACATTCTACCTACATATCATAGACATAAGCAATTGTTTAACCAGGCATACTGCATTTAGAAGTCTGAAAGACGGAAAATTTTGAAAAATTTTGGAAGGGTGTGAAAATATGGGGAAAACAAGCAAAAGCATGCAAAAATAATTTTGCAAACTGCTACAATGCACCGTGCACTGCTACCCCACACTTAATTCTGGCACTGTCCTCAGTGTTCATGCATATCTAATTACCCCACACTTATTTGAAAATAAGAAATAAAACGCAATAACATAAAGAATTCTTACCCCACACTTATTCAACTAACTACGGGTAAGGAAGAACATAGAGTATTGAAAGAAATAACAGAACATGAAATAAAATGAAAGAGATACTCCCTTATTCTGTGAAGTACACAATCTGCTCGGACGAGTCAAACGGCTCTCTGTAAAACTTCAGGCATTGTCCGTTTACTTTTTGAATAATGCTATCAGAATCCATTACGTCACATGCTCCGAAAGGTGATACTTTCGTGATTGTGAATGGTCCTGACCAACAGCTACGCAGCTTTCCTGGGAAAAATTTTAAACGTGAGTTGTACAATAATACCTTGTCTCCTGGTTCAAAATTTTTCTGGGCTCTGAGTCGTCTGTCATGCCGGAGTTTACTTGTCAGCTTGAACTGATGTGAATTTTCATAGGCTTTGAGCCTCCACTCATCCAATTCGTTCAGTTGTAGAATCCGGTGTTCCTTAGTTAAGTTTTCATTGAGATAGCATTTTTGTACTGCCCAGTAAGCTCTGTGTTCGAGTTCAACTGGAAGGTGGCATGCTTTTACATAGACAAGTCGATAAGGTGAGAATCCTGTAGTGGTCTTGTATGCTGTACGGAAGGCCCATAATGCATCCTCTAGCTTATTGGCCCAATCCTTACGGTTAACACCCACAGTCTTTTCTAAGATTCTCTTTATTCCCCTATTGGTTACCTCAGCCTGCCCATTGGTTTGGGGTGGTAGGCTGTGGAAACGCGATGCTGAACTCCGTAATGATGAAGCACCTTCTGCAATTGAGAGTTGCAGAAGTGCGTACCTCGATCACTGATTAGGGCTTTCGGACATCCAAATCTGGCAAAAATCTGCTTAAGGAATCTGCATACGGCTCTAGAATCATTAGTAGGTAGGGCCTGTGCCTCAGGCCATTTTGAAAAATATTCTACAGCTACTATGATGTACTTCATACCAAAAGAAGGAGGAAACGGACCCATGAAGTCTATACCCCATATGTCGAATATTTCTACACTTTGGATTACCTGTTGGGGTAGACTGTCTCGAGAAGATATGGTTCCCGCTTTCTGACAGGCATCACACGATCCTGTAAATGCTGCGGCGTCTTTGAATATGGTAGGCCAGTAAAAGCCTGCTTCTAATACTTTTCGGGCGGTATTAGCTGCAGCTAAGTGACCCATGTTGGTCCGCAGTGACAATGTTCCAGAATTTGGAAACCTTCTTCTTGAGATACACACCTTCTGATCATCTGATCTGCACATATTCGAAATAGAAAAGGATCTTCCCAATAGTAATATTTCAAGTCAGCAAAGAACTTTTTTCTTTGTTGAGTAGTGATATCAATAGGGAGAGTCCGGGCTGCCAAGTAATTTGCTATATCTGCAAACCAAGGGGGTGAGAAGAAATCAAACAACGCACATAAATTCTCATCCGGAAATTTATCAGATATGATTTTAGTGTAGAATGATCAGTATAAACAATAGTTTTAGACAGGACTAGATAAGATCGAAATTTATCAAATGCATATACTACTGCTAATAACTCCTTTTCTGTCGTAGTGTAATTCTCCTGAGCATCAGTTAAGGTTTTACTAGCATAATATATTACTCGAAATTTCTTATCATGTCTTTGTCCTAAAACTACTCCTACTGCATAGTCACTAGCATCACACATAAGCTCAAAAGGTAAACTCCAGTCGGGTGATGTCATGATAGGTGCAGTGGTTAAGAGTTCCTTAAGTCTATTAAAAGCTTTTAGACATTTCTCATCAAAGACAAATGGAACATCTTTTCCGAGTAAATTGGTCAACGGCCTGGCTATTAATGAAAAATCTTTTATAAACCTACGATAGAAGCCAGCGTGTCCCAAAAAACTTCTAATGGCTCTCAAATTTTTGGGAGGAGGTAGTCTCGAAATAACTTCAATTTTTGCCTTGTCTACTTCCATACCTAGGTGTGAGATCTTATGTCCTAAGACGATTCCCTCTTTTACCATGAAATGGCATTTTTCCCAATTTAAAACCAGGTTAGATTTTATACAGCATTTCAACATTAACTCCAAGTTCTTTAGACAAACCTCAAATGAATTACCAAAAACAGAAAAGTCATCCATAAATACTTCCATAGATTTTCCTAACATGTCCTCAAAGGTAGCAGTCATAAAACGTTGAAATGTAGCAGGTGCATTACACAAACCAAAAGGCATCCTTCTATATGCAAATGTTCCAAAAGGGCATGTGAAGGTAGTTTTATGCTGGTCCTCAAGGGAAATAGGAATTTGAAAATAACCAGAAAACCCATCAAGAAAGCAATAAAACATATGTCCAGCTAATCTTTCTAACATTTGGTCAATAAAAGGAAGGGGGAAGTGGTCTTTTCGTGTGGCTGTATTTAGTTTTCTATAGTCTATGCATACACGATGACCAGTTACAGTTCTCATAGGGATTAGTTCATTATGCTCATTCCTAACAACTGTTATACCGCCTTTCTTAGGTACTACATGCACCGGGCTTACCCACTCACTATCTGAGATAGGGTAGATAAGTCCTGCATCTAACAATTTAATGACTTCTTTCTTAACAACATCACACACATTAGGATTCAACCTCCTTTGAGGTTGCACACATGGCTTATACTCATTTTCTAGAAGAATCTTATGCGAACAAAAGCTTGGATTAATACCTGGAATGTCTGCAATTTTGTAGGCAAAGGCTCTTCTATACTTTCTGCACATGTCCACAGTCAGCTTCCTTTGTTCTGCAGTCAGATCAGCTGCAAGAATAATGGGAAGTTTCTTGTTGTCATCTAGGAATTCGTAGCACAGATGAGTGGGCAATTCCTTCAGCTCCAAGTCTGGTGGATCTTCAAACGAGGTTCGTTCTTTCTTCATCTCATCATCACCTATCTCAGTGAAACTATCAGAAGTATTTTCATTTTCAGAAGAGCTAAGTTCAGGCTCCTCTAATTCTAGGGAGTCCTCACTCAGGACTTGATAGTTTGAGCATAGGTCTGTCACGTTAATTGCAATCAAGTGTTCCATGGCATCCACACAAAAACAAGTATCATCTAAATACATGGGATACCTAAGGGTCTCATTTAGATCGAAAGTGATGTCATCATTTCCTACCCTTAACTTGATTTGACCATTACTGACGTCTATTAATGCTTTTGAGGTCGCTAGAAATGGTCGACCTAGGATCAGGGGCACTCCTCCTTCCCCATCCATATCCATAGCAACAAAGTCCACAGGAAACACAAATTTTCCGACCTTTACTAAGAGATCTTCAATTATTCCCTTGGGGATTTTGACTGTCCTATCTGCAAGTTGTATGCACATCCTAGTCGTTTTCAAATCATGCAATCCTAATTTATCAAATAAACTAGATGGCATAAGATTAATACTAGCTCCTAAGTCTACTAATGCATTGATGCGTTCCGATTGGTATGCTAAAAGATAGGTTTTATTTACCTATGTCGATTATGAGTAATTAAGGACTGAGTCTTACTAACTGTCACTTAGCATTTAATTATTGTCACTTAATCAATCAGAATCTAAGGCAGAGTACCTATCGTGTAGCTAGTATGTTGGAAACTATCTACGATTTTATTAAGTTAAATATCGTACTCCCAGGGAAGTGGCAACGGCTTAGTAGTAACTACCCTTTTATCCTAACTCCTATCTTATGATCCAGTTATGCAATCTTCATCAATGCCTTTGATGAGAGGGTGATCCATTCTCCACTAGGTTTAAGTCTAATTAATCCCAAAAGTGTTTTATAGAGGAGGTCCTGATTCTATGTTATACTGTTCCTATATGTTGATTGACCTATATTCGAGTATTTTAGATATATCTTAGCCTGGATTGCAACTATGTTCTGTGTCTAAAGGCGTACCACATCTGAGGTTTCTAATAAACCGCCCTACCTTATTGACGGCCCTACTCACGGTTCGGGACGAAGGCATCCATGAAAGCCCTATGTCACTTCGGGGATCATGCCGCTTGCCCTAGCCGCCGGCATAATCGGACTCGGCCCGACTTACCTAGACTACTCTTATCAAGCAGGGTGTTCAGCAGGTTATTTTTATCTAGCATGGTAGACACCAATACTAATTGATGCATGTTAAACTAAACAGGTTATGATTAGACCGTGGTTAGGAATTGTCTATAACCCTAACTTTAGTTCAAAAGAGCACATTAGACACCAATATTAAGCAGGTGGCTATTTCTGGAAAAAATAACAACGTCAACATATAAAACAAATATTCATAAAAATCGTAATCTCGTATTCATAATAAATTTTTGGAACAACACAATAACAACATATAAGAGAGGGACATGGGGACTGATGCCATAAAGAAATCACCCTTTACGTAGTCTCACCGACGGAGCGTACTGCTGTATATGTCGTATTGCTCGCCAGAACCTTCGGAGGACGCTTCCTCAGCCTAGTAACTGGGCTTTACCTTAATACCCAACTTAAGCCCAGCCTTGTGGACTGACTCTTCGAATGCCTAGAGCCCTCTTAGGATCTCCTAACGAAATCCCGGGTATTCTATGAATACCAGAAACGAACCTATCTATAGAAGCCTAAGATCTGAGACTATTTCTCAGAAACTAAAACAAAACACTAACAAGAAAGAAAACTGAGATCCGAGTCTCTGAGTGAGTTGTGTTCTAGAGAAGTGTAGACTGAAAACCACTTAATGACTCGGATCGAGTGGAGAGGAATGAAATCAACTACTGGAGGCATGGGGTATTTATAGCAGCTTTCTATAGTGAAAATCTCCAAAACTTTTGATGTGGGACAACTTCTGGTGCTTCGGGACGCCCGTCCTGGTGGTTTGACTGGGTCGGGACGCCCGTCCCGGACCGTTGACCAAGTCAGCATTTCCAAAAATTGCATTTTTACCCCAAAATTTTCTGTTTTCGTCTACTTTTCACCTGACACTTCCAAAATCATAAAAACTGTTAAATTGAGTAAATAACAATCAATTAAGATCGATTTCTATCAATTTCATCCTAAATCATACATAAAAACATGCTAAAAAGGTATATGATTTTCGCGTATCAAATAACCCCACACTTAGCTTTTTGCTTGTCCTCAAGCAAAGTCTACCTGAAGTTAGTGATTCTAAATCATATGTGCAGTCACTTAAATTTCTAGTCATGTTTTTATTCCAAAAATTATTCAGATAATTCTTAACACAGGTTTGACTGTTTAGGTTGCTATGACAAGGTCTCAAATGTCTCTAGTAGATTGTTAGGATTGAGCAGAAAACAATTTAACAACTAGGTTGAACTCTTCTCTTGGTCATAAGGTCTTCCTGATGTGTAGTGTGTGTACTAGTCCAGACCAGATAGTCAACACAATAAACTCTTGTCTTAACTATTACCAGATAACACTTCGACCTGTCACTAGACACACTGACAACAGATAACTTTCTGAGTTCTGAGCCTTGGTGATCAGATTTTAATTATTTAGCTCTAATTGATTTCTTTCGTTTATAGATTCAGGGTATTTTGAGTCTGCTTAGAACACGTCAACTTCAACTACCCATGTAGCGAGTCCCACTCCGATGACTCCCAGATCTACACGACCTTAGGGCATCAGGCTTTAAGTTCCTCAAAGAAGTGGTGCTCGAGTAGCGAAGGCCGCTGGCAAACTACCCTATTTAATTAACTCACTTTTTTTTTCTTTTTCACTTTTGGCTCAGAGTCTCATCTAGTCATTCCAATTGTCAATGCATCCTACAACTAGTCTAATTTTATCTAGTTAAGTCTTGAAAAGGTAATTGGCTGAGGTCTCTAACCTAGACTAAGTTGTGCTTAATTATCAGGAATTCCTTACACCTAATCAATAAGTTCAAAAATAGTCATCAATTATCTCCTACTAACCATAACATTCTACCTACATATCATAGACATAAGCAATTGTTTAACCAAGCATACTGCATTTAGAAGTCTGAAAGACGGAAAAGTTTTGAAAATTTTTTGGAAGGGTGTGAAAATACGGGGAAAACAAGCAAAATCATGCAAAACTTTTGCCAACTGCTACAGTGCACCGTGCACTGCTACCCCACACTTATTTGAAGACAAGAAGAAATGAAAACAAAATAGAAAACTCTTACCCCACACTTATTTGACTAACTAAGGGTAAGAGAGAAAATAAAACAACCAACAAAACAAGACACAAAAATGAAGAAAATAAAAGTAAAGGAAGATGAGATTAGAAAAACTCCCTTCTTCCCTCGAGCATAAGGGTTTTCTCTGATCTGTCAATTGGCTCTTCACCTTAGCCATGTGCTATTGCTGAGGCATTCTTGACTCTGTAAGCTCTAGATACTGGAACGGATGACGTCAGCTTCGATCCTTCATCGTCGAGCTCTAGGTAGTGGCCTATTCATTTGATGAATGGCTCGAGCCCCACGAACTGCTTCCTCGAATCATTTGTAAGATTTCTCACAATCATAGCAACGTGTCCAGGAGGAACGTGTCTAGGAATGAGATTTCTTGGGATTTGTGTGCCTTCCTGCCAATGTTAGTAAAGGTATTGCATGCAAGTCTTGAATGGAAGAAAAGATACCTGAAGTTTTGGCGAAGCTGTGGTGGTAGGGGGCTCCAGTTGTGTAGATCTGGGCCCAAGTATTTGAGACTTCCTCGGGGAAGTTTCTCATAGCTGATTGGTATGCAGGGGATACAAGCTCCTCCATTGCTATGCTCCTGATACAACGCCAAACTCTTCTATATCCCTTGACCCTTCGATACCACTTGGTAGATCACTTGCTTGCACTGGTCTAGCTTTAATTGTTGCCAGTATCTCATCTATTGCTTCTGCGAGTAGGGGCTTTGTTGTGGTGGTGTCTTCTGACAGTTTCCAGCTTCCGAATTACTCCTCAGCTAAATCCCGTATGATTCCTCTAGTTGGAATTGTATGCATCTCCCATTGGAGCAGCATTCTGCAGTAACCTACTCCTACCTCTTTTGGAATGGTCAGTCATTCCCATAGCAATCCCTGCTAAAGTGTGGTACTTAGCAGACTTCACAGATTTGATACACAGGCTGAACATTTCTTCCTAAAACATTGGCACTCTGAATCTGGAAAACAACTTCTCATAGAATCCCTGATATCAAAGGTTGCAACATTCTGTGTACGTTGCTGGGGTAGACGATCTCTGGAAGATGTGTTACCTATTATTTGGCAAGCATCGTAGGACTGTATCAGAGATACAAAATCCTTGAATATGGTGGGTCAACAAGATCCTGTTTTCAACACTTTCCGGACAGTGTTGATAGTAGTCAATTGGTCTCTTGTAGATTCTTTAGGGCAATGCTCCAAAATCTTGTGTCCTTCGTCTTCTGAGATACCTCTTCTGATCACTTACCCTGCAATGATTCAAAATAGAAAAACGGATCTCCCTAGTAGTAATATTCCAAATCAACAAAGAATTTCTTCTTTTGTTGATAAGTTATATCACTTGGGAATAATTAGCAACTAGATAATTAGTAATATCAGTAAACTACGGAGGAGAATCATTATTCATAGCAAATAATTTCTCATTCAGAAGTTTATCAGATACTACTGTCTCGTCAATAGCTTCTAACTCGGGGTTTTCTAATCTAGACCAAAGGTTTGCTTTCTAGATTTTTAGCCCTTTTTCTTATCCTGTCTTTCTATATCAAATTCAATAGAACTTAACTAATCAATCTTGGTTCGTCATTAGTTTTATTGAACAGATATCTTAGAGTAAAGTAATCAGTATATACTATTGTTTAGACTAGGCATGGCATGAATGTATCATAGGCATATGCAGTAACTTGTAATCCCCTTTCAGTGGTGGTAAGGTTCTACTAGGCATCAGTAAAAGGTCTTACTTGCATAGTGTATAATATGAAGTTCTAATCATGCCTATTTCCTAAAACAATCATTACTACATGGTCACTAGCATCACATATTAATTCACAAAGCACATTCCAATTAGGTGATGTCATAATGGGTGCAGTAATTCCTTTTGGTTTAAACAATCTCATGCATTTATCATCAAACAAAAGGAACATCCTTTCTCATTAGAATACTCAGAGGTTTGTCTATTAAAGAAAATTTTATTTCATGATTCTGTCTAATAGACTAAGCATGACCTAAGAAAATTCCACAATGATATTTCTTCCAGATTAAAACCTGAGCCAAAAATTGACAACTCAGAAAAATATTCTATCCTCATTTCCATTTTTATTTTTTTTTCGAAATTAAGTAATAGGGAAAAAACGAAAAAGAGAAACAAATGTACGAAAAAAAATATAACTAAGAAAGAACAAGAGATAGGGAAGAAGAACAACTTACCGTTGAGCAAGAAAAATACATTTTTTTGGATTTTAAATTTTTAACATTTTTTTCTTTTTTTTTCGAAAGCGGTTAAATTTCCTCAATATGGTTTTAGAATGATTTTCTAAAATTTGATTATCCTAAGTGTCTTAATTTCAGATAATATCTAAAATCAATTAGTTATGATAATCCTATATTTCGGAAAGTGGTTGTCTAACTAGCATAAGATAAGTGTAGTTCTAAAGTCTAGGTTACTACCGTTACCTATCATAAGTCTCTAGAATTTTGATCAGGAATCCTAAATTCATTATGATATTTCCCCGGTAACGGCGCCAAAAATCTGATGTTTTCCGATTGGTATGCTAAAAGATAGGTTTTATTTACCTATGTCGATTATGAGTAATTAAGGACTGAGTCTTACTAACTGTCACTTAGCATTTAATTATTGTCACTTAATCAATTAGAACCTAAGGCAGAGTACCTATCGTGTAGCTAGTCTATTGAAAAGTATCTACGATTTTATTAAGTTAAATATCGTACTCCCAGGGAAGTGGCAACTGCTTAGTAGTAACTAGCCTTTTATCCTAACTCCTATCTTATGATCCAGTTACGCAATCTTCATCAATGACTTTGATGAGAGGGTGATCCATTCTCCACTAGGTTTTAAGTCTAATTAATCCCAAAAGTGTTTTATAGAGGAGGTCCTGATTCTATGTTATACTGTTCCTATATGTTGATTGACCTATATTCGAGTATTTTAGATATATCTTAGCCTGGATTGCAACTATGTTCTGTGTCTAAAGGCGTACCACATCCGAGGTTTCTAATAAACCGCCCTACCTTATTGACGGCCCTACTCACGGTTCGGGACGAGAGCATCCATGAAAGCCCTATGTCACTTCGGGGATCATGCCGCTTGCCCTAGCCGCCGGCATAATCGGACTCGACCCAACTTACCTAGACTACTCTTAACAAGCAGGGTGTTCAGCAGGTTATTTTTATCTAGCATGGCAGACACCAATACTAATTGATGCATGTTAAACTAAACAGGTTATGATTAGACCGTGGTTAGGAATTGTCTATAACCCTAACTTTAGTTTAAAAGAGCACATTAGACATGCAGACATAGTGAATATTAAGCAGGTGGCTATTTCCGGAAAAACATAACAACGTCAACATATAAAACAAATATTCATAAAAATCGTAATCTCGTACTCATAATAAATTTTTGGAATAACACAATAACAACATATAAGAGAGGGACATGGGGATTGATGCCATAAAGAAATCACCCTTTACGTAGTCTCGCCGACGGAGCGTACTGCTGTATATGTCGTATTGCTCGCCCCGACTCTGCTCGCCAGAACCTTCGGAGGACGCTTCCTCAGCCTAGTAACTTGGCTTTACCTTAATACCCAACTTAAGCCCAGCCCTGTGGACTGACTCTTCGAACGCCTAGAGCCCTCTTAGGATCTCCTAACGAAATCCCGAGTATTCTATGAATACTAGAAACGAACCTATCTATAGAACCCTAAGATCTGAGACTATTTCTCAGAAACTAAAACAAAACACTAACAAGAAAGAAAACTGAGATCCGAGTCTCTGAGTGAGTTGTGTACTAGAGAAGTGTACACTGAAAACCACTTAATGACTCAGATCTAGTGGAGAGGAATGAAATCAACTGCTGGAGGCCTGGGGTATTTATAGCAGCTTTCTGGAGTGAAAATCTCTAAAACGTTCTATGTGGGACAACTTCTGGTGCTTCGGGATGCCCGTCCTGGTGGTTTGACTGGGTCGGGACGCCCGTCCCGGACCGTTGACCAAGTCAGCATTTCCAAAAATTGCATTTTTACCCTAAAATTTGTTGTTTTCGTCTACTTTTCACCTGACACTTCCAAAATCATAAAAACTGTGAAATTGAGTAAATAACAATCAATTAAGATCGATTTCCTATCAATTTCATCCTAAATCATACATAAAAACATGCTAAAAAAGGTATATGATTTTCGCGTATCATGCATGCATGTTAGTAATATTTCCAATTGTACATGGCAAGGTAAAACAACCAGGATCTTTTTGTTTAGATGGTAGTTTATTCAACAGAACCGCCGAACATTCTTCATTAAGAACCACCTTGTCCATGTCAAATTTTCTTTTGTTACTAACAACTTCTTTTAAAAACTTAGCATACTTTGGCATTTCAGAAATAACATCAAGTAAAGGTAAATTAACATGAATCTAACTAAAATTCTTAAGGAATTTCTCAAATTGCTCCTTATCTTTATTGTGCATAAGTCTGGCAGGGTAAGGTACTTTTGGTCGATACTCGGGAATAAACTCAGTCTTCCCTTTCCTTGCTACTTCGATTTCGACATCCGTCGGCGTTGGGTCCTTGGAGCCTTCTTCTGGTTCCTGCACAAGAATAGGAGGGTCAGATGGTTTGGGTGGAGATGGAGGTAGAATTTTACCAGATCTTAAAGTGATGGTCTTGCATTCAGTTTGAGGGTTGGTCTCAGTGTTGCTTGGTAGTGTTCCCTGGGACCTGTGAGAGAAATGGGTGGATAGCTGACCCATTTGCCTCTCTAAAGTTTGTATAGCAGCTTGTGTGTTTCTGATTGTTTGCTCGGTCTGCTTCTGTCTATTCTCGTTCTGCTGGATTCTTTCTGCGTGAGCTTCCTGAATCTTTCTGTTGGACTCTATCATTTCCTTGTTAGAGTCGGAAATGCTCTTCAGCATGTCTCTGAATTCTTGCATGGGGTCAGTTGGAATGATGTAGTTCCTCGGTGCAGGCAGAGCGACTTGCTGGTTCTGCGGATATGGCAGTTGCTGAGGTACTCTTTTCTGGAAGTTAGTAGTCCCAGAATTGTTTCTCCAGCTAAATATCGGATGGTTCTTCCAAGTGGGATTGTAGGTATTTCCTATAGGAGCAGAGTTCACTGCGTCCACTTGTTCCATATCCTCTGGAATAGTTAATATCCCATTACCATAACAATCCCCACTGAAATGTGGTCCTTGGCAAAATTTGCAGACTTGGTATACTGACTGAATGCTTTTCCCTTGTTGGAAAGCATTCAGCTGATTAGTAATGCTGGCCTTCAGTACCTCAAATTGATCATCAGTGGAGGCAACGACCGCATTTACTGGTTGCTTCTTAGCTCGGCCACTTGTGCGCCAATTCTTGCTGTTCCTGTAGAGTCTCTCCAGAGCGTTTCTAGCATCTACATCACTCATTCCATTGAAACCGCTCTGGGGATTGAGTCCATCAAGAATTTGCTTACCCATGTCTGACATACCCCCGTAAAATTGCTGAATCAGCAATGCCTCGGTAAGTCCATGTTGGGGGCAGAGCCTGAGTAGCTCCTTGAATCTGTCCCAAGCTTCGATCACTGTCTCATCATCTACATCACTCATTCCATTGAAACCGCTATGGGGATTGAGTCCATCAAGAATTTGCTTACCCATGTCTGACATACCCCCGTAAAATTGCTGAATCAGCAATGCCTCGGTAAGTCCATGTTGGGGGCAGAGCCTGAGTAGCTCCTTGAATCTGTCCCAAGCTTCGATCACTGTCTCATCAGCAGCTTGAGTGAAACTAGACAGAGCCCTTCGATATTCTAGGACTCTTGCTGCATAGTAGTACTATTCTAGGAAGGCTTTGCTTAACTCGTCCCAAGAGGTGATGGAGTTAGTAGGTAGCTGGGCCAACCATCTCTTAGCTCTGTCCCTCAGTGAGTAGGGAAAAAGGTTCAGTTTAGTTACTTCTGCAGTATGATCTCCCTTGAGGCCTTCGCAAAGAGAAGAGAAGTCAGATAAGTGTTCCAGTGGATTCTCGGCTGCAGTTCCTCCAAATTGAACCCGATTTATAATCAGCTGGATCACATTCGGTTTAAGATCATAGCGAGGGTTCCCAGGGATTCGGATGGCGGATGAGACTGGGATAGTCTGTGGCTGGATGTAGGATTCGAGGGTTGGTCTTTCAGCAGCCATCTCTGTTCTTCGCCTATTAGCTGTGCGAATGATTCGTTCAGGATTCTCAACTGGTGTTTCAAGGTAAGCTTCTGAAGATCGAGTCATGCAACTACAGAGAAGAACACGTTTTAGCCTGAGCAAACTGGTTAGTGGGGTTACAGGGAAAGTGACAGATTATGAATTCGGAAGAAGAAAGAAAGAAAAGAAAACTATTCAACTATGGAAGGGAAATAACACAAAAGATAGGGAAAAGAACAACTTACCATTGAACAAGAAAAAGTACAATTTTTTTCGGATTTTTAGATTTTAACATTTTTTTCTTTTTAATATTTCGAAAGCAATTAAATTCCCTCAATATGGTTTTAGAATGATTTTCTAAAATTTGATTATCCTAAGTGTCTTAATTCCAGATAACATCTAAAATTAATTAGTTATGATAATCCTATATTTCGGAAACTGATTGTCTAACTAGTATAAGAGAAGTGTTGGGTTAAGGTCTAGGTTACTACCGTTACCTATCATAAGTCTCTAGAATTTTGATCAGGAATCCTAAATTCATTATGATATTTCCCCGGCAACGGCGCCAAAAATCTGATGCGTTCCGGTCGATGTGCTAAATAGGTTTTATTTTACCCTATGTTGATTATGAATAATTAAGGACTGTGATTGACTAATTGTCACATTTAGTCTCTATGGTGTCACTTAATCAGCCAGAACCTAAGGCAGAGTACCTATCGTGTAGCTAGTCTGTTTGAAAGTATCTACGATTTTATTAAATAAATATCGTACTCCCAGGGAAGTGGTAACGGCTTAGTAGTAACTAGCCTTTATTCCTAACTCTTATCTTATAATCCAGTTATGCAATCTTCATCAATAACTTTGATGAGAGGGTGATTCATTCTCCACTAGGTTTAAGTCTAACCAAACCTGAAAGTGTTTTATAGATGAGATCCTGATTTTATGTTATACTGTTACTATACGTTGATTGACCTATATTTGAGTATTTTAGACATGTCTTGGCCTGGATTGAAACTATGTTCTGAGTCTAAAGGTGTACCACATCTGAGTTTCTACGCTACCGCCCCATCGTTAAGGGTAACGGCCCTACTCACGGCTCGGACAAAAGTCAGCAATGAACGCCCTATGTCACTTTGGGGATCATACTGCTCGTCTCATAACCGCCGGCATAACACTCTACTCAGCCTACCTAGACTACTTTCAACCAACAGGGTGTTCCGCAGATTATTTTATCTAGTATGGCAGACACCAATACTAATTGATGCCCGGATTGGGACGCCCGTCCCGAGTCCTGGACGCCCGTCCCGGTGCTTTGACTGGGTCGGGACGCCCGTCCTGAGCCGTTGACCAGGTCAGCATTTCCAAAAATTGCGTTTTTGCCCCAAAATTTGCTGTTTTCGTCTACGTTTCACCTGACACTTCCAAAATCATAAAAACTGTGAAATTACGTAAATAATAAACAATTAAGATCAATTTACCCTCAATTTCACCCTAAATCATATATAAAAACATGCTAAAGAGGTGATACGATTTTCGCGTATCAAGTACTACTCTGCAGCAAGGGTCCTAGAATATCGAAGGGCTCTATCCAGTTTTACTCAAGCTGCTGATGAGACAATGATCGAAGCTTGGGAGATATTCAAGGAGCTACTCAGGCTCTGCCCCCAACATGGTCTTACCAAAGCACTGCTGATCCAGCAATTCTACGGGGGTATGACGGACATGGGTAAGCAAGTTCTTGAAGGACTCAATCCCTAGAGCGGTTTCAATGGAATGAGTGATGTAGATGCTAGAAACGCTCTGGAGAGGCTCTATAGGAATAGCAAGAACTGTCGCACAAGCGACCGAGCTAAGAAGCAACCAGTAAATGCGGCCCACGCCTCCACTGATGATCAATTTGAAGCACTGAAGGCCAGCATTACTAATCAACTAAATGCTTTCCAACAAGGGAAAAGTGTTCAGCCAGTATATCAAGTCTGCGAATTTTCCCAAGGACCGCATTTTAGTGGAGATTTTTATGGTAATAGAATATTGACTATTCTAGAAGATATGGAACAAGTGGATGCAGTTAACTCTCCTCCAATCCCACCTGGAAGAACCATCCGGGATTCAGTTGGAGAAACAATTCTGGGACTACTAACTTCCAGAAAAGGGCGCCTCAGCAACTGCCATATCCGCAGAACCAGCAAGTCGCTATGCCCGCATCAAGGAACTACATCGTTCCAGTTGACCCCATGCAAGAATTCAGGGACATACTGAAAGGTATTGCCGACTCTAACAAGGAGATGATAGAGTCTAACAGGAAGGTCCAGGAAGCTCATGCAGAGAGAATCCAGCAGAACGAGAACAGACAGAAGCAGAACGAGCAAACAGTTAGAAATACACAAGCTGCTATACAAACCTTAGAGAGACAAATGGGCCAGCTATCCACCCATCTCTCTCACAGGTCCCAGAGAACGCTACCAAGCAACACTGAGACCAACCCCCAAACTGAATGCAAGACCATCACTCTAAGATCTGGTAAAGTTCTATCTCCATCTCCGCCCAAACCATCTGACCCTCCTATTCTTGTGCAGGAACCAGAAGAAGGCTCCAAGGATCCAACGCCGACGGATGTCAAAACCGAAGTAGCAAGGAAAGGGAAGACGGAGTGTATTCCTGAGTACCGGCCAAAAGTACCTTACCCTGCCAGACTTATGCAGAATAAAGATAAGGAGCAATTTGAAAAGTTTCTTAAGAATTTAAGTCAGATTCATGTTAATTTGCCTTTACTTGATGTTATTTCTGAAATGCCTAAGTATGCTAAGTTTTTAAAAGAAGTCGTTAGTAATAAAAGAAAATTTGACATGGACAAGGTGGTTCTTAATGAAGAGTGTTCGGCAGTTTTGCTGAATAAACTGCCTTCTAAATAGAAAGATCCTGGTTGCTTTACCTTGCCATGTACAATTGGAAATATTACTAACATGAATGCATTAGCAAACTTAGGAGCTAGTATTAATCTCATGCCATCTAGTTTATTTGATAAATTAGGATTGCATGATTTGAAAGAGACTAGGATGTGCATACAACTTGCAGATAGGACAGTCAAAATCCCCAAAGGAATAGTTGAAGATCTCTTAGTAAAGGTCAGAAAATTTGTGTTCCATGTGGACGTTGTTGTCATGGATATGAATGGGGAAGGAGTGCCCCTGATCCTAGGTCGACCATTTCTAGCTACCTCAAAAGCATTAATAGACGTCAGTAATGGTCAAATCAAGTTAAGGGTAGGTAATGAGGACATCACTTTTGATTTGAATGAAACCCTTAGGTATCCCATGCATTTAGATGATACTTGCTTTTGTGTGGATGCTATTGAGCACTTGATTGAAATTAATGTGACAGACCTATGATCAAACTATTAAGTCTTGAGTGAGGACTCCCTAGAATTAGAGGAGACTGAACTCAGCTCTTCCGAATATGAAATTAACTCTGATAGTTTCACTGAGATAGGTGATGATGAGATGAAGAAAGAACATAATTCATTTGAAGATCCACCATACTTGGAACTGAAGGAATTGCCCACTCATCTGTGCTATGAATTCCTAGACGAAAACTTCCCATTATTCTTGCAGCTGATCTGACTACAGAACAACAGAAGCTGACCATGGACATGTGCAGAAAGTATAGAAGAGCCTTTGCCTACAAAATTGCAGACATTCCAGGTATTAATCCAAGCTTTTGTTCGCATAAGATTCTTCTAGAAAATTATTATAAGCCATGTGTGCAACCTCAAAGGAGGTTGAATCCTAATGTGTGTGATGTTGTTAAGAAAGAAGTAATCAAACTGTTAGATGCAGGACTTATCTATCCTATCTCAGATAGTGAGTGGGTAAGCCCGGTGCAGGTAGTACCTAAGAAAGGCGGTATAACAGTTGTCAGAAATGAACATAATGAACTAATTCCTATGAGAACTATAATTGGTCATCGTGTATGCATAGACTATAGGAAACTAAATAAGACCACACGAAAAGACCACTTCCCCCTTCCTTTTATTGACCAAATGTTAGAAAGATTGACTGGACATATGTTTTACTGCTTTCTTGATGGGTTTTCTGGATATTTTCAAATTCCTATTTCCCCTGAGGACCAGCATAAAACTACTTTCACATGCCCTTTTGGAACATTTGCATATAGAAGGATACCTTTTGGTTTGTGTAATGCACCTGCTACATTTCAACGTTGTATGACTGCTATTTTTGAGGACATTGATATGCATAAATCATATCACATTTTTAGCATGTTTTTAGATATAATTTAGGGTGAAATTGATAGGAAATCGGTCTTAATTGATTGTTATTTACTCAATTTCAAAATGTTTATGATTTTGGAAGTGTCAGGTGAAAAGTAGACGAAAACAGCAAATTTTGGGGCAAAAATGCAATTTTTGGAAATGCTGACCTGGTCAACGGGTCAGGACGGGCGTCCTGACCTAGTCAACGCACCAGGATGGCCGTCCCAATCCAGGACGGCCGTCCCGAAGCACCAGAAGTTGTCCCACATCAAAATTTTTGGAGATTTTCACTCCATAAAGCTGCTATAAATACCCCAGGCCTCCAAGAGTTGAAATCATCCCTCTCCACTCGATCTGAGTCATTCAGTGGTTTCTAGTGTACAATTCTCGAGTACAAAACTCACTCAGAGACTTAGATTTCAGTAAAAGTTTTCTTTCTTTCTTGTTAGTGTTTCGTTTCTTAGTTTCTGAGAATTAGTCTCAGATCTTAGATTACGACTAGATAGGGTTCGTTTTCGGTATCATAGAATACCGGGATTTCGTTAGGAGATCCTAATAGAGAGATATGGTGCATGTTCTTAGTCATATTAGGGCAATTTGCTTAAGCCCGGGATGTAAGGTAAAGCAATTGCTACTAGGTCTGAGGAGCGTTCTCTGAAGGCTCTGTCGAGTAGAGTAGGATCGAGCAGTCAGAAGCATACAGGAGCTGCAGCACCGGCTGGACCTGCATAAAGCGATGACTACTTTATGATAGTGGGTCCCCTAGACGAGGTTCTGTATGTTTTTGAATTTTTTTATCTGAATATTAATTTGATACTGAATTCATTATCATACATGTTTTACAATTTGAGATACTGTTCATTTTCCCGGGAAGATCATAGAGCTAGAATTATCATTATGAATGTTGAACTGTCGTGTTCTTTTAAATTAAACTAGGGTTATAGACAACTCCTAACCAAGGTCTGAATCATAACCGGATTAGTTTAACAGACTGTAAAAGGTTTGCCAAATTAGGAAGAAATAACAAAATAGATCACCATGTTTGTTAGAGTACCCTAATAAAGCTGAGTTTGTACGTTATGCCAATCCTAGGGTTAAGTGACATGATACCGAAGTGACATAGGGTACCGTTCATGGATACTTTAATCCGACAAATGAGAAGGATCATCCCAAGGTAGGGGTGAATACACCAGATAACTCGGATATGGTAAACAGATGGTTACATTTCATAATTGCCTTAGAGATCAAGATATATCTAAAATGTTCGAAGATAAGGTCAAACAAATTGTAATAACTGAGCTTAAATTGATGAATGCATGTCTACTCTTGAATGCTATTTGCTTGTTATGGGTGATTGGGATCACCAATCAATCTCAAAGTATTGATTATCGATTGACTGATTAGATAATAAGATGAATGTTAGGATTAAGGGATAGTTGCTACTAAGCTGTTACCAGTTCCCTGAGAGTACGATAGTAATAAATTAAAATCGTAGATACTTTCCAAGTACTAGCTACACGATAGGTACTCTGCCTTAGGTTCTGATTGATTAAGTGACAACAATTGAATGCTAAAGTGACAGTTAGTAAGACTCATTCCTTAATTACTCATAATCGATATAGGTAAATAAAAGTCTATCTTTTAGCATACCAATCGGAACGCATCAGACATGTTAGGAAAGTCTATGAAAGTATTCATGGATGACTTCTCTGTTTTTGGAAATTCATTTGGGGCTTGTCTAAAGAACTTGGAATTAATGTTGAAACGTTGTATAAAATCTAATTTGGTTTTAAATTGGGAAAAATGCCACTTCATGGTAAAAGAGGGAATCGTATTAGGACATAAGATCTCACACCGAGGTATGGAAGTAGATAAGGCTAAAATTGAAGTTATTTCAAAACTGCCTCCACCCAATATTGTGAGAGCCGTTAGAATTTTTTTGGGACACGCTGGCTTTTATCGTAGGTTTATAAAGGATTTCTTATTAATAGCCAGGTCGTTGACCAATTTACTCGGAAAAGATGTTCCATTTGTCTTTGACGAAAAATGTCTAAAAGCCTTTAATAGACTTAAGGAACTTTTAACTACTGCACCTATCATGACGTCACCTGACTGGAGTTTACCTTTTGAACTAATGTGTGATGCTAGTGACTATGCAGTAGGAGTTGTTTTAGGACAAAGACATGATAAGAAATTTCATGTAATATATTATGCTAGTAAAACCTTAACTGATGCTCAGGAAAATTACACTACGACAGAAAAGGAATTATTAGCAGTAGTATATGCATTTGACAAATTTCGATCTTATCTAGTCCTGTCTAAAACCATTGTTTATACTGATCACTCTGCATTAAAGTACTTGTTCAATAAAACCGACACAAAGCCAAGATTAATCAGATGGGTTTTATTACTTCAAGAATTCGACATAGAAATTTGGGATAAGAAAGGGGCAGAAAACTTAGCCGCAGACCACTTGTCCAGGCTAGAGAATCCGACCCTAGAAGCTATAGATGACTCAATTATATCTGACAAATTTCCGGATGAGAACTTATGTACACTGTTTGCTATTTTCTCACCTCCTTGGTTTGCAGATATAGCAAATTACTTGGCAGCTCATACTCTTCCTAGTGATATCACTATTTAGCAGCGAAGAAAATTCTTTGCTAACCTGAAATTTTACTATTGGGAAGATCCTTTTCTATTTCGAATATGTGCAGATCAGATGATCAGGAGATGTGTCTCTCAAGAAGAAGGTTTCCAAATTCTGGAACATTGTCACTGCGGACCAGTAGGCGGTCACTTAGCTGCAGCTAATACCGCCCGGAAAGTATTAGAAGCAAGCTTCTACTGGCCTACCATATTCAAGGACGCCGCAACATTCACAGGATCGTGTGATGCCTGTCAGAAAGCTGGAAACATATCTTCTCGAGACAGTCTACCCCAACAGGTAATTCAAAGTGTAGAGATATTTGACATATGGGGTATAGACTTTATGGGTCCATTTCCTCCTTCTTTTGGTAAGAAATACATCATAGTAGCTGTAGAATATTTTTCAAAATGGCATGAGGCACAGGCCCTACCTACTAATGATGCTAGAGTCGTGTGCAGATTCCTTAAGCAGATTTTCGCCAGATTTGGATGTCCGAAAGCCCTAATCAGTGACCGATGTACGCACTTCTGCAACTCTCAATTGTAGCAGGTACTTCAGCAATATGGAGTTCAACATCGCTTTTCCACATCCTACCATCCTCAAACCAATGGGCAGGCTGAGGTAACCAATAGAGGAATAAAGAGAATCCTAGAAAAGACTGTGGGTGTTAACCGTAAGGATTGGGCCATAAAGCTGGATGATGCATTATGGGCCTTCCGTACAGCATACAAGACCACTACGGGGTTGTCACCTTATAGACTAGTCTATGGAAAAGCATGCCACCTTCCGGTTGAACTTGAACATAGAGCTTACTGGGCAGTGCGAAAATGCAATCTAGACGATAACTTAACTAAGGAACACCTGATTCTACAACTCAACGAATTGGATGAGTGGAGGCTCAAAGCCTATGAAAACTCACATCAATTCAAGATGACAAGTAAACTCCGGCATGACAGGCGACTCAGAGCCTAGAAGAGTTTTGAACCAGGAGATAAGGTATTGCTATACAACTCACGTTTCAAATTTTTCCCAAGAAAGTTGTGTAGCTGTTGGTTAGGCCCGTTCACTATCAAGGAAGTATCACCCTTTGGAGCATGTGTCATCATGGATTCTGATGGCACTACTCAAAAAGTGAACGGGCAACGCTTAAAGATCTACATAGAACCTTTTGACTTATCCGAGCAGACTGTTGACTTCGCAGAATAAGGGAGTATTTCTTTCATTTTATTTCGTGTTTTGTTATTTGTTATTTCTTTCATTGCTTTATTTTCCTTCTTACCCTTAGTTAGTCGAATAAATGTGGGGTATGAGTTTTATGTTTTGTTTTTATTCCTTCTTGTTTTCAAATAAGTGTGGGGTAATTTAGATATGCATGAACACTGAGGACAGTGTCAGACTTAAGTGTGGGGTAGAAGTGCACACTGCACTGTAGTAGGAAAAACAATTTTGCATGATTTTTGCATGTTTTCCCATATGTTCACACCCTTCCAAATTTTTTCAAAAAATTTCATTCTTTCAGACTTCAAAATGCATTATGATTGGTAAAACATTGCTGATGTCTATGATATGTTTGTAGAATGTTATGATCAATAGGAGACAACGTGATGGCTTTCTTGAATTTATCGATTAGGAATAGGGAATTCCTGATAATTGAGCACAACTTAGTTTGGATTAGAGACCTCAGCCAAATACCTTTTCAAAACTTAACTAGATAAGATTAGACCAATTGAGGATGTATTGGCAATCAAAATGACTAGATGATGCTCTGAGCTGAAAGTGAAAAGAAAAATAAAGAGAGTTAACTAAATAGGGTAGTTTGCAAGCGGCCTTTGTTACTCGAGCACCACTCCTTAGGGGAACTTAAAGCCTGATGCCCTAAGGTCGTGTAGGTTTGGGAGTCATCGGAGTGGGACTCGCTACATGGGTAGTTAAAGTTAACGTGTGAAAGCAGACACAAAATACCCTAAAAAATCAATAAAAGAAAAATCAATAAATGTTTAATTAAAAATCTTGTCACCAAGGCTCAGAACTCAGAAAGTTGTTTGTTGTTAGTATGTCTAGTGATAGGTCGAAGTATTATCTGGTAAGAGTCGAGATGAGAGTATATTGTGTTGACTATCTAGTCTAGACTAGTACACACACTACACATCAGGAAGACCTTGTGACTGAGAGAAGAGTTCAATCTAGTTATTAAGTTGTTAAACGTGCTTGACCATGATAATCTACTAGAGACATTTGAGACCTTGTCATAGCAACTTAACCAGTCAGACCTGTGTTGTGAATTATCTGATTCAGTGAAGAATTTTGGAGTAAAAACATGACTAGATATTTTAAGTGACTGCACCTATGATTTAAAATCACTAACTTTAGGTAGACTTTGCATGAGGACAAGCAAAAAGCTAAGTGTGGGGTTATATGATATGCATAAATCATATCACATTTTTAGCATGTTTTTAGGCATAATTTAGGGTGAAATTGATGGTAAATCATTCTTAATTTATTGTTATTAACTCAATTTCACAGTTTTTGTGATTTTGGAAGTGTCAGGTGAAAAGTAGAAGAAAATGGCAAATTTCGGGGTAAAAACGTGATTTTCAGAAGTTCAGAAGTCGGGATGGGCGTTCCGAACCTAGGATGGGCGTCCTGACCTGGTCAACAAGCCAGGACGGGCGTCCAGGACTTGGGACGGCCGTCCTGACCTGGTCAACAGGCCAGGACGGGCGTCCCGAGCCGCAATTCAGAATCCCACATCGAAATTTTGAGAGAAAATCACCCAGCTCCCCTACTATAAATACCCCAGGCATTCCTCAGTTGAATTCATTCCTCTCCACTCGATCTGAGTCATTCAGTGACTTCAAGTATACAGTTTTCCATAGTATACAAGTCACTTAGAGACTCAAGTTTTAGTATAGGTTTATTTATATTCTTAGATAGTGTCTCGTTTTCTTTGTTTCTGAGAGTCTGTCTCAGATCCTAGGATACGACTAGATAGGTTCATTTCTGGTATTCATAGAATACCTGGGGTTTCGTTAGGTGATCCTAAGAGGGCTCTAGGCGTTCGAACAGTCAGTCAACAGGGTTGTGCTTAAGCTGGGTATTAAGGTAAATTTCAGCTACTAGGCTGAGGAAGCGTCCTCCGAAGGTTCTGTCGAGTAGAGTCGGGTCGAGCAGTCCAACATATACAGGCAGTTGCTCCATCGGCGAGACTAAGTAAAGGGTGAATACTTTATGGCATCAGTCCCCCTATCCCTCTCTTTATATGTCTGTACTGTGTTCGTCCAAACATTTATTATATCTATTGGATTATGATTTTATGAATATTTGTTATGCATGTCGAAGTACTTTATGATTTTCCGGAAATGGCCACCAGCTTAACTTTCATTATGTCTACATGTCTAATGTAGTTTCTTTTAAACTAAATGTAGGGTTATAGACAATTCCTAACCATGGTCTAATCATAACCTATTTAGTTTAACAGGCATTAATTTAGGACTTCTCCGTCGAGATGCATTAATGTCTGCCATATTAGATGAAATAACCTATAGATCACCATGTTTGTTAGAGTAGTCTAAGTAGGCTGAGTTTGTGTGTTTATGCCGGCATTAGGGCGAGCGGCATGATCCCCTAAGTGACATAGGGCTTTCATGGATGCCTTTAGCTCGAACTGTGAGTAGGGCCGTCATTAAGGTAGGGCGGTTTATCAAGTAACTCAGATGTGGTACACCTTTAGACTCAGTACATAGTTGCAATCTAGGCCAAGATATATCTAAAATACTCAAATATAGGTCAATCAACATGTAGGAACAGTATAACATAGAATCAGGACATTATCTGTACAACACTCTTAGGCTTAAATAGACTTAAACCTAGTGGAGAATGAATCACCCTCTCATCAAAGATATTGATGAACGATTGCATAACTGGATCATAAGATAAGAGTTAGGGTAAGAGGATAGTTACTACTAAGCCGTTACCACTTCCCTGAGAGTACGATATTTGATTTAATTAAAATCGTAGATACTTTCCAATAGACTAGCTACACAATAGGTACTCTGCCTTAGGTTCTGATTGATTAAGGGACAGTGTAGAGACTAAATGTGACAATTAGTCAAGATAAGTCCTTAATTACTCATAATCAACATAGGATAAAACAACACCTATTTTAGTATATCAGTCGGAACGCATCATTCAGCTTTGTAAATGTTATTGTAATTAGACAGTGCATGCTTATTTGGGTTTATTGTGGACTACAAATTTGTATGTTCTCACAAAACCCATTTTTTCATTTATAAGTTGCTCTATTGTGCACTTGTGGATGAATCTAAATGTATTTTACCATTCATATATATTGATGTTGTTTTGTAATTGTTACTGTAGTTATACTGTGCATGGTTATTTAGGATTAATGTGGAAAAGAAAGTTGAGTTTATTTATGCTCACCCAGAACTCATTATAAAAAAATTGTATGTTTAACCATTGGCTTCATTTATGCATTAATTGAATCTAATTTACTGTGCATGTGGAGACTTTGTTTGCATTTTGGATGATTGTAATTGTTATGATGTATTGGATAAACAATGCAGTTCTTATAAAATTCACTTTTTTTTTAAACAAATGCAAAGCCTGATGATGATTTGTTTACTATGAAATTGTTTTATGGGGGTGAATGGTGAGAAGAGCGGGGGTATAGATCATTTAAATGAGGAAATTGGAGATACGTAGACTATGTCAATAGATATTGTCTATGTGTTTTAGATATTAATCAAATGTTGAAGAAAATTACAAAGGTAGGAACATAAACATTGTCGTATGCTTATCTAGAACCAATAGGTTCATTCAAAGATGGATTGAGGTTAGTTGCACGAGATGATGATTTACTTGACATGTGCAGTTAGGTCCCTAGGTTTAAAGTGATTGAATTTTATGCTGAAAAAAATGATCTTGAGAGTATAATTAACATATTTAAAAGTTAGTCTTACATGAAAAGCCTGAAGTTAAAAGTTCAGTGGTTATACAAGAAATAGAAGAACCAATAGTTGAGCATGTTGTTAGTAAGAATAGAAGAGGTAAAAAGAAAGTGAAACCTCAAACTGTGGGGGTAGAAGAGGAAGAGATAGTGCCTGAATTGGAGGTGGATGAGGCAGAGGAAGTGGCTGATTTGGAGGTGAATGAAGCAGAGACATTGACTGATTTGAAGCTGAATGGGGAAGAGGCAGAGGCAGTGGAACTTGAAACTGAAGCAACACTAACCCAAGTTCATGAAACACAAACACATGAAACTGAATTTAGGAATGAATATTCAATGCAAGATGGAGAAACACTTACTCAAGTACAGAATGTTATTAGAGAGCAAAGTGGTGTGAATGATCCAGAGTTGGGAGATGATGAAGTGACAGATGACAGTGATGAATCTGCTAATGAGGAACATTCCTTAAATGATGATGAATATTGTCAAGAAGATAGTTTTCATTAATGAAGACATTGGAAATGAAGAACAAAGTGTACCATATCAAGTTGATAGGAATGAAGAAGAAACTAATCGTGATGAAGAGGAAGCACATGCTGGAAATGACCAACCTGATGATGAAAAAGATGAATTACAACATGGTGGAAATGAACAAGAGGAAGAACATGGTGGGAATGAACAAGAGCAACAACTGAATGATGATTTCATGGAAGACAGATTGATGAGTGGCAGTGACAAACTCTGAAGCTAAAACAGATGTGGTGAAGATATATAACTTTTTTGGCTCAGAAAGGGATATGGCAAATCCTAACGTTGCAATTAGGCATGAGATTTACCAATGGTAAAGAGTTTAAGGAAGTTGTAAAAAATTATTGTATTAATGAGGGAAAAACATGTAAATTCAGATAATCTGAGCCAAAAAGAGTAAGAGTAGTGTGTGTGACAAAAGACTGCAATTGGGGTTATCTATGCTAGTGTGGAGCGTGCAACAAAATTCAAAGATTAGATTGTGAAGACAGTAAATTTGAAACACAACAACTGTAACCATTAGTGGAAGAACAAATACATAACAGCAAAATGGGTTGTGGAGAAATATGTAGAAAGAATGCTAGTGAATCCTAAAATTCTACCAAAAGCACATAGGCAACATGTGGATGAGAAGTATGGCACTGAAATATCTAAAAGTGTTGCATATAATGCAAGGATTATTGCATGGAAAATGATAGATGGAGATTGTGACATGCAATATAAACAAGTTTGGGATTATCGGGCTGAAATTTTACGGGCACACCCAGGCTCAACTATTGAGATTGAATTTGAAAATTTCAGAGAAGAGAGAAGACAACCTAGATTCATGAGGATGTATGTTTTTCTAGGTCCCTTAAAAGCAGGTTTCTTGGACCATTGTAGGCCAGTTATAGGGGTGGATGGGTATCATATAAAGGGAAAGTACCCCGGACAAATTTTATCTGCTATTGAGACTAATGCTAGAAATGGTTGGTGGCCTATAGCCTGGGCTGTGGTTGAGAAGGAGGCTACGGAGCAGTGGAGATGGTTTTTTAACCTCTTGGTAAATTATCTTCAAATACCAACCCAAGGGATGTTTTGGACTTTTATTTCCGATAGACAAAAGGTAACTTATAACTACTCTTATTTCAATATACTTGAAAATATTTTCAACTTTTAACTTCTTCTTTTTTTTGTTTTTTAAGGGATTGGATGCTACTCTAGCTGAAATTTTGCCTCAAGCTGATCATAGATATTGTGTACAAGATTTGTACTGCAACTTCAAGAAAGAACATCGAGGAAAAGCTTTAAAAGACAAGCTTTGGAACATTGCCAAAAGCAGTTGCAAAGAAATGTATGAGAATGCAATAAAGGATCTTGAAGAGTTTGATACGGAAGGTTGGAGGTGGGTGGTGAATGGGCCAAGACTAGAACATTGGGTGAAGGCCTTCTTCCCAAGTCATGTGAGATCTGACATACTATTTAATAATCTATGTGAGTCTTTTAATGCATTCATTTTAGAAGTTAGAGATAAGTCTATACTTTCAATTGTGGAGGGAATAAGGGAAATGGTTATGATACAGATCCAAATTAGGAGATGTTGGATGATGAAACAACCTCGTCACCCTTGCACACCCATAATTAGGAAGAAGTTAGAAGAACAAATTTATTTTTCTAGGAATTGGAAACCTTTGTGGAATGGAGTAGATTCATATCAAGTTATGGGGTCTCATAATGAACATTATGTGGTAGACTTAAAGAGGAATACATGTTCTTGTCAATTGTGGTCTTTGACTAGTATTCCATGTGTACATAGCATAGCTGCACTACATAAGCAAGATACAAATCCCCACGACTTAGTTGATCCCTACTACTCCACAAAGAGTTTTTGTAAATTGTATGATAATATTCTGTTTCCAATTAATGGGAAGAAAATGTGGCCCAAAGGAGAAGGTGTGATTTTAGATCCACCAAGGGAACATAAACAAACTGGGAGGCCAAAGAAATTGAGGAAAAGACAGATCTATGAGACAACTTATGGAAGGAAAAGGATAAAGAGATGGATAATAATTCATTGCACAAGGTGTAAATGTGCTGGGCATAACAAAGCGAGGTGTCCACAGAATGAAAATGTTCATAATGCTCATGAAACTGCCCATAATCCACCTCCATTGCATCCAAATAAAGCAGACCGTGGTAGGAAGAAATCTGCAAAAACTGCTCAAAATCCACCTTCAGTGGATCTAAATGTAGAAGTCCATGCTTAGAAGAAGGTATACTTGTTTATTTGTGGTAAATTTTTTAGATCTATATACCTAATTGAATGTTTATGACTTGTAGACAAGTAAAGGAGCTGTTGAAACTGCTAATGAAGGGGAGCCACAAAATATCAATGAAGGTGAAGGTAGAAAGAGAAGAAAAGTCCATAAAAACCAAGGAATGGAAAGAAGGTATATATAATTGTTTATTTCTTGTTATTTCATAGAGTTGTATGACTAACTAATTGGATGTTTGTTACTTGTATAGCCAAGGACAAGAGCTGCAGTTGCAAAAGAAGCTGTCCAAGAAGCTGAACAAAATAGAGCAGCTGAAATAATTGGAAATGAACAAATTCCAACTGCAAATGAAGCTCAATATCAACAAATTCCAGCTAGAACAGAAGCTCAAAATCAACAAAATTCATCCAATACAAAACTTGAAGAAGAAATTTCTGAGTTCATTAAAATAATAGATGATTTATTAAGTGAAATTTGCCAGGATAGAGCTAACACTTCTTCAGTTCATCAACCTGCTGTAGAAGACAGATCTAGGAGGAGAGGAAGGGGAAGGGGAAGGAAAACAAAAACTCAAGGAACCACTTCATATGAACAATTTGGTGAAGCCTGGTTAGGTGGTGGTGGACATTCAAATAAATATTCATATAGAAGGGCAAGTACAGGGAGAGGAAGGGGAAGGGGAAAGGGAAGGGGAAGTGAAAGGGGAAGGGGAATAT
Organism: Asclepias syriaca; assembly: GCA_027405835.1. Lineage (NCBI taxonomy): Eukaryota > Viridiplantae > Streptophyta > Magnoliopsida > Gentianales > Apocynaceae > Asclepias > Asclepias syriaca. The sequence goes on from CM049932.1 coordinate 16,481,241, forward strand.
GAGGGTTCTTTTATGCCTTTAATGTATGCATATGTTCAAAAACTTTATGACCAACAAGATTTCTTTTTGTATTTTTATTTTGAAATGTTGTAGTTCAAAACATTTATGCAAAGGGTTTTTTGAGCCATTTAAGAAATTGAATTGTTTAATGCCAACTTGTGCTTTCCAGTATGCATTTAACAGGGATAGGGACTGATATGCACAAATCATATCACTTTGTTAGCATGTTTTTAGGCACAAATTAGGGAAAAATTGGAAGCAAATTTATCTTAATTGATTGATATTAACACATTTTTGCAGAATTTGTGGTTTTGGAAGTTTCAGGTGAAATGTGCAAAAACAAATAGCAATTATTGGGGTAAAAATGCAATTTTTGGAACTTCTGAGTTCGGGACAGGCGTCCTAACCAGATTAAAGCACCAGGACGGGCATCCCGGACTCGGGACAGGCGTCTCGAGTGGCAGATGCAAGTCCCACATCAAGAAATGAAGAGAAATTCACTCATTTCCCCTACTATAAATACACAGGCCTTCCTCAGTTGAAATCATCCCTCACCACTCAATTTGAGTCATTTAGCAGCTTCGAGTGCATTCCTAATCACTCGATCTGAGTCATTCAGTGGCTCAAGTGTATCTTTCTGCACTCACACAAGTAGATAGTAGTATAAGAGTGTCTCGTTTTCTTTGCTTCCTAAGTGTTTATCCCAGGTTCTTAGAATTCGATCAGATAGGGTTCATTTTTTTTATCATAGAATACCCAGGATTTCGTTAGGAGATCCTAAGAGGGCATTAGGTGAGCGAAGAGCTAGTCAACAGGGCATTGCTTAAGCCCAGAATGTAAGGTAAAGCAATCGCTACTAGTCTAAGGAAGCGTTCTCCGAAGGTTCTGCTAATCAGAGTTAGGTCAAGTAATCCAGGATATACAAGTAGTTGCTCCGCCGGCGGACCTAATAAAGGGTGAATACTTTATGGTGGTGGTCCCCTAGATCCTCTCTGTATTTTCTGTATTGTGTTTGTCTAAACATTAATTTGAATGTCAAACTATGATTGCTTTGTTATATATGCTTTGCATGTTGAAGTTACACTCATTTTTCCAGAAAGGTCACCAGCTAAACATGCATTATGACTGATTATTTGCTTGTTCTTTTAAACTAAATGAACGGTTATAGACAATTCCTAACCACGGTCTAATCATAACCTGTTTAGCTTAACAGGCCTTAATTTAGGATAAAAAAATATTAAGGTCTGTCATATTAGGTGAAATAACTTATAGATCACCATATTTGTTAGAGTAGTCTAATGAGGCTGAGTTTGTTCTCTATGCCGGCGTTAGGGTGAGTGGTATGAATCCTTGAGTGACACAGGTTTTCATTGATACCTTTAACTCGAACCGTGAGTAGGGCCATCATTAAGGTAGAGTGGTTTATCAGGTAACTCAGATGTGGTACACAGGCAAGATACAGTACATAATTGCATTCAAGACCAAGATATATCTAAAATACTCAAAGATAGGTCAATCAATATGTATAAACAATACAATATACATCAGAACTCATGTTTATTTGTTACTCTTGCATGCTAATTACTTATGTGCTATGTGTGGATGGGATCACAACTTCTTCAAAATTATTGATGAAAGATTGGTTAATTGCATAAATAAATGAATGTTAGGGTTAAAAGATAGTTGCTACTAAGTCGTTACCAGTTCCTTGGGATTACGATAATAATAAATTAAAATCGTAGGTACTTTCCAAATAACTAGCTACACGATACTCTGCCTTAGGTTCTGATTGATTAAGTGACAACCATTATTGCTAAAAGTGACAATTAGTAAAACGCAGTCCTTAATTATTCATAATCAACATAGGACATAAATCCTATCTTTTAGCATGTCTAATCGGAAAGCATCAGGGACCATTTCCTAAACACATGGGAACCATTTGTGTAATAAAAAATCACTTTCTTCCATGTTTAAAGCAAACAAAAAAGGGACATTGTACAAGAATCTTTCAATTTTTAGTAAAAGATAATTTCAGTCAACTGGTGCATTTATTTGCATTTTTTACATGTTACAATTATGACAATCAAAAGTACACAAACTAGCCACTTCATTCCTACACTAACTACAACTTTTTTACTAAGGCTAATCTTCAAGTTCTCTTTTTTTTTTTATTGTTTCTTGATACGCGAAAATCGTATCACATTTTTAGCATGTTTTTATATATGTTTTAATGTGAAATTGAGAGTAAATTGACATTAATTATTTACTATTTACTTGATTTCACGGTTTTTATGATTTTGGAAGTGTCAGGTGAAAAGTAGACGAAAACAGCAAATTCTGGGCAAAAACGCAATTTTTGGAAAGGTTGACCCGGTCAAAGGTCCGGGACGGGCGTCACGAACCCGGGACGGGTGTCCCGACCCAATCAAACCGCCAGGACGGGCGTCCTGAACCGGGACGGGCGTCCCAAACCTGGTCAACGAATCAGGACGGGCGTCCCGAGCCGCCAGAAGTTGTCCCACATCGAATTTTTTGGAGATTTTCACTCCATGAAGCTGCTATAAATACCCCAGGCCTCCAACAGTTGAAATCATCCCTCTCCACTCTATCTGAGTCATTAAGTGGTTTCCAGTGTACAATTTTCCAGTACACAACTCACTCAGAGACTCGGATCTCAGTTTTCTTTCTTATTAGTGTTTGTTTTAGTTTCTGAGAAATAGTCTCAAATCTTAGGTTTCTATAGATAGGTTCGTTTCCGGTATTCATAGAACACCCGGGATTTCGTTAGGAGATCCTAAGAGGGCTCTAGGCGTTCGAAGAGTCAGTCCACAGGGCTAGGCTTAAGCCCAGGATGTAAGGTAAAGTCTAGCTACTAGGCTGAGGAAGCGTCCTCCGAAGGTTCTGGTGAGTAGAGTCGGGTCAAGCAATACGGCATATACAGCAGTACGCTCCATCGGCGAGACGTAAAGGGTGAATTCTTTATGGCATCGGTCCCTCTGTCCCTCTCTTATATTTGTTATTGTGTTGTCCAAATAACAGTTCTGAATACCAGATTATGATTTTATGAATATTTGTTAGATATGTTGAAGTTATTATGTTTTTCTAGAAATAGCCACCTGCTAAATATTCACTATGTCTGCATGTTTAATGTGCTCTTTTAAACTAACGTTAGGGTTATAGACAATTCCTAACAACGGTCTAATCATAACATGTTTAGTTTAACAAGCATCAATTAGTATTGGTGTCTGCCATGCTAGATAAAATAACATGCTGAACACCCTGCTTGTTAAAGTAGTCTAGGTAGGAGTCGAGCTGAGTCCGATTATGCCGGCGGCTAGGGCAAGCGGTATGATCCCCGAAGTGACATAGGGCTTTCATGGATGCCTTCGTCCCGAACCGTGAGTAGGGCCGTCATTAAGGTAGGGCGGTTTATTAGAGACCTCGGATGTGGTACGCCTTTAGACACAGAACATAGTTGCAATCCAGGCTAAGATGCATCTAAAATACTCGAAGACATGTCAATCAACATATAGGAACAGTATAGCATAGAATCAGAACTCATCTTTAAAACACTTTTAGGATTAATTAGACTTGAACCTAGTGGAGAATGGATCACCCTCTCATCAAAGATATTGATGAAGATTGCATAACTGGATCATAAGATAAGAGTTAGGATAAGAGGCTAGTTACTACTAAGCCGTTGCCACTTCCCTGGGAGTACGATATTTATTTAATAAAATCGTTGATACTTTCCAATAGACTAGCTACACGATAGGTACTCTGCCTTAGGTTCTGGCTGATTAAGTGACACCATAGAGACTAAATGTGACAATTAGTCAATCACAGTCCTTAATTATTCATAATCAACATAGGGTAAAATAACACCTATTTAGCATGTCAACAGGAATCGCATCAGATTTTTGGCGCCGTTGCCGGGGAAATTTCATAATGAATTTAGGATTAAAGGCCACAATTCTAGAGACTTATGATAGGTAACGATAGTAACCTAGACCTTAGACCTGCACTTATCTTATACTAGTTAGACAATCAATTTCCGAAATATAGGGTTATCATAACTAATTAATTTTAGATAATATCTGAAATTAAGACACTTAGGATAATCAAATTTTAGAAAATTATTCTAAAACCATATTAAGGAAATTTACATGCTTTCTAAATTAAACATAAAAAGAAAAAAAATGTTAAAAAATTTAAAACCCCAAAAAAAGAATGTATCTTTCTTGCTCAACGGTGAGTTGTTCTTTTCCCTATCTCTTGTTTCTATCTTCTTAGTTGCTCTTTTTCGTGTTTTTCTTCCTTTATTTAATTTCGAAGAAATAAAAATGGAAATGAGGATAAAATATATTTTCTTCTGAGTTGTAAAATGTTGGCTTAGATTTTTATCGAGAAGAAACTCTATTTTAGAATTTTCTTAGAGTCATGTCGGCCTTATTAGGATGAGTTATGAAATAGTTTTTCCTTAATAGCCAGACCTTTGAATGTTCTATTGAAAAAAGGATGTTCCTTTTGTTTTGCTGATGATTGCATGAGATTTTTTTTAAAACCAAAAGGAATTATTGCACCCATTATGACATCACCTGATTGAAATCTGCTTTTTGAATGAATACGTGATGTAATAAGAATTGTTTTAGGACAGAAACATGATAAGAAAGTTCATGTATGATAAATTCCAATCTTATCTAGTCTTGTCTAGATATCTGTGTTCAATAAAACTAATGTTGAACCATCCTTGATTAAGTTAAGTTTTATTGTTACTTGAACTTGATATAGAATAAAGGGATAAGAAAAAGGGTTGAAAATCTAGAAAGCAAACCATTGGTCTAGATTAGAAAACCCCGAGTTAGAGGTTAGTGTAATACTGATAAATTTCTGGATGAAAACTTGTTTGCATTGTTTGCTATGTATAATAATTCTCATATGTGGTTTATTGCAAATTATCTAGTCACTGAATAAGTTCCAAGTGATATGACTTATCAGCAAAAGAAGAAATTCTTTGCTGATTTGAAATATTACTACTGGGCAGTTTCTCTTCTATTTCAAATTTTTTGCAGATCAGTTGATCAGAAGATGTGTCTCAGAAGATGAAGGACACAAGATTTTGGAGCATTGCCCTAAAGAATCTATGGGAGACCAATTGATGGCTATCAACACTGTCCGGAAAGTGTTGAAAGCAGGATCTTGTTGACCCACCATATTCAAGGACTTTTGTATCTCTGATACAGTCCTGCGATGCTTGCCAAATAACAGGTAACACATCTTCCAGAGATCATCTACCCCAGCGACGTACACAGAATGTTGCAACCTTTGATATCAGGGGTATTTCGAATCCTTTTCCTTTCTTCCTTTGACACTAATTACATCATAGTAGTCGTGGAATACTTTTCGAAAACAGCCTGAACCACAGGCATTACCTACTAATGATGTTAAAGTCATGTGCAGATTCTAGTTGTTTTCCAGATTCAGAGTGCCAATGTTTTAGGAAGAATTGTTCAGCCTGTGTATCAAATCTGTGAAGTCTGCCAAGTACCACACTTTAGCAGGGATTGCTATGGGAATGACTGACCATTCCAAAAGAGGTAGGAGTAGGTTACTGCAGAATGCTGCTCCAATGGGAAATGCATACAATCCCAGCTAGAGGAATCATATGGGATTTAGCTGAGGAATAATCCGGAAGTTGGAAACTTTTAGAAGATACCACCACAGCAAAACCCCTACCCGCAGAATCAACAGATGAGATACTGGCAACAATTAAAGCCAGCCTAGTGCAAGCAAGTGATCTACCAAGAGGTAACGAAGGGTCGAAGGATATAGAGGAATTTGGCATTGTACCAGGAGCATAGCAATGGAGGAGCTTGCATCCCCTGCATACCAATCAGCTGTGAGAAACTTCCCCGAGGAAGTCTCAAATACTTGGGCCCAGATCTACACAACTGGAGTCCCCTTACCACCACAGCTTCGCCAAAACTTCAGGTATCTTTTCTTCCATTCGAGACTTGCATGCAATACCTTTACTAACATTGGCAGGAAGGCACACAAATCCCAAGAAATCTCATTCCTAGACACGTTCCTCCTGGACACGTTGCTATGATTGTGAGAAATCTTACAAGCAGTCCGTGGGGCTCGAGCCATTCATCAAATGAATAGGCCACTACCTGGAGCTCGACAATGAAGGATCGGAGGTGACGTCATCCGTTCCAATATCTAGAGCTTACAGAGTCAAGAGCGCCTCAGCAATAGCACATGGCTAAGGTGAAGAGCCAATTGACAGATCAGAGAAGACCCTTCTGCTCGCGACATGAATGGAGTTTTTCTAATCCTCATATTCCTTTTATTTTATTTGTTTTGTGTTCTGTTTTGCTATCCTTCTTGTTTTGTTACCTTATTTTCTTCTTACCCTTAGTTAGTCGAATAAGTGTGGGGTAAGAGTTCTTTGTTTTGTTTTTGTTTCTTGTTTTCAAATAAGTGTGGGGTAATTAGATATGCATGACCACTGAGGACAGTGCCAGACTTAAGTGTGGGGTAGTAGTGCACGGTGCACTGTAGCAGTTGACAAAATTTTTGCATGATTTTGCTTGTTTTCCCCGTATTTTCACACCCTTCCAAAATTTTTTCAAAATTTTTCCGTCTTTCAGACTTCTAAATGCAGTATGCTTGGTTAAACAATTGCTTATGTCTATGATATGTAGTTAGTATGTTATGGTTAGTAGGAGATAGTCGATAGCTATCTTGGACTAATTGATTAGGAATAGGGAATTCCTGATAACTTAGCACAACCTTGTCTGGATTAGAGACCTCAACCAATTGCCTATTCGAGACTTAACTAGATAAAATCAGACCAATTGTGGATAAATTGGCAGTTAGAATAACTAGATGAGACTCTGAGCTAAAAGTGAAAGGAACATTAAGGAAGTTAATTACAATAGTGTAGTTTGCCAGCGGCCTTCGCTACTCGAGCACCACTCCTTCGGGGAATTTAAAGCCTGATGCCCTAAGGTCGTGTAGATCTGGGAGTCATCGGAGTGGGACTCGCTACATGGGTAGTTGAAGTTGACGTGTTCTAAGCAGACTCAAAATACCCTAGAAAATCTATAAACGAAAGGAATCAATAAATGCTAAATGATAGAATTTGATCACCAAAGCTCAGAACTCAGAAAGTTATCTGTTGTCAGTGTGTCTAGCGATAGGTCGAAGTGTTATCTTGTAATAGTTAAGACAAGAGTTTATTGTGTTGACTATCTGGTCTGGACTAGTACACACACTACACATCAGGAAGACCCTGTGACTAAGAAAAAAGTCCAACCTAGTTGTTGATTTGTTTTCTGCCTGATCATAACAAGCTACTAGAAACATTTGAGACATTGTCATAGCAACCTAACCAGTCAGACCTGTGTTAAGAATTGTCTGAAGAATTTTTGGAATAAAAACATGATTAGGAATTTAAGTGACTGCACTACGGTTTAAAATCACTAACTCCATGTAGACTTTGCTTGAGGACAAGCAAAAAGCTAAGTGTGGGGTTATCTGATACGCGAAAATCGTATCACATTTTTAGCATGTTTTTATATATGTTTTAATGTGAAATTGAGAGTAAATTGACATTAATTGTTTACTATTTACTTGATTTCACGGTTTTTATGATTTTGGAAGTGTCAGGTGAAAAGTAGACGAAAACAGCAAATTCTGGGCAAAAACGCAATTTTTGGAAAGGTTGACCCGGTCAAAGGTCCGGGACGGGCATCCCGAACCCGGGACGGGCGTCCCGACCCAGTCAAACCGCCAGGATGGGCGTCCTGAACCGGGACGGGCGTCCCAAACCTGGTCAACGAATCAGGACGGGCGTCCCGAGCCGCCAGAAGTTGTCCCACATCAAACTTTTTGGAGATTTTCACTCCAGGAAGCTGCTATAAATACCCCAGGCCTCCAACAGTTGAAATCATCCCTCTCCACTCGATCTGAGTCATTAAGTGGTTTCCAGTGTACAATTTTCCAGTACACAACTCACTCAGAGACTCGGATCTCAGTTTTCTTTCTTATTAGTGTTTGTTTTAGTTTCTGAGAAATAGTCTCAGATCTTAGGTTTCTATAGATAGGTTCGTTTCCGGTATTCATAGAACACCCGGGATTTCGTTAGGAGATCCTAAGAGGGCTCTAGGCGTTCGAAGAGTCAGTCCACAGGGCTAGGCTTAAGCCCAGGATGTAAGGTAAAGTCTAGCTACTAGGCTGAGGAAGCGTCCTCCGAAGGTTCTGGTGAGTAGAGTCGGGTCAAGCAATACGGCATATACAGCAGTACGCTCCATCGGCGAGACTTCGTAAAGGGTGAATTCTTTATGGCATCGGTCCCTCTGTCCCTCTCTTATATGTTGTTATTGTGTTTGTCCAAATAACAATTCTGAATACCAGATTATGATTTTTATGAATATTTGTTAGATATGTTGAAGTTATTATGTTTTTCTAGAAATAGCCACCTGCTAAATATTCACTATGTCTGCATGTTTAATGTGCTCTTTTAAACTAACGTTAGGGTTATAGACAATTCCTAACCACGGTCTAATCATAACCTGTTTAGTTTAACAGGCATCAATTAGTATTGGTGTCTGCCATGCTAGATAAAATAACATGCTGAACACCCTGCTTGTTAAAGTAGTCTAGGTAGGAGTCGAGCTGAGTCCGATTATGCCGGCGGCTAGGGCAAGCGGTATGATCCCCGAAGTGACATAGGGCTTTCATGGATGCCTTCGTCCCGAACCGTGAGTAGGGCCGTCATTAAGGTAGGGCGGTTTATTAGAGACCTCGGATGTGGTACGCCTTTAGACACAGAACATAGTTGCAATCCAGGCTAAGATGCATCTAAAATACTCGAAGACATGTCAATCAACATATAGGAACAGTATAGCATAGAATCAGAACTCATCTTTAAAACACTTTTAGGATTAATTTGACTTGAACCTAGTGGAGAATGGATCACCCTCTCATCAAAGATATTGATGAAGATTGCATAACTGGATCATAAGATAAGAGTTAGGATAAGAGGCTAGTTACTACTAAGTCGTTGCCACTTCCCTGGGAGTACGATATTTATTTAATAAAATCGTAGATACTTTCCAATAGACTAGCTACACGATAGGTACTCTGCCTTAGGTTCTGGCTGATTAAGTGACACCATAGAGACTAAATGTGACAATTAGTCAATCACAGTCCTTAATTATTCATAATCAACATAGGGTAAAATAACACATATTTAGCATGTCAACCGGAATCGCATCATTTCTCTTCCAACAATTCAGCTTTGCTAACATCCAAGTTCAACTTCAATTCCTCTAATTTCTTGTTGGCTTTCATCAACTTATTATTTGTTGATTCAAAATTATCCTCCAAGAAATAATTTTTCCGAAGCAAACCCGGTATAACTTCGGTTGATCTAATACACATAATAGGATCCAACCACTGGAAAAAATTGCATACTTCTCTTCCTCCCTTTACAAATTGAAAAAAATTAAAATAGTTTGAAAAGGGGACAAAGCAAACGCTATTTACAGTTTGAATTGAATGGGAAAAAACTAGGATTTACCTCGTCATTCCAGCAGGAAAGAAATCTTCTCTAAACGTTTCGATCTGTCCATGATGTTCTCAACCGACAAACCCTACCGCAATAACACTTTGTTAATTGAAATGGTTGCCTACTGGACATTTCAATTAAGAAATTTCAGAAATTTGGAGCTTCGCCACTAATAAATAATCGGGAATGGAGAGAGAGAAAATATGGTGGCCCAACGAATAAAAATGAGGGAAAAGTTAAGTTTATGTTGATTTAATTTTATTTTTTAAATAAAAAAGATGGAAATGCCTCTGAAAAAGAGATGGGAAGATTTTTTTAGTTGGAGTGCAACATTGAACGAAAAAAAAAGTATGAGTGCAAAACTCAAAATCGCGAAAAATTGAGGTGTTGTTTGGATGGTTTACCTTTAAAATTTAAGGTCAGAGCTTCCTTGCTTCCTTTCGCTAGGGACTAACTCAAATGAAGATTAGTCTAGATGTAAATGACTTAGAGTATCTTCTTATAATTTGAGATCCATTTAAGACACCTCGTGCCCTTAGTAAAAAAAATTAGTTTTGTTGGAAATATGAACAAGAGAGATGCTTGATAAGAAAATAATTAACTTAATTAATTTTTAAAAATGAAAAACAAGTGAGGCCTATTTATAGACTTACAAAATCACTAAAATAAGGATATTCACATAACCCTTAAGTATAACACTGCTTCATTACTCATGTTAACTACCCACTAAATAACTAACTATAACTACCATAACTAACTCATCCACTAATATTGAATAAACTACCCACTAACATAGAAATACTTGGACATGTTTTAGCCCTAAAGTTTATTTTAACACTCCTCATTGCTTTAGGAGCTGCAAACACTCAATTTTGTCCTCAAGTTTTGTGAGGATGATAATTTTGTAGGGTTTAGAGGAAGAACTGTAGCCCACAATGATGTCTAGTTCAATCATCTTGTCAAGTTTATCACGCTTGACCTTCTTTATGATAAACCTATTTATCATCTCACTGACTCCATTTTGTTGAGGAGTATAAAGGGTTGTTAGTTGACGTTCAGTGTTTGTTTTTTCACAAAACTTGTGGAATTTTTCTGATGTATACTTTTTCCCATTGTTAAACCTTACAATATGAATTTCACATCCATTTTCATTCATGCAATTCAATTTTCAGCTTCCCCATTGCTCTACCTTTCACCTTTGAGAAAAATTCCATGTTATGTTTTTCAAACTGACATGCTTTGCAACTTAAAATCTGACCATGTCATTTGTCATCATCTTAAACTTCATTTACAATAACTCTTGTCTATGGTAATTCCCTAGCCTTTTATGCCACACTTCTATGGTGTTTTCTTTAATTGAGAAAGCAGTTTGCTCCTCCTCTAATGGACTTAGAGCAAAACTTTTCTCCTTCATTTTCACTTTGAAAATATCATGATTTGTTGCATATTTAATTAGACAATATTTATCTTAAAAAATAACCTTAAAACCTCTTTCAATCAGTTGCCCAATACTTAAAAAGTTTTGTTGTATTTCAGGAACAAAGAAAACATCAAAAATTAGTTTTGTACCTGAATAACTTGCTATAGCAATTGTTCCCTTTCCTTTAACTGAAATATATTCACCATTCTCAATTTGACTTTGGAGATGTTGGTTGGCTTCAAATCTCTAAACAACTCTTTTTCATGAGTCATATGATTGATGCGACCACTGTCAATCAACCAGCTTTTATTTGATTTACTCCCCATGAAGCACGTAGCCACAAACAGTTGATCCTCCTCCTCTTGATCTGCAATCTTAGCCTCTTCACTTTGATATTGGTTATGGTTAATGCAAATTACAACTCCGTGCCCCATTTGGTTACAGTTGGTACACTTGGCACATGGTCTTCTCTAACATTTGAAAGGAGGACAATTGAGTCTTCTTGAAAAACTTCTTCTTGTTGTTGTTTTTCACATTCTCATGATGTTTGGCTGACAAGGTGCCTTCAATAGCACATCCTTACCTCATGGCTCTTCTTTACTCTTGGGCTTGCAAAGCATTTAGAATCTCTGAGAGAATAATTTTAGTTAGATCCTTGGTGTTTTCAAATAGATACCTCAAGTTTTTCAAGCACAGTTACAAGAATTTTTTCAAATATTCTTAAATCCATGAACACAGAACCAAGTAATCTAATTTGGTTTACAATATTTAATAACCTATCAGAATACTCTTTAATTGATTTTGTTTCATTCATCTTCTGCAACTCAAATTCTCGAATCAAGTTTAGCATATGCATTTCCTTTGGTTCCTTCATTTCCTTCATACTACGCATTAAATAATTTCATCTTATATGCTAACTTCAAAGTCATAATTCGAGTAAATATGGTAGATGAGATTGCAACAAATAAACATGTTTTTACCTTGGATTTCTGTCTTCTTCTCCTTCTACAATTTGATTTGCGCAAGGGTATGATTATTTAGAATAGTTGAAATTTCATAATCTTCCTCCACTACTTCCCAAATATTCAAAACTTTCATATACGCCTCCATACGAACTACCCAAATTTGGTAGTTATCTCCATCAAATACGGGTGGAGAAGAGAAATACCCAAATTTGGTAGTTATCTCCATCAAATACGGGTGGAGAAGAGAAACGAGAACTTTTCACAGTTTAACAACCTCAGATACTCACTCAGAGATCCCTTGAAAATAAGGCTTTGATACCAATTGTTGGAAATATAAATAATAGAGATGTTTGATAAGAAAATATTAACTTCATTAGTTTTAAAAAATGAAAGACAGATGATACTTATTTATGAACTTACAAAATCACTAATTATAATACCTACATAACCACTATATATATAACACTATCTCATTACTCATGTTAATTATCTACTAAATAACTAACTATAACTTCCATAACTAACTCATCCACTAACATTGAATAAACTACCCACTAACATAAAAATACTTGAATACATTTCAGCTCTAAAACATTATTCTAACAAGTTCTTGTTGAATGCGCGAGCAAGGTAGTCCAACAATTCTGTAATTTGACTAGTGGATTCGCTCCTGTTAAAGATTGAAGGCACAAAGTTCAGTGAACTGTCTAAAACTACCATAATGTTAAATACAATGGTATCTCAAGCTTACGCATTCATACAACATATTTCAAAAATTATACAAAGAAAATGATCTCTAACAAAATTTCCACATTATACGAAGCATTGTCTTAACTCTGATTACTCGTAATATCTATCATTGTTTTTTCACCCTCCACTAATTTCTACAAGAAGATCAAGAAGAGCATCATTCATCAGGACCTTCAGAATCTAATCCATCAACCATTTTTTCTAGCGAGTCCAAATCCCCACCTTCTGAAACAGGGTGCATTCTTATTTTTTCAGCATCTTCACTGGATAAATTCAAAGCAAGCATGAATGAGAGAGAGAATAATAGAAATGACAAAGCCGCCCTATGAGAATGGTAAAATGGTACTTACTCGGCCACGCCAAATATTTCTTTCACGGTTAGGGAGCAATCCCCTGAACAGAACTCAGGCATCTAATTCACGAGGTAGAACAATCAGGATTTAGATGTGATAAGGAATGCCTCAGAACTTGTGCAAACCTGTTTTCTTAATCTAATGGAATATTTTTGCTCAAGTGAAAATATAATAAACTAATAGCGTCTCATATATTTCCAAAAAGACTCCAATACTGGATCCCAGAAGTAATATTTGATCTGATGGTTCAGCATAAAGATCCATTACCTTTTTCCAACACAAATATGAACTATGCTTATAGAAAGTTGTTCTTATGTCTTTGAAAAATAAAAGATAAAAAGGATACAGAATAAAGGTTTTGAAAGCACTTTAATGTCCCTCGACAAAATTATTTAAGTATATCTTATCATGTTACAACTAATGGATGTAACAGCAAAAAAATTCTATCTATTAAAAAATACTCAAACAAATCAAACACTACCTGAAATATATTAAGAAATCAATGTGTCAAACAAAAATTCATGTCGCAAATTCCACCTCCACCACCAAGAGAATTATGAAAGTAAAACTTACTAGCTCGTCTGTCCCAAAAATCATATCAATCTAGGAATTATTAAAACTGATTAATTCATAAATTTAGTCCTAATTTTTTTTTTTTTTCTTTTCTCCAACATTTTAAGTCCCAAATAAATTTTCAGGCTATGGAAAACTTTACAATGCTAGGATGAATTTTACTAAAAGTAAATTTGATGGTGAGTGAAAAAGAAAAAAGAAAAAAGTCTTAGAAGAAAAGGAGCTATATCAGTTAAGGACATAAATATTGTGGAAAACTTAAAATAGAAATTATTGGAACGATTTTTGGGAACTTACCTCAGACAAATAGAAAATCTTCCCAAAAAGTGATTGTACAGCAAGCTTTCGCTTTAACCCTTTTTCAGAGTATCCTGACATATCCATGACAACGGGACCTAAAGAAAATGTACCAAGCACTGATTAGTCCATAAAGAAGTCAGATAAACCAGCCCAAGGCGTCAATAATCTCTTAACAAAAATTAGGGTCACCTGAATTTTGGAATTCATCAGGCAAATTCACATTACAAGAAAAAGAAAGAACGCACAAACAGATTACTCTGAATCACAGCTCAATAAAATGTACACATAAGATAGTACGAACAAGCTAAAACATTTTGCACACAACATGATTATAATCGCTCAACATTACTTCCTTGCACCGTTAAGCCAGACCTAGGGGGTAAGGAACCATGGACTACAAACAGCTGGTAGAAGTTAAATAAAGAAACTGGTGAAATGTCCACCTTTTACGCAACAAAATGAAAGAAATTTATGCACATATCTTTGACCTTTGAAACAGATATATGATGGTATAAGATATGTTATTGAAATCCAAGCAAAAAAAAGCTAAAAAACCTTTTACTATATCCTGATTTTGGTATCAGAAATATAATGGTGATGCTCAATTAGGCAAAGATGAAATTTGATGAAATTACTACAAAAGGTGCAAATTTAGGGAATCATTGGCCAAGTGCATATCCTTCTGCTAGGTGAATTTTCACCTGTCATCCATGTAACCCAAATTGTATTGCAATGGGAATCGAATTAAATATTTGCAGTCAACCAAATTGTGGCACATCAGGAGAGCTTCAGAGACCATTAAATCACACCATACACCTTCTCTTATATTGCCTTTATGACCTTCCTTTAAGGGCATAAGAACAAAAAAATAAATAACATGAAGGTGATTGTTCTTTACCTTTCTCTTTAACAGTTCGTCTTGATATTTCATTCAATACTCCAGCTACCTGATAATATTCCAATCCAGATGCTTTTCTGAGCTGGATTAAATTTGCTACTAAATTTGGGTCGAATGGTTTTTCATTCAACACATAACGGATATATTTGCGCATAATCTCTTCCATCTGAAAACCTGTCTGGAAAATTTAACTATATCGTCAAAGCCAGACCAATACTTAGGAAAGTAAAAATATCTGGGAATAAAAAACACACTAATTGAGGAAAGGAGATAACTTATGGAATATTTCCTAAAAGGGAAATTTAAAATTTTCTCATGTTGTTCTAATCATATATTCTATATCTAAAATATGCAAAAAATGGTTTGACTAGATTAGTGCTCCCATACATCCTTCCACTTTCAAAAATATTTCATGTTAATCTATACGTCAGGGAAACTAAACTTTCTTGATTACCTAATGAACAAAATCAGAAGTCCAGAGAAACACTCAAATTCATATGTCAAGACTCGATGATTTGCTGCTGAACTGAATTTGTTACCAAATAAAAGTTGAATGCTTTACCCATGCACAATATCACAGTATTTGTTTTCCTTTGGGAAAATGGAAATGTGGTGCAAATTAGTTCTGGGGATTTCGCCAAGTCGGTTCTTAAGAAATGTCAGTCTATTCAACGCTAGGCATAATGAGTCTAAATGATGGAGAAGATAGTTCTAATGATATTGATGCGCAAGTCTCCTTTTTTTTTTTTTTTTTAGTTAAGAAAATAGGAAATTCCATACCATTCAAGCATAATTGTTCCTTAAACCAAGGAAAGTATAATCTCTTAATTATGAGATTAGGCAGATAACCAATACAAGAAAGTGATTGTGTGTGACTAATATTCAATTGTGTCAAATTTATAGAAATAAAAGTAGTAGAATGACTAATATTCAAAAATTGAGGTAGACAAACTTTTGATTTTCTGTGAGAAAGGATCAGAAGGTCATGCAAACACATCACTGACATAGAAAACACTCACCTTCTGCATCAGCTCTTTCAAAGCTGATTGTTCAACTTCATCTCTTCCCTTCTCAAATAGCTCGTCTATTGATATGCAAAGCATGGCATTTCTATTTACCTGATGAATCATTGTTAGACAGCTGACACTAAAAGAAGCTAAATTTATTTGACCTCATTCAAGGAATGTTTGAACATGCTATTGATGAATACTGTCATATACAGCAGTGAACTGGCATAAGCTTTTACTAATTAAAATGTTCCACTAAACTAACCAAGGAGCATCAATATCATATGTCAAGGAGCTTTGATTGAAAACGAATCATAAAATGCATATTGTAGAAATTCAAATAACCCCTATCAAAGAAACCTACCAGAATCAACAAATGATAATTTAGAACCACTGGCATGGATAAGTAAAAATGTCTATCACAAAATCTTCCAAAACTTCATAAACTGTATGGCATATGCTGGAACATTATTATATTTAACATTCTTGTAGGAGCACATTCAGCATACTACTGTAAAGGGAAGCATCCCCTGCTCGTTCTTCTATTGGGAAAAAAAAAAAAAAAAAAAACATGCCAGCAAAATCACCTCAACCATACATTAGTAAGAAAATCAATTGTTTTCATTAGTTTTCTTTTCAAGTTAATGGTACTCGAGAACATAAAGTAGAATAAGAAGATTTTTTACATATCTTTAGCAGAGTGGAGAGAATTTGTCAAACAGAAGAAGGGGCAAAATGAAGTAAGAAATTAAAGAGGATCAAAAGGATTGACGAACTAACCAACTGCCTACGCTTTTCCTTGGGGGAATTGAATTTGCGAACGGTCTTTACCAAGGCAATGACAAAGGTAACGCCAACGTAAGCCAAAGGGACGGCAAGAATCCAAGGCAAAGAACTCTTGCCGACTCTGGGCCCCGGAATAGCCTGTGTAACGCTGCCAGTGAATTCGACCAGGTCCAATGCCTTCTCCTGTATCCAGGGCAAGTCCTCCTCCACTTCAACTTCCTCTTCCACTTTTTTCTGCTCTTGTTCTTTCTTCCCACCACTACCACTAGCCGCTTTAACTGAAAAGCAACGACTACTTGATAATCGGAATGGCGTTGGGGTAGAGTTGCGCATCGGAAGTATTCTGACTGTTGGAGAAGAAGGAGACAGGAATAGGCATGGCTGTGGAAGAGCAGCAACAGAACGGGAGGAAGAAATACATCGACAAGAGGAGGAAGTAATCATCGTTATCGCCGATATTTCAATTGGAATATTGGATGAAATTATTGGATATGGAAACAAAAGAGTTGGGATTTTTATAGGGCGGAAATTGATTGAAAGGGGTGACGGAATGGAGTTGACGGCGGAATGCAGACGGCAGCTGCCGCTTTGCTTTTGCCAAAATTGTTCCGCCGCTTTTATTCTATTCCGTAAGCTATTGAAGGCAAAAGTTGAATCCTCAAAACATAGAACCTTTTTGACCTTCAAAACAAAGTTGACATTTGCCTAAAATGCTGCCCCAAAATTACCATGTAATTGTCCAAAAATATGTGTCCTAAGAAGGAAACTGATAATAATAATAGGCATGGCTGGTGAAGTAGTACAACACTATAAATTAATAAGTTCTGATAGAATTCCTTAGTTAGGGTTCCACAGAGCAGAATTAAGTTATAAAGTGAGCAACAGCAATTTCTGTTTGTTCAGTACAAATGGAAGTTTGAACAACTTAAATATGTGGTGCACATCTTTCTTTTCAGGCTTGGCTGATTGGGCATTCTCACATTAGTTGAATAAAGAAACACTAGATGAAAACATAAGAATTTCTTTCTTCATCCATCACGAGGGAAAGTTACAAACAAATTAACTACTTAAGATCCAAGATTTGAAAGCCTAGATAACCTTTCTATTTCTTTGATAATCATCTCTCTTTCTTCTTCAAACTGATCGTCTTCATCACCTGCAGCAAAATTATAGCATTTAACCAGTGATAGGACAAAACAATCAACTGAAAGGCCAATATACATTGAATAATGAAGTAAAGATGAAGTGAGAAGGGGCACAATGGGATTGGGGTTCGAGTAGAACAAGATATACAACAGCATTACTCATGCACAATCGTCGTATGATATGACTAGAGGGTGAGGAAATGAAAGAAATTGGAACATTGATGCTTCTGCACAGTGCAACTCTCAAGTTGGACATCTATATGAACATCCAGAATTTCTATTTTTCTTTTCCAACTTCTGTAATTTAAGATGAAAGGAAGAAAATACATGCTCATTTTACAATTCTATGAGATCAGAAACTTTGAAACTGATCTGGGAACTCTTTAGATTGTGTGTAGATGGCTCTGCATTACAAGTGACGTGGCATCTAAAGAAGAAGAATATGAAGCATAGAATTACCTTTTCCAGCAGACAGATCATGAAGCACGGACATCAATTTTTCATGGTTTTTGGCTAAGATGACCTTGATTTCTCGAGGTTTATTAGGGTTAGCAACAAAAACCTGTAGTCAGAAAAAGAAGTAATTAGCTTGGATTTGGACAGAAGCTAAGAAATAAATTGTGCTTATTTCTTGGGGGAGGGGAGGGGGCAGAAGGCTTAGTCTTCTATACAGTAGTTACTGAAAGCTTTCCAAGTAATGAATGGATCAATTAAATCCTTTCCACATGACAGACAAACTAGGATATAAGAAATTATCCATGGCAAGAGGGATTCAAGTTATAGAAACATTGCTGCTTCTTCATATAGATCAGAACAGTTACGTAATGAAGTCTTCAACCACAACTTTAATTACTCATTCAGATATAACCTAAAAGCAAAAAATTGTATATATTACCACGAAATCTGTTGTTTATTATCTTGCAGAATTTTGCACTGTAAGTAGTTGAAACACTTGTCCCACTTGTAGGAGAGCTGTTGTTTGCATCTTAGGTATCCAGTTTGACACCAGGATATGACTCATATATTTCCCAACCCTCCCCGCTACTTGTCTCCTTTCCCCTCCCCATCCTAATAAATCTTAAGAAAAATCATGCACCATATGTAATTGAATTCTTTATTTGAAAAAGCTACACATAATGCAGACCTGGTTTCCAGAACAGATCACTTCTTTTCATTGTCCCTCAATAAAGGGAAATATAGCAACTCCAAAGTTTTACTTAAACCAAATAATTGGGACATAATCACGTGCCTTGGTGTCATTACCCATCCACACTAAAGGGTAATCTTGAGCCATTAAGGAGGTCAAATTTGTTGACTCTTACTTAATGGCTCCATCTCCTAACAAAATTTTCTTCTTTTTCACATCCATTTAATGGTGTATGATAGTGAAGAAGCTCCCAGAATAAGAGGCCCTTGCATTAGTTGTGCCCACCACCATTCATTGGTTCTAACTCCTATTAATGTCATGAGAGGACAAAAAGAAAAATCCTTTCTTCACGAAATCACAAAGTTGAATTGGATATGCTAATAGTTGAATGGAAAGTATGTTACAGAAGAACAATAAAGACTTTCTGGTTACTGGAATTGGCACATCAAAAAAAGTTAAAAATATTCCATCCTTCGAGAGAACATAAAACTTGTGAGCAGTTAATCATATTGTTAAATGGTTGGAATCATCAAAAGTTGTATACATAAAAGAAATTACGAAAAGTATGAAAGAACTAGGGTCCTTTTATCAAGGAGATAACTACTTGTAAGCAATAGAATTTACTTGCTTGCATTCTTGCATCAATAGCTAGACCTAGCACTATATGTAAGGAAACTAAAATCAACATAGAGTAGAAAGAAGCACCTTGAAAATGTGAAAAGCAGATATTTGGATATTCTTGCTCGAATCCTGCATTACCACACCAAAGGGGAAAAGAAAAGAAAAGAAAAGAACATCAGAATAGAATATCTATTTCCCAGACCCCACAGGCTGTAGACTGTCAGCAAAACATATGCAGTAGACATAACATAAAGAAGGGAACATTTTGAAATGCCAACAATAGACCAGACCGCATCCAGAATTCTACAAGAGTATCATAAAATTCTTCTGGCAGTTTTAACAGTATATGTTCCTTACCTATGTTTTCTTGGATAAATAATAGAAAGTTATTGAGAAACTTCAGTTTTACAAAATAGTTTAATAAGCATAAATAGGCTGTGTAAGATTTCCCTAATCATGATTTTCATAGTTATGAAATTCCAGTGTGCTTTCAAGCCAGTTACAACTTTAAACATGAAGCTACTTCAGCAATCAAAATATCATATTGTCCTCACTGTTGCGAAAATACTGATTACAAATATTCCTTAAAACAAAAATGGCCATGAGCAAGTAATCAGGGAATAAATTTCAAAAAAGAAGTACTCAGGGAATGGTGGCAATTACCTTCAGCAATGTCATCATTATTTTCATGTGCTGAATTTCTGTAATGTAACGCTTCATTATATGGGAATTTGGAGGTTCCAACAGAAATTCTGAGAGAAGCTGAAGTTCAATCCAGAAAATATCAGCACCACAATAAAGCAGAAGAAGGAAAATAAACATATAGAAAGAGTGTAACCTTCAAGGACTGCCTTCTAGTTACATAATTCTTGGAGGTCAGAAGCTTTTCGTATTGCTCAAAGAACTGAAAAGATAGTATTATTAAAATCAAAAGAAGGAATGTGTAAGTAGGATAGGTTAAGAAATCGAATGTGGATGTTGCAGTATCAGGTCTAAGAAGTTTCAATCACGTAGTTGAGATAGGGAAGCAAACCTCACTATAATGAGTTGACAAGAATGCAGAAACTGCTGATTCGTGTTTTGTTAGCAGATCCTGGAGAAAGAGACAAGTAATGAGCGAGACTATCCATCAAGAGCAATACTAATTCAGACCAGATGTAATCTGACCTTAAATGTCGAAAATGCATCTGAGGCAACATCAAAGTTGGGCAACTCAACAAATTTGAAGAACAATTCAAAGCTAGGTGATTCTAATATATATCTGAAACAATTCTAGAGAAAATTGTAAGTCTTCCAATCAATACGATCTTAAACACAAATTTCATATCAAAAACAATTTTCTGAAAGAACTGATCAAATAAAAAACATTAAAAAAATCCAATATATGGTGGTGCAAGGTTAGGTATTAGTGTTATTTCACTTCCATCAAATAATGAAAAGAAATGCTAGACGTGCCTCAGGTCATGATTTGAATTGTTAAATTGAGGACTGGAGAGGGTCATATTTCATTCTGTTCTTCTCTTTTTCCTCTCTTATATGGGAGGACAAGAAGAAGAGGGGAGGACTGGACAAAGAATGAAGATGGCAAACCAAAATTTCTGACTATTAGGATACTGAGGAATGGTAAAGAATCCTCCTACTGGAAACATAAACTTCTTTTAAAATAAAATGAGTCTCTCTTACTTAGCAAGAGAAGGTATCTTGACGCATTCCCTCAGCATACTCCCACAATGCAAGGCAATTTCCTTGTTATCATAGCTACACAAAAAAGAGATAACAAGAGATAGGTAAGAATTGGCGCTCAAGCAAAGGGGACCACAACAGTCAGAAGAGTTCCTTTGAACAATTTAAGGTGCTTCATCCTTGAACCATTTGACAAGTTGTAATAGCCAAAATGTGCAAGGTAGTGTGTGAATAAACTTCATCTAGAATGGAAACTAAAAAGAGAGTGGCACATGCATCCCAGGTGGGAATAATCATCCCCATCATCACATATATATTATATAAAAAAATTGTACAAATCTTTACAAGCTTAGATACTCCAAGAATAACGTTTCCAATTTCTTTCCATGTTAAAATCTGCTGGACTCCAGCTTCTTTATTCTGTAGTTTATACTAACATTATCTACCATCATACAGGTGATGAGATGGCTACTTCAGAAAGCACTTCATGTGACATATACCAAGCCATCTTTCTTTTGGCTCCTGCTTTCCGGTGGGGAGTTCTTTCATAAGAAGCATGCTAAATACACCTTTTCCTGTTCTCATGGAAAAGAATGCAGAATTGCAAAGAATAAGAATGAAAATAAGAAACAATTACCAGACAACGAGGAAGTCTAATAATTCCAGATGGCTCTCCATGTATTGTACACAGCAGCATTTGGAGTCAATCTTTTGCTTTAACAAGATAGACCAACAATGGACCAAATTTTTCCTGGCCTACAGGGAAGTAAGCAATATATGCTAAAGCAAGAAACCTGACATAAACAGTTGTCCATCTTTGAACAACACCATAGTGAAAGTTAAATTCAATGACTTACTTCCCATCCTAGTATAGGTAATTTATGAATAAAAAGAGCAACAACACCCTCATTACAGATTTCAAGTGCAAGCTGCAAAACTTGCTCAGCATTTGGCTCAACTTCACCATCTCCTGAAAGCATAATTCTCATAGCCATGATATTCTTTTCAACTTCTTCCATAGCCTGTATAAGAACAAACCTGGAACTATTATTTACAAAAGAAACAATTTGGATGGCAATGTTAAGAACTGACTGCCTTTCTCAATTTCAGATAATATGGCCACAATAACATAATGTGGATATCTTATCAATCATGAATATTGACAGTGCAATACCCCACATATTAGAGGGAGAGAAAGAGGGACTACTACAAATAAGTACCAAAAAATTATTGGTTTCTTTGAAAGATATTAACAAATCTAGAAATGCTCAGCAGACTCAGTTCAGAGATCATATACGTTTTTTAAAATCCCATTTGTATTTAATATAAACCTATATGTTAAATACATTATTCATTGTTTTTTGTCTTTGTCACTATTACTACAAGGTGTTGTGACCTCTCAGTATTTGGCCATCAGAACTGTAGGGTAAATGCCCCCTTTTGTACATATAGTTAAACCAAACTGATGGTAAGTTTCTCAGAGAATTTAGCCCAGGTGGGTGTCAATCATTTTATTGAGAAACATACTTTAGCATCATTTATTTTGAAACTCAAAGAAAATATCTAAGATTTTACTCGAAAAAACATCCTTCACGTGAAACTACAAACAATGGGGAATGTAGGCACAATTTGAAAGCTCAACCACTTGCATTGTCATGTGTTTCTACTTGTATTTAGCCATTTTGGCTAAATGAGCTAACTTTAAACCCTTTCACTCCTTTGGGAAAAAATTTCTTCAGTTTCAACAACTACTGAAATCCATATCTGCTGTTGATTCATTTTCATTTGAAGCTAGCATAAAGATATCCAATATTGAAATTCTACCAGCTTCAAGACAGATATACTTCAAACGATGACTTCCACAAAACTGATTTTTGTCTGTTACAAAGTTAAAGTGCAAGCATATCCACATTCATTTCTATGTAATAACAGCAGAATTACACCAAATTGTTATCATCTTTCAACAATTATAACGACAAAATTAAAATAAAATAAATAAATAAATAACGAAAAGAAGAATAGAAGAAAAATAACAACCTTCTCGAGGGCTTTTACTTCTGCGACGGTTTTGGAATCAAGAGCCAAAAGGGTTTCCCTAATGACCTTGGCAAGCTCTAAGGGAGTTTTGGGTCTGGATGGCTTGAAGAAAGAGAACGACATTTCTCCTAAGAATCAATGATGATGATCAAATCATAGAACTTCGGGATGATGCGATGGAATTTGTTGTAATGGAAAAATTGATGGAATTTCTTGGATCAACAGATGATATTGGTAGTAAAGATTGTTCAGGCAGTCGGCTTTTAAATTATGAATCAAGAAAATTGTCCTCAGCTTATTAGCGAAAAAAACATTCAACGCCAAACCTGTCTTGAATCTTACCCTTTTACATTAAATACTACTCCATCCATTGTTCACCACACAAGTTTTGGCTACTTTCAACAAAATACTCCCTCGCTTTTTTTTTTTTTTTTTTTCCTTTTTTCCTTTTTTGGAAAATCAGCTTGTTTAATCACATATGTTATATTCTTAATTTCGTGAAAAAAAATGATTCCTCCCTCTACTATTTTCATTTTAACTAAATTTAGAAATTTTTTAATTATTTGTCACGTGATTCGCATATGTCCAATTTTATTTTATTTTTTTTCAGTATTTCCCTCTCTTTCGAATCTAAGAGAAAAAATTAGGAGATGTTTGACAAATGTTAAAATATATTTTTTTCACTTTTTAAAATTTTAAATTTTTTTACTTAAGAAATTAAAATTGTCTTTTACAAATTTAGTCAATTTTTTTTTAAATTGAACACTTTCTGTGTGATTCTAACGAATATAAAAAAAATAATTAAATTATTTTACATGAAATATTTATAATTTTAAAATAAAAAAGAGTTGTGATACTCATTTATAAAATATTACTAAAAGAGTAAAATGATATATATCAAAATATATTTCATGTCAAATGATTTGATTAATTTTTTTCTTTTTTTTTTTATCAAACTGTACAGTCAAAATTTTTAAAATTTTGATGAATTTTATGAAAAAAGACTATTTTTCCATCTCTTTCCCTTCTTTAGTGTCTCAAAAATAGAAAAGAAAAAATTTAATCTAAAATTAGAAGGTACCGTGAATCTAATTTTTAAATTTTATTTTATATTATTTTATTTTCGAGTATTCTAAATAATTTGATACTATTTTTGAATATTTATATCTTTTGTAGCTTTGTATTCGACTTACTAAAAATTGAGAGAAAGTTTAGTATGAAAGAAATTGTTGACCACATTCCAATCATGATTCTAAATGTACAATATTAATATATATATATATATATATGTGTGTGTGTGTGTGATTGTTTTAAGGTTTATATGAGTGTTTATAAGGTGTTTTGAATGAATCATCATTCCACTTCCTTCGATCCTAGAAAACTCCAAATGAAATTGAGGAGAGTCCTAAGTGTTGGTATAAAATCGTCTGTCACAGTGAAAACTTAAATAGTATTTGAATCGGGTAAACAAAAATAAAGTAATACGAGCAAAACAATAAAATAGTGACACCAGAATTTAACGTGGTACACCCTTGAATATGGGCTACGTCCACATGACCAACTCCGAATTAATTCTTCCACTAATAAAATATTAGTAGGCTTACAAGTAAGAGACTTCCCTAGAAACTTTCTAAAGGCAAACTCCGAACAACTGAGATAAATTCAAAACAGTGGTACTATAGTGTTACAAATACTATCACACAAAACATCACTATTTTGTCACTCCCCAAATATTTCTCTCTCTCACAAATTTCCTTGAAGCGTAAAGATGTTTCAGAAACTCATTCCCTAATCTCACAAAAAACTAATGAAGATTCAGAAGAACCTTCAAAAGAAATAAAGAAAAGGAAGCAGAAGGAAGAAAGTCTCTTTCTTCTCTCTCTATTTTTCGACGGAAAGAAGTCCTCTATTTATAGACAAAATTTTCCTACATTTTCTCAACTGAATTTACCAAGTCAAAATAATTTAAAATAAATTATTTTTTCTTATCATTAAGTGCCCACTATGAGGCAGGACCCACAACAATTCTCCCCCTCCCGGCTACATGGGGGCTTCACCATTCTGGCTTCTTGTCGACAGTATTCAAAATTTCCTTTTGGAAGAGTCTTCGTCAACATATCTGATCCATTTTCTTCTGTGTGGATCTTCTTGAGTTCTAACAGTTTTTTCTCTAATACATCCCTGATCCAGTGGTATCTCACGTCAATGTGCTTTGATCTGGAATGACAGGAAGAATTATTTCCAAGATGAATTGCACTTTGACTGTCACAGAACAGCTCGTACTTCGTTTGGTGGAAACCAAGTTCTCTCAAGAACTTTTTCATCCATAACAACTCTTTGCATGCCTCAGTTGCTGCAATAAACTCAGCTTCAGTTGTTGATAGTGCAACACATTTTTGCAGCCTTGATTGCCATGATATAGCTCCCCCTGCAAAAGAAATTAGGTATTCGGATGTGGACTTTCTAGAGTTAACATCTCCAACCATATCAGCATTTGTGTATCCCACTAACACAGGTTTCTCGTCTCCAAATTTCAAACACAAATTGGAGGTTCCACAAAGATATCTAAAAATCCATTTTACTGCAGCCCAATGTTCTTTCCCTGGATTTGAAAGAAATCTGCTCACAACTCCTACGGAGTGAGCAATATTTGGTCGCGTACATACCATGGCATACATCAAACTTCCAACTGCTGAAGCATATGGAACTTTATCCATCTCTTCCTTCTCTCTTTCTGTAGAAGGGCATTGTTTAGAACTTAGTCTAAAGTGATTAGGTAGAGGACAACTAACCGCTTTAGCCTTGTCCATGTTGAACCTTTGAAGTACCTTTTTAATGTACTTCTCTTGTGACAACCATAAATTCTTGGTGCTTCTGTCCCTTGTTATCCTTATACCAAGAATTTGCTTTGCTGGCCCCAAATCTTTCATGGCAAATAACTTGTTCAGTTGCTTCTTCAGGGTGTCAATCCTGGAAATATTTTGGCCAACAATCAACATATCATTCACATAGAGCAACAAGATAATGAAATCATTATCAGCAAATTTTTTCACGAATACACAGTGGTTTGAATTGGTCTTTGAGTAGCCTTGCTCCCCCATAACAGACTCAAACTTCTTGTACCACTGCCTTGGCACTTGTTTCAAGCCGTACAAACTCTTTTCTAGTTTGCAGACAAAATCCTCTTTTCCTTTTTGTGCAAAACCTTCTGGTTGTTCCATGTATATCTCTTCCTCCAAATCACCATGAAGGAAGGCTGTCTTCACATCCATTTGCTCAACTTCCAAGTCAAGACTTGCTGCCAACCCTAGCACTGCACGAATGGATGTCATCTTCACCACCGGTGAGAAAATCTCATCAAAGTTAATCCCTTTTCTTTGATGGAAACCCTTGACAACTAGTATGGCTTTGAATCGTAGTTGGTGACTATGTTCCTCATGCTTTATCTTGAACACCCATTTGTTCTTCAAAGCCCTCTTACCTTTTGGTAACTTCACCAGCTCAAAAGTTTGATTATCATGCAAGGACTTCATTTCATCTTGCATGGCTTCAATCCATTTTTCCTTGTGTTCATGATCCATGACTTCATCAAAACTTTCTAGTTCTCCCCCATCAGTTAGTAGCACATACTGATCTTCAGGATATCTAGTAGAGCGTTGTCTGACTCTAGTAGATCTTCTCAGAATTGGAGAACCCTCCGGAGCTGGTGGTTGATCATGAACATTATCTTCAGAAATTTCTGAAACATCTCCAGTTTCTGGTTGATCATCATCTTCAACTTGTCTTGGTAGTGTTGTTGAAGGAATACACTGCATGCCTATTGTAACATCATCGGCCCTGGCAGCACTCTTCTGCCCTTCTTTGATACCTTCGATGGTCTCATCTTCAACAAAGACTGCATCATGACTTCTGACAAGTTTCTTCTGAGTTGGATCATAGAATCTATAGCCAAGTTGGTCTTGACCGTAGCCAATAAATACACATTGCCGTGTCTTGACATCAAGTTTAGACCTTTCATCCCTTGGAATGTGCACAAAGGCTTTGCAACCAAACACCCGCAAATGATCATAGGAAACATCTTTTCCCGACCATACTCTTTCTAGAGTATCAAACTGTAGAGGGACATATGGTGAGCGATTCAGCACATGAATAGCTGTTAGAATAGCTTCACCCCATAACTTCTTTGATAACTTTGCATGTGAGAGTAGACATCTGACTCTCTCCATCAAGGTTCTATTCATCCTCTCAGCTAAACCATTCAATTGCGGTGTCTTTGGAGGTGTTGTCTAATGTCGAATACCATTTGCTTTGCAGTAAGCATCAAATGGTCCAATATATTCTCCACCATTGTATGTTCGGATGCATTTCATTTTCTTTCCCGTCTGCCTCTCAACTAAAGTTAGAAAATTTTTGAAAACATCGAACACTTGGTCTTTTGATTTTAGCAAGTACACCCAAGTCTTCCTAGAATGATCATCAATGAAAGTCACAAAGTATTGAGCACCACCAAGTGACTTTGACATTGGCCCACACAGATCTGAGTATATCAGATCTAACACATTCTTCATTCTTGAAGGAAGGGAACGTTTGAAAGAAACTCTATTTTGCTTCCCTGCTAGACAGTTGCCACATTTCTTCAAGTGGACCTGATCCAATCCAGGTAACCCATTCTTCTTGGCTAGACATGTCATACTTTTCTCACTCATATGACCTAGCCGCTTGTGCCATAACTCAACTGTACTGTCATTCTCTACAGCGTTCACAGCATCTTGGGAGAGCTTTGCATGCATCATGTACAACTTTGAGTTTTTCTTTCCTCTGGCCACCACCAATGATCCCTTGGTGAGTTTCCATAGACCATGAATGAAGGTGTTGCAGAAACCTTCATCATCTAGCTTGCCTGTTGAAATTAGATTCAGGCGCATGTCTGGAACATGCCTGACATCTTTCAGGACCAGTCTCGTACCATTATTTGTCTCCAAACAAATTTCTCCAATACTTGCAACTTTTGAGATTTTGTCATTTCTCATCTTGACAACACCAAAATGTCCAGGTGTGTAAGATGAGAAGAACTCCTTCCGTGATGTGACATGAGTGGTAGCAGCACTATCAATAATCCAGTCAGTCTCATGATTTGTAAGACTGATAGACTCCTCATCTTCAAAAACGATGTTGAACTCTTCGACAGCGTTTGCATCTTCATCATCACTGCTCTAGCGTCCTTTGTTCTGCTGTTCTTGTTTTAACTTCCGACAGAACCTCTTGATGTGTCCTTTCTTCTTGCAGTGATGGCACTCCACGTTTGCATGCTTGTTTGACTTCCCTCGACTATTGCCCCTCAGTTTTGGACCACTAAATTGATTCCTCCCTCTGGATTCTGCAACGATAACATCTTGTTGCGATGAGGAACATCCTTGTGATCTCCGCCTCATTTCTTCATTTAATACTCCACTCTTCACAAATTCCATGCATAGTACGCCGTTTGGTGCAGAATTTGTAAGTGAAATCTTCAGAGTCTCCCATGACTCTGGCAAGGAATAGAGTATAACAAGAGCAAGTAATTCATCATCAAACTTTATGCCCATTCCTAACAACTGTTGCACAAGACCTTGAAGATTGTTCAAATGATCTGCCATTGATGCACCTTCTTGGTATTTTAGTTGTATAAGTTTTGTCAGGAGAAACAGCTTGTTGTTGGCGGTTTTAGAGGAATACAAATCCTCTAACTTGTTCCACAAAGTTCGTGCATGAGTCTCGTCACATATGTGGTTGTACATGTTGTCTTCGACAAATTGTCGGATAAAACCACATACTTGTGTGTGCTCGAATGCCCACTTCTCGTCCGTCTTACCATCTGGTTTGATAGTAGCAAACACATGTAAATGCATCTTCGTCACAAATAGGAGATCCTTCATTTTGTTTCTCCATATGTGGTAGTTTGTGTCATTCAAATTTATCATCTTGCTCGTCTTCGCCTCCATGACTCTTTTGACACTTTAAAATAGTAAATATGAATTTACTAAAGTAAAGTACTATTGAACAAAAAAAGGTAAACTTTTCTGATGTGGAGGATCAGCCAAAGCTGCAGCCACAAAGCATACTCAAAAATGCCAATTAGGCTATGATACCAGATGTTGGGTATAAAACCCTCTGTCGCAACGGAAACTTAAATAGTATCTAAGACGGGTAAACAAAAATAAAGTAATATGAGCAGAATAATAAAATAGTGACACCAAAATTTAATGTGGTTCACCCTTGAATATGGGCTACGTCCACAAGATCAACTCCGAATTAATTTTTCCACTAATAAAATATTAGTATGCTTACAAGTGAGAGACTTCCCTAGAAACTTTCTAGAGACAAACTCTGAACGACTGAGATAAATCCAAAACAGTAGTACTATAGTGTTACAAACACTATCACACAAAACATCATTATTTTGTCGCTCCCCAAATATTTTTCTCTCTCACAAATTTCCTTGAAGCGTAAAGATGTTTCAGAAACTCATTCCTTAATCTCACCAAAAACTAATGAAGATTCAGAGGAACCTTCAAAAGAAATAAAGAAAAGAAAAGGAAGCAGAATGAAGAAAGTCTCTTTCTTCTCTCTCTCTTTTTCGATGGAAAGAAACCTTCTATTTATAGGCAAAATTTTTCTACATTTTCTCAACTTAATTTACCAAGTCAAAATAATTTAAAATAAATTATTTTTTCTTATCATTAAGTGCCCACTATGAGGCAAGACCCACAATATTACATAAGTATATGAAGTTTGGGATTCAATTTAGGAATTTAGTTTTTTAAAAAAAAAAAAATTTATGTAAGCATTAAGAACTTGATAAACTTATTTGCTGATAGCCTTATTGAAGTCCTGCAGAAGCAATAGAATTTGGAATTCAATTTGAGAATTTATGAATTTATTTTTGGAGTATATTGACATTTTTACACTTTCAATATAGAATTATTTTTATAAAAAAAAGTTGAATCACCGTTGACCGTTAAATAAAATTTATATAAAGATGAAAGTTGGAAAAATTATAAATAAGGGATGAAATTATTTAAATTTTTTTAAAAGGGATGAAATAAAAAATTATATAATTTAAGAGATAAAATTTACCAATTTATCTTATGTTAAATCATGCTAAATATAGCAATCCTTCAATTGCATTACGAACAACATTCCCTTACCATCTTTTTTATCCAAGTATTTGTACGTTGCACGTGCACGGTATAAAATTTGGTGTCTCCTCGTCCATGATCATTAGTCCGCGCAAATGTGGCATTACTGTCACTTTGGCCATTGTCAAAAACTCAATCCTTAAGATGAAATCAAAGTCATCCAATGGGACGATCGTCACCCTGCACTAGCCTTCCCAAGCTCCCACTTTTAATGTCACCATTGTAATGCACCTCACCCATTGATGCACGGCATTGGCAGTTTTAATGGTATGAGAGCTTTTTTGCAGTGCCAACTGTAAGCATGTGGCTTCTCGGTTAACCACAAAGTTATTAATTGCACCGGAGTCTATCATTGTCCACGTCTCAACACCATCACGACTACATTCACGTACATCAGCCCACACACTATTTGTGATCGATTGGACACCTGAATGACATTACACAACTGGATGGGGTTCACTCAAGCAAGTGAATCCCCTCTAGTCTCAATTCCAATTTGGACATTAGCCAAATTTTGATTCCGCTTCGATTTTGGGCATTGATAGAACATATGTCCAGTCTCCCAATTGTAGCACTTGACACTCGAATCCTTCGATTTTCCGATAACACCATCTTTTTTTTTTGGGTTTGTCATTCCAAGACATACCCTTACTCTTCAATAGGACACTCTTCTTTTCAAGGACAGTAGGAGCCAAAAGATTGAATATCCGTCAATGCCAAATCCAGGTAATAGACACACTTTCAGGCAGGGCAATGCAGTAGGGGACGCTCTAGCAACCTTGATAAGGGTAAAAGAACAGTGGGATCTCATTCTCCACCACCATCCAACTGAAGAAGCCATGGAGGCTCAAGAGGGATCAGCAGGGTTTAACTCTCCAGCAGAAAATTACGGCCGATCATGGATAGTTTGTTTGTTGTATTTCTCCTTTTTTTTAATCAGACATTGCTTTTGCTTCTGTTTTTGCGTTTTGTTGGCTTTTTTGTGGAAACGCTGGCAGTTTTATCTGCTCTTCCCTCTTTTAATTTAATGTATTATCTCTTCTGACAAAAAAAGAAAAAAAGAAAGAGAGATTGAAAACAATTAGTCAGGCAGGTTTTAGAATTATAAAATTTTCCTCTGAAATTGCTTTTCTCTACATTAACTGATGCGTAAATAGCCATGTAATATTTATTACAGGCTTAAGCGTAAAGAAACGTCAGTTTTATTATAATAATAGAAAGAAAATTAAAAGAAATAAAAAACAATTATGTACCAACTGATATCCAATTAATCCCCCGCCTAAAGCACACAGATTAAAGTAACCATTAAATGTTTATAGGAACTGCAATTGCCATTACAAGGCGAACAAAATGCAATGTCAGATGCAGCAAAAAAGATGGCTGATCAGATCCTGGTCATTTATGATCTTTAAAATGCAGCAGGCTGAAAATCCTTCTCATTAAGAATCTTACATTTTTATTTGCAACCAGAGAAAATGTTAAATTGAGGGGCAGGGGCCAGAAAGAGGCCAAGCCAAAAGCATTAAGTGCTTGATCTTTAAAAAAGGGAATTCTCAAGGGGAACAAATAGTAGAGGAGAAGTTAAAGCACTTTAGAGGCTGCCAATGTTGGCAGGATCTCTCAGGAATTTTTCCATCTGGAGTGCCCTAGTCTTTATAGACATGTCAAGCATCTTCTGGCTGAATTCCACCACAAGCCCACCAAGAATGCTGGGATCAATCTGGAACATCAAAAGCAACATTAGGGGAAAAAATACCAAGAAAGACTGAAACAACAATATAGGGTCACAGTCAAAATAGAATTTTGAATCTAACTTACTTTCTGTTCAAGCTTAACCTTCTTCCCTTGTCCAATAACATCCTGCAAGGTGTCCCTCAGTTCTTTCTCCTCTTCTGCGGGAAGGGGCTGCAGAAAAAGGACAGGCTGTAAACACCGGCAGATTTAAAATGCTACGTGTCTATTACTCAGCTATCCAAATTTGCACACTGTCAATTCTGGCACTTCAAGACATGCTATAGGTAACAAATTTATTCAACAAAATAACACTCTCAGCATGCAATTGAATGGAAATGTTTCCATTTTGGATGTTAAAAGAATGTCCGCTTTCCTAAGTACATGTTTTCTCACTTAGTTCCATAAATGTGAATTCAATTCAAGGGATCCTTGTGTATTTTATTACAAACTATGTAAACTAATAAGGATAAGATGGTAGCTCATGCAGAGTCAGAATGCTCTCTAGAATATCCTTAAGTCACAAGGTATCCTTTAATTTCCACTAGAGGAAGTATTATATGATAGAGTTGGCACAAACTGCAGCAGAATGAAATTTATAGTCTCTATGCATTTGGACTTCTGCATGCACACCATTGCTTGATAAGCGTGAAAAAATAACTAGAGGTTTGTAGGAAACATACATGAAATAACACTTGCAAGATCAAATGGAAAAGGTTGTTCACAACTAAATGCATCAGGAAAAATAGTCTCACAAATGCCACAGACAAGTAAATAATGAGTACCATTTATACCTAGACCTAGACAACATACTTTATATTCAATGTATAATGATTGCTTCTTTAAAATACGGATGAATATTAAAGGATCTATAAACCAAGGAAGTATTCTAAATCTATTGTTTATTGAACAATTCATAAACACAAGCAGTATGGAAAAACCTAAAATATCCTAAACAATTCATGGTCCCCGCATTATCCTAAAATATCAAAAACCTCAACTCACCAACATTTCATTCCAAGTGTATCACTTCATTTCTATGTTATTAGACTATTAGATCCAGGAAAAGTGCACAGTAACGGAACAGAAAAAATGTGCAAACCAATCAAATTGATCAAAAGAATATTTATAGAAAAAGGAGTGTGCTTAACTTCAGAAAAGAATCTCAACAAAAGCAATCAGCATGATCAATAATAATATCTGATGATTTTCAGTCCTTCAAATATGAAAGCTCAATGGTGAAGATCCGGAAACAGACTGACATAAAAGATGTATATGGGATGCTTGGTCAAGACCTTTATGATATGAAAAATCACAGCATTAATCAAAGCATATCTAATACACCCAGAAGAAAAGAACTTACAATAACAGTTGTTACAATGGCCTTGACTTCTCCCCTATGTGCCATTGTCAGCTCTGTAAATCTCTTTAGCATGCTCTCTATGAATTTCAACCTCCCATTTTCAGCCAGAACCACTGTTGCAAAATAAGATGAAACATTTGCTAACAAATCATAAAAGAATTAGAAAGCAAGAGAATCGGTTTAGACACAAATTCAAATACTCATTCCACAAGTTAAATATATATATATATATATATATGTGTGTGTGTGTGTGTGTGTGATTGTTCATAACAGGCAAAACTGGAATACCGTGGCACCACGAATATATTCTTTATACCTCAAGATCATTCAAAATCGCACAACAGTTAGATAACAAATCTATATTCAAATCATGTCCATGAACGAATGCCAAGAAACATTAAATCACCAAAATGGGTGCAGGGAAAATGAGAAACGTAAAAGAGGCAATATGACACTAAAAGGAATGATGTAGCAGAAAAGGAGGAAAGTAGAAGAAAAGGAGGAAAGTAGAAGAAAAGGAACTAGCATTCTCAATGTGTTGTATCTCATTAATCTTAGGAAGGCAAATATAGGGTATGACTACATCATCTTCCCCTTGGATAAAGAATACAATATCAGCTAAAGAATGCATCTACAAGGCAAATAGGCACTTTGAAGCACTTGGCATCCAAAGAGATCGATTGAGGAAAATGACATATCAAGAATAAGCCCTTTGCAATTCTAACCTATTTCCCAATTGATCTTCCAAAAATTCAATGCACTTCCTATCTATCACCCTATACCTTCTATTGCCAAGGTAAATTTACCATTTGATCAGACATCACAATGAAAATTAAAGGAGCATAGACATACACAAGAAGTTCCTTGTGACATCAGAAAATTTTGCTTGACTGCAAATGTCAGTTATGGCCTTCACTCTTGCATCTGTTGGTACAGACACATCCCTCATGAATTGGGAAAAGATAGGACCCTTTTTGGATGCCTCAACAAAATCAAGAAGCTCAGTTTCAACCTTGTCCAAAGAGTTAGCTTTAACAGCAGATATATATAAAGCAGAGGCATAGTTCCCGGAAAGACCAAACATCGTTACAGGAACCTAAAAGTTCAGCCAAGAACAAATAATAATCAGCGGCAATTACACAAAAAATAATTTTTTTATTTTCTTTTAATAAAAGCTCTTTATCTCATAAAAGAGAAACTTCAATTTATTTAAACAAAATAAAATGCTGTATGAAAAGAATGAAGCGATAACTCTTAGAAAATCAGATATTTACCTTGATTTTCTGCTCCTCTACTGAAGTTGCATAATTCCTTGACAACTACAAGAACACAATAGAGAATAAAGATTTTGACAACAGGAGTACGCCCTTAAGCCCAAATATGTAAACAAAAATATCATCAATCACTTAACAAAAACGCAGCAATTTTATTGCAAAACAATAACTTAGAATCCAAACTACATCACTAAGATTAAGGCTATTTTTTGATAGTAATTGTACTTGAATACAATGGGATCACCTTATTTTGAAAAATCTGTCACTAAACAGAGTTATTCCTTGGAGGAACGAAAATTGAATAAACATGATTTCCTTTTCACCATATGGTAGGGCAAGGAATAAAATATGTCCCTCAAAGTTGAGGATTTTATTATTATTATTATTTAACCTATTAATAAGAATAATACAAGAACCAAACGTTTAGAAAAAAAAATCCAATTTTGACAAAAAAAATCATCTCAATCCCAAATAATCTGGATAAACATTACATAAGGCAAACAAACAAATCAGCCTGAATTACTTTGCAACCAAAATCTAAAGCTGCATACAAATTTCTTACTTGATTAAACTCCTAAAATGGAAAACCTAAAGCACCAACATTCCATATCTAAATCTAAAATGAAA
Organism: Asclepias syriaca; assembly: GCA_027405835.1. Taxonomy (NCBI): domain Eukaryota; kingdom Viridiplantae; phylum Streptophyta; class Magnoliopsida; order Gentianales; family Apocynaceae; genus Asclepias; species Asclepias syriaca. The sequence goes on from CM049932.1 coordinate 16,516,676, forward strand.
TGAAACCAATAAATTTCTAGGCACTCCTTATGATATTGAAGAATAGCAAATTATTTGGCGAAATGATTTGGGACAAAAACAAAATGAACCAAAAATTAAAGTTTAAAAAGAACAAAGGGAGAAACAACACCACATCTCGTACCTCGGGATTGGTGATAGAAGGACAGAGAAGGGCACGATGAAGAGCAGTAGATCTCTGGGTCGAACAAGACACGGAATCAGCAGCAAGGGCCTTACGGAGAAGAGGAAGGCCCGATCTCAATCGCCCAGCCGCCATTGAAATTTTCAGTTCTTTTCAGTGAAGGAGAAATTTTCCGGCGTATGTTTCACGAGAAAAGGGAGAACAGATGAGTAAAAACGACGAGAATAGTTCTGGAACAGAGGGGCTCTAAAGCTGGGGTTAGACTATTAGATCCGACTCCATAGAGGCATGGAATTTGTGTACTACCTAGGGTTTACTGAAGACATGTGTATATTTATTTATTTTTTTTTTCTTAGTATAACTTTTTCCAATATTAATATATTTCTAAATAGAGTAAACTATTCCAGATGCACCTTTTAAAGGTCAAAATCCAGCTTTTGCACCTCAAAGATTTTTTGTACATAGAATGCCCCTAACGTTTCAAAACGTCCCACTACATGCACCTCTGTTAAGTCAAACCGTTAGTGACTCAATTTTGCCGTTAGCCAACCTTTTTTCATTATTTAGTACTATTCCAATTAGGGGTATTTTTGTCCAATTTTTAATTTTTTTTAAAATTTTTTTTTTTTAAAATTTTTTTTTCTTTCCTTCTTCTTCCTATTTTCTCTCTCTTCCTTCTTTCTCTCTTCATTAATTTAATTTTTTTTTCTCTCTTCCTCTTTTCTCTCTTTCTTTTTCTTCTTCCTTTCTATCTCTTCCTTCTTTCTCTCTTCATTAATTTAATTTTTTTTTCTCTCTCTTCCTCTTTTTTCTCTCTCTTTTTCTTCTTCCTTTCTCTCTCTTCCTTCTTTCTATCTTCATTAATTTAATTTTTTTTTCTCTCTCTTTTTCTTCTTCATTTCTCTCTCTTCCTTCTTTCTATCTTCATTAATTTTTTTTTTCTCTCTTCCTCTTTTCTCTCTCTTTTTCTTCTTCCTTTCTCTCTCTTCCTTTTTTCTCTCTTCATTAATTTAATGTTTTTTCTCTCTTTCTCTTTTCTCTCTCTCTTTTTCTTCTTCATTTCTCTCTCTTCCTTTTTTCTCTCTTCATTAATTTAATTTTTTTTTTCTCTCTTCCTCTTTTCTCTCTCTCTTTTTCTTCTTCCTTTCTCTCTCTTCCTTCTTTCTCTCTCCTTCTTCCTCCTCATTTTTCACCCGATCTTTGTATTTCTCTCTCGATCTTAAAACAACGTCTCTAATATCTCTTTCTCCATTGCATAAGAAAGCTTAATTTTAAAAAACAAAATTATCTTAGAAGAAATATTTTAAAATAAACTATATTTAATTATAAAAAAAATTAGAAGGAAGAAAAGTTAAAAAATTAAACTAATCATGCAAGTGAATTTCAACTCTCCTTCTTACTGTTCCTGCAGTTGGTATATGTACAATATATCCCGGTTTCTGACCACTTCTCTTGATTCTGTGGGTTACCTTTCATTTGGTTATTTTAGGGTTCATCTCCGTGGGTCCTCCAACTAGTTTTTCATGACTATTTTTCTCTTTTTTCTCTCTCTTGAATTTGTCGAGGAGGAAGAAAAATGAGAGAAATACAAAGATCGGGAGAGAAATGAGGAGGAAGAAGGAGAGAGAGAAAGAAAGAAGAAAAAGAGAGAGAAAAGAGGAAGAGAGAGAAAAAAAATTAAATTAATAAAGAGAGAAAGAATGAAGAGAGAAAAAAAATTAAATTAATAAAGAGAGAAAGAAGGAAGAGAGAGAAAAGAGGAAGAAGAAGGAAAGAAAAAAAATTAAAAAAAAAATTAAAAAAAATTGGACAAAAATGCCCCTAACTGGAATAGTACTAAATAGTGAAAAAGAGTTGACTAACGGCAAAATTGAGTCACTAACGGTTTGACTTAACAGAGGTGCATGTAGTGGGACGTTTTGAAATGTTAGGGGCATTCTATGTACAAAAAATCTTTGAGGTGCAAAAGCTGGATTTTGAACTTTAAGATGTGCATCTGGGATAGTTTACCCTTCTAAATATTATATAAAAAATATACGGATATAAAACTACTATAAACAAAGCAAATGAGTAAGATAAATAATATAAAAATTAAATCAAATAAAACATTCTTTTTCTTCTTATATATTTATATTCTATCAAAACATACAAAATAATCACTATTTATAGGGATGAATCATATGTAACTTATATCCCCAGATACATACATATATAACTATATACATAACTCTTCATGATACTAAAAATGTTACAAACTTAATTCATGAAGGTTATATGGAGGTAGTCAAAGTTATATGGAGGTACTGGAAAGTTATATGGAGGTAGTAGAAAGTTATATGATGGTAGTGGAGGTTATATGAAGGTAGTAGATGTTATATGAAGATAGTGGAGGTAGTGTGATGTTATATGGACATACAAAACAATAGTATGATTTATAAAACTCCCCATTTGGATGTCCATTGTCAAGGAATATGTCTCATTAAAACCTTACTAGAGCAAAACTCAGTGGGAAAAAACCCTAGTTAAGGAAAAATAGTACATTGTTCCTTCTACACTCCCCCTGATCATTACATAATATCTTTGTACCGGTGCATTCTTATATTATAGACCAGTCTTTCAAATGTTAAAGTTGGTAATGCTTTTGTGAACAAGTCTACCAAATTATCACTTGAACAGATTTGTTGTACATCAATATCACCATATTTATGAAGATCATGCGTAAAGGAAAATTTTGGTAAAATATGCTTTGTGTGATCTTGTTTGATATATACTTCCTGTAATTGAGCTATACATGCAGTGTTATCTTCATAAATTTTGTTGGAAGTTCTTTGCCTGAAGATAAACCACATGTTTCTCGGATGTGTTGAGACATGGATCTTAACGAAACACATTCACGATTTGCTTCATGGGTTGCTATAATTTCTACATAATTTGAAGAAGTAGCAACTAACGTTTACTTTGTAGAACATCATGAAACAACAGTTCCTCCATATGTAAAAACATAGTCTGTTTGAGATTTGGTTTTATGTGAATCAGACAAGTAACCAGCATCAGCATAACCAACAAGTTGTGGTTTAGAACTATAAGGATTAACAATCCCATATCAATTGTACTTTGAAGGTATCGAAAAACATGTTTAATTCCATTCCAATGTCTTCTAGTTGGACATGAACTAAACCTTGCTAACAAATTAACAACAAAAGTTGTTATATCAGGTCTTGTATTTTTAGCAAGATACATTAGTGCACCTATTGCACTATGATATGGTACTTATGGACCAAGAACTTCTTCATTATCCTCACGTAGTTCAAAAATGTCCTTTTTCACAATGGATGTGCCTTGTGCATGTAAAATCTTAAGGACATTTTCAGTATAATTTAATTCATGAAAAAAATTCCATTTTCATCTTTTAAATACTCGATCTGCTGGCCGACATAAAACTTTGTATTTCCGAGATCTTTCATCTCAAATTCTTTATTAAATAAATCTATTACTTTTAGAATTTCTTCAGGGGTTCCAATAATATTTAAATTATCAACATATACAACAATTATAGCAAACCTTGATTTTTCTTTTTTAATGAATACACTTGGACAAATTTAGTTATTTTGATAATCTTCTTTCAATAAATATTTACTAAGACGATTGTACCACATTCGTCCCGACTGTTTTAAACCATACAAAAATCTTTGTAATTTTGTTGAATATAATTCATGAGAATCTGATTTATATGCTTCAGGCATTTTAAATCCTTCAGAGATTTTCATATAGATATCACTATCATGTGAGCCATATAAATAGGTTGTAACTACATCCATAAGACGCATAACAAGTTTCTCATTAGCTGCCAGACTAAGGAGATAACAAAAAGTAATTGCATCCACCACTGGAGAATAAGTGACCTCATAGTCAATTCTCGATCTTTGAGAAAAACCTTGTACAACAAAACGTGCTTTATATCTCACAATTTCATTTTTCTCATTTCTGTTCAGTACAAATACCCATTTGTAGCCTACAGATATGATATATTTAGGTGTTCGAGCTATGGGTCAAAAAACTTTACGTTTTGCAAGTGAGTTTACTTATATTTGAATTGCATCTTTCTATTTTAGTCAATCACTTCTATGTTGTCATTTATCAACAGATGTAGACTCATTATAATCTTATTCATGTATAATAGCTGATGTTATATTATATACAAAAACACTATCGATAGTTATTTCTTCTTGGTTCAATCATTTCCCCGTTAAGACATAATTTATTGAGATTTCATCATTATCTATTTTTTCGATATTTTCAATATCTTTAGGTACTTAAACTTCTTCTGGAGTTGTTTTATTTATTATGTCTCTTGACTCTTCTGGAGTATTAAACCCGGGTTCATTATTAACATTTGCTCCCTTCTTTTTACGGAGATTTTTATATTTTGAATTAATTGGTCTACCACGCTTCTGGTGTGCTATAGACTGATTTGCTATTTCATTTATAGATTGTCCTTCTGGGACATCAATCCGTATATGAGCATTTTCAGCTGGTATATGTGACTTAGTCACTCTAGTTATGTCGATAAATGCATCTGGCAGTTGATTTGCTATACTTTGCAAATGTATTATCTTTGGAACTTCAAGTTCACACTTATTTGTATGAGTATCAAGATGTTGCAAAGTATTCCATGTAATATTTTTACCAAATTGTTTTTCTTTTTCTCCCCCTAATCCCGGGAACATTGATTCATCAAAATGACAATCGACAAATTGTGGAAGGAGAATCATAACCAACATATATTCTCAATCTTTTTTAGGACATATTTTTGTGTGTTGTGGTGGAGCAATAGAAATATATACCGCACATCCAAAAATTTTAAAATGGGAAATATTTGGCTCTGACAAAAGCCAATTGCAATGGGAAATATTTATAATAACTTGTTGGTCTAACATATACAAGTGTTGTTGCATGCAAAATTGCATGACCTCATGCCGAAATGGGTAATTTAATTCTCATAAGTATAAGTCTAGCTATCAATTGAAGTCTTTTAATAAAAGATTTAGCAAACCCATTATGTGTATGAATATGAGCTACATGATGTTCAACACTTATATTAATAGACTTACAATAATCATTGAATGATTGAGATAAGAACTTATCAATATTATCCAAACGTATTGTTTTAATTGTATAATTTGAAAATTGTACTCGTAATTTAATAATCTAAGCAAGAAATCTCGCAAACGTCAGATTGTGAGTTGATAGTAAGCTAACATGACCATCTACTAGATGCGTCTATTAGAACCATAAAATATCGAAATGGTTCCCATGATGGGTGAATTGGTCCACATATATCACCTTGAATTCTTTCTAAAAATGTTGGATATTCAATTCCAACTTTAGTTGGTGATGTCTTAATAATCAATTTTTCTTGAAAACAAGCAACACAAGAAAATTCTTTTAATTGAAAAATCTTCAAGTTTTTCAATAATTGTCCATGCAAATTTTTAATAAACTTCTGGTTTATTGAATGTATTTCAATTGTATTTATTCTTGTGTAGTACAATCTCAAAGAAAACATATTCAATTTTGTTCCATTGGGTAACATTATAATGGCTCTTCTGGAGCCTTCAATTATTTTTGTACTATCCGAAATTGTAGTAACGTATACATCATTCATCTTTATTGCAATGAAATATTTTTTATTTTAAAGAATAATGTGAGTAGTTGCACTATCAACAAGACATATATCTTCGTTCATATTCTTTAAGCAAATAAAAAAATATTATAATTAAAGAATATATAATAATATATAAGTAACATAGGAAATAATAAAAATGACAACAACAATTTGAGATAAATAACATTTATCTAACATAAATACACATATATTTTTTTTAAAGTGGTGTAGTGGAATGATGTATTTTTTCCAAATTATAGGTTCAAAACTCATATCAAATAAATTATATAATTTTTTTTAATTAGGTTTTTAAATAACAAAAATTATATATATACAGAAGCTAAAAACATAAAGTAATATATATAACATATATATTTAATTTTAAATAGTGAATATATAAACAAATATATCCAAAAATAATATTTGATATAAATCATATATATATATATATATATATATATATATATATATATATAACAATAGTATATAAAATATATCTATATATATCCAGTGAACAGTTGATCAATTATATACAATAAATATAAATTTACACCTTAAAATAGTGTATAATATTTGTAAAAATATATTGTGCTTATAGATATATACATGCATAATCCATTATATTTTTAATAAATATAATATCTATTTAATTCTTTAAGAACATTTAGTTATAGATTTATACATATTAAATTATGCATTATGTATATATATAGTGTATCTATCATTCTACATATAATAAAACAAATTTACTTAATTTAGTAAACAATAAATATATTTCCACTTTAATCTTTAATACATAGCAAAATAACAATACTACACCATAGAACAATATAAACACTAGCACACACACACACATATATATATATATATATATAGTTTCAAAACGTCTCACTACATGCACCTCTGTTAAGTCAAACTATTAATGACTCAATTTTACCGTTAGACAACATTTTTTCATTGTTGGACACTATTACGGGCAAGGGCATTTTTGTCCAACCTGCCCAAAACATTTTCGCGGTTTTTTTTTCTAATGTCGTTTTACCCTTTCCATTGTCATTCCATCCCATTCGTCCTAACTTCTGTTTAAAAATCCAAAACGTTTTCCTCTTCTTCAAAGAACCCAAAGCAAGTAATACTAATTCTTGCCCCAAAATTTGTTCAAAACTTGTTAATTTTGCTGAAATTGTGTGTGCGGCTTTAGAAACTTGCAAGTAAAATTTTATATACCCATCTCTTTTCAAACTCGATTTTGAGTTTGAAGTTGTCTTTGAAATGACTCAAAGGTACAATGAGTGGGTAACAAGGCAAAGCAAGAACAACTACATTGATCCGTACGCGCTCTATGATAAAGATTTGAATTTTTTTCATATTGTCGAGCAAAAGTTTGAATTTTCAGTTCATGTTTTGTGAAAAATGATTTCTTTCTTATTCTTCTGTACAGTGAATAAGTGTTGAAATTGATATTTTGTTATGTGATTAAGTGTTTTAATGGAAGTTTTGTATTGTATTTTAGTGTATTAATGAATTTTTGCTGTGTTCTTTATGCTGCATGCATGAATGTTTTTACTGTAGTGGGATACATAATGGAGTGTTAATTGTGTACTTAATGTTTAATTGGAGTGTTGAGTCTGAACATGAATGTTATGTTTGTATTCAACTTGCACATTCTGATGATGATAATTTTACATTGAAATTCTATTTTATATTCAATAAAATTAAAATTAAGAGTAAACTATCTTAGTTACATTTCTTAAATCTCATAATCCAACTTTTAAAAGTACAAATACGAAAATAAACAAATTAAAAACCCGACCCGCTATCTTCTTCATGCATTAAACTTGATGCATGAAATTGTGTTGAGATTTTTGAAGTCTATATTTTTTAAAATTATTTTTCTTGGAGAAAAAACTAAAATAAAAATATATTGTTTAATAATAACAACTAATTTGTTAATGTTTTTTAAAAAACTTGAAGTACATTAATTGCATTAATTAAATTTGAAATAATAAAAATATAAAAATAAATAAATTAAATACCCGATCTACTATCTTGTAAATACATTAAAATAATGTTGATGATGAAATTGTTCTCAAATTTTTATAGTAAATTTTTTTTTGCAGACAAAAAAGTAAAAATAAAGATATAATGTTTAATAAATAATAACTAACTTTATTAGGTTAAAGTATTTTAATAACATTTAATTAGATTTCAAAATCCTAAGTATCAACATAGAGATTTATAACCTAAAGTAAAAAAACGTTAATAGTGCGTCCTCCAATTTTTAAAAAAGTATCATTAGAAAAACAACCTTAGTTAATTTATGCAGTTAAGTGTCACTCTAAGTTTTAATAATTTTTTAAGTAGATATTATTCGATAATAAAAATTAATTTTTATTAGGATAAAATACTCTAACAACACATATTAGATTTGAGAAATTATGTTCCTCAAAAGCTGTTTCTAGGGTTATTGAATCCCAAAAACCATATCTTCAATAATATAAATCAAACTATATATTTTTATATTATTATCATTTTTAATTTTATACATGTTCCTTACAAAAAATTATTATGTAACATCTAATTAAAAAATTTTAAAAAAATGATTTTTCTTTTTAAATTTTAAAGTTTTTATTTATTTTATAATTATAAGTCAATTAGTTGATTAAAAAGAATATTTAAATTCCAATATTGTCAACAAAGTGTAGCTCAATTTGTAGCAGCTTCACTTATGATTTAAAGATGTCATGAATTCGAAATATAGTAGAAGCATAAATACCTAAACAAAATTTCAAAAAAACAAAAAAAAATCCAATCTTATATTTATACTTTTTAATTATTATATTATCATACACATTCAAGTTATATTTTTATGTAATTAATTCTATTTTTAATTTAATATGACTTTAAAACAAAACAATAATAAAAAAATATTATACTTTGTGAAGATAAAAGATAAATAAAAAAAATTTACTACACCATTTAATTTCAAATTCTTTAATATATATATATAATATATATTATATATATAATATAATATAATTTATTTATATAAAATTCATCCATTTAACTGGTATTCTATAGCTAATTCTTTAATTTTTATTGATTTGTAACTGTGTCAAAGACAAAATTTTGAATAAAAATATTTCTCTATATAAAATATTTTAACAAATGTTTTGCTAAAATAGTTTTACATAGGGAAAAATTATATTTTAACATAATGAATAACTAATTTTTTTATTAAATTATAAAGATATTAGAATGAATTGTTTATAAAATTATTCTCACAGTTAATATAAATCATGAATTTTTTTTTACTAATTTATAGATAAATTATTATTTGATGGATAACTTTTTTTCAATGTCCGAGGTTTTTTTTAAATTTTTAGAAAGATGTTATATTTTTTTATTCCCTCTATATACAATTATTAAGGGAAGATGAAGTTTTCAATTTTTTATAGTAAATATATAATAGAAAAATTGAATAGAAAATAATATTGGTTTACTGTCAATTACTCAAGAAACTATTTAAAGATCATAAGCAAAGAAATTAAAACACCATTTAAAAGAAATATAGAAATATGTACAATTCTACTAAAGCATTTATGATTCTCAACTACTTTTATTGTACAATCTTTAAAACATAAATTTTTGTTCTAGTCTATGAAACATAAGTTTTTACCATTTCAGTTGGATTTATAAAATAATGAATTATGGTTTAAACATTAATCGTCTAAGTAATTACCCAATTTTTTTTTTTTTGATAAGTAACTAAATTCCTTGTATTAAAAAAATTTCAAAAAAATAAAAATAAACAAATTAAATGCTGGACTTACTATATTGTACGTGCATTAAATTAACGTTCATCATGAAATTATGTTCAAATTTTAAATAAAAATATATTGTTTGATAAATAATAACTAACTTTTATTAGGATAAATTATTCTAATAATAATTGACAAATTTCATAATACATGTTTATTTCTGGTGAAAAACGTTTATGGGTGTCCTCCAACTTTTAAAAAGTGTCATCCCACTCTAAATTTTAACTAATTTTTTTAAACTAGATTCATCGCGTTGATAAAACCTAAAAAATTAGAAACCTAAAAATAGTTTGTAAATGAATTAAATGATAGTTTGTCATACGTATTAAAAGTTGGAGTGTGGTTCGCGCCAACAAAAATAATTTTAGGTGTTAAATTGAATTATCCAAATGTTCAACTGTCATAAAATAGTTTAATTTTAATAAAATCTAAAAAATACAAATATAAATATAAATAAATTAAAAACTCGACCCGCTATGTTATCCGTTAATCGATGAAATTGTTTTATAATACTAATTAATAATACCTTTTAGATTTCAAAATCTAAATTTATCACCTAAAAAAAAATAATTTCTAAGTTTTAAAATTTTTTACTAGAAGTACCTCCAATTTCTGTCGTGATGTTCCATTTTAAGTTTTAATTTCTTTTTTTATTTTTTAAACAGATTCCTTACATTAATAATAAGACATTAAAATAAATAAATTAAATAACCGGCCACTATCTTGTATATGCATTACCTAATAATGTTAATGATAAATTTGTGTAGCGATTTTTGCAGTAATTGTTTTTTTAAAAAATTACCTTTTTAAAAAAGAAAAATAAAGTAAAATAAAAATATTATTTGATAATAAAAATTAATTTTTATTAGAATAATTTGAGAAACCATGTTTATTAAATGAAGTAAAACGTTTATGGGATATCTTTCAATTTTTTAAAAGTTTTAGAGCACTTCCGTTAACTTCTGTCTCTAATTTCCACCATGGTTAAAAGTATGGGCTGAGTCATTTTCGTCTCGGAGCTCACCGAAACAAAAATACATACAAAATTTAAGATAATATTAATTCTGCCAAAATCCCTCGTACATCAGTTTGATTCGGTTCGATTCAGTCTAACTAGGTATGAATCGGTCACGATTCGATCACCATTGAAGAAGAAGAAGAGAGAGGAGGAGGAAAAAGAAATGGCATGAAAATCAAAAAATTATATATATATATATATAATTTAAATAATTATTTTTGAAAAAATATATTTAAATAATATTTTAAAATTAAATATAAAATTTTTTGTATGAATCAATACAATGACCGACTCACCAACACGAATGTGGACTAGTAGCTATCGAAACGGTGACCGAGACCGAGACTTTCAACCATAATTTTCCCTCCAAGTTTTAACTAAAGTTTTTTAAAAATTGAATTTCTTGTATTAATAAAATTTGAAAAATTAGAAAATGAAATTAAACAAAATAAATACCTGACCCCTATCTTCTTCTACCTGAATTAAATCAGAGTTGAGTTGAGGTTTTTTGTTTTATTAATCAGAAAGAAATTAGAAAAACGATGGGTATTTGGATTGGTCAAATTTTTATTTTTTTAAAAAATTAGATTTTTTGTATTAATAAAAAAAGAAATAGTAGAAATAGGAAAATAAACAAATTAAAAACGAGACCCCTATCTTATAAATGCATTAAACTAATGTATTGATGATCAAATTGTGTTGAAATTTTTTAGCAATTATTTTTATTTTGAAAATTATTTTTTTTGCAAATAAAAAGTAAAATAAATATATATCGATTAATAATAATAACTAATTTTTATTAGGGTAAAGTAGTGTAGTAACACATGAAGTGAAAAATGTTTATGAGTACCCTACAAATTTTAAAAATTCTCACTTGAAGTAACTTCGTTAATTTCTATAGTAACTGTTTTAACAATTTTTTTTCAGCCACATATTTGTTCATTATTTTACAAAAATAAATTTTTAACTTTTTTATAAAAAATAATTTTATAATTTTTAATTTAGATATAGTTTGGGGACTAATTTCATAAAAAAAAAAATCTAATTTAAGAATTAATGTCACCAAACATCTATAGTTTGGATTAAAAAAGTATTTTCATTTAAAGAGTTTGAATGCAGAATTTAATTTATAAAATGTTATAACATTGAAAAGTAGACATGAATTAATAATATAGACAAATTAATAAAATAATGAATTATAATTTTCACTAAAGAGTTTGTATTTTCACACAAATTAATAATCATATATAAAATAATAATAGAAAAAAGTTTACGTTGTTGTATGTGAAATATTATTTTTTACAACTTTGGTCCACTTAATTTTTTTTCTCTATGTATTTATTCCTCTTTATTTATTAAAATTATATCTAAGTAGCATGTATGTTTTTGTTATAGTGTTTGGTCCACACCATCTTTATTTTTTTTATAAATATGTTGTAAGAGTTTAAAAAAATAATAAATTTTGATTTAAATATTAATGGTACAAATAATTATGTAACTTAATAATTATAAATAAAAAGGTAAACTATCTTAGTTGCACTTCTTAGATCTCATAATTCAACTTTTGCACCTCAAAAATTGTTTGCACTTATATTGCTACTGATGTTTCAAAACGTTCAACTACACGCACCTTTTGTTAAGTCAACCTGTTAAGTCTTTAATTTTGCCGTTAGTCAATTTTTTTTCAATATTTGATACTGTTCCAGTCATGACCATTTTTGTCTAATTTTTTTTAAAATTTTTTCATTTAATTTCTTTTTATTTTCTTCCCTCTCATACTTCTTTCTCTTTTCTCTCTCTTTCTTCTTTCTCTCTCTATTAATTTAACTTTTTTTCTCTCTTCCTCTTTTCTATCTCTTTTTCTTCTTCCTTCTATCTCTCTCCTTCCTCCTCATTTCTCTCCTTGCTACTGTAATTTCCTCATCTAAAACTTTCTCCTCATTCCTTCACAAAAACAGCCTTGTATTAACACAATTAGCCCACGACAAACCAAGAGTTGCATAGACCTTTCTTCCAAAAGGGTACAAACACCTAGAATTCCCAATCCTCAATCCATTTGATGGGCAATGGCGAGTTGATGGAGGCGACAGAAAAGAAAAGAGAATTCAGAATGGAGGTAAAGAGATGAGGCAGAAAGGCCACCGTGGGAGGTTGGGTATTGAATGGAGAAAAGGAGTTGGAGAGAGAGTTGGGTCTTTCCACAACCGCTCTCTGCAACTATTTCGGTGATTGAATTGCAAGGGATTCCTCCAACGAGGAAATGGTCAAGAACTCGGCAGCCAGTGGAGCATTTATGTGTGTAGGTCAGAAGTTGTTGAAGGAGACATTTTGGCGGGCGCCAAACAGACCCGACCAGAAATATTTTCGGCTCTCTTAACAAAATAAATAAGTTTTTATTAATAAATAAATAAATAAGTTTCATGATCTGTAATAGCGAAAGCCCAGTAAATAGTTAACGAGGAGGTCATGACTGTGGGAGAGAAATGAAGAGGAAGAAGGAGAGAGAAAGAAGGAAGAATGAGAAAGGAAGAAGAAAAAGAGAGAGAGAAAGGAGGAAGAGAGAAAAAAATTAAATTAATGGAGAGAGAAAGAAGGAAGAGAGAGAAAAGAGGAAGAAGAAAAAGAGAGAAAAAATGAAAAACATTTAAGAAAAATTGAACAAAAATGTCCCTGACTGGAACAGTTCCAGTAGCAAATAGTGAAAAAAGATTGACTAACGGCACTATAAGTGCAAAAATATTTGAGGTGCAAAAGTTGAATTATGAGATCTAAGAAGTGCAACTAAGATAGTTACCTATATATATATATATATATATATATATATATATATATATATAAGAAATATTATTTATCTCACTTATTAATATTTGACATTTTAATCAAATTTATTATGATTATATGTATTTTTCAATACCAACAACTATTACCATGATTATATATACATGATCTCTTTTGGAATAACGAGTTAACAAAATATTTTCTTCGAGAAATGAATATGTTGGATGACTTTTCAAGTCCAATGTTTTTTCCTATAACATGGCAAAATTTGTTCATTTACGAATTATCATCTCGTAATCTCAAACTTTCGGAAAAAAGACCATCTTCTGGTGGTCAAATTTTTATGTTAAATAATATTCCTGATAATTGAATATTTTACATCGATGGTGTCTTTCGGATCCATCATAGCTAGATGGTTCTCGAGATCTAATTTTCATAACAAATTATTCCATCTACTAACTTCAAGAATTACAAATTCAAGATTAATAAGAATTGACATGAGAAGAAATAACATACCTATTTATTCTTGAGTTCAACTTCAAACAATAACCGGTAGAGTTTCGTACTGATAACGTATTATAAAATTACTATTAGCAAAAGCAAATTAGTAAGACAAATAATATATAAATGAAAGGAAAGAGAACATTCTTTTTCTTCTTGTATATTTCTATTATATCAAAACATACGAAGTAACCCCTATTTATATGGATGAATCATTTGTAACTTACGTCCCCACATACATACATATATAACTATATACATAACTCTCCATTATACTAAAGATGTTACAAACTTAATTCATGGAGATAATGAAAGTTATATGATGGTAGTGGAGGTTATATGAAGGTAGTGGATGTTATATAAAGATAGTGGAGGTAGTGAGATGTTATATGGACATACAAAATAATAGTATGATTTATAAAAAATACAAGTTAATAACAATTTAATCTTATGTATGATTAACTTTTGGAAGTGATATACAGATTTATTTATAAAACATTAGTTAGTATTATAAAATATCTATAAAAATAATGAAACAATGCTAAAGAAATAGAAATCAAAATAGTGTAAACTTGTGTATATATTTTTCTTGTGACAAAACATACAAAACTACTTAATATTTATAGGTATACATATGTGTAACCTAAATACCCATATACATACTAATATAAATGTATACATATGTTACAAATATAACTTTATGGAGGCTACCCAGAGGTTATATGGAGGTAGTGAAAGTTATATGGAGGTGGTGGTAGTTATATGGAGATAGTGGGAGTAGTGGGAGTTATGGACAAACAAAACATGATTTATAAAACTCTCCCATTTAGATGTCCATTTTACAAGGAATATGCCTCATTAAAACCTTACTAGAGAAAACCCTAGTGGGATAAAAAAACCCTAGTGAAGGAAAAAGAGTACATAGTTCCTTGTACACTCCCACTGATCATTACATAATATTTTGGTATCGTCACATTCAAATATTATGGACCAGTTTTTCAAATGTTGAAGTTCGTAATGCTTTTGTGAACAAATCTGCCAAATTATCGCTTGAACGGATTTATTATACATCAATATCACCATTTTTCTTAAGATCATGTGTAAAGAAATTTTTTGGTGAAATATGCTTTGTGCGATCTTGTTTGATATATCCTTCCTGTAATTGAGCTATACATGCAATGTTATCTTCATAAATTATTGTTGGAAGTTCTTTGCATTAAGATAAACCACATGTCTCTCTAATGTGTTGAGACATGGATCTTAACCAAACACATTCACGACTTGCTTCATGGATTGCCATAATTTCTGCATGATTCAAAGAAGTAGCAGCTAACGTTTGCTTTGTAGAACGCCATGAAACAGTAGTTCCTCCACATATAAAAATATAGCATATTTGAGATGTGGCTTTATGTGGATCAGACAAGTAACCAACATCAGCATAACCAACACATTGTGGTTTAGAATTACGAAGATATAACAATCCCATATCAATTGTATCTCGAAGGTATCAGAAAACGTGTTTAATTCCATTCCAATGTCTTCTAGTTGGACATGAACTAAACCTTGCTAAAAGATTAACAGCAAAAGCTATATCATGTCTTGTATTATTAGCAAGATACATTAGTACGCATATTGCACTAAGATATGGTACTTCTGGACCAAGAGCTTTTTCATTATCCCCACGAGGTTGAAAAATATCCTTTTTCACATCAAGTGATCGAACAACCATTGGGGTACTCAATGGATGTGCCTTGTCCATGTGGAATTTTTAAGGACATTTTCATTATAATTTGATTGATGAACAAAAATTTCAATTTCATCTTTTAAATGCTCGATCTGTATGCTGAGACAAAATATTATTTTTCCGAGAATTCTTTCTTCAAAGAATCTACTACTTTTAAAATTTCTTCAGGGGCTCTAATGATATTTAAATTATCAACATGTACAACTAATATAGCAAACTCTGAAGTTTCTTTCTTGATAAATACACATGGACAAATTTGGTTATTTTGATAACCTTCTTTCAATAAATATTCACTAATACAATTGTACCACATTCGTCCAAACTGTTTTAAATTATATAAAGATCTTTGTAATTTTATTTAATATAATTCTCGAGAATCTAATTTATATGCTTCAGGCATTTTAAATCTTTCAGGGATTTTCATATAGATATCACTATCAAGTGAGCCATATAAATAGGTTGTAACTAGATCCATAAGACTCATATCAAGTTTCTCAGTAGCTGCCAAACTAAGGAGATAACGAAAAGTAACTGCATCCGCTACAGGAGAATAAGTGACCTCATAGTCAATTTTCGGTATTTGAGAAAAACTTTGTGTAACAAGATGTGCTTTATATCTCACAATTTTATTTTTCTCATTTCTTTTCTGTACAAATACCCATTTGTACCCTACAGGTATAACATCTTCAGGTGTCCGAGCTATGGGTCCAAAAACTTCACGTTTTGCAAGTGAGTTTAATTTTACTTGAATTACATCTTTCCATTTCAGCCAATCACTTCTACGTCGACATTCATCAACGGATGTAGGCTCATTATAATCATTTTCATTTATAATAGCTGATGCTATATTATATACAAAAATTCTATTCGATAGTTATTTCTTCTCGGTTCAATCGTTTCCCTATTGAGACATAATTTATTGAGATCTCATCATTATCTATTTTTTCAATATTTTCAATATCTTTAGGTACTAAACTTCTTCTAGAGTTATTTTATTTATTATGTCTCTTGACTCTTCTGGAGTATTAAACTCAGATTTATTATTAACATTTGCACCCTTTTTTACGGGGATTTTTATTTTTTGAACTAATTGGTCTACGACGCTTCTGGCTTGCTATAGATTGATTTGCTATTTTATTTACAGATTGCCCTTCTAAAACATCAATCCATATAGGAGTATTTTCAGCTAGTATATGTGACTTACTCACTCTCTTTAGGTCAGTAAATGCATCTGGCAGTTGATTTGCTATACTTTGCAAATGTATTATCTTTGAAACTTTAAGTTCACACTGATTTGTACAAGTATCAAGATGTTACAAAGTATTCCATGTAATATTCTTACCAAGCTATTTTTCTTTTTCTCTCCCTATTCCCGGGGAGCATTGATTCATCAAAATGACAATCGGCAAATCGTGCAGTAAAAATATCTTATGTCATAGGTTCAAGATATCTTATAATAGAAGAAGAATCAAACCCAACATATATCCCCAATCTTCTTTGAGGACCCATTTTTGTGCGTTGTGGTGGAGCAATAGGAACATATACCGCACATTTAAAAATTCTAAAATGGAAAACATTTGGCTCCCGACCATAATCCAATTGCAATGGAGAATATTTATGATAATTTGTTGGTCTAACATGTACAAATGCTGTTGCATGCAAAACTGTATGACCCCAAGCTGAAATGGGTAATTTAGTTCTCATAAGTATAAGTCTAGCTATCAATTGAAGTCTTTTAATGAAAGATTCAGCTAACCCATTTTGTATATGAACATGAGCTACAAGATGTTCAACACTTATACCAATAGACTTACAATAATCATTGAAGGCTTGAGATGAGAACTCGCCAGCATTATCCAAACATATTGATTTAATTGTATAATTTAGAAATTATGCTTGTAATCTAATAATCTGAGAAAGAAATCTCGCAAACGCCAGGTTACGAGTTGATATTAAGCAAACATGAGACCATCTGCTAGATGCATCTATTAAAACCATAATATATCGAAATTGTCCATATGAAGGGTGAATTAGTCCACATATGTCACCCTGAATTCTTTCTAAAATGTTGGAGATTCAATTCTAATTTTAGCTAGTGATGGTTTAATAGTCAATTTTCCTTGAGAACAAAGAGCACAAGAAAATTCTTTTGATTAAAAAATCTTGAGGCTTTTAAATGAGCGTCCATGTGAATTTTCAATAATATTTCGCATCATCCTTGAACCGAGATGCCCCAATCGATCATGTCAAATAGTGAACATTTTTGAATCAATAAACTTCTGATTTATTGAATGTATTTCAATTGCATTTATTCTTGTGTAGTACAAGCCCGAAGAAAAAATATTCAATTTTTCTAATACAATTTTCTTATTCGAAACAATGCTTGTAATATGAAGGTACTCATCATTTCCTTCACTTACAGTATCCACATGATATCCGTTAACACGAATATCTTTGAAACTTAACAAATTCCTTTAAGACTTAGATAAAAATAAAGCATTATTTATATTCAATTTTATTCCATTGGGTAACATTATAATGGTTCTTCCGGAGCCTTCAATTATTTTTGTACTACCCGAAACTGTAGTAACATATGCATCATTCATCTTTATTGCAATAAAATATTTTTTATTTTTAAGAATAGTGTGAGTAGTTGCACTATTGGCAAGACATATATCTTCATCCATATTTTTCAAGAAAATAAATAAATAAATAAATATTATAATTAAAAAAAATGAAATAATAATAATAATAATAATATAATGACATTCACAAACTTTGAGTTAAATAACATTTATTTAACAAAAATATACACATCTTGTGTAAGTGGTATTATGGAATAATTTATTCTTTCCAAAAACAATAAATAATAAGTAAGTCCTAAACAATAAAGAATACTAAAATATATAGGAAGATGCACTATATATATCCAAAAACTATATAAAGCATTCATATATATATATATATATATAGACAGTAAAATAATGGCCAAAATATATATGTATTCATATCTACGTACATACATACATGTGTATCCAAAACAATATTATATATATAATATATATTCTTTCTATCCAAAACAAATATATATACATACATATTGTATAGATCATTAAATGTACTACACACATAATGACCTATTTTATATGCAGTGTATCTATATTATGTCTCTAATAAATATAATATAATAATTATTTTAAGAGCATTTAATATATGGTTAGTACATAGAGGTTATACATATTATATTATGTACTATTTAATTAGTAATTAAATATATATTTTATATATATATATAATATATATATATATATATATTTCAATATAATTACAAGTAAATCTTCATATAAAATGTAAAAATTTAATAAGAGAACAAAAGTACAATTCATAAAAATAATAAAATTACAATACTTAAAAGAAAAACTAAACAACATTTATTCTTAACAATAATAACAATACTTAGAAATTAAAAAATAATTCTTGAAAAATCATACTAGAGCAATTGATTTATATATTTTCTCTCACCTAGGATCTCATTGTTTTCTTGCGGGTTAGCCAAAAAATCTGACACATCCTGTTATGACGGATGTAAGAAAGATAACAAAAATAAAGAAATGACACACAGATTTAACGTGGTTCACCAACAATGTGTTGGCTATGTCCACCTAACAGAAGATGAGAGAATTTTTTACTGATTTAGGAGAGAGATTACAGAGGTATTTTAGGTGACTACAATACAATGAATGTCTTACGAATGAACCTATTTATAAGAAAAGATGACAGCCATTTGACTAATTCAAGGCATTCTAATAAATCAGAATATTTGACTAACTTCCTAAACTTAAGGAGAAGTAACAGCATGTTTGACTAATTCAACGCATTCTAACAAATCAGAATATTTGACTAACTTCCTAAACTTAAGGAGAAGTAACAGAATGTTTGACTAATTCAAGGCATTCTAACAAATCTCCACCTTGACTTGAATTCTCTCACAATTTACCAGATGCACCTCCTTGGTGCCAGATGTATCCGCTCCCCTCTCTTCTGCCATTTAGCAGCTTGTAATATTTAGCAAGTCCAAACAGTGTTGGAACTTGCTCTGTGGAACTGGCTTGGTGAACATGTCAGCAGGGTTGTCAGTCGTGCCCACTTTCTTCACCCTGATTCTTTTCTCGCTTCTTAGAAAATGATACCTGATATCAATGTGTTTAGTCCTCTCATGATGAACTTGATCCTTGGCTAAACATATTGCACTCAAGCTGTCACAATACACTATAGCCTGATCCTGATGTACGCCTAGATCATTGATTAGTCCTTTTAACCAAATTCCCTCATTCGCTGCTTCTGTTAATGTCATGTACTCTGCCTCTGTAGTAAACAAAGTCATAGTAGGCTGTAGAGTTGCCTTCCAACTCACCACAGAACCACCGAGAGTGAAAACATAACCAGTCATGGATCTCCTACTGTCCACATCCCCGGCATAATTAGAATCTGAGTAGCCGGTTACCAAGCACTGTGCATTACTCCCATAAATAAGACCAACATCTGACGTACCTCTAAGATATCGAAAAATCCTTTTCACAGCCTGCCAATGCTCCTTCCCTGGTTTAGCCATAAATCGAATAACAATACTAACAGCATATGCCAAATCTGGTCGGGTGCACACCATAGCATACATCAGACTTCCTACTGCACTTACATAAGGAACTCTTGACATGTATTCCTTTTCTTCCTCGGATTGAGGCGCGTACATTACCAGCTTGCTGTTAGTAGCCGTTGGAGTGTCTATAGGTTTAGCTGATGACATGCCAAACCTTGACAATATCTTGTTAATGTACCCTTCTTGTGACAAGAAAAGTTTCTTCTGATTTCTATCACTATAGATTTCCATTCCCAAAATTTTCCGAGCAGCACCCAGATCTTTCATTTCAAATTCTGCACTAAGACAATCCTTCAGTTTCTGAATATCAGACTTGTCCCGAGCAGCAATCAACATATCATCTACATACAAGACCAGACAGATGCGAGAAGCATCTTTCAGTTCGTTGTAGTACACACAACAGTCAAAAGGACTCCTATTGTAGCCGAGCTGCATCATATAGCTGTCAAATCTCTTATACCACTGCCTTGGAGACTGCTTAAGCCCATATAAGGATTTCCTCAACTTGCACACATGATTCTCCTTTCCCGGAACTTGGAAACCATCTGGCTGAGTCATGTATATTTTCTCTTCCAACTCTCCGTGTAGAAAAGCAGTCTTCACGTCTAGTTGCTCAAACTCCAAATCCTGATGTGCAACTATTGCTAGTAGCACCCTGATAGAAGTATGTCTGACCACCGGCGAGAAAATCTCGTTGTAGTCTACTCCCTCTATCTGATGGAACCCTCTTGCAACTACTCGTGCCTTATACTTAATACCCTCAGTCGATGATATTCCTTCCTTCTTCTTGAAAACCCATTTGCAAGTGATTACCTTTCTCTCTGTCGGTAATCTGACCAGCTCCCAAGTCTGATTCTTGTGAAGAGATTCCATTTCGTCTCCCATTGCAGCCAACCATTGTGCTGACTCAGTTCCTAAAATTGCTTCTTTGTGTGGACGGCTCATGAAGCTCCACTTCCTCAGCAACTTGCAGTGCATAATTCACCATATTATCAAGAACATACCTCTTTGGAGGTCCAACTCCAACCCTTCTTGGTCGGTTCAACGCGATGCTATGCTGAAATAAGTCAGATGTTTGATTTTCTGGTGGTGTAGATTCTGGCAGATTGGTTTCTGGTTGTGGCAGTTGGTCACTGACTAACTTTTGTGCCTTGCTCTCTCCTTGAGTGACTTGCACCTCCACCTGTTCATCAACAACTCCATTCTTCTCTACAATA
The DNA here is from genome assembly GCA_027405835.1 of Asclepias syriaca. Lineage (NCBI taxonomy): Eukaryota > Viridiplantae > Streptophyta > Magnoliopsida > Gentianales > Apocynaceae > Asclepias > Asclepias syriaca. Next base: position 16,538,219 of record CM049932.1, read on the forward strand.
ATGGGCTTCACCATAGGGTTGAGCATAGAACTCTCATCAAAAATTACACTCCTACTAAGTATAACCCTATTCTCAGATGAAGGCCAGATTCTATATCCCTTCACCCCTTCTCCATAGCCCACGAATATTCCCTTTTAGCCCTTGGCTCCAGCTTACCCTCATTGACATGATAGTAAGCTGTACAGCAAAAAACTCTCAGATTTGAGTAATCAACAGGCTTCCCTGTCCACACCTTAAACGGTGTTTTACAATTGATGCTTGTGTGTGGTCCCTGATTTGTTATGTAGCATGCCGTTGTAACTGCTTCTGCCCAGAAACGTCTAGTTAGACCAGCGTTAGAGAGCATGCACCTCGCTCTCTCCAGAAGTGTCTGGTTCATGCGCTCAGCTGCACCATTCTGCTGTGGTGTATCCCTGACTATGCGATGTCGAGCAATCCCCTCATCCTTGCAAAACACATCGAACTCAGACGAACAAAATTCCAGACCATTATCAGTTTGCAGCCTCTTGATCTTCTTCCCAGTTTGATTCTCCACTAGCGTCTTCCACTGCCTGAAGTTCTTGAACGCTTCACTTTTATGTTTCATCATGATTACCCAAGTCATCCTTGAGTAATCATCGATTACCGACATAAAAAATCTGTGACCGCCTAAAGACTCAACACGAGACGGACCCCAACAGTCTGAATGGATGTAATCCAGCGTGCCCTTTGTTCAGTGAACCACCTTTGGGAACTTGCTGCGATGTAGCTTCCCAAAGACACAATGCTCATAAAACTCAAGGCTCTTGATCTTGTGACCACCAAGAAGATCTTCCTTTGACAAAATCTGCAACCCTCTTTCACCCATGTGACCAAGTCTCATATGCCATAACTTGGTTAAATCATCTCGGTGAACCTCAGATGGCGCAACAGCTGCAGAACCAGCAACTGTTGAACCTTGCAAAAAGTACAAAGTTCCCTGTTTGACGCCCTTAAGTATCACATTGGAGCCCCTGCAGACATGTATAACTCCACCTTCACCCTTGAAGCTGAACCCCTTACTATCCAGCAAGCTCAGGGATATCAGATTCTTCGTCATTAGTGGAACATGTCTGACATTGTGCAATGTGCAGAATTTACCATCATGCTTCCGAATCTTGATCGAGCCTATTCCAACCGCCTTGTAGACCGAGTTGTTTGCCATAGAGACATTTCCCCCGTCTATCTGCTCATAGGTTGAAAACCACTCTCTCCTTGGACATATATGGTAGGACGCCCCAGAGTCAAGGACCCACACATCAGCATGATGCGTGTGTTCGCCTGCAACTAGAGCGATGTCCTCTTCAGAATTGTCAATCTTTACGTTCAACGCAGACATCTTTCTCACCAGATTACAAACCTCGATTACCCGAGCTCTGATACCAGTTTGTTATGACGGATGTAAGAAAGATAACAAAAATAAAGAAATGACACACAGATTTAACGTGGTTCACCAACAATGTGTTGGCTACGTCCACCTAACAGAAGAGGGGAGAATTTTTTACTGATTTAGGAGAGAGATTACAGAGGTATTTTAGGTGACTACAATACAATGAATGCCTTACGAATGAACCTATTTATAAGAAAAGATGGCAGCCATTTGACTAATTCAAGGCATTCTAATAAATCAGAATATTTGACTAACTTCCTAAACTTAAGGAGAAGTAACAGAATGTTTGACTAATTCAAGGCATTCTAACAAATCAGAATATTTGACTAACTTTCTAAACTTAAGGGGAAGTAACAGAATGTTTGACTAATTAAAGGCATTCTAACACATCCAAATGTGTGGTATCAATAGGCTCATTGTCAAGATCATCAAAGAAATTTACAAAATTTGTTTCTACACCTTTTCCTTTTTCTTTTACAGAGGCTTCATAAAGATCAACAATGTATTTTGCAGTACGACAGGTACGTGCCCAATGTCCTTTTATTCCACAGAGGAAACATAAATTTTCAGATTTTTTAACAATCTTTTTCTGTCCACTTTTGTCTTCTTGTTTGTCCTCTTTATTATACCACTTCTGGTGGTAAGTAGACACATATTTATTATTATAACCACGACCACGGCCTCGTCCTCTTCCATTATTATTCATCACAGTCACATTCATTTCAGGGAATGAAACGAAACCAGTGGGATGAACTTCATGAATTCTTAACAATAACTCGTTATTTTGTTCAGTCACAAGAAGGCATGAGATTAATTGTAAGTATTTTGTAAAATCTTTTTCTCGATACTCCACTGCAGGATCACATTCGAGGCATGAAAGTAGAAAATATTTTCTCTAACATATCATTTTCACTCACATTTTCTCCGCATAATTTTAGTTTAGAACTTATACGAAGCATGGCGGAGTTATACTCACTAACATATTTAAAATCTTGTAACCGCAAATGCAGCTATTTATAACGAGCTTTTGGAAGAATAACAGTTTGAACAAGTGGATCTTTTACCGTTAGGTATTCTAATTCTAGTCCTTCATGAAGATGGTGATAGAAGAATATCATCGCCTTAGAACGATCATGCATTGATGTTATATTTCTTTCTTTTATGGTGTCTCCAAGACCCATAGTATCAAGATGAATTTCAGCATCTAGTATTCATGACAAATAATTCTTTCCAGAAATATCAAGAGCAACAAATTCGAGTTTTGAGAGATTCAACATGATAGACAAAAGCGTACCTTATAAAAAAAGCACGAAATGATTCTCTTTTGAAGAGTAAACTCGTGTTGATAACGTATTGTAAAATATCTATAACAATAATAAAACAATACTAAAGAAATAGAAATCAAAATAATGTAAACTTGTGTATATATTTTTCTTGTGACAAAACATACAAAATTACCACGTATTTATAGGTATACATATGTGTAAGCAACATACCCATATACATACTAATATAAATGTATACATATGTTATAAGTATAACTTCATGGAGGTTACATGGAGGCAGTGGAAGTTATATGGAGGTGGTAGTAGTTATATGGAAATAGTGTGAGTAGTGGGATTTATGGACATACAAAACATGACTTTTAAAAGTTAGTTTAATTATATCTCTATTTAGTGTTAAAAATTATATAAAACAACTATTTTTACAAGTGAAAAATTATTGTAGTAAAATAGAAAATAAATTTAAAATAAAGGGAGTATTTTTCTTGAATATTTTAGATGATATACAACAAATACATTATTCTTTATTCTTTTTATAAAAAAATATTAAAAAAAAAATCCATTATTTTTTATAAATAGTACAAAAATATTTTTGTCCATTATTAAAAAAATAAACCCTATATTTTATAAAAGATAATTTTGTAATTTTTAATTAAAAAATATTAATTTTTCCTTTTTTTTCTTTCTCTTCTTCTTCCTCCTTTCTCTCTCTTTCTTCTTTCTTCTTTCTCTCTCTTTCTTCACAATTTTTTCTTCTTCTTCATTCTTTCTCTCTCTTTCTTCTACAACTTTTTTTTTCTCTTTCACTCTCTTCTTCTTTAACCAAAGATTTTGAAAAACTCCAACTCTAGTGTCATCCCCTATTCTCCATCTTACACCCGCAAGAGCAATTCCCTTCCAAATAAAATTGATCGCCAAATATATGAAAGGGAGTTTCCTGTTTTTCCTGCCAGAATATCCGAACACCTATAATATTTGGATTGCAAAGCCCTAGCAAGGGAAAGAGTTCGGTTGAGTTGCTAAGCGCTAAGCCTGTTTTGCCAAAAGAGCTTGATTAAATATTTGATGATTTTTAAAACTCAACCCGCCAATACTCTAGAGGAATGCAGGAAAATCATTAATAGTCCAAAGCAATGTTGCACGCATATGGAAATTTTGTTTCTTGGAAATATCATACGTTGGGACATCTTCAACCCATAAGTGTTTCAGTTCATCCACCAAAGGTTGCAAATAAAATATCTATCTTTTGTTTTGGATTTTTTGGCTCTGATACAATAACAGTTAGAAACATGAATTGATCTTTCATGCACATCCAAGGTGGAAGGTTATACGCAACAATAATAACAAGCCAACATGAGTACTGCTTTGACATTCCAAAAGGTGAAAAACTCATTTGTACACAAATCAAGTCTTACATTTCTCATCTCATTAGAAAAGTCACCATGAATTTGATCAAAATGTTTCTAAGCTTGACCATCCCTTGAATGACTCATATAGTCTTCTTCATGTTTACTTTCAAAATGTCATCTCATATCTTGAGTTGTTGTTTTAGATGCATAACGTTGTTGCAATCTAGGTGTAATAGGAAAGTAAAATATCTTTGACTGTGTAACCTCATTTTGTTTTTTATTATTTCTACCCTTCTTTTTTAGGATATACCTAACATGCCCACAAAATTTGCATTCCCTTCTTTCAAAATTATCCTTCCAATATAACATGCAACCATTTGGGCAAACATCAATCTTCTGAACTGGCAACCCAAGACTTGATATCATCTTCTTCATTTCATATAAATCATTAGGAATATTGTTATCAGTTGGAACAACCTCCTTCAATAATTGGACTATTTCATTAAAACACTTCTTAAACATATTATTCTCTGACTTTATGTGTGAAAGTCGGGAAACTAAGGACAATTGAGAGTGCTTTGTACAACCATCCCATATTCGAACATCAGTCGCCTCCAACATATCATAGAACTTCTTAGCCTCTCTATTAGGAGACTCCTCCGTAGCATTTATATTGAAATCATGTTGTACTCCTTCAAATACCATTTCTCGAATCATATCACTTGAATTTGATTTCCTCGATGATACTGGTATCGAAGAAGTATGTGCATATGACCTGAATCCTTCACCATTACATGTCCATTCATAGTAATTAGTAACAAACTCATTCCTGTACAAGTGACTCTCCACTATATTTGGTTCTTCAAATTTCATGTTCTTACAGTTTGCACAAGGACATTTAATTTTACTGGATATTGAATTAGACAAAACAAAATAGATGAAAGCTTTAACTTCTCTTTCGAATTCAATAGTAATACCCTTTATTCCGGCAACATATCTTCTATACATCCAACTACGATTCTCCATTTATAATAAAATATATCTAAAATATCCCAACAAATAGAAAAGAAAATTCTATATTTGAGTATGCAAATTCAGGTAAATAATTAATCAATAAAAAATAATTTGTATTACAAAGCTATTATAAACATAAATTATTAATAAGCATTTTAAAACAAACACATGTGATTAAGTACATGTTTCGGGAAAAATGACGGAGGATTATAACTAATAGCCACCAGATGTTAATTCCTAGATTTTCAGGACTAAAATATACAATTGGTAGCTAAAACATCAAGAAGGAAAAGGAATTTGAACAATGGGTCCTGTTTATTTTAGAGGAAAAGGTTTGTCTTTGCTTCATTTCAAACTTTCTGTATCTATTTCTTTCTAAGATTTTTCAGGGGTGCTTAGATAAAATCAATAATTTTCTTGATTATTATTTGACTGATTTTAGATAAAATAAGGAATGCATACATTTGACTAGTGATTAGCATTTGTTCTTTCCTCTTAGAAATAAAGACAGAATTTGATGACTAAAGATTCCTAATTCTGAAATTGGATTTGAGCAATGTTTTGTGCTGCAATGCAATGAATAACCAGTCTTAATTTTCTAACTCTAATACTTTATGTGATGAGGTAGAAAGTATTGTTTAGGAAATGAAAATGTTCTTCAAAAAGTGCAAAAGATATATATATATATAACATGCAAGAATGGATTGAAATTCAGTGAAGGAAAACAACAGAAGGCAAGGTGTAGGAGAAGCATTGTTGAAGGCAGCAATGGAGAAATGCAAAACAAGAAAGATTCAGAGAATATCACTTCATGTTGATCCAGAAAGAAAAGCAATCATAAATCTTTACGAGAAACTAGGATTCTAGGTTGTATATACACACACATATACATACATATATATATATATATATATATATATATATATATATATATATATATATATATATATATATAACCTTAAAAAGAGTGGACTTCCAAAAAGATTTAATCTTTTTGTGCTTCATTTTCCAAAAAAAAAAATTAATCTTTTTTATATATAGGATGAGTAGAATTTCAAGAACCATTACAACATTTTTAGACAAATACTAGGCCATAAGTTCAAGAACAAAGAAAACCCTTTTCACATAATCTCAAGCACTTCATAGGCAATATCAAGCAATAGTCAAAGAATGAATTACCTTTTAAACTTGAAATTGAACACTTTGATTTCTCTACTACTTGAAGTTTGGGTTTGAAAGGGAAAGTGTTTTTTTTTTTTTTTTTTATGGGGAGAAGACAACGGATTTGGTTTGAGAGGGAAAGAATTTTGTATTTCTTTTTCTTTTTGTTTTATCCTTTTGGTAAAGGGAGTTTTTTTAGTAGTTCTCTCTCCCCAATTCTTAGTGTATATAATATATTCTATATATTATACTTATATATAATTAGAAAGTTTTTTAACTTGAATTTGAAAACTTTTTAATTAGAATTGGAAAGTTTTTTAAGTGTAATTGAAAAGTTTTTTAACTTAAAAACTAATTAGAAAGATTTTTAATTGGAAATTTGTACATAATATATATATATATATATATATATATATATATATATATATATTGTGAAATTATATAAAAACAATAAAATAAACGAGATGAAAAGTAAACGAGAGAGGTAGAAAATAGAGATAATATTATTATATGATTTCTTGTTGATCGTTGATTGTATTTACAAAAGGGTAGAAGGTCCTCTATTTATAGGGGTGAATATGAGATAAGGATAAGAATAAAACTTGTCACCCGGTATTAATTGCTATGTGACATTTGTCACCAAAATCATAAATATTAGGTGATATGTGTCACCTTAGAGATAAACACCAGGTGATATTTATCACATTTTATTAAATACGTAATTATCTCAGGATAAAAGGATAATAACAATTATACGATGGACATCCACTAATTTAATGAATCTTCGGGATTCATAACACTCAGCCTTGGATGTCCATTACATAAAGAATATGCCTCGTTAAAACCTTACTAGATAAAAACCCAGTGAGAAAAAACTCTAGTGAAGAAAAAAGAGTACACTATTTTTTATGTGTAGATTTCTCCCCTTGATGAGATGATCTCTCGAAATCTTTAAACCGATGCAAACCAATTTTATATCTCAATTTCTCAAAGGTTGCAGTCGGAAGAGCTTTAGTAAATATATCTGTAAGATTATCACATGATCGAATTTGGAGCACATCAATTTCACCATTCTTTTGAAGTTCATGAGTAAAGAAGAATTTAGGTGAAATGTATTTTGTCATATCTCCCTTAATATACCATCCTTTTAATTGAGCTATACAAGCTGCATTATCTTCATATAGAGGAGTTGGAATCTCTCTTCCCGAGGATAAACCACAAATCTCTTTAATATAGTGTATTATTGACCTCAACCATACACATTCTAGACTTGCTTCATGAATGGCTATTATCTCAGCATGATTAGAAGAAGTTGTTGCTATTGTTTGCTTCGTGGAGCGCCATGATATAGCAGTATTACCATATGTAAATAAATAGCCATTTTGAGAACGTGTCTTGTGTGGATCCGAAAGATAACCCGCATCTGCATACCCAGTCAGTTTTGGGTCATTTACATTTGAATAAAATAAGCCGAGGTCAATTGTCCCTTGGAGGTATCTAAGGACATGTTTAACACCATTCCAATGTCGTTGTGTTGGCGAAGAACTAAATCTTGCTAATAGATTTATAGCAAATGCTATATCAGGTCGAGTATTATTTGCAAGATACATTAGTGCACCAATAGCACTCAAATATGGTACTTCAGGACCAAGTAGTTCTTCATCATTTTCTCGAGGTCTAAATATATCTTTATTTATATCTAGCGACCTCACGACCATTGGAATACTCAATGGATATGCTTTATCCATGAAAAATCTTCTTAACACTTTAGTTGTATATGTTGACTGATGAATAAAAATTTCATCTTTCATATGTTCAATTTGAAGCCCAAGACAAAACTTAGTTTTTCCAAAATCTTTAACTTCAAATTCTCGTTTCAAACAATCTATAGCTTCTCGAAGCTCTTCTGGAGTTCCAATGAGATTGATGTCGTCAACATATATAGCAAGAATCACAAAACCAAAATATGTTTTCTTAATAAAACACGTGGACAAATTTGGTCTTTCTTATATCCTGAATTCAATAAGAATTCACTAAGGCGATTGTACCGCATTTTCAAGGCTTCCATCAATAAGAATTCATTAAGCCCATATAATGACTTCTGTAATTTTATAGAATAATTTTCACGAGGGACTTTAGAAGCCTTTGGTAATTTGAATCCTTTAGGGATTTTCATATAAATCTCATTTTCAATGCTTCCATAAAGATAAGTTGTAACAACATCCATTAGACGCATGTCCACCTTTTAACGAACTGCCAAACTTATAAGGTATCGGAGTGAATATCATCAATAACGGGTGAATAAGTTTGATCATAATCAATTCCTGGCTTTTGCGAAAAACCTTGTGTGACGAATCGTGCTTTATATCTTACGACTTCATTATTCTCATTTCATTTTTGCACAAACACCCATTTACAGCCAACAGGTTTTACATCCTTTGGCGTTTGAACTACAGGTCCAAAAACTTCTCGCTTTGCAAGCGAATTTAACTCCGATTGAATCGCATCTTTCCATTGAGGCCAATCAATTCTATGCCGACATTCTTCAATTGATAAAGGATCTAAATCCTCATTATCCTTGAAAATATCAAGGGCTACGTTGTATGCAAAAATATTATCAATAACAACGTTTCTTCGATTCCAATTTTGATTCGAACTGGTATAATTAATAGAGATTTCAAAATTCTCTTCATCATTTGTAGTTGGAATCTTTTCATCAGTTGTCCCTTGGTTTTCTTTTTCTGTTTCATCAATATGATCTTCTAGATCATTTAATCCTCTTTTCTTTGGAGGATTTTTATTTTTGGAACCAATGGGTCGGCCACGCTTCTAGCGTGTTTTTGATTCGATAGCTATAGGATTAAATTTCTGTCCTTCAGGAACTTCTATCTGTATAGGAGCATCTATAGCTGGAATATGCGATTTAGTGACTCTGCTGGAGTCAACAAAAGAATCTGGCAGTTGATTTGTAATTTGTTGCAAATGTATAATCTTTCGAACTTCAAGTTCACTCATATTTGTGTGTGGATCTAAATGATTCAAAGATGTTTTCCACGCAAGTTCAATCTTATGCCATTTATTCTCTCCTCCTAATTTGGGAAACAAATTTTCATCAAAATGGCAATCAGCAAATCTTGCTGTAAACACATCCCATGTCAAAGGTTCTAGATACCTTATAATGGACGGGGAGTCATACCCAACATATATCCACAATCTTCTTTGCGGACCCATTTTTGTCCGTTGGAGTGGTTCAATTAGAACATATATAGCACACCCAAAAATTCTCAAATAAGAAATATTTGGCTCTGAACCAAAAGCCAACTGTATGGGAGAAAATTTATGGTAACTCGATGGCCTTAAACTCACAAGTGCTGCAGCATGCAAGATTGCATGTCCCCAAGCTGCTATAGGGAGATTTGTTTTCATCAATAATGGTCTAGCAATTAATTGCAGCCTTTTAATAAATGATTCAGCTAGACCATTCTGTGTGTGAACATGAGCTACAGGATGTTCAACAATTATTCCAATCGACATGCAATAAGAATTAAATGCATGCGAAGAAAATTCACCAGCATTGTCTAGACGGATTCGCTTAATAGGATAATCAAGAAACTGTGCTCTTAAGCGAATTATTTGGGCAAGTAATCTCGCGAACGCCAGGTTACGAGTTGATAATAAATAAACATGCGACCATCGGGTCGATGCATCAATCAAGACCAAGACCATGAAATATCGAAATTGCCCACATGGTAGACTAATCGGTCCACATATATCTCCATGAATCCGTTCTAGAAATGTAGGACTTTCAGCTCCTACTTTCAATGGTGCTGATCTTATAATCAATTTCCCTTTGGAACATGTAGCTCATGAAAGTTTATTAGAAGTCAAAATCCTTTGATTTTTCAAAGGATGACTGTGCGTTGTCTCGATAATTTTTCGCATCATAATTGATCCCAGATGACCCAAACGGTCATGCCAAACTTTAAAAGTAACGGGATTAGTAAACTTCTAGTTTACTAAATGATGCGCCTCAATAGCATTTATTTTCGCATAATATAGGCCAGAGGATAGAGATGGTAGTTTTTCCAACAAAAACTTATTATCGGAGGTCACTTTTGTGATACCCAAATATTCATGACCATTATCCTCCATTGTCTCAACATGATATCCATTACGTCGGATATTTTTAAAACTCAATAAATTTCTTTGAGACTTTGAGGAATATAATGCTTTATTAATAGCAATCATAGTTCCTCACAGTAATATTATATTAGCTCTTCCGGAGCCTTCAATAAGTTTTGTACCACAATTTCTTGTGGGAACACTTGTTTCTCCCACATTCAGATGAGAAAAATATTTCTCATATTTTAGTATGGTGTGCGTAGTTCCACTGTCAATAAGACAAACACTTTCGATATCGTTATTCATACCAGAAAATTGAACAACAGCCATCTGTTTTGTTAACAAAATATTTACAGAAACAAAAATTAAACATATTATATCACAACAAAAAGTAATATAAACATATAACATATTTTGACAATTTATTTTTTGAATAAGTAAAAATTGGGGTTCAAAGTAAACAAAATGTATATTTGACCTATAAAAATGTTTGTCCAAACACACCCTATTTCATCCATTATTCAGCACCAGTTCTTTTCACAAAGACAAACTTGTACCATGTCTACATGATGCAAAACATTGTTGGTCTATGTTCAATCTATCATCCTAATTCATTTTATTCAGTTGAAGTGTTTCTCAATAATGCCAATAATAGAATACTAGTGGACGGTGATCCTTCTTATAGATGACACTATAACAAAGGGATCCATTCAAAAACTACTGTTAAAATTCTAACTCTGTAGAATCAGACTTCAAAAGCTGATGAATTAGGAATCCCAATCTAACAATATGCTTCCAGGGATCATAAGAAGAAAAATCAATCATAGGCGAAGTTGAGAATCGACAAAGGAAAGTCATCTTGGAAGGATAAAACTTGAATGCAACTAGTCAAATCTGCTCCTTGTGAGCAAAGTATGCAACTGGTGTTAATGACTTTGAAACACTTTCTCCAAATGCAGGGGAACTAACAGATCAAATGTTCCAGGAAACTAACAATGCAGAAGGCACACTTCCAAAGACAAACACATAAACCTTTAAGAGGCACCAAAATGGATAGTGCACACGCATTACTCTTCTTCACCACAGATTCAATAGATAAATAACAACCACATTCCACCTTTCTCCATACTTCTTCCCAATTTAATCGAAGTAGAAAAAAAAAATCAATATGAAGGCTTAAGCAGACACGCATTAAACAAATCAACAAGGAACAAGAACATAAAGATGAAAATCATGCATATATGATTTAATTAACTTCTCCCGATAAAAATTAGAAAACTCATTCCGGAGTTATTGAATCATTTTAGATTCTATGATTCTTCACAAATTGTGCTTTTTAGGAGAACGACCATCTTCTGGTGGTCAAATCTTTCTTTCAAATTTCCTCACAAAACAAGAGGATCTTTCATGGTAAAATATTCATTTTTCAAATCCTCATGAAGATGATGACGGAGAAATATTATAATTTTGGGACAAATTCGAGTTTAATAAGATTTGACATAATAATAATAGAAAAAATACATGTTTGATAAACTTCAAAAATACTTTACCCGGTGGTAGAAACTCATGCTGGTAACGTATTGTGAAATTATATAAAAACAATAAAATAAACAAGATGAAAAGTAAACGTAGAAAATAGAGAGAATATTATTATATGATTTCTTGTTGATCGTTGGTTGTATCTACAAAAGGGTAGAAGGTCCTCTATTTATAGGGGTGAATATGAGATAAGGATAAGAATAAAAGATGACACTTGTCACCCGATATTAATTGCTAGGTGATATTTGTCACCAAAATCATAAATATTAGGTGATATGTGTCACCTTAGAGATAAACATTAGGTGATATTTATCACCTTTAATTAAATACGTAATTATTCCGAGATAAAAGGATAATAACAATTATACGATGAACATTCACTAATTTAATGAATCTTTGAGATTCATAATAATATATATATATATATATATATATATATATATATATACAATTTTGTTCTGTCAACACTTCTTACTTTTCTTTTTCGTTTTCTCTTTCGGTTTGTACATAATATATATATATATATATATATATTATATAATAATATATATATATTATATTTTAATTTAAATTGAAAAATTTTATAAGTGAAATTGAAAAATTTGTTAACTTAAAAAGTTAATTAGAAAGATTTTAAATTTGAAATATGAACATATATTTAATATAATATCTTATTATACTTTTAAAAAAATATATCTTATATATACTTTATTATATTTAATATTATATTTTACAATAATATATAATTTAAATATTATTGTAATTATAAATTTGTTGTAAATAATTAATTAATATAATATATATTATAATATTATTATATATATATATATTATATTGATATATATAAAAAGTAATATAATTATAATTTTGAAGTAGAAAATATTTATATATATATTAATAGATTAATTTTGATTTAAAATTTAAAATAATTAATTATATTTTTTATTCTAATTAAATAAATATTTTATTGTTTTATAAAAATAATAGTATAGATAATATGTGATTATATATAAAAAGATAATAAATTTTCTTGTTGTTTATTTTTAAAATAATTCTTTTGTTGTTTTAATAGTAATAAATATACTATATTACACATATATAATATTATATATTTTTTTGAAAAAGTTTTACAATTTTTTTTAAGTTAAAAAAATACTTTTATATAATATATATCTTACCTAATCCATTTAAGAGCTTTATTTAGAGGTTTGTAATTAATTACCAACCTAGGAATTCCTCTTTCCTTTTGTGCATGTTTATTAACATAAAATGTCGTACAAGACCAGGGTGATTTGGAGGACCTAATTAATCCTTTATTTTCTAAGTTATTAATTTCTTGGATGCATAATCTTTGATATTCTGCATTCATTTGGTAGGGTCTAGCTTTAGTAGGAATATCTACTTCCTTAAAATTGTCTTCATATGGTAAAGAAACTATGTGTTTCTTTCTGCTCCAAAAAGCATTGGGGTGGTCATTACATATCTCTAATGAGAATTGATTATGAATTATTTGTATTTTATCTTGTAGTTTTGGATTCTTAAGTTTATCAGATAAAGATAAAATTTTTATTTCTTGTTTTAAAAAATTAATTTGGGATTGTTTGTTCTTTATAAAAGAATCTTTAATTTGATTTAATGCCCTAGTTAAAGGTTCAGTTATGAATTCAAATTTAATTTGTTTCCCTTCATGCGTCCTTGTGATTCCTGTTTGATCTACATTAACCAGGGGGAAAATCCTTTTTAAGAAGGGGGTGCCAAGTATTACTTGGTTGGTTATATCTTTTACTAGTAAAACACTAGTAGAAATACACTTCTTTTCTTTACATATAAAAGCATGTGGTATTTTATAACTTATTCTCATCCTTTGTCCATTAGCAGAACTTAATGAATGAGTGGTTTTATGAAAATACTTAGTCGGGATTAACTCTTCTTGTATACAGTTTAAATCTGCTCCACTATCTATCAAAGCAGTTAATTTTTTATGAAAACTATCACCTATTATTAAAGTAATTTCTACAAACCATTTTTGAGAAGTTATTACCTCTAATGTAGATAGGAAATTTTCATGTTCTGTTATTATTAAGGGTGAAGGTATACTGGGAAATTCTATTATTTCCTTTCCTTTTTCCAATGATATAATCCTTTTTTCTAAATTATCATTATTGTTTTTCAAATTATGAATTTCCAATTTTAGTTTTTCTATTTCTTTAGCTAAGTCCTGTAATGTGGTAGGACTAAGATGGCTCTGTTTTTCTTTTCTTTGAGCAATCTTTTTACCTCTGCTAATGTATATGGTTCAGGATTCTGAACTGTTTCATGGTTATGAACTGAAGAGGTAGGTACTTCAATTTGGTCTACAATTTTTGACCTAAGTACTGGATCCTTGACCATTCTTAATATTTCCAGAATATTATCCTGAGTTAACATGTTTATTTCTTGAAATTGTGATTGTATCTTATAAATATTTTCTTATTCAGATCCTGAATCTTCTAATGTCTTTATACATGTCAACCCTTGTTTACAGGGGTTACATTCAGATTCTGATGAAGAGTCTGAGGATGATGGTTCTTCATTTATGTTAATAATATTGTTTTCTGAAGAACTAGATTCTGTATCTTCAGATTCAGATCCTAATATTTGATATAAGTTTTCTTTTAATTCTTCGGAAATATTCAGACTATTAATCTTCTTTTTCTTTTTATACCAGCATTTGCTAGCATAGTGACCTTTCTTGCCACAATAGTCACAGATAATAGGTTTACTGGATGATTCTCTAGCCTTTTTTCTACGGGTTTTCTTTTCTACTATCTTTTCTTTTGATTTTCTATGTTTTTCCTATAAGGAGGGTCTCCTTTGTCCTTTTCCCTATATTTTTTAGAATATTGTTTCCTATTAGGTGCAATTGGTTCCATACCAAATTGTCCACAAAATTCTCCTAATTGGGTTTTTTCTGTTAACCTGTGTTTTTTAAGTTGTTGGTTTAACTTAATTTCATTACACAGGGAAAGTCCCTCTTGTATACAAGTTCCTATTAGTTTTTCGTAAGTATAATTACTATATTCTATAGCAGTTTTATCCTTTCTTAAGGCTTTTCTTACTCTCTCAGCAAATAAAGAGGGTAAGCCGTCTATAAATTTGGATTTCCAGTGAGCACTATTAGCATCAGGGAGTTCCATAACTCTGCTTAGGAAGGTATCTTTATACCACCTAAAGGATGTCAAGGTTGGACATCTAAGATTTTGTAATAAGGTTCTAATGGTCTCACTATTCTCAGACCATCTTCTTGTAAAATGTTCTACAATATTCACTATCAGTGTATAAACTGCATGATCTATTGTCCTATTATCTTCTGTTTTAACTGAGGTTAATATTTGTTGTTGATTTTCTTTGGTAAGATAATTATCCCACCATCCCTTTAATTGGCCAGTGAATCCGGTTGTAATCATATTTTCTATTGTCTTATCTGTATTATTATTTTGCTTACAGATCGTGCTATACATTAGCATTCTGTGGACAGTATTATAAACTTGTTTTTCGGTATCACCGTCTATATTCCATTCATAAATTTGTTTTCCACTATAAGAATTATTATTAATCCATTCCTGTTCTTCTAATAGAACATCTTGTGGGGTTGGTCTAGGATAGTAATACATCCTAGTTGTAGGTATATCTTAATACTTAGAGATTTTATTTATCTCATCATTTATGACTTGTTTATAATCTGATGAGTTACCAATTATATTTTCAAATTCTTCTCTTAAAGGTATGAAGACTTAATTTATTAAATTTATCTTCTAATAATTTTTCTAGTTCAGTGGTGGATTTTAATTTAAAATCTATTATTTCAGGGGGAGACTGTATACTAGGTGAGGCTACAGTGACTGACTTATCTTGAATTCCTTGAAGAATATATTTCTTTAATTCGGATAAAATATTCTCTATCCTCTCATGTACAGATAGGACTTGTTCTCCGAGAACATGAATATATAAATTCATGTGACTTTGTTGTCTTATTATATGATTTAAATGATTGGTCGTGACAGGCAAAGAATCATTATGAAGTAATATTTGGAAGGCATTATAATATCTAATCTCATTATTATAATCCATATGATAAGGTTGTAAAGGAGGAAAATTGCTTTCACCACATAACCATTCTGTAGTTGGAATGTCCTTTCTAATACAGAAAGATAGTTATTAAATTGGGTAGTTAAAAACCAAGGGACAAAAGAAATCATTTGATTTTTTTCCGATAGATGTTTATAAAACTGTGTCAGAAATGAATTTTACTGTTTAAATGGATAGTAAGCCAAAAATAAATTTTCAACCAGGATCTAAGGCTAGGGCCCTAATCCAACAAGAATTTAATCTACCGAGATGGGGACCTTTTAAAAAATGGTTTTTAGAAAGCTTTAAACCTAAAGAAAGAAGATACTTACCAAGATCTATATTATAAAGAAACAAACAGTCAATTAGTCAATCAATCAATCAGTATAAAGCCCAATAAACAGTAAAATATCCATATAGCAACTAAGGAATTTTTACACTAAATATCTCCGTCTATATGATTAAAGAATTATCCCTGTCATGCAAAAATGCCTAAAACGCCTATCATCTTTGGCTAAAACGGCTGACAGCAGACCACGGGTATTCTAAAACCTATGCCAGAAACACTTAATAACCCTAGTTGTTTCTATTCAGATATTTTTACCGTTTCCAGATGTTTTTTTTAACTTCTTAACCTCGTACGTGGCGTTGTTAAACCAGAGGAAATTTAGAGCTAAACGACCTTCCGGTCTTCCAATAGCTCTGGTCGAGGAAACCAGTAGCCCTGCCCTCGGGTGTCCAGCCGATATACGGAGGGTTAAGACTATTTATCCTATTTAGACCATTTATTAAAATTTATGTAGCATATCACATAGGAAGTTAGTTATAAACTAACATCATTAATATTTGAAAAATTAAAGACTTACAGGATTGCTGGAAAGACTCTCAAGCCAACTGAAACCTTGTTCTTCCGAAAGTTCTTCTTTTTATTGAATATAAAAGTTTTTACAAAGGAGAGAGACGACTCTCTTTCAAGATATAAAAACTTAGAGAAAATAAGAAAACGAAAATTTTTACATACCCTGCTTCCGCCTCTGCCTATTGCAGAGAAGTGGATTCTATTTATAGAAATTTTTCTGAGGGTGGATTTGAAATCCACTTCTATTATAACTTTGGACTTTTTCAAGTCCGGGAATTATTGTGGATGGCTATATAATAGTCAAAAAGTTGGATAAGAAAGTGGTGGCTTTTATAAAAGCTTTGTCGGCCTCTTATTGTTGTCGACCATGTGTTGATGTCTTTTTCTTTTGTCTTTATTTGGATGTTGGACCCTTTCCTTTCGTTGTGGGGTCTGGTGTTTTTGATGACGCGCTTTGCTCCCATTGGTCAATGAATTTGAGCGTCCTTTCCAGGATTTCCTGGGTGTCTTCTGGTGGCTGAGCTTCTCCGGCTTCTCCAGTGTATTCTAGTTCTTCAGTATTGTCGTCTGAATGAGTTGCCGATCTGGACTGCATAGACACATCGGTATCTGCTGGAAAATTTCTTACCAGATCTTCTTTTATTGCCTTCATGTAGGCCTTTAACATGTCTGTTGTTGAAATAGTACCTTGCTGGATTTTTAGCCTCCTGGCCATTTGTTTGAATGGGCTCGGTGTCTCTGAAATTTTCGAGTAAGATTGAAGTTCTGTATAAGCCTTGATGGCTTGTTGGATATTATCAATTGTAGATTGGCCTTCTATTATGCCATGCTCGTCTGGTTTGAGCATCTTTTTCCAAAACTTTGTTTCTGTTTTTCTTACTATACAAGGGATTCCTTGTGTTGTTTCCCATATGATGGGATACCATCTCCATATCCATGGTATGCTAAATTCAGTAAAAACAAGAATGAAGGCATTCTTTCAACTAATTGATCTTTTGCAGTAGCTTCTATTAGAGCCGGGGATACTTTGACCCAATCTTGATATAACCCTTTATAGGGTTCTGGTAGTATGTCAATCTTAGGACCATATTGATCCCACCAATGGTATAACCATGCAGGTACTTCTACCTTATAAAGGGAAGAGCAAATTTTGAAAAACCATGTATGCTTATGATTGGCATTTTCATAGAAGAAGCTTTTATAAAAAGCATCCTTATAATCCCAATAATTGTAATGAGTTACCGATTTGGTACCTGGGATAATATATTCCCTTTGTCTGGAGGTATGTCCCCAATCTTCAGCAGTTATAATCTGTTTAATGATGACTTTACTAAAATTATAAACAGTCATAGTCTGTGGATTAGGATTAAAGTGCTGAAATTCAGTAGTTCTTGTAATTTTCAAGAGGTGCTCTGAATGCATCCTACTTTTGTATGATAGTTCCGGATATGATCTGGCTTCTAGATATCTCTCCATTAATTTCCATACATTATCCCTCCATTTGAGATCAGAAAATTCCAAAAGAAATATTATTTCTTTATAAGGATTAGTAATAAAAGGAATCTCCAGAATTTCTGGCTCTTCCTCAGTCAGCATTGCTGCATAAGATGGATTATTATCCTCATGTTTTTTACTGTATCATTCCTTATAAGCCTAGCCTGTTAAAGTTGCAGCTACAAGCTGTCTTTGACCATTTTCAATTAAGGGCCTGCCTCGGCCTCCTCTTCCTCTATAAGAGGGAGTACTTTGTCCTCTCGTTCTTCCTCTATAAGAGGAGGATTCTCCTTTGTCTTGCATAGCTGTCATAAGATTGTTAGTCATGATATAAATTCTCGAGTTAAAAAATCAGTCAGACTATTATCTGTTCCTTTTTTATATATTATTTCAAAATCAAATTGGGCTAATTGTGCTTGCCACCTAGCAAACATCTGTTTTGAAATGTCATGTTTAAAATCTTTTTTGAACATATACTTGGCTGCTTGACAGTCCGTCTTTATTTTTTATTATATAAATCATCTTGAAATTTTAATACACGTTTTAATATAGCTAATATTTCTTTAGCTATTGTGGCATAGTTTTTCTGACTCTGGTTCCATTTACTTGAGTGAAATCTGACTAAATATTCTTGATTATTATGGGGAGATTTTTGTTTTAAAATTCCCCCAAATCCTATATCTGAGGCATCTGTCTCTACAGTTTTTTCCCAATTAGGATTTGTTAACATTAGGCATGGTAAAATTTTTACCTTTTGCTTAATTTTCTGTACTGCCTTAGTATGTTCATCAGTCCAAGGCTTGGGTTTTTTCTTTAGCCTATCATATAAGATGGCTGCATCTATAGCCATATTAGGGTAATATGGAGCTATATAATTTAGACTTTCTAGAAATCTCTGTAATTGAGTTTTATCTATAAGAATGTCTGGGAATTTTGACGCAAAATCTATACTTCTTTGTATTGGAACAATTTGTCCCCCAGATATGTTATGTCCTAGGAATCTAACCTTTTCCTGAAATAATGTCATCTTGGGTTTAGAAATAACTAAACTATTATTTATTATTATTTTCTTAAACATAGATAAATGTCTAAAATGTTGTTCAATATTTTGTGAGAATACTAAGATATCATCAATGTATACTATGATAAAATTCCTATAAGGGTTAAAAATATCATTCATTATTTTCTGAAATTCAGAAGGTGCGTTTTTTAGTCCGAAAGGCATTACTTTCCATTCATACTGTCCGAAGGGGACATTGAATGTTGTTTTATAAATATCTTTTTCTTGTATCTGGATTTGCCAATATCCATATTTTAAATCAAACTTAGAGAATATAACAGAATCATGAAGTCTGTCTAATAATTCTTTTTTATTAGGTATTGGATACCTAATCCATTTAAGAGCTTTATTTAGAGGTTTGTAATTAATTACCAACCTAGGAATTCCTCTTTCCTTTTCTGCATGTTTATTAACATAAAAGGCCGTACAAGACCAAGGTGATTTGGAGGACCTAATTAATCCTTTATTTTCTAAGTTATTAATTTCTTGGATGCATAATCTTTGATATTCTGCATTCATTTGGCAGGGTCTTGCTTTAGTAGGAATATCTACTTCCTTAAAATTGTCTTCATATGGTAAAGAAACTATGTGTTTCTTTCTGCTCCAAAAAGCATTGGGGTGGTCATTACATATCTCTAATGAGAATTGATTATGAATTATTTGTATTTTATCTTGTAGTTTGGGATTCTTAAGTTTATCAGATAAAGATAAAATTTTTATTTCTTGTTTTAAAAAATTAATTTGGGATTGTTTGTTCTTTATAAAAGAATCTTTAATTTGATTTAATGCCCTAGTTAAAGGTTCAGTTATGAATTATAATATAAGAACTAAATAATAATAATAATAATAATAATTCAATAAATTAAGAATTTATTATAATTATTTTTATTTTTTCTTTATATATATGTATATATTATAGACAATATATATATTGTATAACTCAAATAATGAAGATGTTAATATATATATATATATATATATATATATATATATATATAATAATATATAGTTAATGATAGTTAAGTGTAGTTTAAAGTTTAATTATTATTTTTAAAAAACATTCTTAATTTTTTGTTTTTAATCAAATATTAGTTATTCATGATC
The DNA here is from genome assembly GCA_027405835.1 of Asclepias syriaca. Classification (NCBI taxonomy): domain Eukaryota; kingdom Viridiplantae; phylum Streptophyta; class Magnoliopsida; order Gentianales; family Apocynaceae; genus Asclepias; species Asclepias syriaca. The sequence goes on from CM049932.1 coordinate 16,558,719, forward strand.
TTATCGCATTTCACTAACACTAATTACAATGTGGCGTCACTAACTGCAACAATTTAGAAGACCGTTGAATATGTTTGTCCCTATTTGCAATGGATCACAAGGATGTCTCAAATATTTATTGATAATTGCGAAGACGGTCTCAAATTTTTATCGCAAATTGCGATGACTCAGAAGGTCGTTGCAAATGTACGTCGATAATTGTGATGACTTAGATGGCCATCACTAATGTGTGTTGCTAATTGCGTCACCTCATAAGGCCTCACAAATATCCATCGTAGATTGCGACGACTTAGAAGACCATTACAAATTTAGTTGCAAATTGCTACAACAGAAAAGGTTGTCGCAAATATTTATCACTAATTGCGACGACTCAGAAATGCGTCGCAACTATTTGTCACTAATTACAATGACTCAGATGGTCGTCACAAATGTGTGTCGCTAATTGTGACACCTCATAAGGCCATCACAAATGTCCATCATTGATTACGACGACTTAGAAGACCATTGCAAATTTAGTTGCAAATGGCTACAACTTAAAAGGTCGACGCAAATATTTGTCACTAATTGTGACGACTCAGAAATACGTCGCAATATTTTATTGTTAATTGCAACGACTGAGATGGTCATCACAAATGTGCGTAACTACTTGCAACTACTCAAACATTAGTCGCAACTCTTTGTCGCTAATTGCAACGACTCAGACAGTTGTCGTAAAATTCGGACGATTTAGAAGGTGGTCGCAAATGTACATTACTAATTGTGACGACTTAGAAGATCGTAGCAAATTTCATTGCAAATGGTGACAGCTCAAAAGTTTGATGCAAATATTTATCGCTAATTGCGACAACTCAAAAGGTCGTCACAAATGTGTGTGGCTAATTATAATGACTTAGATATTCGTCGCACAATCCGTCGCAAATGGAGACGATTTAGAAGGCAGTCTCACAAATGTACATCGCTAATTATGACGACTTAAAAGATCGTTACAAATTACGTTGCAAATGGTGATAGCTCAAATATTTAACGCAAATATTTGACGCTAATTGCAACAACTCAGAAGTCGCCTCAAATGGGTGTCTTTAATTACAACGACTCAGAGATCCATCGCAAAATCTGTCGAAAATGGCAACGATTTAAAAAGTTGTCACCAATTATGTCGCAATTCGCGACGGCTTAGTAGGCAGTCGCAAATTCTGTTGTAATTTGCGACGGCTTAATAGATGGTCGCAAATTCTGTCGCTATTAGCAACGATTATGATGAGGTCGTCGCAAATATCCATCACTAAAATTGATTTTTCTAGTAGTTTCTTTTGGCCAACATAATTTGTTTCATGCTACCCAAGACATTCCTTTATCCTCTCTTGTAGAACCCCACTAAAATTTCCGGATTAATCCTTGCATTTCATGACAAAGCTTCATAGGTAATTTGAAAACTAACATTGCATAAGTTAGTATTGCTTGCAGGACTACCTTAGTAAGAATTTCCATACCCTCTCAGAATAACAATTTCTCTTTCTAGTCATGGTTTTCTTCCAAATGCGTTCCTTTAAATAAGCAAAAATTTCAGTTTTGATCGATCAATAAGGTAGGGTAGCCACATGCCTTCACCACCACTTACTGTCATACCCAAAACATGGGCTATTCTAGAATGTTGATCATCATTGATACGCGAAAATCGTATCACCTTTTTAGCATGTTTTTATGTATGATTTCGGGTGAAATTGAGGGCAAATTGATCTTAATTGTTTGTTATTTACTCAATTTCACAGTTTTTATGATTTTGGAAGTGTCAGGTGAAAAGTAGACGAAAACAGCAAATTTTAGGGCAAAACTCAATTTTTGGAAATGCTGACTCGGTCAAAGGCTCGGGCGGGCGTCCCGAATCCGGGACGGGCGTCCCAACCCAGTCAAAGCACCGGGATGGGCGTCCCGACTTGGTCAACAGACCAGGACGGGCGTCCCGAACCCCCAGATCAAGTCCCACATCGAATTTTTGATGAAAAATCACCCCGGGAAGCTGCTATAAATACCCCGGCCTCCAGCAGTTGATTTCATTCCTCTCCACTCGATCTGAGTCATTAAGTGGTTTTCAATGTACACTTCTCTAGTACACAACTCACTCAGAGACTCGGATCTCAGTTTTCTTTCTTGTTAGTGTTTTGTTTTAGTTTCTGAGAAATAGTCTCAGATCTTAGGCTCCTATAGATAAGGTTCGTTTTTGGTATTCATAGAATACCCGGGATTTCGTTAGGAGATCCTAAGAGGGCTCTAAACGTTCGAAGAGTCAGTCCACAGGGCTGGGCTTAAGCTGGGTATTAAGGTAAAGCCCAGTTACTAGGCTGAGGAAGCGTCCTCCGAAGGTTCTGGCGAGCAGAGTCGGGGCGAGCAATACGACATATACAGCAGTACGCTCCGTCGGCGAGACTACGTAAAGGGTGATTTCTTTATGGCATCAGTCCCCATGTCCCTCTCTTATATGTTGTTATTGTGTTGTTCCAAATATTTATTATGAATACGAGATTACAAATTTTATGAATATTTGTTTTATATGTTGACGCTGTTATGTTTTTCCGGAAATAGCCACCTGCTAAATATTCACTATGTCTGCATGTTTAATGTGCTCTTTTAAACTAACGTTAGGGTTATAGACAATTCCTAACCACGGTCTAATCATAACCTGTTTAGTTTAACAGGCATCAATTAGTATTGGTGTCTGCCATGCTAGATAAAAATAACCTGTTGAACACCCTGCTTGTTAAGAGTAGTCTAGGTAAGTCGGGCCGAGTCCGATTATGCCGGCGGCTAGGGCAAGCGGTATGATCCCCGAAGTGACATAGGGCTTTCATGGATGCCTTCGTCCCGAACCGTGAGTAGGGCCGTCAATAAGGTAGGGCGGTTTATTAGAAACCTCGGATGTGGTACGCCTTTAGACACAGAACATAGTTGCAATCCATGCTAAGATATATCTAAAATACTCGAATATAGGTCAATCAACATATAGGAACAGTATAACATAGAATTAGGACCTCTTCTATAAAACACTTTTGGGATTAATTAGACTTAAACCTAGTGGAGAACGAATCACCCTCTCATCAAAGTTATTGATGAAGATTGCATAACTGGATTATAAGATAAGAATTAGGAATAAAGGCTAGTTACTACTAAGCCGTTGCCACTTCCCTGGGAGTACGATATTTAACTTAGTAAAATCGTAGATACTTTCCAACAGACTAGCTACACGATAGGTACTCTGCCTTAGGTTCTGGTTGATTAAGTGACAATAATTGAATGCTAAGTGACAGTTAGTAAGACTCAGTCCTTAATTACTCATAATCGACATAGGTAAATAAAGCCTATCTTTTAGCATACCAATCAGAATTGCATCAGATTTTTTGCGCCATTGCCGGGGAAATATCATAATGAATTTAGGACTCCTGATCAAAATTCTAGATACTGATCAAAATTCTAGATACTTATGATAGGTAGCGGTAGTAACCTAGACCTTAGACCTAACACTTATTTTCTGCTAGTTAGACAATCAATTTCCGAAATATAGGATTATCATAACTAACTAATTTTAGACACTATCTAAAATTAAGACATTTAGGATAATCAAATTTTAGAAAATTATTCTAAAACCGTATTGAGGAAATTTAATTGCTTTCGAAATATAAAAAGAAAAAAAATGTTAAAAATTTAAAATCCAAAAAGAATGTATTTTTCTTGCTCAATGGTAAGTTGTTCTTTTCCTTATCTCTTGTTCTTTCTTAGTTGTTTTCTTAGTTCTACATTTGTTGCTCTTTTTCGTGTTATTTCTATTTGTTAATTTCGAAAAAATAAAAATGGAAATGAGGATAGAATATTTTTCTGATTTGTCAAATTTTGGCTCAAATTTTAATTTGGAAGAAATATCATTATGGAATTTTATTAGGTCATGCTTAGTTTATTAGACGGAATCATGAAATAAAATTTTCTTTAATAGACAGACCTCTGAGTATTCTAATGAGAAAGGATGTCCCTTTTGTTTGATGATAAATGCATGAGATTGTTTAAACCAAAAGGAATTACTGCACCCATTATGACATCACCTAATTGGAATTTGCTTGGTGAATTAATATGTGATGCTAGTGACCATGTAGTAATGATTGTTTCAGGAAATAGGCATGATTAGAACTTCATACAAGTAAGACCTTTTACTGATGCCTAGTAGAACCTTACCACCACTGAAAAGGGATTACTAGTTATTGCATATGCCTATGATACATTCATGCCATGCCTAGTCTAAACAATAGGTTACACTGATCACTCTGAGATATCTGTGTTCAATAAAACTGATACTTAACCATAATTGATTAAGTTAGGCTTTATTGTTACTTGAGTTTGATATAGAATGAAGGGGTAAGAAAAAGGGTTAAGAATCTAGAAAGAAAACCTTTGGTCTAGATTAGGAAACCCTGAGTTAGAGGCTATTGACGAGACAGTAGTATCTGATAAATTTCTGAATGAGGATCTATTTTCATTGTTTGCTATAAGTAATGATTCTCCTCCGTAGTTTACTGATATTACTAATTATCTAGTTGCTAATTATTCCCAAGTGATATGACTTATCAGCAAAAGAAGAAATTCTTTGCTGATTAGAAATATTACTACTAGGCAGATTTCTCTTCTATTTCAAATTTTTGCAGATCAGTTGATCAGAAGATGTAACTCGGAAGGCGAAGGCCACATGATTCTGAAGCATTGCTGGAATCTATGGGAGACTAACTAAACTGCTATCAACACTGTCCGAAAAGTGTTGAAAGCAGAATCTTGTTGACCCACCATATTCAAGGACTTTTGTATCTCTGATACAGTCCTGCGATGCTTGCCAAATAACAAGTAGCACATCTTCCAGAGATCATCTACCCCAGCGACGTACACAGAATGTTTCAATCGTTGATATCAGGGGTATTTCGAATCCTTTTCTCTTTCTTCCTTTGAACATAATTACATCATAGTAGTCGTGGAACACTTTTCAAAATGGCCTGAACCACAGGCATTACCTACTAATGATGTTAAAGTCATGTGCAGATTCTAGTTGTTTTCCAGATTCAGAGTGCTGATGTCTTAGGAAGAAATGTTCAACCTGTGTATCAAATCTGTGAAGTATGCTAAGTACCACACTTTAGCAGGGATTGCTATGGGAATGACTGGCCATTCCAAAAGAGGTAGGAGTAGGTTACTGCAGATTGCTGCTCCAATGGGAAATGCATACAATCCCAGCTAGAGGAATCATACGGGATTTAGCTGAGGAATAATTCGGAAGCTGGAAACTTTCAGAAGATACCACCACAGCAAAACCCCTACCCGCAGAATCAACAGATGAGATACTGACAACAATTAAAGCCAGACCAATGCAAGCAAGTGATCTACCAAGAGGTAACGAAGGGTCGAAGGATATAGAGGAATTTGGCATTGTATCAGGAGCATAGCAATGGAGGAGCTTGCATTCCCTGTATACCAATCAGCTGTGAGAAACTTCCCCGAGGAAGTCTCAAATACTTGGGCCCAGATCTACACAACTGGAGCCCCCTACCACCACAGCTTCGCCAAAGCTTCAGGTATCTTTTCTTCCATTCGAGACTAGCATGCAATACCTTTACTAACATTGGCAGGAAGGCACACAAATCCCAAGAAATCTCATTCCTAGACACGTTCCTCCTGGACACGTTGCTATGATTGTGAGAAATCTTACAAATGATTCGAGGAAGCAGTCCGTGGGGCTCGAGCCATTCATCAAATGAATAGGCCACTACCTAGAGCTCGACGATGAAGGATCGAAGCTGACGTCATCTGTTCCAGTATCTAGAGCTTACAGAGTCAAGAATGCCTCAGCAATAGCACATGGCTAAGGTGAAGAGCCAATTGACAGATCAGAGAAAACCCTTCTGCTCGAGGTAAGAAGGGAGTTTTTCTAATCTCATCTTCCTTTACTTTTATTTTCTTCATTTTTGTGTCTTGTTTTGTTGGTTGTTTTATTTTCTCTCTTACCCTTAGTTAGTCAAATAAGTGTGGGGTAAGAGTTTTCTATTTTGTTTTCATTTCTTCTTGTCTTCAAATAAGTGTGGGGTAGTTTAGATATGCATAAACACTGAGGACAGTGTCAGACTTAAGTGTGGGGTAGCAGTGCACGGTGCACTGTAGCAGTTGGCAAAATTTTTGCATGATTTTGCTTGTTTTCCCCGTATTTTCACACCCTTCCAAAAAAAATCAAAATTTTTCCGTCTTTCAGACTTCTAAATGCAGTATGCTTGGTTAAACAATTGCTTATGTCTATGATATGTAGGTAGAATGTTATGGTTAGTAGGAGATAATTGATGACTATTTTTTAACTTATTGATTAGGAGTAGGGAATTCCTGATAATTAAGCACAACTTAGTCTGGGTTAGAGACCTCAGCCAATTACCTTTTCAAGACTTAACTAGATAAAATTAGACCAGTTGTAGGCTGCATTGACAATTAGAATGACTAGATGAGACTCTGAGCTAAAAGTGAAAAGAAAAGAAAAAAAATGATGATGAAAAAAAAATAGGGTAGTTTGCCAGCGGCCTTCGCTACTCGAGCACCACTCCTTCGAGGAACTTAAAGCCTGATGCCCTAAGGTCGTGTAGATCTGGGAGTCATCGGAGTGGGACTCGCTACATGGGTAGTTGAAGTTGACGTGTTCTAAGCAGACTCAAAATACCCTAGAAAATCTATAAACGAAAGAAATCAATAAATGCTAAATAAAATCTGATCACCAAAGCTCAGAACTCAGAAAGTTATCTGTTATCAGTGTGTCTAGCAATAGGTCGAAGTGTTATATGGAAACAGTTAAGACAAGAGTTTATTGTGTTGACTATCTGGTTTGGACTAGTACACACACTACACATCAGAAAGACCTTATGACTAAGAAAAAAGTTCAACCTAGTTGTTAAGTTACTTTCTGCTCAACCCTAACGAACTACTAGAGACATTTGAGACCTTGTCATAGCAACCTAACCAGTCAGACCTGTGTTAAGAATTGTCTGAAGAATTTTTGGAATATAAACATGACTAGGAATGCACATATGGTTTAGAATCACTAACTTCAGGTAGACTTTGCTTGAGGACAAGCAAAAAGCTAAGTGTGGGGTTATCTGATACGCGAAAATCGTATCACCTTTTTAGCATGTTTTTATGTATGATTTCGGGTGAAATTGAGGGCAAATTGATCTTAATTGTTTGTTATTTACTCAATTTCACAGTTTTTATGATTTTGGAAGTGTCAGGTGAAAAGTAGACGAAAACAGCAAATTTTGGGCCAAAAACGCAATTTTTGGAAATGCTGACTCTGTCAAAGGCTCGGGACGGGCGTCCAGGACTCGGGACGGGCGTCCCGACTTGGTCAACAGACCAGGACGGGCGTCCCGAACCCCTAGATCAAGTCCCACATCGAATTTTTGATGAAAAATCACCCCGGGAAGCTACTATAAATACCCCAGGCCTCCAGCAGTTGATTTCATTCCTCTCCACTCGATCTGAGTCATTAAGTGGTTTTCAGTGTACACTTCTCTAGTACACAACTCACTCAGAGACTCGGATCTCAGTTTTCTTTCTTGTTAGTGTTTTGTTTTAGTTTCTGAGAAATAGTCTCAGATCTTAGGCTCCTATAGATAAGGTTCGTTTCTGGTATTCATAGAATACCCGGGATTTTGTTAGGAGATCCTAAGAGGGCTCTAGGCGTTCGAAGAGTCAGTCTACAGGGCTGGGCTTAAGTTGGGTATTAAGGTAAAGCCCAGTTACTAGGCTGAGGAAGCGTCCTCCGAAGGTTCTAGCGAGCAGAGTCGGGGCGAGCAATACGACATATACAGCAGTACGCTCCGTCGGCGAAACTACGTAAAGGGTGATTTCTTTATGGCATCAGTCCACATATCCCTCTCTTATATGTTGTTATTGTGTTGTTCCAAATATTTATTATGAATACGAGATTACGATTTTTATGAATATTTGTTTTATATGTTGACGCTGTTATGTTTTTCTGGAAATAGCCACCTGCTAAATATTCACTATATCTGCATGTTTAATGTGCTCTTTTAAACTAACGTTAGGGTTATAGACAATTCCTAACCACGGTCTAATCATAACCTGTTTAGTTTAACAGGCATCAATTAGTATTGGTGTCTGCCATGCTAGATAAAAATAATCTGCTGAACACCCTGCTTGTTAAGAGTAGTCTAGGTAAGTCGGGCCGAGTCCGATTATGCCGGCGGCTAGGGCAAGCGGTATGATCCCCGAAGTGACATAGGGCTTTCATGGATGCCTTCATCCCGAACCGTGAGTAGGGCCGTCAATAAAGTAGGGCGGTTTATTAGAAACCTCGGATGTGGTACGCCTTTAGACATAGAACATAGTTGCAATCCAGGCTAAGATATATCTAAAATACTCGAATATAGGTCAATCAACATATAGGAACAGTATAACATAGAATCAGGACCTCCTCTATAAAACACTTTTGGGATTAATTAGACTTAAACCTAGTGGAGAACGAATCACCCTCTCATCAAAGTTATTGATGAAGATTGCATAACTGGATTATAAGATAAGAGTTAGGAATAAAGGCTAGTTACTACTAAGTCGTTGTCACTTCCCTGGGAGTACGATATTTAACTTAGTAAAATCGTAGATACTTTCCAACCGACTAGCTACACGATAGATACTCTGCCTTAGGTTCTAGTTGATTAAGTGACAATAATTGAATGTTAAGTGACAGTTAGTAAGACTCAGTCCTTAATTACTCATAATCGATATAGGTAAATAAAGCCTATCTTTTAGCATACCAATCGGAACTGCATCAATCATCCACTATAGTCTTACCAAAGAAAATAGAAGATTTTGACACATTGATTTCTGTCGTGAAGCTCTGTCAAATGTTTCTAACACAGACAACAAAGTGTTAGCACAATGAGAAGAATCATGTAAAAATAAAAGGCAAACATCAGCAAAAAAAAAAAACAAGTGGAATAACAATGGTGTTTGATATCCTATTTAAATTCATGTCCATATCCCCCGAGACACTGCTCTTTGTGTAAAAATAACAGATGACTTCTCATTTACCAAATTTTGAATTTAACCGTAGATACAATTGTACGACCAGTTGATGAGAAAACTAATCTTTGCTATGATCCATGAAAGATAATGCCACTCCACATAGCATATGATTGACTATTAATATTAAATGACCCAATTCACCAATGAAATTTTAAAAAGAAAGTAATTGCTAAATGTTAAAAGGAATCAAATTGTTCGAACTTTCCTATATTATTATATATAGATTAGGATTAATGGAAGACACGTTTTCTTTATTTTTTTATAGGATTACATAGCATATGAAATAGTTTTGATGTTTTTCATGAAGTAAATGTATAACCAGTTTTTTCTTCATCTTTTCCTCTGCTAAAAGCTTCCAACACTTTTATGTAATGGAATTCCTTTCTGCAAAGCAGAGGAAGTTTATATGTCTTTGCTTTGGAGCCATTGGAGCCAAGGAGCTGAATCTTATATATATATAACTTCACATGGCAACCTCCCCTTTTCTTCCTTTTCTTTTTCCCCAAGTGGACGTTTTTAATATAAAAGCAAATGAACTCGGTTTTCCTTAATTATTCTTTATCATATATATATATATATGTATATGTATATATGTATGTATGTATATGTATGTATCTATGCATTCAAAGGATTTGCTTGTGACTTCGTCAAAGAACAAATTCCGCCATTAATTTTTCGTCTCACCTAATAATAGTCAAACTTGGCTGTTCCACAATTCCCAATTGAGTTTATAGCAGAAAAATGTCGGATTATATGCCAGATGATATAATTGCCGATGTACTGTTGAGATTACCTATAGATTCTCTGTTGCGATTCAGGTGCGTATCAAAATCATGGCGTGGTTTAATAGACAGTTCGGACTTCATCAAGATGCATTTCAGGACATCCATTTCTGTTACGCCGAAGTCTAATCGAGATCTCAAAATCGTAGCCCTAACTGATCGAGGTACGTTTTCTGTTCTGGAATTTAATGATCCGAACAATTGTTCCGTTGCGAGTGCTAAGCAACTCGATTTCCCTCTTAGCAATAATAATCGAGGAAGTCGAGGTGATGTTCTTCAATTGATTGGCTCTTGCAATGGACTTCTTTGCTTGACGAATTCAAATGGAGAAATTCTTTTGTGGAATCCATGGATTCGAAAGCATCGGAAGTTGCCTTCTCTTCCAATTGAGTATTCGTTCGGTACTCAAGTCTCTTCTCGACTTGGATTTGGTTATGACCAGTTCAACGACGACTATAAGATAGTCAACTTCGTGAAAATATCTGAGATCTTTGAAGATGAAGAAAGCGCAACGGATCAAGATGAAGTTTATGTATACAGCTTGAAATTGAATTTTTGGAGAAGAATAGGTGAGTTTGCGTGGAAGTTCCCGGAGCAACAGCCGGACGTCGGCGCTTTAGCAAACGGCGCACTACACTGGATTGTGAAAAAGAGGCGATGGGAAGTGAACAATTTCATTGTTTCCTTTGATCTCAAGAATGAAGAGTTTAAACAGGTCATGGTTTGTCCAAGACTTACAGAAAATGCTTTTGAACAGCATTTAAGGATCTTAGATAGTAACCTCTGTGTTCTGTCTTATTACTATTATGCAGGAAGACATCGAGTCGACTTGTCAGTGATGAAGGAATATGGAGTTAAGACATCTTGGACAAAGTTAGCATCCATCAAAATGCCATATGATATTCATTCATTGTGGAGTTTAACTCCAATAACATATTTGAACAATGGCAGAGGAGAATTGGTTATACAAATTGAAAGGGATAAACTAATGGCTTGTGATACTAACACAGATTATACTGAAGATGTAAGAATAGTTGGTTCAGCCATAAATTCCGTTGCTTCATGTGTTTGCTTGGGAATCCTTGTGCAGCCCTAAATTTAGCCTTTGTAATTCTTTTCTAAGATAAACCCTTGTTCTTTAACCTTTGTATTCTAACTTCTAAGTTCCCTTTGCTTGGGAAAACTTGTCCATTCCTGCATTTAGAGTTGTAACATTTTCTAAGATAACCAATAAAGCTATCAATTTGTGCAAAAAAACTCTGCTAGAAATGCTTGAAAGGTACATTGTAATTATGAACTTTTACATAAATAAAAAACACAATGAGAAATCACAACATTACAAGAACTATTTGCTGATCATCTCTTGATTCTCTTATCATCTCTAGTTCCATAATCCTCAGTGATCAATTTCTTGATCAGGAATTGCCTCAAAAATAGGCAAAGCCAAAGAATTGGAAAGCTTCAAATGCAAAGCTCTAATCCCATTCCATTTCTTTGGAACAATCTCCACAATCCCTCCAATGGCAGCAAAAACATTTTCAATAATTTCTTCACTTCCCATCACATTACTCAAACCATATCTCCCAATCCTCAGAGCATTACAAGTCCCACTTCCAAAACTCAACAAAGACGAATTACAAGCATTCTCTATTTGTTCCTTCCAAGTAGTATTAGTCTGCCTGAGATCTAACGGTACCGGAAGTCGTCTCTTCTTCTTGTAAAATTGCTTCCCCAAATACTTGGGGAGCAGAGGATATACCCTTCTGTCAGCGAAAAACATATCAAAAGAATTAAAAAGCTTTCGTCTTGCTTCAAAAGAATTGTACTCTGACTTGAGCTTCGAAAGCTTGAGGACTTTGGTAATCGGAATACCTTCGGATTTGATCCTCTTCTGAGCAGCTTCCGAGGTAATTCTAAACGGAGATTTAATGGGTCTGTCGTCAATGATGAGGCATAGATTGAGGCTTCCTTTTGCTAGAGGATGCGGAAGAAGAATCTTATAGGGAATTTTGGAGAAATCTTTTGGTGGGATCTTCTTGAGAGTTAACAAAAGGTAAAGAAACCCGTCTTCATCGGTATCATCGTACCCATATTCAGCTTCTTTCGCTTCATCTTCAAGATTATTAGGGTTTTGAATTTGAGGGGTTTTTGGGTTTAGTTTTCTCCACTTGATAAGAGCTTTTACCGCTTTCCTCACTTTATCTTCACTGACAATATCCCTAGTTAATCCGTGGGAAGCCATGGCCGGAGAAGAGAAAGCTCCCTGATAAAAACTCCGGCAGAGGCGGCGGCAGCGTTCGCGTCTTAAACCCTTTGCACTATTGTGCTTATAATAGTTAGATATATAGATAGATAGATAGAGAGGAATAATATATTAAAATTTTCTATAAATAATTTTAAAAACTGAATTTTATTAAATAAATTTTTTTTTTTTCATATCTATCTGTTCAACTAAAGTAGTATATGTACAAATAAATCCATTGTTTAACTCTAAATTTTACAATTCTTTCTTCTTCATATGTATACATACATTCAAATATGCACATTTGAGATTCTTCTGCAATTGCATCCTTTGAAATATATATATATGGATTATGCAGCAGGTTGTGGTATGGCATGATCTGGAGCTCCATGTGGGATTTGTTCTGTTTGTTCATTTGGATTATTATTACTGACAAGTTCTTGAATTTCCATAATCTCAACTCTTCTGTTCATCTTTTTCCTTAACTTTATAGCTATATCTGCTGGTACATATCTCCCACACACAACTACTCTGCAGTGTTCTTTATCAATCATGTGTCTCTCTATTTCTTCAAAAATATTGGACAAACAAAAAACAAAGATGAATTTTTTTTTAGTTATAATTAAATTTACTTTAAAGGAAGAAAAAAAGAGAGAAAGGAAAACCTTTCATCCTAAGAAGAACTCTCCTCATTTTTCTGCAGCAAGAATTGCAGTCTAGATTAACCTTCATTTCCATGCAAAGAACCTGCTTTTTTTCAAAGGGGTAGTAAGTTTATATGAGATTTTATATTCCACCATATATATATGTATGTTTTTTTTCTTGAGGTTTTTTAACCTTTGAAAACCCAAAAAAAATAAAAGAGGAGAAAGAGAGGAGAGAGAACTTGCCTGGCCAGACATGGGAGAGAAAGGAGCTTTATGGGTGATTCTTGATTCTGTGCTAAAAAAGAGAATGGGGTTTTTTTCTTCTGTAAAAAAGAAAACCATGGCTGGGTGGGTGGGTAATGGGAAGAATACAAAGAAAGCTTCTTTCCTCAATTAGGAATCTGGTATTGTTCGCCTTTACAAGGTAGAGATGGCAGAAATTTGGTGGTTTAGGTTAACTTCCTTGAATTCAACAACTGCATTTTTTTTTTGGTGAAGCTAAGGATATCCAATTTTTTATGGCTTACATTGTTTACATACAAAACAACAAAACATATATTATATCATACATCCCATCATCTCTCTTGTATGTATTCATGTATTACAAAAAAAAAAAAAAGTATTCCTTTTTATTAATCAAGTCAAAGTAAAAGAGGGGTCATCATAACTTGTAAGCATGAACAAAGATCAATAATCATTTCCCATCTCCTCCAACTATTAATATACATATATATATTATTATATACAAACCAATTTTTCAAATCTATCCAGTATGAATTGCATCCTATCCTAATTTCAAGAATTCTTCTTTTTTTTTCTTTCTGTTTCTGGAAGTGGATTTCAATGGCAGATTGAGAGAAACAGGCGCATGAAAGGAGCACATGAAATCCAGAACGTGGAAGGTACTTGGGGTGAAGAAGAAGATGGATATCTACAGGTAAGTGTTACCTTTTTCTCCAACACACTGACCACCACAGAATCTGTTTCACCTGACAATTTCAACAAATAAAGTATCAAGAATTGTGTAAAAGTAATTAGATGCAAATAAAAAAAAATATGAACGTTTTATTTCGGATGATAACGTTGTATCTATTCAAAAACTAAAAAGCTAAAAAACATGTAATAAAAATGGGCAATGGGGTCCAGTTTTAACGTCTCTTTTGTCAACTTCATATCTAAACGTGGCTCCCTAAAGTTCAATAAAATTTTCCAATTAGCCGTTGTTAAATCAACAAAGGCGGGCAGTAAAAGTAAAATTAATCATTTTTTAAGCAGTCGGAAGGCTCCACAGCCGCCTAAGAAATCAAGTACTGTCTGCTCCTCGGCAAGGTTCCGGGGGCGGGGGGAGAGCATGGTGTTTATTCCACTTTCTAAAAAAAAGCTACAGTGAGAGACAAAAGGTAACTCCAAGAAAGAGGAGGACCAGAAATAATTGCAAAAGGGAATCCAATGCTTGAAAAAGGGAAGTGGAAAAACTGTTTGAACCACAATACCATCCAATTTTGATCTTTAGGAAAAAAACAACGGTAAATTTGATAATATTTGCTGGTATGGTAGGGGACAACCCAAAAGAGAAAAAAAAACAACCAATCAACAACTAATGGATAGTAGTGGTAAAAAAGAAACTTTTACCGTTCATTTTGGCCATAGCTTCTGCTACCCTCTGCTGACAATTTGCACACCGGAAATCAGCTAAGAAGACGACTTCCTGTACCTGATTCACACAAGCACGAGTTGATGATGATGATCAAGACCATTGAAAACAAGAACAATGTACGGCTAAGGAGAGAAAACTCACTAGAGGTATGGCTAAGGATTCAATGGAAGCAAGAGAAGAAGTTCCAGGAAGCTGCATGCCTCGGTTCTTCGTGACTCGATTCTGATTCTTCTTTTTCTTCTTCTTCTGATCAACAAGTGCCATGCTTTTTCTTTCTTTTTCCCTGTCTGTGAAATTGCTGCTTCAATGGTACTTAGTTATCAAACTTCATTTTCATTCTGCAAATAGAAAAGAGAGACAAGATAGAGTTTGGTGGTGTTGCCTAAAAATACAGAAAAAGAAATACTAACTGCCCTTGTGAAGGAATCCCATCTCTCCAAGAAGCTTTAATATGTTGGAGAAAGAGGGAGTTTTCAAGATAAGGAAATATATACATATATATATGGAAGAAAAAGTCTTGAGTTGACAAAGATGCCTCATTCCTAGAACCAGTCCCCACATTGTCTTAAACTTTTCTTAAGATAGAATTATTGTACAGCTAAACATATTACTTAATTACTAGCTCTTTCTTCAGCCCCCACCTGCCCCCACCACTCTCCTTCCTTCCAAGTACCAATTAACAATCAGGTCAAATTCTGTTTAGGTAAGACATAATAAATAATACAACTGGCCTTAATACATATTATTTTCAATGGAATAACCTGAACTTACATTGATGGAAACTAAATCCTGCAAACAAACAAATCCTGCAAACAAACAAACACATCAGACAGGAGAGTAACATTTTTGGAAAACTGGCTTCAGATTCACTTGATAATTGCAGACTACCATAACACAATACCATCAATGTCACAATTCACATCTAAAACCAGCAATAGTTGTTGGTCGGATGTCAATTGTTATTGAGAAATCAGAATAGTAAATATAAACAGAAAAATATGATGCTAACAATAATATGGTGTTCTTTTATTACTTGAAATATATACAAAGACTACAGGAAGGGCATCAGCAGGAACCTGGGAACGGGAACATTCCTCTGCCGAGCACACAATTCTCTAAAAATTAGTAACCTAGAGGTCATTTCACTTAAAAGAAACAGTGCAAGAGCTATCATTGGACATGCACCCTCTCATCCTACTGTCAACTATTCATACAAAGGAAAATTGAAGTCAGACACCTCACTTCTTGAATACAAAATTTCCCGCAGAGATAAAACCAATTGAGTCGAAAGAAACCTGGAACTAAGCAGCATCAATTCGATCAGCCATGGGAATAAGTTGAGAAAAGTTGCCCTGCCCCGTTAATCATCTAGACATGACTAAGTTAGAGAATGGTGACACAACCGAGGAACTAAAGAGAGTGTCACTGATATATTTGCAGTTGTCAGGATCCATCTTTTTCAAGGATGAACGCATAAAATAATTCTGACAATTTTGTGTCTGCTCAACTTTATCATGACCTCTCTCATCCACACCATAATGCACCTTATGCACAGGGCTTCTACATCGTCGTCTCCTTGATGACTTCCATCTCAATTTTGAAAGCAAATCATCTTTTGTGAGATCTCGCACTACTTTTAACGTTTCCAACTTCCTATCTTTTGAGTCGTCTACTTTAGGATTTTCAGAATGTTCCTTTTGACAATGGGAGGCTTCTTTATCTGGTTTCACCTCTGTATGGACCACCACAGCATCTCTCTTTACTTCAACTCCACATAAAGTTGACACAATATCAGGCCTTTCCTTCAACTGCTTCCAGCCATTCTCCAGCCATTCTTGTGAATGTCTCAAATCACTAGAGCCAAAGATCAACTGTTGCTTTTCCCCTGAAAATGCATGTGAACTAGAACTTAGCATACTATCACAGGATAGCTAAAATATGCTGTATTAGAATTCAATAGTGAAGATATACAACAAACAGATGACATTTGAATGCGCATGCATGAACTTAAAATCGTGTTTATGTAAATAAGAAGCAAAGTTCCATACCTGGGAAATAAACATGTAGCTGATCACTGGATTCATTCTTTACTATAATGCCTTCCCACCACCCATCATCCCACCACACATCCACTAGTGTTCCAATATTATAAACCCATGACACCTTTCCCTTATGAGACCCAGGAGCAGGTCTCATAATGGTCCTCCCAGAAATCCGAATACCCAATGCATCAGGTGCAGCTAACCTGGAAGCCAAAACCCACTCCTACAAGAAAAAATGTTACATATAAAAATGAGTAACGAGCAAGAAGAAAGATATTTTGTCCATTTAGGAACCCTTTTTCCATAAAAATAGTCTTCCATTACATATTTGTCACATTTTGATGTTTACATCCTTCAATGAAATGCAGAAACTAATTTTTTTTCCACACTAATGTATAGAGTTGGGTTTAACTAAAAAACTTTAATTTTAAAAGTATAAAAGGGAAAAACTGATTCCTTAATTTGACAAGTTTTAAAGAAATGAAATGAAAAGTAGGATTAAACTTTTCTTTTAAAAAAATTGTTGAAGAAATTTAAGATCTGCAGGGGGTGGGAAGGGGATTAGAGATAAAGTGGAAGAAAGTAAACATAGACCAAAAATGTAATCAGTCTCACCTCCAGATTCTTAGCATCATCTGTCACGTCCTTAATATCTTGATACCGTACTTTCACCTTATCCTTGTGCCTCTTGACAATCAATGCTCGGAACCAGCATCCTCTCAGTCCACTATCCTGAGAGAGAATTTCCACTTCAGAACCAATGCTCAAAAATTGCAAGAGCAACTTTTCCATTGTGAATTTGCCAACAGAGGCAGTAGGAAAGCATTCTTTTTGATTCCCTGCAGAACATTTACTACTTGAATGGCCAATGAAATCTTCCAGACTGGTGTCCATGACTGCCTTTTGTATGTCCCCCTCATGATATCGCCGGAGCCTCTTCTTAGGTCTGCCAGCAGTAGCATCGCTTGGATTTTCTTCCATCTTTGATGGATCAAGCAGTGGAGATTTTGTTGGGGAAGAAGAGAACATATATCGCAAAGCATCCTGTTTCCAGTAACCTTTAACTTGTGTTATGTCAAGCGGCTTGACTTCATCATTGTCAAACTGCCTGTGGCACATGAATGGCTCCAGTTGAGTATATTTTGCCTCATTCAAAAACTTCTCATAATGCTGAGGACTAAGAACAGTAGCCAGTCCATCTATGCATTCAATACTGAGATCTTGGAAACAAACAGAAGAGAAAATCTCTCTGTCATTATAGTTTCGAGGCAAAATAGTACCAACCTCATCAAGTTTGTGAAACCACTGTACCACGACCATCTTGTTGCCTTTGGAATCTTCATACATATCATCCAAATGAGCAACAAGTCGTTCATCTTCTTCAGCCAGTACATACACAAAATCATGAACCTGAAAAAGAAAGAAAAAAGAACAATATTGTTATTCAAAACATGTTGGAACCTCAAAATATCGTTCAACAAGTCATGAGGCAAAAAATAAATTAAAATTTAATACTTACTGATATTTCAATTCCATTGCGTGAAAATGACCGATAGTGTTTTCTTCTTTTTCTACAAGTCCAAGGTGAACCCAACCAATTGACTTCTTTTGCTTCTTGGCCAAATTTATGGTTTTGGACATTCTGCAAGAAATTCAGGCATACAAAAACATTAAAAAAATGCTCATCTCATCATCCAAGTAGAGAAAAACATGATAGAAGAAGCAAAAGACAAAGCATCAAGCTAACCTGCTGATTAGTTAGATCGGTAGGGCTGACATCTTTTCTTTCAATGCAAATGGCAGCAGGTTTAGTCGACTGTCTAGGCTGTAAATCTGAAAATAAAGTTTCCAATAAAAGTAGTAAGTAAACATGAACAAATGACAAGACCACAACTTCCATTCAATGAAAAACTCAGCCAGATATTCAGCATATAGATAGTATATAGGAGAAAACAAAGAAAATTGCTCAACCATAAACCGATAACAAATGGATAAGAAACTTAGAGTTAATGTCAGATATGGACTGAGCAGAAGGAACAAAATAATAGCCATAAGATATCAATATAGAAATTAACCTAGATCAAGACAGTGAGAACTCCAAGGCTCTCAAGCAGCTCTTAAAAATTGAAATTACAGTCCTGAAACCCAAATCATTATCAGTTGCACATAATATATGCACCATGCATTAGCCAAATCAGAAATACTCATCCAAGGAGTCAAAACCTTGAAAAGGAACATAAACCTTAACATCAAGCAAAGACACTTTAAACGGCTTTTTTCCCCTAAAAAAGGTGAGGTAGATTAGTCTTCTTTAAAACATATAATTAGTTTTATCAGACTGAGCACCTCAACAAACATAGGATCTAAGACATCCACTTATAGGCATCAACAGTCACAAGCAAAATCTCAACAGTGTGACCAACTATTGCAGTAAAAGTCCAAATAAAAAACATGAATATTCAAAAGAAGATTAACCATCAAAATATGAACTGTGCAACAGAGATAAGGGTTACTGTAGCAAATGAAAATCCAGACAGGATTTTGAGAATAAATTTACAGAAGATCTCAGGAGAGACTTTTAAAAACTTTAGCAAAACGTATAGATCACTAAAAGATCCCTAAACTTTCTATAACCTAATCCTAAAAAAATAAGAAAATCGATCTCTATCAGCTATAGAGACTACACATATATATATATATATATATATATATATATAAATATAAAACACATTAATTTTTAGGAAACAAAGAGGAAAAGATACTTATTTTACTCTTGTTCAATATAGACTAAAATGATAAGCGTTATGCCAACAATATAAGTACAAAAAACCCACAAAATTAAGAATTTGAGATTGTCAATATGACAGTATCCTTTCTTTCTAAAATAAATCAAACATTTGCTTACAATAATCTGGAGAAAAGACACAAAAAATCTTTTAACCTGAAACATTATGATTAAGCCAGAAATGTTGTTACCATCACCCTAACTTTCCTAGCAGATTGAACAAATTTATTAAAGAAGGATTTGTCAAAATAGAATCCAAAATCTTTTAAAATTTTAAAATTATTCATGAAACAAATCAGGCAAGAAGATATACGAATCCGACAGACAAAAATAACAGAGCTGTTGCTTCCTATTTAAGACTTAAGAAAATAAAATTAATAATCTTTCCTAGTCGCTCTGCTTAGAATTTTTCCCTGAAATCATACAAATAAAAATATATATATTGACATGTCGTTTCTAAAACGCTAGAACCCCTAAAAGAAAACATGAAATAATTAAATCGGATGAAAATCGATTTTATGAGGAAGCTTGATATTTCAGACTTAAACTACTTACGTTCTGGACCTCATTTCAGAATCAAAATCCACAGTAATTTACGGTATCATAGAAGAAAATCAACTCCCTGAATCTCATGGGATTTTGAGGAATTTATGAAATCATAAATTAAGGAAAGCTTTTAAGGGAAAAAATTAACTGTCTGTGTAACGCTTAATCAAAAGAAATAGTATAAAAATATTATCTTTTCCGCCAAAGGTATAGCTAAAGAAAACCACAGATCTAGATAATTTTAAAACACACTAAAACTACCTAAAAATACGTCTTGAAACCGATGCCTAAAAAGAAACAGAAAAACTAATGAAAAAAAATATCTTTAGCGCATAAATATTGAATACACCGGAGAGTTATTTTCAGAGAAGGAGAGAAAGAATCTCCTATGCAAAACTATCTGATAAAGAGAAAAAAGACAAATTAAAGATAAACCAAAACCTAGTCCTTCGAACCATAAAACCTGACGAATGGAAAACAAAAATGGAAAAATTTTCACGGGAGAAGATAAAACTCAAAATCAAAAGAAATAAGAAAAGGAGAAGAAGAAGAAACCCACCAGCTTTCAATCCCCTCTAAAATGAAAAATATAAAGATATATATATATATATGAACATGAACTCACCTAAATCAATAATAGAATTCAACCAATCAACGACCTCCCGCCTGGACCTGAGCTTTGCCAAAAACGAAGAACTATTGGCAAAATTAAAGTGCAAAGAACGTTCTTTAAAAGCGAAGTGATAGGACATATGCCTTAAAGTTTTCTCCTTGCCTATGACAACCAGATCTGAACCAGTTCCATCTTTCCTCTTCAAATAGTAGTGCACCTCTCGTTTTCCTTTGTCACCGGAGACGTAAAACTCCTCCCATCTCTCGTATACAGACGCCGGAGACGCTCTCTCCATCTCCATCCACCAATATACCTGTAAAATATTTTATCTTTGGTTTTTTTTTTTTCTGGCAGCAGCGACTCGCGGGTAGAAAGAAGGAAAAGAAATGAAGGAGGGAAGAAGAATAAGAAAGAAAGAAGAAAAAAAAAAGGGAGATTGATAAAATGCTTTTGGAGATTACCAATTTTATTTTCAATTTTCGGTTTTATAAAACGGTAGATTGCGATGATGATGGACGGTCCAGATTGCATGACACCTAAGATAACGATACAGGAAGGATGCGGGAAGTTAGTCAGAGCCATTAGGATTTGTTTTCTTTTTTTAAGTTTATTATAATTTCAATCCAACCCCTTCGATTCTATTTTATTTACAACTCATGCATATTTTCCTATTCTTATTTTATTTTAATCTATTTAAAATATTTAATCTAAAATAAATAAAAGTTTGATTTCTATATATATATATATATTATTCTCTATTGCTCTAATTCGGAAAAAGAATAATTAAGGGTAAAATGACTTAAATACCCTTACTAAATAAACGTAAACACGAAGGAAACGTATCACGTGATTCGTGTAATTTTAAGGAAGAAAAGGGGCAATAAAGTACGGAGGAGTTGAGAGAGAAGGAGTTCCGAGGACGAGTCACGTGGGGACCACTCAGCGGAAAGTGGTACGCGTATTTGGCGGGTTTTGGGATCTTTCGAGGCGAGACTTTTTTCTTTGCCAGTTGTCATTTTTTAACCAAAAAAAACTTATATTAATTTTTAATTTTTAAAGTTATTTTGCATTTATTGCTGAATTAATTGAAGGGTTAGTAATTACACCTTAAATAATCAAATAATTTATAATATATTTTAAAGGAAAGTTTTTGTTTTTTTTTCTTAATCAATTAAAAATTAGGAAATATATTTTTATAATAATTTCAATTTTTCCCTACAAATTTGGTAAATTTAAAATTTGGTAAATAGAGAAGCATCGAGAGAGAATGACGTAGTATCGCGTCAAAGTAGGAAACATCCGGACAAAAGACAAACTGACAGCCGAGCGGTGGGCCCCACAACAAATTTCAGCATTTATTGAATGAAGGAAGGCGGGAAGACTTTTCAAATTTTGGATTTTTTTATATTTTTAATTTTTTCAAAAGTCATATTTGGACCGGCTGGCTGCTCACTGAATTAAATTAACCATGTTCCTATTTTTTAACAGAAAATTTCCCGTTTTTAGTCTTACGTGGCAGTCTTATCTTCCGCTTTAAGATTTCCCAGTACGCTTATTTTTTATTTTTTTTTATTTGTTAAAATAAGACTGAGGAAGAGATCGTGTGAGGGGAGGTATTGGGTATAGAGCGGGGGACGTGCGGGCAGGATTCTTCTGTGGGGCCCGGATGGAAGCGGTTTTTTTGGCTTATATTGGGAAGGAAGTGCAGTAAAGAGTATGAATTATGAATTTATGACAACAAAAAGACAAAAACAATTATAAATAAAATGTAATAATTTGGAAATTAGTGGGACATCACGTGGCAAGTTGGAGCAGTCCTATGTCAGGCGGTCATTGTCATCGTGACGTCAGCAATTCTTTGGATATTTAACGGCCGCTCCCCCAGCCTTATTCGTTAACCTAACATACACACTCAGAAACTTTGCGCTCTAATTCAATAATTCATTGGACAGTCTTTTTTTTTTTTTTTTTTCTTTGAATATATATAAAAATTTTGAATTTTTATTTTATATAAAGGAAAGTAAGTTTTTTTTTTGTTATGAAATTGATTATATATATAATAATAATATATCTTAATATATATATAATCAATTTTATAACACGTTATCAGCATGATTGTCTACTACAGGTACGTTTTCTATTATTATTATGTCAAATTTTATTAAACTCAAATTTGTGACTCTTGATGTCACTAGAAAGAATTATTTGTCATGGACACTAGATGCCAGAATGCATCTTGCCACAACGGGTCCGACAGACACCATTATATAAAATAATGTGTCATCAACACAAGATCGTGTCAAAACTATAATATTTATCCGTCATCATGTTCATGAAGATCTGAAAAATAAATGAATATCTTACCGTGAAAAATCCTCTTATTTTGTGGGGAAATTTGAAAGAAAAATTCGACCACCAGAAGATGGTCGTTCTCCCGAAAGCACGGTATGACTAAGTTGCACCTGAGGTTGCAAGATTTCAAATCCGTGAGTGAGTATAACTCCTCAATGTTTAAAATAATTATTTCATAGTTGAAACTATGTGAAATTGATATAACGGATGATGATATGTTGAGAAAACATACTATACTTTTCATGCCACGAATATTGTCCTGCAGTAACAATATCGTGAGAAAGTTTTAAGAAATACTCTGAATTAATTTTTGTCTTATGCGGAACAGAATAATGAATTACTGATAAAAATATCGACCTACTGGTCTACTCCATTCCCTGAAGCGAATATTATTAGAAATCATGATCCCAGAAGAGATATTGGTCGTGGTCGTGGTCGTTACCGTGGTCACGGTTGAAAATACAATCATGAATGTCGTGATAAATTTGGTCCTTATAATCGTGATAATAATTTAAGTGCCAAAAATATTTATGGCCACCTGAAGTGGACAAAACATAATGAGAAATGAAATGTTGTTCCGAAAAATTATGAAGACAAATATTATCGTTGTGGCATGAAAGGTCACTGGTCTCGTGCTTGTAGCACGACAAAATATCTTGTTGACTTATTTCTCAAAATTGTCTAATGAAATAAATGATGACGATCTTGAAAATATTGATATTGATGTTACTGATCTTTTCGAACATCCAAAAGAAATAATTGGCCACTTGATTGGAAATTAAAGTGTCCAAAATAACTAAAATATTATATTATGTGTTATATTACTTTTGTTGTGATATTATATGTTTAATTTTTATTTCTGTAAATCTTTTCTTAACAACACAGATGACTGTTGTTCTATTTTCTGGTTTGAATAATGATATCGAAAGTGTCTGTCTTATTGACAGTGGAACTATGCACACCATACTAAAATATGAGAAATATTTTTTTCATTTGAATGTGGGAGAAACAAGTGTTTCTACAATAAATGGTAGTGCAAAACTTATTGAAGGCTCCGGAAGAGCTAATATAATATTACCGGGAGAAACTATGATTGCTATTGATAAAGCATTATATTCCTCAAAGTCTCAAAGAAATTTATTGAGTTTTAAAGATATCCGACGGAATGGATATCATGTTGAGACTATGGAAGAAAATGGTCATGAATATTTGGGTATCACAAAAGTGACCTCTGGTAATAAGGTTTTGTTGGAAAAACTATCATCTCTATCATCTGGCCTATATTATGCAAAAATAAATACTATTGAAGCGCATCATTTAGTAAACCAAAAGTTTACTAATCTCGTTACTTTTAAAGTTTGGCATGACCGTTTGGGTCATCCAGAATCAATTATGATGCGAAAAATTATCGAAACAACGCACGGTCATCCTTTGAAAAATCAAAGGATTTTGACTTCTCATAAACTTTCATGTGCTAATGTTCCAAAGGGAAATTGATTATAAGATCAGCACCATTGAAAGTAGGAGCTGAAAGTCCTACATTTCTAAAATGGATTCATGGAGATATATGTGGACCGATTAGTCTACCATGTGGGCAATTTCGATATTTCATGGTCTTGGTCTTGATTGATGCATCGACCCGATGGTCGCATGTTTGTTTAATATCGACTCGCAACCTGGCGTTTGCGAGATTACTTGCCCAAATAATTCGCTTAAGAGCGCAATTTCCTGATTATCCTATTAAACGAATCCGTCTAGACAATGCTGGTGAATTTTCTTCGCATGCATTTGATTCTTATTGCATGTCGATTGGAATAATTGTTGAACATCCTGTAGCTCATGTTCACACACAGAATGGTCTAGCTGAATCATTTATTAAAAGGCTGCAATTAATTGCTAGACCATTATTGATGAAAACAAATCTCCCTACAGCAGCCTGGGGACATGCAATTTTGCATGTTGCAGCACTTGTGCGTTTAAGGCCATCGAGTTATCATAAATTTTCTCTCATACAATTGGCTTTTGGTTTAGAGCCAAATATTTCTTATTTGAGAATTTTTGGGTGTGCTGTATATGTCTCAATTGAACCACCCCAACGGACAAAAATGGGTCAGCAGAGAAGATTGGGGATATATGTTGGGTATGACTTCATGTCCATTATAAGGTATCTTGAACCTTTGACGGAGGATGTATTTACAGCAAGATTTGCTGATTGTCATTTTGATGAAAATTTGTTTCCCAAATTAGGGGGAGAGAATAAATGGCATAAGATTGAACTTGCGTGGAAAACTTCTTTGAATCATTTAGATCCACGCACAAATATAAGTGAACTTGAAGTTCAAAAGATTATACATTTGCAACAAATTGCAAATCAACTGCCAGATTCTTTTGCTGACTCTAGCAGAGTCACTAAATCGCATCTTCCAGCTATAGATGCTCCTATACGGATAGAAGTTCCTGAATGACAGAATGTTAATCCTATAGCTTTCGAATCAAAAACACGTCAGAAGCGTGGCCGACCCCTTGGTTCCAAAAATAAAAATTCTCGAAAGAAAAGAGGAACAAATGATCCAGAAGATCATATTGATGAAACAGAAAAGGAAAACCAAGGGAGAACTGATGAAAATATTCCAACTACAAATAATGAAGAGAATTCTGAAATCTCTATTAATTACACCAGTTCAAATCAAAGTTGGGATCGAAGAAATGTTGTTATTGATAATGCTTTTGCATACAACGTAACCCTTGATATTTTCAAGGATAATGAGGATTTAGATCCCTTATCAGTTGAAGAATGTTGGCATAGAATTGATTGGCCTCAATGGAAAGATGCGATTCAATCAGAGTTAAATTCGCTTGCGAAGCGAGAAGTTTTTGGACCTGTAGTCCAAACGCCAAAGGATATAAAACCTGTTGGCTATAAATGGGTGTTTGTGCGAAAACGAAATGAGAATAATGAAGTCGTAAAATATAAAGCACGACTCGTCGCACAAGGCTTTTCACAAAAGCCAGGAATTGATTATGATCAAACTTATTCACCCGTTATTAATGCTATCACACTCCGATATCTTATAAGTATGGCAATTCATGAAAAGGTGGACATGCGTCTAATGGATGTCATTACAGCTTATCTTTATGGAAGCCTTGAAAATGAGATTTATATGAAAATCCCTGAAGGATTCAAATTACCAAAGGCTTCTAAAGGCCCTCGTGAAAATTATTCTATCAAATTACAGAAGTCATTATATGGGCTTAAACAGTCTGGACGCATGTGGTACAATCGCCTTAGTGAATTCTTATTGAATTCAGGATATAAGAATGATCAAATCTGTCCATCTGTTTTTATTAAGAAAACAGATTTTGGCTTTGTGATTATTGCTATACATGTTGACGATATCAATCTCATAGGAACTCCAGAAGAGCTTCGAGAAGCTATAGATTGTTTGAAACGAGATTTTGAAGTTAAAGATTTTGGAAAAACTAAGTTTTGTCTCGGGCTTCAAATTGAACATATGAAAGATGGAATTTTTGTTCATCAGTCAACATATACATCTAAAGTGTTGAAAAGATTTTTCATGGATAAAGCATATCCATTGAGTATTTCAATGGTCGTGAGGTCGCTAGATATAAATAAAGACATATTTAGACCTCGAGAAAATGATGAAAAACTACTTGGTCCTGAAGTACCATATTTGAGTGCTATTGGTGCACTGATGTATCTTGCAAATAATACTCGACCTGATATAGCATTTGCTATAAATCTATTAGCAAGATTTAGTTCTTCACCAACACGACGACATTGGAATGGTATTAAACACGTCCTGAGATACCTCCAAGGGACAATTGACCTTGGATTATTTTATTCAAATGTAAATGACTCAGAACTGATTGGATACGCAGATGCGGGTTATCTTTCGGATCCTCATAAGACACGTTCTCAAAATGGCTATTTATTTACATATGATAATACTGCTATATCATGGCGCTCCACGAAGCAAACAATAACTGCAACTTCTTCTAATCATGCTGAGATAATAGTCATTCATGAAGCAAGTCGAGAATATGTATGGTTAAGGTCAATAATACATTACATTAGAGAGAGTTGTGGTTTATCCTCCAGAAGAGAGATCCCAACTCCTCTATATGAAGATAATGCAGCTTGTATAGTTCAATTAAAAGGAGGATATATTAAGGGAGATAAGACGAAACACATTTCACATAAATTCTTCTTTACTCATGAACTTCAAAAGAACGGTGAAATTGATGTGCTTCAAATTCGATCACGTGATAATCTTGCAGATATATTCACTAAAGCTCTTCCGACAGCAACCTTTGAAAAATTGAGATATAAAATTGGTTTGCGTCGATTTAAAGATTTCGAGAAATCATCTCATCAGGGAGAGAAATCTACACATGAAGAATAGTGTACTATTTTTCCTTCACTAGAAGGTTTTAACAAGGTCTATTCTTTATGTAATGGATATCCAATGGGGAGTGTTATGAATCCCGAAAATTCATTAAATTAATGGATATCCATCATCCCAGAAAATTACGAAATGTGATAAATATCACATAATATTGGATATATATATATATATATGAGTGATATGTTAGTGGGTTAGGTGGCCTATGCAAGTTAGTGGGTTAGGTGACTTATATGTATGTATATGTTGCCTATAAATAGACACATCCATTCTATTGCAAAATAAGAAGAAAAATTTTCTTTCCGTAAACTCCCTCTCCCCTTATATATATATATATAAGGGGAGAGGGAGAAGAGTGTAGAGGGAGTTTACGGGATATATATATATATAATCAATTTCATAACATTTTTAACTTAAAAAACGCAATTTGTACATGAATTTGTTGTATGATTTCATAAATTTTGGTACGGGCGGGTGTATATATATATATATATATAATTAAAAACTGCGGATGGAGGCGGCTGCAAAGGCAAGAATTTTAGGGTTTTGGAATCGAGAGAGGGAAAGGGTTTTTTATGGTTGTGAATTTACTAATTTATCCTTTTCAATATTGAAATTTCGTTCCCAATAGTTTTAGGGATTCAAATATTTCACATTTAAATGGAATCCCCCGTTTCTGTCGTGCTTCTCCTACCGCCTGGCCGGAATTTGACGTCACCTTACCTTAGGGAGACGTCTCTCTCTATCTAATATATATATATATATATATATATATTGATCGTTAAACATTCTGTTAAATCATTCGTTAAGTAAAAAAAATTTTAATAATATTTATATCACTGCACTATTTAAATATATTTAATAATAGGTAGATTGACATAAATAATCCCCAAAGTATAAATTTTTTGTGACATTAGTCTCCAAATTATAAAAAAGAAATTTGTGAGACTAATCATTTATTTATGTTATTACATTATTCAGTATATAGTCAACAATATATAATATATATACATATAATATCATTTTCATCTTTATTTCTCTTGGTCTTCATTCTCTTTCTTCTCTTCCTTTACCATTTTCTTTGTTTTCATTTTTCAAATAAAAAATTTGAAAAATATTATTTAGTGCAAACAATAAAAAAAATTAAATGAAGAATTATTTTTTATTTTATTTTTAATTTTGAAATAAAAAGAATAGGAAAAAGAAAAAAAGAAAAAAAAAATGTGAGAATGATATTAAAATTTTATTTAAAAATAATGTGTATATAAATTATATGTGTTAAATATATTTAAATAGTGTAATGAGAGTTTTTTTTTAATTAATCAAGAATTTTTAATAAAATGATCAATATCGCAAATTTTGTACAATTTGGAAAATTTCATTAAAAAAATAATAATTTATAGACCAATGTAAACAAACGTCTATAGTTTATAAATTATTTATGTTAATTTACCAAATAAAATATATTCATGTTTTGAATAAACGTGTAAAAATAAAATTAATGAAAGAGCATAAGATTTTTTTAAATATTGAAGACAACATAAAAAAAATTCACTTAGATTCTGAATGTTTAATAAGTGTTATTATAATATTTTTTTCTTAAAAAAAAAAATTTAGATGTAATTATAAAAATAAATTTGTTGAAAAAAATAATTAAAAAAAAATTCAGATAAACATAAAAAGACGGATTGGTAAAATAGGAGTCCTTAAAACCCAAAGCCGGTCAATTTATGAGTTCATTCTGCTAACTCAGTTATGCCACTTGGCATATATGCTTATTATATTATTATTATTATTATTATTATTATTATTATTGGTAATTATATGCTTATTATATTTTCAAACCTATTATCTTCATATCGTTAATTTTCAACAGAAATGCTAATGGAAAATTATATGGTAGGAAATAAACAATTATTACTTTCTTTATAAATTAAAGAATTTTATGATCCATACATTATATCATGCTATTTTTTTATATTATATATATTTTTTATAATTTCATTAATTTAAAATGCTTCACTAATTAAAAGCTTAATATTTTTATTTAATATCATAACTTTAAATAATACGTATATTTATTTATTAAATTTTATAATGTCCTAGAGGCTAGAGTTTATTAGAAATAATTTTTATCCGTTAATTTTGAAAAAAAAAACACTTTTTCTGTCACTAGTTTTTAAAATGTTATATTCATTTATTGATTGAACAAATTAATTTATCAAGGAAAAAAAATGGTGTCCTAATGTCACTTTTCGTGTGTTTCTTTTTTTACCTTCCAAATGTTCAAAAATTTTCAATTGGCAAATCAAGAATGATATATATTAGCAGAATGCCATTTTTTTTTTTCGTGTCTATTCAACATTTATTATTTGTAACCACCGATATTAGCAAAGACATTTTCATAGAAAGGTGATAAATTATCTTTAAAATATATCTTAGGACAAAGGAGAATTTGATAAGGAATCTGAGTTGCTATTCCCGAAGAAAACAGACACACATGTATATATATATATACACAATTATGATCTTACAAATTAGGAACAAATTCAACATTTATAAGTATAAATAGTCTTTAAATTATAGAAATTTGGTGATATTGGTCCTCAAAGTATTTTTTAGTGGAATTAATCTTCAAATTATAAAAAATTTGTGACATTAATTTTTTCGTTAAAAATTCTATTAAATCATCCATTAACTGAAAAAACTCATGGGTATTTATGTCACTATATTATTTAAATATATGTAATAATAGACAGATTGACATAAATAGTCCTCAAACTATAGATATTTGGTGACATTAGTCTTTAAATTATAAAAAAATTATAAAATTAATCTTTTTCTTAAAAATTTAAGATATTTATATCATTATCTTATCTAAATATGTTTAATAATATAATATATATATATATATATATAATATCATTTCTCTTCCTTCTTTTCTCCTTCCACTTTCTTTATTTTCATTTTCCAACAAATAAAAGGTTATTAATTGGTACAAACAATAAGAAAATTGGATAATGATTTTTTTTCTTTTAAAACAAACAGAACACGAACAAGAAAAGAATAAAAATAGTGAAAAAATATATGACAATGATATTAAAATATTATTTGAAATTATATATGTATAAATTATATATATATTAAATATATTTAAATAGTATAATGACATAACTACATTTGAAGTTTTTTTATTTAATAAATTTTTTTTATTTATAATAATTTTTTTTTAAACAAAATGACTAATGTCGTAATTTTTTTATAATTTATGGACCAATTTCATCAAAAAAATTATAATTTAGGGACTAATGACATCAAATATCTATAGTTTGAGAATTATTTATGTTAATCTGCCTATTATTAAATATATTTAAATAGTGACATAAATACTCTTGATTTTTTTTTACTTAACGAAATTTGTAACGGGATGACCAATATCACAAATTTATTATAATTTGGGGACCAATTTCACAAAAAAAAAAATACTTTGGAGACCAATGTTTGTTTATAATTTGAAAACTATCGATGCCAATTTATCCATCTATAAAGAAAAGAAAAATATCTACAAAATCAACCAAATCAAAGAACACCTAAAGAAGCCCACAAAAATTTTCTTAATGAAACATGTAATTCACGGCACAAAATAATATTTACTATTTTTTTAAAATGAAAAAATATTTTAAATAAGAAATATCACATAGTTTTGTAACTGGAAAATAATAATAAAATTAATTATCTTTCAATTTATTTATTTAATTTAAATTATAATGTTCTAAATTTTTTAATGATTTTCTACCTCTATAATTTCTATTTTGTTTTTTTTGAATAATTTTAATTATAATTAGGAAATTAATTTAGAAAATAATTTTAATTTAATTTCATAAACCCACCCAACTGTATGTATAAAATTTCCTGGGTCCCACATCGGAAACACTCTCGCTCGACTCGGACTTCTCAAAGCTAACATCAACTAACTCTTCCTCGTCTTCTCCGTCGCCACCTTCAACTTTCCCCCCTTTTAATTAACAATCACTCTGCAACTCCCCATCTCCATCGATTCACCATTTCTGCATCGAGATTTTGAGAGAAGAAGGCATCATTTTCCCAAATACACCCGGTATGGCTTCGCTCTCCTTTTCTTCCTCTCTTTCTACTGCCTCCTCACTCAAGCGATTATCCTCGCTTCCACCTAAGCAACACCCGAGGAGAAATTGCCGATCAGTCCCAAAGATTCAATGCAAGATCCGTGAGATTTTCATGCCCGCACTCAGTTCCACCATGACTGAAGGAAAAATCGTTTCCTGGATTAAATCGGAAGGCGATGTTTTGTCCAAAGGCGATTCCGTCGTTGTTGTGGAGTCTGATAAGGCTGATATGGATGTTGAAACGTTTTATGATGGAATTTTGGCTGCCATTGTTGTCGGAGAAGGCGAATCGGCTCCGGTTGGTGCCCCAATTGGGCTCTTGGCTGAAACAGAGGAGGAAATTGCTGAAGCTAAAGCTAAAGCCCAATCCCAATCTGCTGCTCCTGCCGCACCCGTACCTGCACCTTCGCCCTCCGAAACTCCTGCAGTCACTAAAGCTCAGTCTTCACCTCCTCCTCCTCCTCCGGTTGCCCAAACTGCGGATGGACCTAGGAAGACGGTGGCTACGCCATTTGCTAAGAAGTTAGCCAAGCAGCACAAGGTGGATATTAATAAGGTTGTTGGTACAGGGCCATTCGGAAGGATAACACCTGAAGATGTAGAGAAAGCTGCTGGAATTACACCTTCTTCCGCAAAGATTGCAGCTTCGGTTGTGGCTCCTTCTCCTACAGCGGCTGCTTCCAGTCCGGCCAAAGCAGCAGCTCCAAGCTATCCGGAGATTCCTGGTTCCACGGTGGTGCCTTTTACGACAATGCAGTCTGCTGTGGCGAAGAACATGGTTGAGAGTCTGAGTGTGCCAACGTTCAGGGTTAGCTATCCAATTAGTACAAATGCGCTTGATGCTCTATATGAGAAGGTACATTTAGGAAATTTAAGTGATCATTGGGTTCTTGATTTTGTATGCCCCAAATAATTTGACTAAATTGTTGTGTTTTTCTTAAAACTAATAATAATGAAAAAACAAAAAGGTCAAGCCAAAGGGTGTTACTATGACTGCATTGTTAGCAAAAGCTGCTGCAATGGCATTGGTGCAACATCCGGTCGTAAACTCTTCTTGCAAAGATGGAAAGAGCTTTACATATAACAGCAACATAAATATTGCTGTTGCTGTGGCAATTAATGGTGGATTAATCACCCCTGTCTTACAAGATGCTGACAAGGTAAAATAGATACTAGAAGCTTTTCTTTCCAAAAAAATCTATCTAGATGATGGTTTAATTATAAAAATGGAGTTTTTTTTTTGGTACAGTTGGATCTTTATTTGTTATCCCAAAAATGGAAAGAATTGGTGGAGAAGGCTAGAGCAAAGCAGCTCCAACCGAATGAGTATAATTCTGGTATTGGATCAGTGGATGTTTATGTCAAGCTCGTTTGTTTATCAAAATCAAATAAGATTGATTAAGGAATAACATATTTTTATTTTCGTGCAGGAACTTTTACACTCTCCAATTTGGGTATGTTTGGAGTGGATAGATTTGATGCTATTCTACCTCCTGGCCAGGTTAGCTATGAGGTCTTAGTTATTATTTTGGTTGTGCTATTTATTCTTAGGAAACAAGAATTGTTTTAATGAATAATGTTGATATTAGGGCGCTATTATGGCTGTTGGTGCATCAAAACCTACTGTTGTGGCTGATTCAGATGGATTCTTCAGTGTAAAAAATAAGATGCTGGTGAGTTTGTTTTCTAGATTATTCTACTGTTACTAGCATGCTCTTTGGGATGAAAGGATTTTAGCATAAAGATGCGAATATTGGTTGAAGTTTGCTTCTTTTTAGTGTACTCTTACACAATCACATATTTTAGAAGGATTCTTCTCTGTTTTTAGAAGATGTTCAACATAACTGCTCTGCTAGTTTTAGGACATATCAGATTAGTTTTGGAATATTTGATTCTACAAGTTGAAAAGGTGGTGTGAGAAAGCTAGTTGTTCGGATTGCACAACTACAGTAGAGAGATTGCTCGACAGCATGTTAGTGCACCTTTTGTGGTCACCGCAATGGTATGGTTGGCTAGTCTCTTAAACGAGTTGACTGTTAGACCTCTTGAAGGGTGGAGTCACACCCATTTATCTAGTTTTCTTTCCTTGATAATCACGAGAGAGACTCAAAGAGAATTGTACATAATCTTTGGTTCATTACAGGATTGCAATATTTTACACTAGGAAGATTATATGCAAGTCTTAACCTAGTCTACCATCATAAACATCCTCAATTAACAGGAACCTAATTGATGTTACCTTTATAATATGGTTAGTTGGTCATTCTTATATCGATGAATTTACACTTTGCTGGTTAAATATAGGAGCTTTCCTACTTCAAAGTGATGTATATGCACCACTTTCGTGCTTTATGATTCATAGCAATTAATGGCCGTTGGTTTGAGGTTGCCTCAAACTTAAAAAAAAAGTTAATGCATTTTCATGTTGGCATAGATTGACTATTATTGTACTTCTGCTGCTGTTCTCTCTCCCCTTTAACCTGTTATTGCACTGTACAAAACATGGGTTGTTTTGTGCGAGAGACCGTAGACGAATAGTTGATGTTCCTCACTAACTTATGGCAACTACTAGTCAATTTTCATCTCTTTTATGTGTGTACAAATACTTCATTAAAGTACTTAAACCTTGGTAGAATGAAATTATGGCTTTATTGAAATTTTATGCTTGAATCTTAGAACTTAATTGGTTTGCATGTATTTTCCAGGTCAATGTCACAGCTGATCATAGAACCATCTATGGTGCTGACTTAGCTGCTTTCCTCCAAACCTTTGCAAAGATCATTGAGAACCCTGAGAGCTTAACGATGTAGATGAATATATATATATATATATATTGATCAAAAGATTGCTAAAATGGTGTTCTCAGCCAGTAGAATACTGAAGTTCCAAGCCACTTTTGGTTTGTTGTACTTTACTTTTTCGTTTTTGATTCTTTTTGTCCAAGACAAAACTAGTAGTAGTCACGCTGGGAAAGTTTTTGAATTGAAGTTATGAGAAAAAGATGCAGATTGTTGACTTATATTTGCCTGTAAACAGGCTAAATTAATGTCACTAATTGATTTTTCCTTGCAATAATTTCTGTTCTTGGCACTTTGATGGATTCTGTGGGGGTAAAGTATGGCTGTGAAATATCATCACTTTTAAACGTAAAAATATATACAAGAATTCTTAACCAAAACTTTGAAAATTTGCTATTGTTGGCCCCTAGAGAAACTACTACTGATCAGGAACCAAAGAATGCAGGCATTGCCGCCCCTGCTGCCATGCCTAGTGCGGAGATGGAACCGACTGGGAAAAAAAAAAACCAGGTTCTCTTTGCATACCAGATTCTATGGCATTTCTTTGAGGTTGGAGAGTTCTGATTTGAATCAGAAGATAAATAAATATATATGCTCTCACCAATTTAAGTTGATATTTCTGGAAATGTACAGCATGTCAATGTATTCTATAAGTGGGTGTGAAGCGTTGATGAATCTTTTCATTTCTCTCTCCGCTGATTCACCTGTTATGATTACAGTGTGTTATAATATAGTTGAAATTACAGAAAAAGAATCTGATAACAATGATATATATATATATATATTGGGGCAGAAGTTTTCTGCTCCCTTCTAAAATTCTACAATCAGCATGAAGCAGAATAGAAGCTCACCGGTTTCATTTAATTTCACGAGTAGCTGTTCTCTTGTCGGCAACGAGTACATTCCAGCAGAAACAGCAGTCCTAACTGCCCACGAATGGTATGGGGCACATACTTTTGTATAAGCCATTGAAGCAGCTTCTCTCAAAGAACATTCCCTGTAAGAACAATAGAAAAATCATCTTAAAAGGGTTGTCCTAAAGATCTCATTTTTCCATATGACTTTCTCTAAAATATAATCCGTGGAAGTAGGAGCATGCAATAATATGAAGTCTCATATACTATTAAACTGATACAGTAAAAACACAAAAAGAAGCAAGAAACATATTATCTACACAAAAATAGAATCGATCATGGCTAGTGCAGCAATGCATGTTAAGAAATATTTATAATCAGGAGAGCACATCCAGAAAACACAACAACTAAATGAACATACTTAAACATAAAGTGAAAAGTAAGTTAAGAAAAAAGAGACTTGCATTTGGAGAAGATGAGTAAATCTTGAAACAGAGAAGAGTATAAGAAGAAACTGACATACTCTGTTGATAAAAAATTTTGAAACAAAACTCTAATCAGATCAAGACCTTGTCTAACCCTCCGCAAATTACGTGAAAGGCTCCCTGGTGATCTGACTGTGTCATTCTCAACATCATAATCAAGGATATTATTCAAGGTACCATATCTTTCTGATGCTTTATCAAGATGATGTACCTGGGAAAGACATAGCAGTAGGATTTCATGAGCTCTAGATACATAGAAGGAAAGTTTAAAAGGAAAATAACAAGAAACCAGTAAAAGTAGAGGAAAGATATTATTATTAGCAAGTGCAACTGACAAACAGATCAGGATAAACTAAAAGAAGGCCATTCCAAACAGGTTCATCCCAAAATTTTAAACAATTACAAGCCACTGAAAGTGAATTAAGATCACATTGAGCAATTATATAATGTAAATCTATGATCTAAACTATATCTTCATTTAGCCAAAGAAAAAAGAAAAGAAAAGAAAAATCTTTGTGGTGGAGACACAGAGGAGATAATCAATCCGGGAAAAAAGTTTTACAAGGTGGTTATTAGGATAAAGAATAACTACTTGACATGGGAAAAAAAAGAAAGCAAGCATTTTACAATTGCAGCAGGTGGTTCTATGTCTCAAACAACAACATTCGAATACCCCAAGTTTCTGAGCATCATTGAATTGCTGAAAAGAGAAGCAATATATATATATATATATATATAGCATCACAAAACTTCTGGAGAATGCCACAGCCTTAATTGTTTCAATACAGAAAGTAACTAGGCAAAAAATCCTGCAGTTCTTAAGAGCTATGGATGACAGAAAAAGGACAAGTTTTGGGTGCAAAAAAGATGGAATGAGGTTCGGCTCTCGAGCAATCAATATCCAAACACAAATAACACCATAGATTTCAGAAGGAAAAAAAAAAGAAGAAGAAGAAAATCGATGTATTTTAGGAATAAAAGATAACTAACCTTGGAGACATACTCAGAGTGGGCAAATTTAAATGCAATCCCTAAGCAACCAAAGAGAACAGAAACAAGGGAACAAGCCTCGCAAAAGGGTTTCAAACTAAGATCAAAATCAACATCCCTGGATTTCACCAACGCAGAAAGCGGCTCAAAAGCATCTGCTACAGCAGATAAAGGCGTTAAGGGCGTTGTTTTTCCGATAGTTTCCTCATGATCAAAAGCATCATCTTCTCCCATGGATATTTGGGTTTCTTTTCTAGGAACTGCTATATTCTCCGCCCTGTGAAAAAAAAAAAAAAAAAATTCAAACCCTCGATTCTTCAAAAGTAAAAGGAAAAAAAAAGAGCGATTGAGATTTTACTTTGGTTTGGAAACTTTTTCTGTCCAGGCGATAACAGAATGAAAATTGGGGGCCATTGTTTGTTCCGATTTTGGGCTAAGATTGCGGTTTATCAGTGGAAAAGAAAACGGAGAGGGAGGAATTTAAATTCCTGAAATTTTTTTGCGTAGCCGAACAAAACACAACAAGAAACAGAGAGAGTAATTGTATTGTATGAATAATTCTTTTTCTTTTATAAGTAAACACAACGAAAGTACGTGAAGCTTTACTATTGATTTGGCGCCAATCGAACCAATACGTGTGTTGTGTTGTTTTGTTGTCAATTCTATATGCATGGAACTAGTCAAAACATTTGACATAAAGTTTGATCCATTCAAATTTTCTACAATTACCTTTCTATTAAGGTTTCCTCAATTTTTCTTCTAAATATATGCAAATTTTCTCTAAGCATTCATTTCCTCTACATACAAAATACAAAACTCAGAAATTACGATTTTTCAAAGTTAATATCACTATCAACTGAGTTATACCTTCTTGACAAAGAAATAATAATTAGAGAAATGTTTTCAACTATTAAAGTGCTAGTTTAGTATAATTAATACTGTAAAAAAAAAGATATCTCGAGTTTGACTACTTACATCTATTCTTATATATCATCACACGAAGTATCACAATTAATTGATGTTGAAAGAAACCCAGCCAAATTGCTCAAAGACCAAGTTGAATCACATTGACTCTGTATATGGATGATGATACCAGTGATTAGTGAAACACAATCAACTTTGATTATTTTGTCCAGCATATTAACCCAAAATGTGAGTTCAGGCACAGCTCTTCTGACTAAAATTATCTGGTGAAAAATGAAAATTGTTAGTTTGTAAATCACAGGAGTAATATCACTCAGATTTCTGTAAAGGGATACATTTACTCAACTAAAAGTATAAATGCAGCAGCAAGTATGGTTGAAAAGATTGACAAAGGAATTAACAGAAAGTTTCTTTTTAGTTATGATTTTTGAGGAGTCTGATAAACAAGCTTCAGCCTGCCAAATAAACTGAATCTAAAAACTCGATATAGTCAGGAGAGATGAAATGTAATACAAATGATGCACCTTCTAGAACAATTTATACGAATTTCGCTCAATACACAACATAGGATAGCATGGGAAAGATTCAAGGTTTGATACCTTATGTCAAGAAATTACCTGCTATGACGTACTACTTGGTATAACCAACAGAGTGTGCCTGTGGAGCCACAGCTCTACGTGTGTCCTCTACAACAGTGAGAAAGTTGAACTGCACTCGCTTTCTTGGTGAAAATTCTGCCCAGAAGTTGGCTAACTATTCCTCATGAAGAAATAAGACTCCTTTATGTATACCATCTGAACCAATAAAATTGATTCTGCCTGCAGGCACAACAACTTACCTAGTAACATTAGAAAAACTATGTCAGCTTCAATCTAGCAAATATGGGTACATAATTTCATTGATCAATTGCTATACTTGAGGAACTTGCAAGAAATGTTGTTTACGCCATCACTCTGAAAAGATTCATGCTACTCTATATATGCAGTCAATTAGATTGATGAAAGGGAGATTTCATGTTGTATTGGAAATTAACATCCCTTACCAGATGAAGATACAAGGACACATAATAACTTCTTTCTTTCTTTTCTTTTATAATTTTATAATAGGTAAGTTATATTTCATGGAAAAGAAATGCACCCACAAGGTGTATTAAGGTAAGATATTATATACTTAAAAAATCCTGCATAGAAAAGAAAAAAAAAAAAAAACATATCTCAGGAGTTATTAAATATAAAAAAGGCTAACCTCCAGGTATCCTGCCAACCGGCAATTAAAATGCTCCAGCATTAGAATTCAAACCTCGATGGAGAGGGCAATAAGCATGGTGTCTCACAGCTGTGTCTGTTGAATCATAAATTTTCCACATTTCTGACAGCAAACAGTTTCAAAGTATAGGTGTTGATTTGTTTCTAACT
This sequence comes from Asclepias syriaca, assembly GCA_027405835.1. Taxonomy (NCBI): domain Eukaryota; kingdom Viridiplantae; phylum Streptophyta; class Magnoliopsida; order Gentianales; family Apocynaceae; genus Asclepias; species Asclepias syriaca. The sequence goes on from CM049932.1 coordinate 16,597,528, forward strand.
AACCACTGCTGATAAAGTTTATATGCTTTATCTAATTCCTTCATCTTGCAATATTTTTTCATGAGTATTTGGAAAGGAACGTGATCAACAATTAAGCCCGAGCGTTGTACCTCCACAAGGAGATCCTCTGCTTCCTTCATTCTGCCTAGTAGGCAATAACATTTGAGTAGTTCAGTATAAGTAATAATATCTGGACAAACACCTGCTTTTACCATTTCATCATGTATCTGATGGGCTAAATTAATATCTTTAAGATCACAAGCAGCACCAAGTAAGAGATTGTAAGTGATGAGATCCGGGTAAAGACCATTTAAAAGCATCTCCTGCTTCAAGACATGAGCCTTACTTATGTTTCCACTTCGAATTTGCGCATGAATCAGAGCATTGTATGTAAATTCATTTGGCAGAACTCCAACACCAATCATTTCATCTCTGATGGATAAAGCCTTTTGAAAATGATCACATCTCCTATAACAATCAATTAAGAAATTCCAAATCATAGGTTCAGGAACAATTGACCCTTCCAGCATAAGGTGAACGAATTCATTGGCTTTTGTCATGTATCCATGAATGGACATGCCTTGTATAAGAATTTTGTAGGTGATTTTATCAGGAGCCACACCCATCTTTGACATAACATTATAGACATAACAAGCCTCCCTGATCTTCCCTAGCTTACAAAGCGCACTAATAAGAGTATTGTATGAAAAGATGTCAGGTAAAATACCATTTTTAAACATCTTGCCCACATACTTGCATGCAGTAACAAGGTCTCCACTCATACAAAACCCATGGATGACAACATTATAGGCAACAACATCAACTGCGATATTCCTTCTGAATATCTCCTCCCAATAAGTGAGAGCTTGGGTCATATCCCCAATCTTAAAGAAACCGTCCATAAGTATAGTTGAGGTGATCAAATTCGGTTTCTGATCATATTGATTTTCACCTAAAATTTCATCAAGAAGCTTTCTTGATTGCTCTAAAAGACCTTTCTTGCAGAATGCATGTACAAGAATGTTACAAGTAACTATATTAGGTTTAATGCCATGCTTGGCCATCTTGTCAAGAAGATTTAGTGCACCATCCACATTACTCAAACTGCAATAGGCCTTTATTAATATATTATATGTGGCACAGTTAGGAAGAGGACCCCGGTGCAACATTTCTTCCAAAACCCACTTTGCACTCTCCAAGTCACCAGACTTGCAAAGTCCTTTTATCAGGTAATTATGTGTAATAATATCAAGAACAGCACGGTTTTGTGTAATTCTATCCCAGAGGAAACAGGCTGCTCCTAACTTACCTTCCATGTATAAGGCTCGAATGGTAAATATGTTTTTGTTGTAATTTTCTTCCAGGATGGCGCTTTTACTGCTGAAGCATGACTGATACCAAGATATTGTTTGCCTGCAAAACCTAATTGAAAATTAAACAAGTAGCAGCCCAAGTAAAAGAAAGTTAAAAATATGAAATTTGTTTAGCCATGAAAAGGCTTGAAGGTTTTTTGATTTCTATTATAATTTCACTTGGAAGTAACAAAAAGATGACTAAATCATAACTAGTGTCAGCAATGAATCAATGATAAATGGTCACAGGTGAAATTAAAAAAAACACTTACAGAAAAGAAAGATTAGAGAAAAGGATATTGAGTAACAACACTTACAGGTGAATTGAAACCTAAAGAATATGAAATGTCAATAGAGTGATTTATATATTTTCTATACACAGCTGATTAAATAATTCCAATGGAACATCTCCTGATTAGTTTTTCTTTTTAACATACTGTGTCTACTAAAGCTGAAGACGAGAGCCCCCACTTGCACTTCTTCGTCGTGCCTTCTTTGCTGACTTAGACTCTATTCCTTTTCCTTATAAAGGAGATTAAGGTCCTAACTATATATCATGATTTACACATTCAAGCTATAAATGTAACTTATTTCAGTAGCTATAGATGAGCCATCAGGGCAGTTTCATGAAAGCTACATATTTTAAAGGTGAAGAAAAAGAAAGAAAGAAGTTGCAGAACTACGTTCGCTTTCAGTTATTCCTAATTCTTCTCATTCGATATGTCATACATCATAGAGAACAGCTTACATTCTGTAATACTTGCAGATAATTTGAATAGCTAATTATGGATTTACCTTCTGATAACACAGTAAAACCCAAAAGAAACAGTAAGCAGTAGCATAATATGAACTCAATTATAGTTCCTTTACTCCCTCATTCTCAGCCAGACAGCCAGCCAAAGACAATTTACAAAATGATAATAATTAAAGAATGAAAAAAATAATCTGACCTCATTGATTTCAAGCGATCTAAACTGTCCCTCAACTTATCATCTAGAGCACTAAAAACTTGAGCCGGAGGCTTCTCTTTATCACCATCAGAGAATTCTCTCGATACATTTTCTTCTCTTGATTTAAATTGGTTTAGAAAATCAGTAGTCAATATATCATCTTGGCCAGTGAACCTAAATCCACATAGAATCTCTCATAAGAGAAAAAAGAAAAGAAAAGAAAAAAAACACTTACAAATTATATAAAATCAAAATGCACAAAATGGGTATGCCTAATCTTACCTGGGATCGCTCAAGTCACTACTATACTCAGAGCAGAAAAAATCAACGATTGTATGACAAATGCGATTCTTGACGGAGTATAACGTCTGAAAGCTATTACTAATTATTCGAAAAAGAATCTGAGATTCCTCAGTAGCTATTAGAACCTGATCAACAAACAGGAAAAGGGGAGAAAAAATCATAATTTCTAACCTTTCCTGCTGCCCACCCGAATAATAATAATAATAATAATAAAAAAAAAATATATATATATATATATAAATTGTACATATACATATAATATATATATTCTCGAGCCTTTGCAGCATTTAGTAATTGCAAAACAAGACTTACAGATTGCATTGCGGAGAAGAAAGAGTACAGAGCGAAAACAGGAACAAGATGAGCTCAGAGGAGAGGTCTATGAGAGCAATGGCCGTCAGCAATTCGGGCCTCTGAGTTTTCCGGGATGCCGGCGGTGCCTTTCGCTATTGGGGTAATAGAGTCATCAACCTTTATGGGTCAATGTTTAGTCCCTATATTTGATATTATCTCACTTTAGCTACATCTACTCTTTCCATTTACAATTTGACCCCCAAAAATTCTTTTTTTTTCTCTCTTAAATCTTACTCTAAAGTTTTTCTTTTTTTTGCGCCATAATAAAAAATAAAATCTCTCATTTTTTAAAAATATAATTATTATAAAATTATATATAAAAAAATAAACTAACAAGATTGAAAAAGTAAATTAAAATTGTATAAAATATAAAAAATATTATTATATAATTTTCTTCTTTTCTAGTGTATAGGTGTATGTCTCTTTACAAAGAGGCATGCCCTTTATTTATTGGAGTGAAAAGGGATAGAGATAAGTATTAAGGGTACATTCATCACTAAATAGATAAAAATTAATTGACATGTGTCACATTAAAGATAAACATTAAGTAATTCGTGTCACATTTCATTAAATATTTAATTATTCTAAGATTAAACGATAATAATGATTATACGATGAACATCTACTTATTTGATGAATTTTCGAGATTTATAACGCTTTCCCTTGAATGTTCATTACATAAAGAATATGTATTGTTAAAACTTTATTAGATAAAAACTCAGCGGGAAAAAAGTCTAGGGAAAGAAAAAGAGTAGACTATTATTTAAGCGTAAACTCTTGAGATATTTAAATCGATGCAAACCAATTTTACATCTCAATTCTCAAAGGTTGGCCTTAGCGAATAAATCTGCAATATTATCATATGACTGAATTTGAAGCACATTAATTTCACAATTCTATTGAAATTCATAAGTAAAGAAATTTAGGTGAAATGTATTTTGTCCTATCTCATTTGATATACCCTCATTTCAATTGAACTATACAAGTTGCATTATCTTTATATAGAAGAGTTGGAATCTCTCTTCTAGAGGATAAACCACAACCCTCTCTAATATAATGTATTATTGACCTCAACCATACACATTCTCGACTTACTTCATGAATGACTATTATCTTAACATGGTAAGAAGGCGTTGCTACTATAATTTGCTTCGTAGAACGTCATGATATAGCAGTATTACCATATGTAAATAAATAGCAATTTTTTAGAACGTGCCTTATGCAGATCAAAAAAATAATATGCATTTACATACCCCAAAAAACTTTGGGTCATTTTTACTTGAATAAAATAATTTAAGGTCAATAGTTTCTTAGAGGTATCTAAAGACATATTTAATATCATTCCAATATCGTCGTGTTAGCAAAAAACTAAATCTTAGTAACAGATTTATAGCAAATGCTATTTCAGGTCGAGTGACATCATGATTATTAGAATACTTAATGGATGTCCTTTATCTATGAAAAATCTTTTCAACAGTTTAGTTGTATATGTTGACTGATGAACAAAAATTTCATCTTTCATATGTTCAATTTAAAGCATAAGACAAAACTTGGGTTTTCCAAAATCATTAATTTCAAATTCTTTCTTCAAACAATCTATAGCTTTAGAGCTCTTCTGGAGTTTCGATGAGATTAATATCGTAAAATATATAGCAAGAATCACAAAACTAAAATTTGTTTTCTTAATAAAAATACATGGACAAATTTGATTATTCTTCTTATATTCCGAATTCAATAAGAATTCACTAAAGTGATTATACCATATGCATCCAGATTGTTTAAACCCATATAATGATTTCTATAATTTTATATAATAATTTTCACAAGGGCCATTAGAAGTTTTTAGTAAATTTAATCCTTCATACATTTTCATATAAATTTAATTTTCAACTTCCATAAAAATAAGCTGTAACAATATCCATTAAACACATGTCCACCTTTTCATGAGCTATTAGAATTATAAGATATATGAGTGTAATAGCATCAATAACGGGTGAATAAATTTGATCATAATCAATTCTTAGCTTTTGTGAAAAGTCTTGTGCGATAAGTCGTGCTTTATAACTTACGACTTCATTATTCTCATTTCATTTTCGCACAATCGTTTATAACCAACATGTTTTACACTCTTTGGTGTTTGAACTACAGATCTAAAAACTTCTCACTTTGCAAGTGAATTTAACTCCGATGGAATCACATTTTTCTATTGAGGTCAATCAATTCTATGTCGAGATTCTTCAACTGATGAAGAGTCTAAACCCTCATTATCCTTGAAAATATCAAGGGCTACATTATATGCAAACATATTATCAATAACAATTTTCATTTGATCCAACTTTTATTCGAAGTGGTTTAATTAATAGAGATTTTACAATTTTCTTCATCATTTGTAGTTGGATTCTTTTCATCAATTGTCTCTTGGTTTTCTTTTTTCATTTCTTCAATATGATCTTCTAAATAATTTAATCCTCTTTTCTTTTGATGATTTTTATTTTTAGAACCAATTGTTCGACCACGCTTCTGATGTGTTTTTTATTCAACAACTATAGGATTCACTTTTTGTACTTCAAGGACTTTTATATGTATGAGAGCATCTATAACTGGAATATACAATTTAGTGACTCTGCTGAGTTAGCAAAAAAACCTGGTAGATGATTTGCAATTCGTTACAAATGTATTATCTTTTCAATTTCAAGTTCACTCACATTTGTGTGTTGATCTAATGACTCAATGATGTTTCCCACTCAAGTTCAATTTTATGCCATTTATTTCCCCCCCATAATTTAGAAAATAAATTTTCATCAAAATGTCAATTAACAAATCTTGTTGTAAACATATCTATTGTCAAATGTTCAAAATACCTTATAGTATACGGAGAGTCTGATGGATCATAAATTGTCATAATTATTATATTTAATTAGGAACAAGGAAGAGCTTGAATTAAATTATTCCTGACTGAAGTTTTCTCAACTTGAATTTCTTAATGGTTAGTTGTGTTTTTTACATTCTCCTTATTTAAAAAATCCCACCTTTTTATTATTTTCCGCTTCTTATTAATTGATTTAGATTAAGTTTCTTAGGGAAACGATTCAGTGAACATTCTATATTGGTCATTGAATAAATTGAATTAATCTTGACCGATTAGACGAAAATTGCGTAATTCTAAAACTACATCAGAGTCATACCCAACATATATCTCCAATCTTCTCTAATGATCCATTTTTGTCTTGGGGGTGATTCAATTGGAACATATACAACACACCTGAAAATTCTCAAATAAGAAATATTAGGTTCTAAACCAATAACCAATTATAAGGAAGAAAAATTTATGATAACTCGATGGTCTCAAACACGCAAATGTTGCAAAATGCAAAATTGTATGTTATGAGCTATGTGTAGGATGATTTGATTTTATCAACAACGGTCTAACAATTAATTGCAACATTTTGATAAATGATTCAGCTAGACCATTTGTGTGTGAACATGAGTTGCAACATATTTAACAATTATTTCAAATAACACGCAATAAGAATCAAATGCATACAAAAACAATTCACTGGCATTGTCTAGACAAATTCATTTAATAGGATCATAAGGAAATTGCATTCTCAAGTAAACAAATTCGTTTAATAGGATCATAAGAGAAAATTGCATTCTCAAGTAAATTTTTGGACAAGTAATCTCGCAAACGCCAAGTTGCAAATTGATAATAAACAAACATGCGACCATCGATTGCATCAATTAAAATCATGAAATATTAAAATTGCCCACATGGTGAACTAATCGGCCCACGTATATCTCCATTTAGTAAACTTTGAGTAATCTTACATTTAGTAATTTTATTAAAAATTCCAATTTGGGTGTAAACTATACAACCTCTAAAGCTAACATATTTTTACACGAGTAAAATATGTAAGCAAGCAAGAGTTGGATTTGGATGATGTTTATGGACCGTTTTACCCATGGAAAGAGGGAAAAAATAAAAATAAAAATAAAAACAAATAGAAATGGAAAATAGAGTAAATAAAGTCAAAAAACCTATTCAATGTCAAGATGTGTTGGAGAAACACAAACAAAGAAACGCAACGGAAGCAATAAAATATAGTCCACAAAAATAGCACCACACCAACAATAAATCTCAATGACAAAAAATAGAGAATACAAATATTTACGTGGAAAACCCCAAATCGGGTAAAAACCCACTGGACCGTACAACGGTACCAAAACTTCCACTAATCAACAATAATCAAGTGGGTACAACCAGTTCTCTTCTCTAGTAAACACTAGAGGTAAATACAATCATCAAGGAACCTCCTTGGCACACATCAAACTACAATTTCTCAATGTATCTTTCCTGTGATAGCCAAAGCTTCTTGTTCTTTCTATCACGAGTGATCTTCATAGCCAATATCTCTTTAGCAGGTCCTAAATCCTTCATTGCAAAGGACTTACTCAATGACTTCTTCAAGTTAGCAATTTTCATGGTGTCCTGGCCAACAATCAGCATATCATCTACATATAAAAGGAGAATAAGAAAATCACCTTCGGAGTAGTTCTTCACAAAGACACAATGATCACAATTTGTTTTGTGGAAGCCATGATCAACCATAAATGATTCAAATTTCTTGTACCACTGCCGAGGTGCCTGTTTCAAACCATACAAACTCTTCTTCAGTCGGCACACCAAGTTCTCATTTTCCTTAACCTGAAAACCTTCAGGTTGCTCCATGTAGATCTCCTCATCAAGGTCACCATGAAGAAATGCTGTTTTCACATCAAGTTGCTCAATCTCCAAATTCTTGCTAGCAACTAAACCAAGTATAACTCGAATAGAGGACATCTTCACAACATGAGAGAATATTTCATCAAAATCTATACCCTTCTTTTGACTAAAACCCTTCACAACCAGCCTTGCCTTATACCTTGGTTATGAACCATTCGCGTCAGACTTTAATCTATATACCCACTTGTTCTTAAGTGCTCTCTTACCCTTAGGTAGCTCCATAAGCTCATATGTGTGGTTCTCATGTAACGCTGTTATTTCATCTTGCATTGCATCAAGCCACTTCTCATGGTGCACATGTGACAGAGCCTCATCAAATGTCTCTGGCTCTCCTCCATCAATGACTAACACATAATCATCCTCTGAAAATCTCGTGGATGGTTTCCTGACTCTAGTAGACCTTCTCAACTGAGGTGGTGGAGGCTGTGTATGTGGTTGTGGCTCTGGAGCATCATCATCACCATTGTCATGATGGTCATCTTCAGGAGTTTCATTTGTCTGATCATGAGTTTCTCCCCCATGATCATCAGGCACTGTGACATGAGGAAGAGATGGAACAAGATCAACAGTGATGCATGTAGAAGAATTTGTTTGTTTCTTCTCACAATCTTCAATGGTCTGATCTTCAAAGAAAACCACATCTCTGCTTCTGATCACTTTCCTATCACGCGGATCCCATAGTCTGTACCCAAACTCATCATCTGAATATCCCAAGAAAATGCACTCTTTGGTCTTCTTATCAAACTTGGATCTCTCATCTCTAGGAACACGAACAAATGCTCTACAACCAAAGACTCTCAAATGTTTGTAGGAGACATCATTCCTGGACCAAACTCTCTGAGGTACATCACCTTTAAGAGGAACTGAAGGGGAAAAGTTAATCAGATACACTGCAGTGAACATCACCTATGCCCAAAAAGACTTTGGCAGCTTAGCATGAGATAACATACATCTGATTCTCTCTACAATAGTTCTGTTCATTCTTTTTGCAACTCCATTAAGCTGAGGTGAATTTGGAACTGTTTTCTCAAGCTTGATGCCCAGACTTTTGCAATAATTCTCAAATGGACCCCTGTACTCACCACCATTATCTGATCCAACACATTTCAATTTCCTGCCACTTTCTCTTTCAACTCTGGCATGAAACTCCTTGAAAGTGTTAAATACCTGATCTTTACTTTTCAACACAAAAGGCCACACTTTTCTAGAAGAATCATCAATAAATGTTACAAAATATTGTGCACCACGATGTGATTTAACATCAATAGAACAAATATCAGTGTGAACAAGATCTAAAGCATGCTTTCTTCTATATGGAGAACGTGTGTGAAATGCAACTCTATGTTGTTTTCCAGCCAAACAATCAACACAAGAGTTTAGAGGTGTACATAAAATATCCGGGAGATAGTCTTTCCTCGAAAGAGTCTGCAGGCCCTTCTCACTCATGTGGCCAAGTCTCTTATGCCACAAATCACCGGAGTCATCACCTGCTACATTGGCATTTCCAGTGCATACTTTGGCATGCATAAAATAAAGTGAATTCTGCTTCTTACCTCGAGCCACAATCAATTTTTCCCTGAAGAGTTTCCATTTCCCGTCACAAAAGTTGTTGGCATAACCATCATCATCAAGCAAACCAGCTGAGATCAAACTCAATCTGATATCTGGGACATGCCTGACATCCTTGAGCATCAACTTGCAACCAGTGGAAGTCACTAAGCAAACAGTACCCATACCGATAATCTTAGATGAACCATTATTTCCCATCCTCACAACACCAAAATCTCCACTAGTGTATGATGAGAAGTACTCCATGTGTGAAGTGATATGATAAGATGCACCAGAATCAATCACCCAAATACATTCATCACATGCTACATTTAATAGTTCATGATCACCGATAATAAATAAATCATCATCACTAGATGCTAAGGCTGTAGTGTTCTTCTCTTCTGGCTTTTGCTCGGAATTCTCATTTTTTTCTTTTCTCTCCCTGGACATATCTCTCTTTTTCTTTCTGCAGAATCTTTTAATGTGACCCGGCTTCTGACAATAATGACAAATGAAATCTCTTTTCCTTGATTTCGATCTCCCCTTAGACTTGTCTCTGTTGTAAAAATTTTTACTCTTGCTTCTCCCCCTGTTAAATTCTGGAATCACATTTGCTTTAGCTTGGCTAGGGTAACCAGACTCTTTCCTCATAGCCTCTTCATTTAGAAGACTAGCCTTGACCATATCCATAGTCATTTTTCCATCCGGAGCAGAGTTGCTAAGTGAAACTACTAAGGTATCCCAACTGTCGGACAATGAGGAAAGTAACAACAAGGCTTGGAGTTCATCCTCCAACTTCATTTTCATTCCGACTAGCTGATTTACCACACCCTGAAACTCATTCATGTGCACTACAATGCTATCACCATCTTTATATTACAACTTAACAAGTTTCCTTATAAGGAAAACTTTACCCATATCATTGTTTCTCTCATACATGGATTCAAATTTCTCCCACATCTCAAAAACATTAGTTTCATTAGCAACATGTTGCAACACACTCAAAGAAACAAACTGTCTAATAGAGACAACAACTTTCCGGTTCAAGCTGGTCCAGTCTTTCTCACCAACACCCGTTGGACACTCTTTATACAAAATTGGGTCCAACAAGTCTTTAGAACACAAATAATCTTCAATACGAATTTTCCATATCGAATAATTTGTGGAGTCCAAGTTAACCATTCTCTGAACAATTACTTTATCATCTATCATTAACTTGGCTCTGATACCACTTTGTTGGAGAAGCACAAACAAAGAAACGCAACGGAAGCAATAAAATACAATCCACAAAAATAGCACCACACCAATAATAAATCTCAATGACAAAAAATAGAGAACACAAATATTTACGTAGAAAACCCCAAATCGGGTAAAAAACCATGGGACCGTACAACAATACCAAAGCTTCCACTAATCAACAATAATCAAGTGGGTACAACCAGTTGTCTTCTCTAGTAAACACTAGAAGTAAATACAATCATCAAGGAACCTCCTTGACACACATCAAACTACAATTTCTCCCCATAAACATAAATAAATATAAAAAAATGCAGTCTGACAAAGCAACATAAAAAACCACATTCTAGGCGTCAAAACGAGAATCTAACCGTAAGATATAAAGAGGAGGATGTGAGGAACAACATACTAAAATTTGAGCATGATCGGATATCGTTTGATCTTCGATCAGAACCGGAAACAATCTGCTGCTCCCCTCTCTTTCTTCTCCTTTCTTCCCCACGTTTCTTTTCTCCTCTGCTATGTTTTTTTTCTTTCTGCCCTCTCGGTGTTTCACAAACCCTGAAACACAAAAAAAAAAGAAATAATTCTTCATGGGCTGCCCAACCAAAAAGCCCAACAACAAACATAGGAAAAATATTATCCAAACAATATTGGACAATTCCTCCATGTAGGAGGGATGTTTCCCAACAAGATGTATCTCATCAAATGTTTTTCTGGCAATTACATTTATTTAGTAAATGATTGCTGAAGATTAATTTCCAAAGAAATAAATATGGACACATCTCAATCGTGGAAATATAATGCTCAAACAACACCAAATGAGGTTGTTCCCAAAGTTTGGTGTTTCTTGAATCAGAGATACAAAATCAACTCTTTCCCTGCAATACTTTAAGAAAAACAAATGCCAGCTTTACCCAGAACTCAGATACTCTTTGGCGATCCCTCGAATGTTTAAAAAGAATTATTAGAGAATGTGAATCTTGATGAAGTAAGGCAAGACCGGAATAGCTTTTTCTCTGCCATTTTTGAGTATGTGCAAGTACTCATGGCGTATAAGCGAAAACAGGAAGGGATCCAAAATAGAGACTTCATATGCAATTCTTGCATTGGTAGAAAGTTCATATCTGATCTCCAGCATTTGAGATTCTGCCTGAATTCTTGATTCATGTTTTGGAAAGGAGGAGCCTTTTTGACAATTATATGCAGAAAACAATAGCCCATGAAAAGTGCTAAGTCAAAAACCTTGAAACCAAATAATCAGTTTGACTGCATTAAATGATTGAGCCACAGAAGTTTTACAACTAGCCCATTGGTACCAACTTTTCAAACATGGGATGGATCACAAGATAAAGTTACTAGTACCAAAATAGAGAAAAAAGGAAAAAGGAATCAGAGAAATCAATGTAAAATTCTCTTCCTTTATTTCAATTTATTATAATTTAGCCATAATTGTGGTCTAGCTATGAAGTACTCTGTGATTATTTTATAAGAGAACATTCCTATAAATCACTTTCCACCGAAGTTTATGATTTAAATCATAGCAGAGCAAGTCTAACTCTGCCAATCAAGTTTAACAACCTTTTCATGCATCAACCGTGCACACAAGCCACTTATATTGGTTTTATGTTTACAAAAGCTTAGCATGCATTAGTATTGACAAACAAAAATTTGATGATGACATAAAATTGAGGTATGCCAAAAAGCATGTATACCATTGACTATATGTTCAAACATGTAAAGATTGACATGCAGACACCATTGACTGACCTGAATTTACATATTTTATCGCAATGGATGTGTTGGGCACTATGTTTTACTTCCTCTCCATAAGGAAAACCTTCTCCAGGAAGAGTTGAGAACAAGATGTTCATAATATACCATCTGTGTTTTCATCCTCAACCAGATAGAAGTGTTGAGCCCTTTGCTTTCAACTTCTTCTCCAGACCAAAAAACTTCAAGCCAGACAACACCAAATCTGCTGTCTTCTTTTGCATGTGTTCAATGAGTAACTCATCATAGATGATAAGATCAGCTTCTGTTAGAAGTCTTTGCTCTCTTAAACAGGAAAATACTTTCCTTGCTTCTTCAATTGTTCCATGCTTGCACATGCCAGAAATAATAGAACAACATATAACATTATCCATAGAACAACCCTGTTCCATCATTTCATTTAAAACTTCCATTACCTTCAGTGCATCCTTGAGTTTGCAAACATGGATAATAGAGAGAGTATATTTGAATTCTAGAGGTCCACTTGCAACATTGGCTAAACAGTCACAAATTAAGGCCATAGCTGAATCTATCTCTCCTATTTTACAGAGCCCTTTAACAAGAGAGCGGTATGCAGCTACAGATGGAAATGAAGACATCTCTTTTACTCTGTTATAGCATGTACATGCCTCCTGCATATCTCCAACTTCAACAAAACATTGGATGGCAGTACTGTATGTCAATGAGTCAGGTCCAATATTTGAATTATTTAAATCATGGAAGAGTGCTAATCCCTTTCTAACATCTCCATTTTGGGTCAAAGCCTCCATAAGAATATTGTACACTGAAATGTTACAATAGTTCCTGGTTTTCAAGATTTCAAACAATTCTAAAGCCATCATTATTCTATCCTGCTTTCCTACCACAAAGGAAAAGAATTTGGATAGATCTTCAGTAACACAAAAACCCAACTTCTGCATTTCCTCAAGCAACCTTAAAAAGTCGTTTATCCTTTTCAACTCTGTAAAAGACTCTAAGATAGGCTTAACAGTAGAAAAATCTGGTTGCAGATCATCTTGAACTGTGACTTGGAAAAGCCTATAGGCTTTATCAATCTGTTTCATACTACATAAACCCTCAATAAGAGAGTTATAAATTGCCAAATCAGCCCTATATCCTGATTCCATTAAATCTTTCAATAAATCACAAGCCAAAGAAACCTTCCCATCAGCAACAAATGCATCAACCAGGGACCCATAAATGGCCCTATCAATTAAATGCCTCTTCTCTTTCATCTCCATAAAGAGCTCGTATGCTTTTTGAACTTGATTCTCTCTGCACAGCCCAGTGACTAAAGTTCCATATGCCATCACATCTGGTTCAACTCCATCCAACTCCATTTCCTTCCAAATCCTCAAACATCCATCCATATTTCCCTGCCCAGCCAAGATCTTTACCATTGCTGTATAAGCAAATACATCTGGCTTGCACAAATTCTCTCTCATAAGTCTCAAAAGCTTACTAACTTCGTCCATTTGTCCTGACTTACACAAACCTTTAATCAAAATCATAAAAGTAGTACCCTCCTCAGTTAACCCGTTCTCCTTGAAATCTTTGTAAACAGACAGAGCCAAGTCCAGATGATTTGTTTTAACAAGAGCATCCATTATCCTATTGTACAAAAATACTCTTGGTTTAACACCAAACTTTTTCATTTTCTCATACACATAATACACTCTAAGACCCCTATTTGCGTCAGAATGCATTCTTATCAATATTTCAAACTGTTTCTCACTAGGAGGCTTCCCTTGCATATTCATTAATTCTGGTACTTGATCAGCAGCCCGGAATTGGTTTGTCCGATTCAAACAGTAGGCAAGTGCATTGTAGCAAGCAAAGTCATGCTTGTAACCCTTTTGCTTACCTGTCCAGTGATACAGAAATGTATAAATTTAAGCATATAACCACAAAACTTTAGCAACAGTAAACTCACTTTAAGCATACAACACAGACAGCTTGAGTAATGTTGCATCACTTTGAGTAGAGAATAAGGGAGTTTACTGGTGGTGACAGAGAGCATAAGAAACAAGCATAGTGACTAGACAGTAAAACTAGTAACTGAACATATTTCTTCAGTATAACTTTCCCGTGTGAAATGCTATAGAACTTAAATTACCAAAAACACTATTACCAAACAAAATCACCGTAACTAGTTAGATTATCAGGAAAGAAATATATGTTTGAATGAAATGAAGTATTCTAATCTGACACACTTGTTATTTCCATACCTTGCACCACAAAAGAAACTGTAAACAATATGATGCAGAACATAGAAGTGGTAGATAATTAAAAAAGCTAACCACGCAAAGGTAGCCTCAACAAGGAACCTTTATTTATAAGAAGTTGAATTTTCAGCAATTTAGTAAGTACCAGGATGTTCCTGGTTTGGTCTATAATCTAGAAACTATTTCAGAATCCATAGTTTCTTAACCCTCATTGTTTTATATTATAGTTTTAGGACTTCAATTCTAGATTAGTATCCACAATCTAACAAAATGATGGTAGCTCCGTGGGACAGTTTTGAAGGGTTTCTCCTGCATAAATTTGGAACCAGGACAGTAGCTAATTTACTATCCTTTTTATTGCAGCATAAATAGGAGATAAAAGAGGGGAAAAAATCCTTTTTTAAAACAGCCAGCTTTTTCCTTAGCAAAGTCAAAAATGAAACTTCTTTTGCAGAAATATCCTATCTTACGTTCACCAGGGGTTTGGGAAAATAATAAGCCACCAGTCCTTTGTGCATCATTCAAAGTTGGAAGAGGAAAAAAAGAACACATTTACAGAGTTCGTGAGTTTTTTTTTCCTCACCAGCCCAGTGGAAGAACTTGGAAGAGAGCCTGCGATCAATATCAGGTACTTTAAGAATCTCCGCCACAAGCTTAGGCGTGACACGGCGGAGCTTGTTGAGGTCAGCCACCATTGAAGGCCCCCATTGCTGATGTTTTCTGAAGGAATCCAAAACGTACCTAGCAATAGGGGAAAGAGTCTGCGCTACATAGAAGAACTTCTCGGCAGGGTCATTCAAGTTGGGTCGGGTTGCGGGCAAATCCGGGTCCCAACTGGTAAGGTCGACCGGAGGAAGAGACCTGGATTGGGTTTTAGTATTAGTATTGTTGGGGGTTAAGGTCTGGCGGTTGGAGAAGAGGCCACCGTGGACGGTGGGGCGGTTCTGAGTGGGCTTCCGGTGACCGTAGAAGAAGTAAGGTTTAGTTGGATTGGCCGGAGGAGGAAGCTTTGGTGGCATTTTTCATTATATTTTCTATTCTCAATCTAGGAATTTTCTTTACTCTCTTCCTTTGTTATTTTTCCTTTTATTTTTTCTTTTATTTATTTATTCAACTAACAATTTTTTTTTATCAAAAAAATCTTTTTTTTGGGAATTTTTTTGATATATATATATATATATATATATATATTATTTTATTTTATTTTTCTGGGGAGGGGTTTAGGGTTAATTAAATTTCAAAATGGAGTCCCTCGAGATTTGACATGCAAGAGACATCATCTACCTCGCTTAAACCCTAACCGGTGTTTCGCTTCGTCAGTGACTGACTGATATCACCACTCCGTCTCTGCCGCCATCTCTGTGTTTCCACCCTTTCGTATGTAACTCTAAGCTTACTTTGAGCTGTGCTTTCACATTTTATTATCATGGCATATTTTTTTCTATCAAAATCTTCTCATCTCAATCCAAAACTCTCCAAGTTCTCTTCTCCGCTTTCTGTCCAATCCCTTCTGTCATTTTGTTCTTCAGCTACTTCACACCTAGAATCAGAAACAGAACGAAATCACAATTCAGCCGAACCTACGCGGTCGGAATCCCAGAATGCCGATCCGAATAGAAGAAATGAAACAAGATCGAGAGGTAAGCATCAAAATTCTGAAAAACTAGAGGATGTTATTTGCAAGATGATGGCTAATCGTGAATGGACAACCCGTTTACAGAACTCTATACGCAGTTTAGTTCCTAATTTTGATCACGAGCTAGTTTATAACGTGTTGCACGGTGCCAAGAATTCTGAGCACGCTCTGCAATTTTTCAGGTGGGTTGAAAGGTTCGGCCTTTTCCAACATAACAGGGAGACCCATTTTAAAATTATTGAGATTTTAGGCCGAGCTGAAAAGCTGAATCATGCTAGGTGTATACTTCTTGATATGCCTAAGAAGGGTGTTGAATGGGATGAAGATTTGTGGGTTCTGTTGATTGACAGTTACGGCAAGGCTGGGATTGTTCAGGAGAGTGTAAAACTGTTTCAGAAAATGGAGGAGTTGGGAGTTGAGAGAACCATAAAATCATATGATACTTTATTCAAAGTTATCATGCGCAGAGGGCGTTATATGATGGCTAAGAGGTATTTCAACAAAATGTTGAGTCAAGGGATAGAGCCAACTAGGCATACCTACAATCTCATGATTTGGGGGTTTTTCCTCTCCTCAAAAGTGGAGACTGCATTAAGATTCTTTGAGGATATGAAAAGTAAGGAAATTTTGCCTGATGTGGTTACCTATAACACTCTGATTAATGGGTATTATAGAATTAAGAAAATTGAAGAAGCAGAGAAGTACTTTGTGGAGTTGAAAGCAAGGAATATACGACCAACAGTAATAACTTATACAACATTGATAAAAGGATATGTTGCAGTCGGGAAAGTTGATGATGCATTGAGGCTACTGGAGGAGATGAGGGCTTTAGGAATCGAGCCAAATGCATTTACGTACTCTACCTTGTTGCCAGGGCTTTGTGATGCTGAGAAGATGTCTGAAGCTGGAAACATTTTGGATGAGATGGTGAGCAAGCATGTTGCTCCAATGGACAATGCAATTTTTGTAAGATTGATGTCTGGCCAGTGCAAGGCAGGTAATTTTGATGCCGCTTCTGAAGTACTCAAAGCTATGATTAGATTGAGTATTCCAACAGAAGCTGGTCATTATGGAATCCTAATTGAAAATTTTTGTAAGGCTGGATTGCATGACCGAGCTATTAAGTTGTTGGATAAGCTTATTGAGAAAGAAATCATCTTAAGACCACAGAGTTCCCTGCACATGGAACCTTCTGCATATAACCCGATCATTGAGCATCTCTGCAGCAGTGGTGAGACTGGAAAAGCTGAGATCCTTTTAAGGCAGTTGATGAAAATGGGTGTTCAGGATCCTGTAGCTTTCAATAATGTGACCCGTGGGCATGCGAAAGAAGGGGCACCTGGTTTGGCCTATGAATTTTTAAAGATAATGGTTAGGAGAAAAGTTCCTTCTGAAGAAAGTGCTTACAGGTCACTTGTTGATAGCTATTTGAGTAAGGGTGATGCTGCTGATGCTAAAATAGCATTGGATAGTATGATTGAGAGTGGACATCTCCCAGATTCATCACTGTATAGGTCAGTCATGGGTGGTCTATTTGAAGATGGAAGGGTTCAAACAGCAAGCAGGGTTATGAAGACTATGCTGGAGAAGGGGGTAAAAGAGAACATGGATTTGATTTCTAAAGTACTGGAAGCTCTCCTTTTGAGGGGTCATGTTGAGGAAGCCTTGGGAAGAATTGAACTGCTGATGCATAGTGGACTTTCACCTAATCTTGACAACCTCTTGTCTGTTCTTTGTGACAAACAGAAGACAATTGCAGCTTTGAAGTTGTTAGATTTTTCTTTAACTAGAGATTATAATGTCGACTTCTCAACCTATGATAAAGTCTTGGATGCTCTTTTAGCTTCTGGAAAGTCTCTCAATGCATACTCAATTTTGTGTAAGATAATGGAGAAAGGAGGAGTTACTGACAAAAGTTGCTGTGAAGACTTGATCAAGACCCTCAATCAGGAGGGAAACACAAGACAAGCAGATATCCTTTCCAGAATGATCACGGGACAGGTCTCTGATGGCAAGAAAGGCAAGAAAGGCAAGAAGGAAACAACATTAGCCATCTGAGCCAAGCTGCTTTTCGGCTTTTGGAGTTTTTTTTCCCCTAATCTTATTGGCCTTCCTTTAATTTTTCTAATTCGTAGCTGTGGGGATGTTTTTCTTCCTCTCTGTCTCAATTAGCAATTCTCTTCTTTTACAATTTTAATTGGAGGCCCTAGGATATCTTGTCAAATAAACTGTAATGGGCAGAAAAGACGCCTCTTTTCTTGGATATCTAGTTTAATTACCTTATACATCAAATGCTGGATATTCTAGCCTTAGCAGTGGATTTTGTTGAACGTTACGTACATGATAAAATGTCATTCTTCGTTGTTTTAATTCTGCCTCCTTATCTTTTGACAGGTTATCTTAGAGGGCCCAAGATAGAGTGCCGGTGCTTTCTAATTTGGATATGATTTTATTTTCATGGTTCTACTTGAATCTGTTTCTTCTTGGTTATTTACTGCTTATGTTCTCTTTTTGTTTAGCTGTGATTAATTTATTTCTGACCACTGTAGTGGTGACTTCTATTGCTCTGTCTTCCCTCTACCCTAGTTGTTTAGAATATAATATACACACTCATATATATATATATATATGTGTGTGTGTGTGTGTGTGTGTGTGTGTATTAAAGTATTCCTCTATCAAATAAGAATGAAGCCTTTGACATTCTTTTGAAGGATGGATGTTAATGGTAACCTTCTCTTCTTTCCCCTTCCTTGCTCTTTTTCTGGTGGTAAAGTTTCAACTTTTGAAGATATTTGGTTTATGCTTTGTGTAAATATGTTGAAATATTAATCCAGTGAATGTTTGTGAACTTTACCATTTTTAGTATATCATTCCAAACTCTCTCTTCATCAAATTAATGAGCTAGTTTAATGTGAAAAAGTTGTTGAATTGATTGATTTATGCACAATTTAATATCTTCTTTAGTCTGGAGATCTAGTGGCATATTGGGGGGAAAGTAGGTTAGATCTTGCTCAACTTATGGCATTTTTCAAAATTATTTCAATCTTTTCATTGTACAGTCAAAAAAACCTAAGGTATTATAGTGCTTTTTCATTCTGTATCTGATCTCTGCTTCAGTCAATATATGTAAGACTATGTGGTTCTCACAATATACTTGTCCTTTTTATGTTAGAGGAAGCATGCAAAGGAGGGGATAACCATTTTGGTTCATGTCAACAGTTTACTTTCTTGTTAAATTTTTTAGATTGCCTGTATGAATTATTTGCAATTTGACTAGTTCCAATTCACATGCCTATACCGTGTGTTTCTGTGCAACTCTTCTAGATGGTGAGGATAAGTAGCCCAGTTGTACTCTGACTATTGGTATCATCTTTCTTTCTTTCTTTGGACGAATATCTGACAAGTTGCTCTTTTTCTTTAAGAAAAAATATATATTTTTGTATTATTAGACTTGGTCTTCTTCCACATCTTATGCAGGGTTTCATTTATACAGGCTAGAAGTTGTACAGCAACAAGCCAAGAGGTTAGTTGCATAAATCATCTTATTTAAATGACCTCAGCCTTTAATCTAACCTGATTTAAAACGTGGATTTGAATCTTTAATAAGTGCTGATGTTTAAGACTGGCTAAAATTTGATTCTGAGCATATTGATCTAAAGCAGTGGTTAAAGGAATTTCTTTGGGCGATTAAGATGTCAAGTTCTCCATTTTCTTTAGATTCTTTGTCATGTAAGCACACAGTTTGTGTAGGTTTTTCCGTTACACTTGAATTTTTATGCTGTTTGTTGCTTCAGCTGAAATGCAACATGGGGTGTCCAGTATCTTTCTCAGGCCATTAAATTATGAGTTTTTTTGAGAGTGCAGTTGCACTGAAGTGGAATTTCTTATACATACAATAAACATAACTATGCAAGTTGGGGTGAAGAAACATGCATTTTCTCTGATATATATGACCTAGAATACCCAGTTTAGATTATATACTAATCTAATTATAACTAGTACACAACTGCTAATCTTCTTCAAACTAACTAAACATGATTTGCTAGTTCAAGACCACGGTCTTCTTCTAAATGATCATTGATTTCTTTGGCATGGATTTGAATTGGTTTGAAAGTATAAAATTTTGCACAAAATAGGTAGTAGATCAAGTTAGCAACTTGCAGCAATGTGATCAGCCAATAAAGATACTCCAATTTTCCCTTGTTCAGGTTGTTATCAGGGAGCCAATTTGATCCATCAGGACCGGCGCTGAATTTGTGCACAAGGGAAACCAAGAGCGTGCTCGTGTAACTCCCTGCAGAAATGGAAAGCCAGAAAAGTGCAGTAGCTGTGCTCCTCATGCTTTCAGGAGCTTGATCGTAGAAAAACTCTAGATGTCCAATAGACATGAAGGCTTCAGCCACCCCATGAAGGCAATACTGCGGTGCAAGCCAAAACACTGAAATGGGGATTCTGTCAAAAGGTTTGTCCATGAGCCCATGATCAAAAGCAGCTTGTTTTCTCTTGACTTCAACAAAGCCAGCAACTAGTGTGGCTAGTATTGAAATGAAGAAACCAATTCCCATTCTGCTAAGGAAAGTTATGCCTCTTTCGAGCCCTGTGAATCTACGAATGACAGGAACAAAGATACGATCATACAGAACAATTGTGCACAGCATTGCTGTTAAGGTGAACACAGTCATGGATCCAGCAGGAATCTGGAAGGATTTAGTGAGGTGTCTGTTCATTGTTTTTGCCTGTTGAAGTGAAAATGTGTTTTGTTGTGCAGCTGCAGTGATAAGAAGGATTCCTGCCGCCCATATTGGTCCCATTCTGATCATTGATTTTAGTTCTTCAACTCGATGAACTGTGTTCAGCCTCCAGAAATTAGGTGCTTTCGGATCATCTTCTTCTGTCACAATGGCTGCCTTGTCCAAGAATCTGACAACCATCAAGAATTGTTATTCTAGGAAAATCCATTTCTCAGGTTTAGAATATCCTTTCCTTTTTTTCCAACTAGCTAGTCCAGAATTCTAGTATTAAACAAATTTTTCGAATTCATAATCTTTCAAATTCAGTATCACCTTACTTTATTTATTTTATTTATTTGCAGACACAAATGGCCACCAACTTGACTAGCACATGTCACTTATTAAATGCATAATAGATTATGAAGAAATATCTACTATATAACCAAATATATAAATTCCCCGCCGACAGGATGGCAATCATTTGTTTGCTAGCAAACAATAAGAAAAGGCAACTTCCCTTAAGACTTTTGAGCTTGGAACCATGCACAGTTTTGTGCTAACAAAGTCTTTAGGACATCCATCACACATTATATAAGACAAAAAAAAAAGACACTTGTCAAGTAAATTATTTAAAACAACTATATATATATATATATATAATTTTCTTAAATATATAGGGCCAGTAAGAACCATGTTGGAAAGTGGGAACCCAATAATTGATTAATATTGAAACACAATCATGTGATGTTGATAAATGATAACAGATGAAGACATACTAACCAGACAGACACACACACACACACACATATATATATATATATATATATATATATATATATAGAGAGAGAGAGAGAGAGAGAGAGAGAGAGAGTGAATTAATTACTTGAGTTGTTTAGTATGAACAAGTCTCCCACCAATAGATATAGCAGCATCAAGATCTTGATTGTCGTAAAGAAATTTAGTATCAGACACCATGGAATTATTATTATTATCAATAGGAACATTTCTTTTCCTATAAGCAGCAACACAAACTTGAACCAGCCTCGTAAATGGACTGCCGACGGGATCCAATCTCCGGTACATAGGGTAACCAAGAATAAACGTAACAATTGAAATCGCCATTGCAATAGTGGGCACACCAAGTCCCCATCCCCAGCTAACAAAATCTTGAATATAGACAATCACTGTAACGGCTACCAACATAGATGCACCCATGCAGAAATAATACCAATTAAAGAACATCCACGTCCTAGTTTTTTGTTGTGGATCCGTCTCGTCGTACTGATCCGCCCCGAATGACACCACGCATGGTCGGATTCCGCCTGATCCGATAGCAGTTAGTAGTAGAGAAATGTATAGTACGGCTAGTTGAGTAGTGGTAGCTTCTTGGCACGTTTCTCCGTCGTGGCACGGTGGCGGTCGGAGTTTTGGAAGTACGGCTGATAATGTCAAACTAGTCATACCCTGATCAAATAAATAACAATATTGTGACTAATTAATTAAATTGTTTGTTATGGAAAAAGAAAGAAAGAAAGAATGAGAAGTAAAAAGTACTAATTGGTAAATAATGGAAGCAAGTGTTATGGTCCAAAATCTTCCGGCAAAGGAATCGGAAATGAAAGCACCGAGCAAAGGGGTGAGGCTGGCGGTGCCGGAGAAATTAGTGAGAGTATTAGCAGCCTTAGTAAGGGGCAAATGAAGCTGAGTTGTTAAGTAGCTGATCATGTTTGCACCAAATCCAACCACAGCTAATTTCTCACATATTTCATTTGCTGCACAAAAAAAAAAAAAATCATTATTTCTATATATATATATATATATATAATATATATATGTATAACTTACATACTGAAAAATAAAGGTTTGAATTAAGGTTATTACCAAAGATGAAAGGCATAGTAACCGTTCCTCCCTTCATCTTCTTATTCTTGTTTTTGTGCAGAAGTTGGAGATCATTTTTCTCTACTCTTTCCATATCTTATTATTGTGGTGTTCGATTGATTCTCCTAAGTACTTATAAGTGAGCCCTCATATATATATATATATATATAGGCTAGGCTGCATGAGATTTAAATTTACCAACAGTAACTAAACAACTTCTGGAACATTATATAAATATTAATATTATTTTCACTATACTAAAAGAATATCTTATAAATACTTAGACTTATACTCATTCTTATATATCATTACACATTCTATTAACTTATCTATGTGGGATAGATATCACATATTACTCATTAAAGATTTTTATATTTTTATTTAAATATCTTCTTCTCCTACATCGATTTTTTTAAGATAACTATATATATATATATAAATATTAACATAGTTATCTTTAAAAAATCGATGGGAGAAGAAGATATTTAGATAATTTATATATATATATATTGATAATTTATTTATTTTCAATAGTTACTTAAACTAAATTCAAATTGTGTTTCATCGTTTTTAAAGAGAAAACTTTATTTTCGAGAAAAAGTTTATATATATAAATATATATATTTATTATAAGCATCCATTTTTCTATATTTACTTTATTGCTCTTTTTTTTTTTTATAAAAGTAATTGAATTTTTAAGAAAGAGTATTTATTTTTTTATTACTCTTATACGTGAATTATTTATTAATAAAGTATCCAAACTTCGTAAAAGCTCCATACTCTCCCATTTTGCAGAAATCCCAAACTTACACAAGAATGTTCCTACTACCTCAATTAGTTATAAGTATATTAAAAATATATATGCACACACACACACACACACACACACATATATATATATATATATATATAAATTTTTAAAAAAATTTCTTTTACCCTATTATCATAGTGTTTTTCCATCATCACCTTTCTTTCCCTTTTCCATAACTCCATAACCATACAAAAAAAGAACAAATTAAACCCAAAAATAAAACCAAGGAAAAGAATCACTGACGTTATAATACATATATATATACATATACATATATATATATATATATATATATATATGTATGTATGTAGATATATAGATATATAAACATGTATGTATGTATATTCGGGAAGCTTTTCTTGCAGGTCATCATTAATCATTTATGTTGGAGCTTAATGTAATAAATATTATTGTATGACATAAATGATACTGTAGAGTGTAGATAAACATCTTCAATACACTTTCTACATTTAGTAAACTTAATTTCAGAAACATTGTTGTCCTACAAAATGCTTAATAACGGACAAAGAAAATAATATGATTAAATATGCTGTCCAACAATAATAAATTCTTTAACCACAACGACAAAAATGGCAGACGTATTAATTTTATTTACTACTATATATAGCAAACATGACCAAATTCTTTTTCTTCTGCTATCGAGCTTTTGGACATTATTAATTTGGGAGTCCTAAGAATATATACTATGATTAAAATTACTTTAACAAACTAAATTCTCTTGTTTTAAACTCTCTCTCTCTCTACCACATTCTGTTCTTTAACCAAATTAAAGGTACAATACATTTCATATATATATATATATATATATATATATTAATGATTGAATTGATAGTCAAATATGTAATTCCTCCAATTAGGTAGTTCTTAAGTCAAGGGATGAACAATTATTTAAATTATTGTTCATCGTATCGCTTTCTATTTACCATTATTATTATTATATATGTATATATATATATACCATCAAATAAAAAGATTATTCCAGTAAGGTGTGAAGATAAGGACATATATATATATATATATATATATATATATATATAGAAAGCTTAACAACATTTACCAAGTGATGACACAAACTTTGTGATCGAATTTTGGCATTGGAGACCACAAAACTCAGAGATATATATATATGTATGTATATATGTATGTATTACGTTTGCAGACCGTATAGGAAGTTTGGTAGAGACAAATGTTTCACTGTTTTGGCTCACACTCAGTGATAATTATTGTCCACAAATATGTGTGTTTCTATGTAACTCATGAAAATTAACCTAGCTAGATTCGGATAATCATGTATATACATACAAGACATAATCGTATAAATAACAATATTTATGACTACATACATACATATCACATATATATATATTGTATATATTTCTATTTTGATTCATAACTATGTTTAATGTGTCTATATATATATATATATATATACATTTGGATTGAAACAATAATTGTACTTATGTTTACATCTAAGTATCTAAAAATATATAGAGGTTTTATCTCTTTTAAACTATTGTTCTTATATATTATTTTAGATATATATATTATATATATATATATATATATAATATTACGAAAAATTGTCTAAAATAGAATATGAAAACATAAGATTTTTTACATTTATATGTGGTCTGATAAAAAGTGTAATAATGTAAAATAGAAAGGATGAGTATTGATACATATATATGACGCAAGAGATGACGTAAGAATAGGAAAAGGAAAGAAAAGCTTATAACATATCCAAAACATATCTTGTCTGCATATATGCATGCCCATATAATTGTTTGCGAGAGAAAGAGAAGAAATGACTCATAACAGCACCACAATGGACCGCCCTTATATAATAATATATCAAAATCTAATTCCACTAATTTCCCAGTCAATAAAATGGGATTAGAAACTTTCTATTCATAACTTAAGAACAACAAAATCCTATCCTGCCTGTCATAATAATATATGATAAGAAAAGATGATAGACTCCATCCACTTTATATTGTTTATACCAATCTCATATTTAATCAAATCTGTTAGACATAATGGAGACTTTAATTCCTCTCAAATTCATTAGTTTACGTCACAAAGTTCAATTATTAAGTAATAATTAACTTTAAGTATTATCAGACTCCTAAGTTACATCACAAGTTCAATTATTAAGTAATAATTAACTTTAAGTATTATCAAACTCCTAAGTTACATCACAAGTTCAATTATTAAGTGATAACTGACTTTAAATACTTTCAAACTTATAATTATGTCATGTTAACTGACTTTAAATATTGTCAGACTTATAATTATTAAGTGCTATAAGACTCATAGTTATATCACAAGTTCAATTATTAAGTGATAATTGACTTTAAGTGTTCTTAAAGTCATAGTTTGTGAATTGCGGGTGAAAAGGTAGGATGGATGGACGGATGGATGGATGCACTAATTTGTGTTATTGTGAAGGTGTGGAATTTTCTTTGGAGATAATAAGAAACTTAAGTATGAGGTGTCAAATGTAAAAGGGGAACGGAAGGAGATGGGATGGATGGAGTGATGAACCTATGAAATGATCCCCAACAAAAGTTGAGGTTATAAATATATGTATTGCAGGAGTGGGGGACCTAAAACCAGTGCAGGCTTAAATGCAAAAAACAAAAAGAGAAAAGGGGATGGAGATGTGTCCTAATGAAGAGCACGTTATGTATTCAATACTTGGCTTTTAAAATCGTGTAATAATATGTGTGTGGCAGTAAATTCAAACTTTACGTACCAAAATTTTTTTTTTTTCATGTAAGAAAGAAAGAAAAAGAAAGCTCAATTAATTGTGAAATCAAAACTAATATTACAGATCTGTTTTTTAAAAAAAGGGCTTAACTAAAATATTTATTAATATAAAATAACGCATTTATTCAAACTCTCCATCATCCATTTTATATAAAGTATTTAAGAATTCTGGACTTACTTTTATTCTTACGTATTGTATCTGCCTTTTGCTACTACTCTTCACATTTGTTTTATTTGTTTTTCTTTGCTTCTTCTTGTTCTTTTGGATGATTTCGGATTCTTCGTGATATTGAAGTGCGCCCACCTTCTTCTATGAAGTGGAAGTCATTTTCTTGATTTAGAATTCTTAAAAGTTAGGGTTTTAATCAATTTCTTGAATGGTTGGTAATTAATGTTGTTCCATTTTTCAAATGCCTTCAACCCACTCCTCTACCTATAACATCAGACAGTAACATATGTCTGATTATCAAGCAGAATAATCTTCTATTTCTTTTTCTTTTTTATCAATTATATTTTTTTATTCTTTAAACTTTTTGATATTCAATAATTATTTTAAATTCATTATTCAAAAACGAATTTTATTGAAACCCTATTTAGTGAAGTACAATGTTTAAGAGAAATAAAACTATTTTCATTTATAATAAACAATATGGGAGTGGAGATAGATCTTAGTACCACTCAACTTCACTTTAATTAATTGCTTGTTAGGTTCTCAATGTAACTAACACCAACCTTTTTTTTTGGGTGGGTGTGGGGGGGGGGGGGGGGGGGGGCTGCTAATTATTCTATATTCATTTGCCTCTTCAAATATACGTATATCCAACCTACATTTCACCTAAAAAAGAAAAAAATAGTTAAAAAAATAACATGCACACTACTTTTTCCTTTTTGCAATGAATGAATCGTGTTCTGAAGTAATACCACTCCTACCTCAGAGAGGGATTACTTTTGCTTGTGGAAGGTATTATGTTTTATACCTTACCTATTAGCACTATACAAGGAATGGTACCACTATTTCAACTCAAAATATGAAGCCAATATGTATGTTTTTTTTAGGTTCCAAAACTATTGGAAGTAATTTCTCAAAAACCAACCTCACAATTCTAAGCATTATATTATGATACGGGGAGCATCAATCTGGCTACACTATGTTTTGATTGGACAGGAAATGAACCACATCAATAATAACAAGGACATTGTATATTAAATGCTAGATCTAATGTTTTAACTGAGAAATGCCTATCACTTTAGAACACACGAGTGAATAACAGTAATAGAAAGACCCAAATTAACGAAAAGAAAGATGACACAACAGTAATGCCACCCCCGACCCATGTGATTAATGAAAGATGAGCATCATTCTCATGTACGCATAAAGCCATCACTTTGAATCAACCCAATTAACCATGCAAGTATGACACTACATTCAATTCTCATCTTTCAATTCCCTGAGTACTTACTTAACTTGCAAAACATGAGCAAATGAGCTCTTCAAGGACTGATTTGTGATAAACAGGTCTTAAAAGCAGTAAACTGTATTAATAATTTCCAGAGAATACTAGGGACACTAAATGTCTGGAGAAGGCACAGGTGTAAACATAGGAGACCATAAATACATATTCTTGTCTCACTGACCTCTCCAGCATTCACCAAGTATAGACATCAGACCAAGCTAGAAATTATGTATATGTACCAGGTGAAACCATTAAAACTGAACAGAGAGAGAGAGAGAGAGAGAGATCAAAACAGACGATAAGTCAGACTTGGGGAGACAGATGGAGAAAAATTAAAGATGAGACAAGACCAGCTCTCTTCTCTACTTCAATCCTCAAACTCGTGGATGTGATCCAACAGATAGTTTGCAGCCAGCTCCTCATTCTTGTTGCAGGCAAAGAACACTTCCAGCACAAGTGCTCGATCAAAACCCATTGCTTCAAGCTGAAAACACAGGTACTTTTATAAGTTAGTGTTTCCATATTCATCATTTGCCTTGCGCATAATTTGGGGAAAAGAGGGAAAAAAATGAAAATCTTGAGCTATCTCATGTGATTAATAAAATGAATTTATATGACTAAACAATAAAGACAGTTACTCGTTCGATGGCTTCACGTTCTTCAGGTGTCACTTGTATCGCCTGTGGCATTGCAGCAGCAAGTTGCCCAAGTATGTTCCTAACACAATGCAAAGAAATAGCAATAGAAGACCCAATAAGTAAAGCAGCTAATCCAAAGAGTTGAATAAACTATTCCATAAACAAGAATTATGAAATAAGATTACCCTTCTCCGCCTTCAACAGGCTCATTAATCAGCCGAAGAAAATCAGCCTGATGCTCTTGAATAAGCCTCATCAAGTGAGGATTTTGTTTACCCAACTCCTGAAGCATTGGCTGACAACAGAAATAGGTGTGTGAGGCTTCCTTAGACAAAAGGAGATATAAATGACAATAACAAAGGAAAACAAAACCTCTGAAGTCACACAGTATTAACACCTGTAAGATTTGAGGATTGGACTGCACCATTGTTCGCAATGCTTGGAACTAAAAAAGAAGTTGAATATTGTTACTTTCACAACACAGAAAAATATGTGGTAAGAGAAAACCAAGGTCGAATACATACTTGCTGACTGTTGCGCAGAAAATCAAGGGTGTTTGCACCACCAGGGGTTGAACCCACACTAGGAACACCCTGAAAAAAATAAAATAATAAAATAAAAATAACATTGTAGTTCCTAATAAACATTAAACAGCTAGATCGAATGGATTTCGCCAATATACCCGAGGAAAGAGATCTAGTGGATTAGCATTTGGTCCGGTTGAGGGAACAGGTGCAGCTTGTGTAGTCTGCTGAGGCTGAACTGGTGGATCAGTGGCCGGCCCACTTGGTGAAGTCCCGCTCACTGGTGGAGCTTCAGCTGATTCAGGTATACCCTGAAGCATAGCAAGGTATAAAATGCTTAGATCTCAAGGTCTACAAAAAAAAACAAAATCCAATAACAGTAACTGTTTAATTCTAATTTCAGTGAAGTTTAACGTGAAAACAAAAATATGATAAATCATTACATCTCTTCTAGAAACTATTTGCAATTATATACCATAAATCAAATGGATCTCGTTTGATATTCTTAAAAATTTCTTTCATTCATCTTTTAGTGAAATGGTTGCCGACAGTTCATAGCAACAAGACACGTGCCCAGGAAACCAAGTGCATTTTTTTCAGTTTCTTATAGCATCTGATTGATATAAAAATCAAGGAAGAAAGCATTTCCATTATAAACTAAATAGATAAATAAAAATAAAGGAAGCAAGAAGCAGAAGGATTTATTTAACCGCCAGGATGATATCTGAAAATCACAATCTTTGCCCCTACTAAAAGAATATACTTTAGGAATTTTGGGGGAGGGAGTAGTAAAATAAACTAAATCTAGCCACAAGTAACTTCCGTAATCTGACCTGTGCACCACATGGTGCCAACAAAAAATAATAGAGAAGTAACCTGCACCAAACCTCCAGTTCGTGTTGGAAAAACAGAAAACATACCAGAAACAATTTTCCATCATGGGAGTGCCAAATAGCAACAACATTGAAAGAATGATATCAATAATAAATGAAACTTACAGAATACAAATAATCAACCGCTCTCTCTGGATTGTTATAAGCAGCACGGAGTGCTCGAACAACCATATCCCTGTCCCATGTTCCTCCACCCATATCAAGAATCTGCTGAACAGCTACCTCAAGATTGCTACCCGCAAGTAGATTAGATGCTGCTTGACCATAGACATCAGACTCAGACCTAATGACACAAGAGACAAACAGATTTTTATGACAATGTTATGAGCAGAATTTCCAACAAATTATAGAAAGGAGAAGTGGAAATACTCACGCAGAAGTGACTGGAGGAACAGGAGCTCCAGTTGGTGCTGATGCAGGCCTGTACATGAGTAAATTGGTGAAAAAATAGAAAACAAACAAACTACTACAAAATCAAGTTTCTTTGAGACGTATTGCCCTCCACTACTCCTGTAGTGTGCTTCCGCAAAAAAAAGTTCAAATTTTTGTTTAAGTTACTATCTCATCTAAATGGTTGACCTTTATAAGGAGTGTGATTTATACACTTCAAATACAAATTCACATGCGAGCAAAATGTATTGTCAATAAGAAACCCAACACTTCAGAAAAAATTTATGATGTGTTATAGTGAAACCTTCTACCCTGATATCATATTAGATCACCCCTGCCCCATCTAAACTTGAGCAAAGGAAAGTAATTTATACATTTAACATTTATTATACATGAAAATATAATAAGAAACCAGTAAATAGAAAACTGCAAGCTTACTCTGTAGCAGGAGGTTGAGGGACTGCTGATGCAGGTGCAGGAGCTGGGGCAGGTGCAGGAGCTGGAGCAGGAGCAGGAGCAGGTGCAGGTGCAGGTGTGGCAGTGGGAGCGGGAGCGGGAGCAGGAGGGGGTGCAGCACTGGATTGTGGTGCCTGCAAGGACAAAATACTTTTTCATGCAGAAACTAATGAAGGGAAGGGAAGGGAAGGTTGGATAAGATAAAGGCAAACAAGGTCACAAATAAATTTTCTCATCCAAGGGGATTCTGGATTTTAAAAGTTTTGATGATATGAATAATTGCAATTTCATGGGAATTTTGTAAAATAAAAAATATATAGTACCTGTATTTTTTCCCCCCTAAAAACGAAAACAAAAGTCATTATAGTTTCACGTGCCAAAACATTTTGTAACTCAAGAATACAAGTCACTTACAAATTTGAATATCATTTTTGACATACAAACTATTAAATAGTTTCCTCTAAACCCAAATGGCCAATTGCTATGCAATTGTGTGTACTTAAACAGAGCCAAAAATATGTTGGGCCAAGAACTATTGAGGATATATCTAAACAGCAAGGCCAACAGGATTTGTTCATTTTTACCAAATATTTTTCACTTCAACTAGAATAACTTTTCAGTAGGAACACCATCTGTCAGATAAGAGAGAACAATAGGTACAATATCTGAATTCAAAAGATATACTCTCTGTCTTTAAATCTGGCTCTCAAATTGTTGTTTCCAACAATTTAAACTGTATAAAGAGGAACTAGAAAGATGATACTGTTTCAACACCAAAAATGGAAATATACCAATAAAATCTTAAGAATAAGCTCCACATGCTGAAATTTGGACATTTTATATGAAATATAACTGACAATGGATGGCTAAAAGATGCAAACAAAAAGAACAATTATATTCCATTACCTGCACTTTAGGTACAGAGGATGCAGTGGAGCCCTCTCCAGATGAGGCCTTGCTCTGAAAAATATTCAATGAAGAATGAAACATAAACTGAAGTATAAACATGATCAACTAAAACAAGTATGAACAAAATTTTAAAGATCAACTAATGATTACTAGGGAGCACTCACTAAGGAGTTAAAGAGGTTAAGAAGTAGTTCTGAACACATTGAGAAGAATAGACAAGTTAGAGAGAATAAAAGCCGCTTTCCTTCCCCTTTATTATACCAAAACAGTCACTTAAATAGGCTTCAAAGGTAGCAAACCAAACCCTAATTAGATTGTCTAATTACATAAACGTCTATAACAGGAAAGAGCATACATTAATCCTATTAGAACTCAAAATTAGATATAAATTTAAACAGAATATATCTAAAATGAAAACAACATTTTGAACATATTATAGGATGTTCCTATTGCTTCAGAAGTCTTGCTTGAATCTCAATTTTATTTCATATTTATTGCTATAAAATGGATTACTAATAGGTATGTGATACAAAGTGTGACTATTGGCCAACATCTACTGGCCTAACTAGTTTTTTCTTAAAATTCCAGGGTTAATTGTTATGACCAATAAGCTCATTCTATCCCTCAAGAAGTTCACATAGAGAGCATCTATAGATCTACAGCCATTTTCTAGCATAATAAAGCACATTTTGTAAAGAAATCAATTCAATAACCAGAGCAAACTGTGAAATCTACATTAGAGATAAAAATGCATGAGAACTGACAAATCTATAGATGATTCAGCTATTACTGAATGACATACAAGTTAAAAGCATATGCAAGTTACAGAATTTTCAAGCTTTCTTTTCCATATCTCTAGATTAACTTAATGTAACAAAATGTGCAAATTTAGCATTAACATGCATATATATATAATTGGACTTCTGTTCATCAAAAAAAAAAAATGGACTTCTATTAGTATAGAGACATAGTTCAGGGATACAATCCACAGTAAATAAACATTTACCTTTGTTATCATAATGACAACAAAACTCTTTTCAACAACTTTATTTTCTTCCAAGGTGGTCCCATCTTTTAGAACCTTCCCTTGATGGATAAGCATCTGCTGGGAAGCAGGATACACATCGGACCCCTGAGCAGTTTCTATGTTTTTCTTGACATCAGCTACCTGAAGAATAAAAGTTTCGTTTAACCACTAAAGCTGCTGAAGAAGTCAAGGGAAGTAACCATAATAAATTTATTATACAAAAATAAAATAAAATAAATTGTTACCTACATACACAGGGGTTATGGAATTGTAGAGAAGAAGATGCAAGGGAACCATCAAAAGAAGAAGGAAATCTAAATCCTATAAAACTCTTAATCTCTTATTAACAAGATAATATTTCAAATTGAATTTCTACAATTGCTTTTGGATATAGGATTTACACAAACGAAATTCAACTGCACAAGTATCACATCAGTTTAAAAAGAACAATAAATAAATCCTTTCTTATATAATATACTCTGATCTCTTTATGAATATACCTCAGAGTTTTCCTAGTTGACTTGTAATGATTTTAAAACTTGAATAATGCTCCAAATACTGCTGACTTGTCGGAGAAACCAATTTGACAGATATTGATGTAGGTTTAGTTCTAACAAGTTTATAAATCGAAACTCTTCAATTCTTTTGATACAGAAAACCATAATGTATATCTAATTATCTAATCAAAGAGTAGTTAAATCAATCAAGGGCCATCCTCGCATTCTGTTCTGGACAATCCAACAAAATTTACAAAACATTAAATTAAACCAGCACTTAACCGACCCATGAGAAAAACAATGTAGACAACGGGAATTATTTCATTCAAAGGTGTAATTAACCTAAATACTTAACATCTAAGAGGAATTTAGGAAAAGAAATACATAAAAAAATCAAATCAAATCAACGAAGGGAGAAGAAAATAAAACGCCACTCGACCAAGTAGGAAAAACACACACTAAAAAAACCCTAAGCTCATCAAATCAATCGATTGCAACGAAATTCAATTCATAAATGCATAAAAGAGAAACGAAATTCAACAAAGCTCGTGATCAACTAGGGCGAAGAAGTACCGTATCTTCCGGTTTAACTTCAATTTCAAAGTGAGTGCCTTTGAGAGTTTTCACAAAGATCTTCATGTCTATGGAATTCTTCGGGAAAGAATTGAAAACAACAAACGGGGAATTCGTTCGCCGGTTTTTTCAATCGGTATCAGATGAGAAAAGGCGAGATATATATAAATGGAAGGAGGTTTAAGAAGAAGAAGAAGCCCCAGGGCGCAAGGAAAGATATATAAATACGACCACGCGCTAGGGTTGAGGAGTGGGAGACACGAAAATGAGGGGTAATCTTGGGTATTGGGCGCGTGCAGATGAAACTGAATTACATGCGATTGGGATTGTTACGGAAAGAGTCACAGTTGCGCTAGATTTTTGTGTCTGATGAAGAATTATTTTGTGTCGTGTTTATCCTCTACGGAAATTACTGTGCACCGCTATACTCTCACGTTATTTATTAGTACAAAATTCCTTTTTAGTTAAAAAATATATATATATATATATATTCTATCTGAATTATTATTTTGTTTTATTAAACGTAAGAAAATTACTTTTTCATAAAATATACATTTATTACTTTTTTTTATAAAAAAAATAATTGTAAAAATCTAACGATAATTATATGCCATATGATAGATTTCTAAAAAGGATTTTTTATTTTTAAATTAAACGAAGTGTGTATTTAATATTAAATTTTTTAAAAAAAATCAAGAGTTCCAATATATACAAGATCTTGTGGTTAGAGAAGTTTGGAATAGAATAATAAAATTAATAATTTAATATATTAAATTATTTAGAAATATAATTATAATTAAGAATAATTGGTGAGTTTGGTCTCAAACAAATTTAGTTTTGGCAAATTTAGTCCCAAAATATTTGTTTTAACTTTTAAGGTCCCAAACTTTTTTTTGTAGAGAATAATAAGATCCTTCTTAACGGATTCTGTCAAAATCTTATAAAATTTAACGGTTGTTTATCTTTAGTAAATTAAAGATAAGGATAAAAAAGTTATTACATGTTAAAATAAAGAAAGAAAATAATAATAAAAAAAATATTTAAACACATAAAAATGTCCTCATATATATTTTTTTAATTTTTATTTTGAAAATGTCCTTATATTTAAAATTTTAAAAATAAAAAATTTATCAAAATAGTGAGAATATAAAAAATCGTCGTCAAGATTTTTATCTTTTTCTAACATCTTTAAAGAAATAAAAAAAATTAAAGAAGAGATCTTTATAAAAAGAAAAAAGAAAAAAAACGAGAAAGAGGGAGCAAAAATTAGTGATCTAGTTTGGGTATTCATGCTATTGGTGAATCACTGCATAAAAAAAATGTTTTTAATGCTGAATTTTACATATAAGACTATAATGAAGAGAAATTGGTAATTTAGTATTAGAATCATTCTTTCTCGTTTTTTTCTTTTTTCTTTTTATAAATGCTTCTTCTTTAATTTCTTTTTTTTTTCTTTCTTTAAAGATGTTAGAAAAAGATAAAAATTTTGTGTCAGAGAAGAAGAAGAAGATTAGCCGAAGAAGAAGAAGATTGACGACGACTTTTGATATTCTCACTATTTTGATAGATTTTTTATTTTTAAAATTTTAAATATAACGACATTTTCAAAATAAAAATTAAAAAAAATATATGAGGACATTTTTATGTGCTTAAATAATTTTTTTTTATTATTATTTTGTTTATTTATTTTCACGTGTAATGACTTTTTTATCCTTATTTTTAATTCACTAAAGACAAACAACCGTTAAATTTTTAAAGATTTTGACAGAATCCGTTAAGAAGGACCTTAATATTTTATACAAAAAAAGTTTGGGACCTTAAAAGTTAAAAAATATATTTTGGAACTAAGTTTGCCAAAACTAAATTTGTTTGGGACCAAACTCACCAATTATTCTTATAATTAATTTATGATAAATTTATTTATTATTTTTAAATTATAAATTTGTATATTTATTTTGTATTATAAAACTTTTTAAATATTTGATAAATACGATTAAATTAAATTGAGGAATTTTATTATTATTATTATTTACTATATTTATTTGTTTGGGGATGTATTAATTATGATAAATTTATTTTATATTATTAAATTCTTTAAATATTTGGTAAATAATATGATTTGTACAAATAATATATCTTTTAATATCACTTTTAAAAGGGTAAACTATCTCATATGTACTTCTTAAATATCAAAATCCAGTTTTTGCACTTCAAAATTTTTTTGTACATAGAGTGTCATTAACGTTTCAAAACGTCCTACTATATGCATATCTGTTAAGTCAAACAGTTAAGTCTTTAATTTTGTCGTTAGTCAACATTTTTTTACTATTTGTTACTGTTCCAATCAGGGGCATTTTTGTCCAATTTTTTTAAAAAAATTTTAAAATTATTTTCTCTCTCATTCTTCTTCCTCTTTTCTCTCTCCATTAATTTAATTTTTTTTATATCTCTTCCTCTTTTCTCTCTCTCTTTTTCTTCTTCCTTTCTCTATTTTCCTTCTTTCTCTCTCCTTCTTCTCCTCATTATCCGCGAGAACTACAATTAAGTTCAGCCATAAAGTAAACTTCTCAACTTTGACCTCTGTTAGAAAATTACCCCCTCCTTGAAATATATAAAGTTGGAGTTCTGGTGCTGTTGGTGAATATATATCAAATATGCATTCACAAGAAATGAAGCAACAAAACAACATGGATAATTATGTTTTAAAATTTACAATTATCCATTTCAGCATTTCAGGATTAATTTCTTCTGAGAATGAAAAGATAAACGTTTCAAAGCAATCTATCCTTAAGAATTTGAACAGTGATGGTCCTCGAGTCTATGAAAGTCAAATGAGTAAGGGACTTATTTTGTAAATATCAAAGAAACCAAAGGGTCAATACGAATTATCCATTTGCTACGGTTCTCTAAGTTCTCATCTTGAAAAACCCTAAAGACACAAATACAGGAATCCCCAATAAGAAGGTCGGTTATGCAGAGTATCTGAGATCATGAAAAACACAACGTGGGTGAAAAGAATCCATGCCTTAACCCACATCTTGACCACTCCCACAAACACGCCGAGCCTTGGTTCCCAGTTCTTCATTTCTACACAAGTTCCCTGCTACATTAATTGGGATTACCCACCGATTCTCTGCAAGGAAGGTAACAACACCTTTCCGCCTCTACTTCTGAAATGGGCTTTCTCACAATTCCTCGAAAGGGCTTCAAGATTAGGTCTACCCATGACTTCTTGGAGGTCTAAGTGCCCGTATCACGTACCCCCACCATTGATACTAGCTAAAGGAGTGGAGGAAGCTCAGTGAGGCGAAGAAGAGAAGAGAGAGAAAAAAATTAAATTAATGGAGAGAGAAAAAAAATTAAATTAATGGAGAGAGAAAGAAGGAAGAGAGAGAAAAGAAGAAGAAGAAGGAGAGAGAAAAGAATTAAAAAAATTTAAAACAAAAATTAAAAAATTGGACAAAAATGCCTCTGACTGGAACAGTGGCATGTAGTGAGACGTTTTGAAACGTTAATGACACTTTATGTATAAAAAATCTTTGAGGTGCAAAAGTTGGATTTTGACATTTAAGAGGTGCATCTGAGATAGTTTACCCTTTTTAAAAAAACAAAAATTTAATATCATATATTTTTAATAAATTATTAAACATATGGCTATATATACACGATGTATATATTATAAAAATTTTATTTTTAGTCACTATTATAGGTTATAAATAATGTAATATTAATAACAAATATTATTTGTATATACTTTTATATATAATTAAGTATATGTTAATAGGTTTTAAAAAAAAAAGTATATGTTAATAAGTGTATATGAATGAGAAAAAGCACATATATATATATATATATATATATATATTATATATATATATATATATATATATATATATATATATA
Organism: Asclepias syriaca; assembly: GCA_027405835.1. Taxonomy (NCBI): domain Eukaryota; kingdom Viridiplantae; phylum Streptophyta; class Magnoliopsida; order Gentianales; family Apocynaceae; genus Asclepias; species Asclepias syriaca. The sequence continues at coordinate 16,635,167 of CM049932.1, forward strand.
TATTGATTCGTCAAAAATCGGTCTGACGCCACGTGTCAGTGAACCAGCGTCATTTGATGGTCTCTCTCTGCCAAATACCAATATATGTGTTGTTTATGTATCGTGGAAGGATTGCTATCTTGTAATGCTAGGCCTGAAAAACAGTAAAGTTTACCCGAAGGATGGAAGGTCTCCAGTAAACCCTCCGATGGTAAAGTCAATGATTTGACTGAAAGGTGGTTAATTTGACAAAGATCAGTAGAGTAATCTGGCCTTACCCCTCTTACCTTTATGAGGGTGGTATTTATAGGGGATAAACCCCCCCCCCCTTGTGATAGGTAGGTCAGGTGATTTGTTACGGGAAATCTTGTGGTTACCAGATTTTGTGGAGAATATATGAGATCCCCCTTTTTAGTAAGACGTTGGGGGATCTTTGACTGCGATCCATTGTAGAGTCAAATGTTGACCATCGGAGACGGTTCTAAGAGTGTGATGGATCATTGGGTCCACCCCGAGGTGACCAGTGTGTGCTGACTTCACCCCCGAGGTGAGGCGGGGTAGCAGCGTGGTCCATCGTGGGGGTTGGCATGTGGCGAAGTGGGCTCGTCATACCATGCTAGGTAGATTGCCACGTAAGCCCAGTGGGTCCCACTCACCTTGTGTAGTTTGACTTGTCAGCATGGGGTATTTTCATACCTCTCAGTAGCCCCTCATCGAAGTACAAGAGAAGGAATCTCTTTTGCTTCGACGCATTTTCGCGACTCTTATTGTGAGGGGGTTTGTTTGGCGGACTCGGACCCCTTGGAGGGATAGTCGAAGTCCTTGGCGACAGTTTATTCTCCTGATGCGGGGTCAGGCACCTATGATGGCGGTTTGGTTATCGAGGAGGCAGTTGACATTTGCGTGTTCAGAGGTAGCATCATTTACACTTCCCCACGTGCGAGTAATGATGGCGCCACACGTGGGCTGTCAGTGACTTGACGCTTGGTGTGACTGTGACCCGGTTGGAGTCGGGTTTGGGCAAAGCTTGCTGGGGAAACTTCACCATTTTTTGAATTTTAACTTCTTATATAAATAGCCCGGTTGTTTCTTTTGGAAGGACTTTTACCTTTCCTTCTAAAACTCCTTTGCGAAACTTTGCCTTTTCTCTCCAAACTTCCTAGAAATCCTTATGTTTTCCTTGATTTCTTCTTGGTGATTTTCTTCTTCCTTTGCAATTACTTCAAGGTTTCTTCATCTCCTACATTATCTCAGGTAAAGGGGCATTATTGTTGCCTGTTTTTCAGTCTTCTTGCTTTCGTTATTTTTCCTGTTTGAGTGTTTGAGGGTTTTAACACATTTTGTGTTCTATTTTTTGTGCTGGGGAAATTGTTTTTTCTGGGTGAGCGGTGGTTTTAGTTGTTTAGAGTGATTTTTAGGGTGAGTTTTCTGGTGAGAGTTTTTCTAGGATAAAGAACTAGTTGGAGGTAGAGTGTGGAGACTTTAGTTCTGATAGAGTTTTTTGTTTGTGTTGTAGATATGTTGAATTCAGAGAGTGCCGAGGTCCTTGTCCCCGTAGTCGATGTGACGTCTAGCCCTTCAAGATCCACCTCCAAAACCAGCTTTGATAGTTCCAGCCCTTCCAACAGTGAGAGACCGGGTACTGGCAGTGGGAGAAGTGCCAGTACTTCGAGTGAGGAGAGCTCCAGTGGGTCGAGTGGAGGGGGACAGGAGACTTACTCCGAGTAGACACTAGAGACGAACGATGGAGTTTTTGTAGTCTCGAGTGTCCACACTTCGGCCGAAGGATCCTTCTCCGGCCCAACTATCCCTGTGGCTATCCCTTTGAACCCTAGGGCATCTAGGACCCTTGATGGCAGAGTGACTGTCACAGGCCTGTCTACTAGAGACTCGCCTGACCCCAGCATCCTCGAAGGCGAGGGTGCGGACTCCAACCATTTCGAAGAGCTACCGAAAACCAAAAATCGGTTGGAGGGGGACTTCACCTTAAAGAATAACACCATTAGCCTAGACCTCCCCTTGTTGTCCACTGAAATAGATCGGAGTAGATTTAGGTTGATCCATCTTCAGGTGTGCGGGGTCATGTCTAACTCTTATATACACATCCCGTACGACCATTTCCTTTATAGCCTCAACTTACCTTTGGACCCCGCATTCTGCGACTTTCTGAACTTAGTTAAGTGTCAACCTGCCCACGTCCATCCAAACGGAGTTAGGTACTTCGTCTCCCTTACTGTGTTGTGCAGGAGAATAGGTGTAGAAATCTCCGAACTGTTGTTAAGGACATTTTTTACAATCCTCCGTATGAACAACCTCACCCTGTCACTCCGACCCCGTCCTAGTGTAGTTACACTTTTTGAGCCACCTCCAAATAAGTTAGGTCAATGGAGAGAGAAGTGGATTTGTGTGGAGTCCAGAATAGGCTTCCCATTTTACCCGAAGTGTAAGGCACTTCACACCTAGTCTCCTGTGAAGAGGAATACCAGGTATTCCGATTCTGATAGGAAGTTCTTGGACTATATCCAGAGCAAGCTAGGAGACAGTCCCAAGTCCCAGTCCAAGATCTTTTTGACCAGTGAACTTATCGTTGATGAGAGTCGTCACGCCTGTGGGATAGGCGGGTCAGTGGTGGACGATCGGCGGAGAGAGCTGGGCCTCGAGGACACCGAGGAATACCCAGTGTGGAGACTGCACCCTGGGAGGGTTTTTTTGAATGAGTGTCCGGAGTGTTCGAGCTCACAAAGTGCGGGCTGTCCCGTGGCAAAGGGTAGAATAGGCTTCATGCTCTAAGTCGTCTGACTTGTGTTTTTTTTCCTTTGCTAACGTTTCTTCGTTTGGCTTTGACAAACATGCCGATGAATTTCATGGAGCACCGCAAAGCGGAGATGAGGGCTCGAGGTGCTGCTATGCAGCGAGGTCCTGTGAACCTTGCCCGTGCCGTAGACCGGACTGCCATCCCAACGGCTACGGGAACTACGTATGTGGGCACTGCGAGCCCCTCCACTTCAACCCGCTCGCCTGTTGGGAGCTCTCCTCAACCACCTCGGTCCAAGGGGAAGGAGCCATTCGTTCTGCTGCCCCGGCCAAATGTGCGCATGAGGGGGACGAGTCAGAGTCAGCCAGGAAGAGGACTTCACAAGGGGCCAAATTGTCGGAGTCCTCTAAGCTGAGGGAACTGGCACCTGCCACGGCGTAGAGGATGGCACTTCGGGAGGCGCAGGGTGGCAGCTCTCCTGGGACTTCGTCTTGTCCCTGGACCCAGGAGGGCTTTAAGGCTCCGGAGACACGGAGGGAGTTGGAGTCCTTGGCCCTCGAAGTCCAGCGAGCTTCACCTCCCCTGAAGAACCTTCTATTGTCCAACCATAGGTCAGGGAGGCTCTTCGGGAAGGTGGTTCTTCATAGGGCCATGGACTCCGACTTGTCGCAGAGCCTCCGACTGGCTGCCATGGGTGTGGAGGACACCGTCGGACGCATTGGAGCCCACTTGTCCCAGGTAATTCGTTAAGGCAAAGTGTTGGTACTTTATTATATTTTTTGTCAACCCTATTCTCACCCTTTTGTTGTTTGTTTCTCAGGTCTCTGTCTACATCACCCATCTCTCTAGGGTTGCTTCTTCGGCCAATACCTCGCGAGTTCAGGTGGAGGCCCTAGAGAGGAAGTGTGTGGAGTTGGAGAACCAACTCTCCACCAAGGACCAATCCTTGGTTGCCGCAGAGGGGAAACTCCATTCAGCCGAGGAGAACGTTGCTTTGGTAGTTGCGGAGAAGGACAAGCAGTCCTCAAGCCTGATGACTCTTCAAAGGGCGAATGAGGACTTGAAGGTCCAACTCCGTGACTTCGACAAACGGCTGAAGGAGGAGAGTTCGAAGAGACGTGCGGCGGAGACAAGGGTGGCCTTCTTGGAGTCTGCAGAGTACACTGCCCAGGTGGTGGACCAGTTCCGGAGCTCCGAGGGGTACAGGGATGAGGTCTACTTGGCGGCCAGCGGCTTCTACAACCGGGGGTGTGCCCATGCACTTCGATGTCTTCACCACCTCGTCCCCGACAAGGCATAGCTATGCAGGATCTTTGAGGGCACCTACGCCAATCCTGCCTTCAGGAGTGGGTGTGACTTCGTCCCATTCACCAAGAATGAACTGGCGGAGATCACAGCCTACGATCAGAGAGAGGGAAGGCAATGGTGTCCGCTTGCACCGGTTCATCCTGTCTTGGAGGAGCTGTGTGAGCAGCTAAGGGGAGGGGCTGAGGTGGGCGAGGTCGCTGCGACTGAGACCACTCCGGTTTCATTTTCTGCTCCGGATGATACCCCAGTGGCCTCAGAAGAGCCCGCCATGGCAGCAGAGCCCGAGGTGGCCGAAAGGGCTATAATTGTAGTGGAGGCTTCGGACGAAGTAGCTCCTCCTTCGGTTGAGGCACCCCCCTCTGTGTAAACTATTTTTTATTATTTTTTGTATATTTGTATATGTTAATGAAGCTCGTTGTTTTTGCCTTCTTCTTGCTTCGAACTATAATTCTTTAGTTGTTTGACGTGTACTTCATCCCTTTTAATAACCCGAGTAAATAACTTAAACAATTTAAGTAACTTGAACTTCTAATAAACAACTTGAACTTTTAACAAGTGTGATGACTCCGAAAATAATAAACCTTCAACAAGACTTGAACAACTTGAACTTCTAACAAGTGCAATGACTCTGGTAATAATAAACCTTCAACAAAACTTGAACAACTTGAACTTCTAACAAGTGCAATGACTCCGGTAATAATAAACCTTCAACAAAACTTGAACAACTTGAACTTCTAACAAGTGCAATGACTACGGTAATAATAAACCTTCAACAAAACTTGAACAACTTGAACTGCTAACGAGTGTGATAACTCCGGTAATAATTACCATAACCCTTTCCTGGTGCTTCACCAAAGAGCAACACGATTTTAAGATAATAGCTCTGACCCAAAGTTAAATTACTTCGATGACGAAACACGACGACTTCGACGAATAAACAAAGGGAAAATAAAGTGACCTATCCTATGATGAGTTGAGGCGGAGTATTTATTGGTTTGGCTGACTCTGCCGTATTCTTTGTGAGAACTCAAACAAAATATTTCTTCAAGTGGTTGGCGTGCCAGGGATTGGGAAGTGTTGTTCCTTCTTGGTCCATGAGATGAAATGTTCCCTGGCGCACTTCGTCTTTGATCAAGTATGGGCCTTCCCAATTCGGTATGAGTTTATTTACTATGATATGTCTGGCGGTTCCCTCGATCTTTCGGAGTACCCAGTCTCCGACGCCTAATGGCTTGTTAACCAAATTTTTATCGTGGGTGAGTTTGGTTACCAGCTTGAACTTGTCTGCTCTTAAGCGGGCAGTTACTCGTTTTTCTTCTAGTAAGTCCAAATCTAAGCACCGTTGGCGCTTATTACTGTCCTTGTCATATGTAGAAATTCTGTAGGATGGGAGTGCGAGTTCGGCTAGTGAGACCGCCTCTGATCCAAAAACAAGGGCATAGGATGTTTCTCCTGTGGGGCCCCTAGCCGAAGTCTGCACTGCCCATAATATGGCTGGGAGTTCGTCAACCCATTTGTTAGACTTCCCTTCCAGACCCTTTTTCAGTGCGGTGAGGACCAATTTGTTGGCGGCTTCGGCCTGTCCGTTTCCTTGAGGGTGTGCAACAGATAATTTCCAGTGTTTGATCCCTAAGCAGGTGCACTCTGCTGTAAATTTGGTGGCGAACTGAGTGCCGTAGTCGGATACGATAGATCGTGGTACTCTGTACTGGTACAAGACGAAGTCGTGGAGGAAGTTGAGCGTATTTTCCTCCGTGGGTGCGGCCAGGGGCTTCGCTTCAATCCACTTGGAGAAGTAGTCTACGACCACGATCAATTAGTCGTGATTTCCACGGGCCTTGGGGAATTTTCCCATTAGGTCGATTCCCCACATATCGAAGGGCCAAGTTGCCAGCACAGGGGTTTGTGGAACCGACGGTAAGCGGGGGATTCTGCCAAACTTTTGGCAAGTATCACAACGTTTCACGTAGTTTTTCGCATCCCTCTGCAGTGTCATCTAATAGTAGCCCTAGTTAATCACTTTTTCTGCCAAGGGTCTCGATCTGGAATGTCCACCGCAGACTCCCTCATGTAATTCTTCCAGAATTGCCTGAGTGAGGTTGGGCGGTACACAGCGGAGAAGTGGTTTGGAGAAAGAGCGACGATACAGGATATCGTTGAGTACAGTGTATCGGGCTGCGCATTTGCGGATTTATCTGGCCTTAGCCTTGTCTTCCGGCAGGATGTCTGAGGATATGAAGTCCTTGAGCTCGTCGATCCATGTGGGGGAGTCAAGTGTTAAGGTCAGGATAGGCGAGATGTGTTCCGAAGCAGAGATTCGAACTATCTGAACTTCGAGGTCGTTGGGAGCTTCTCCGGACGCTATTTTGGCCAGCTTGTCTGCTACTTCGTTGTTGCTACGGTCTACTTTTGTAAGGGCGAAGTACTGAAATTGAGCAGCCAACTGGGACACCCTTTCTGTGTAGGCCTTCAAATTGTCAGAGTTGACTGTGAACTCGTTGTTGACTTGGCCTACAACAACCTGGGAGTCGCTGAAGACTTTGAGCGATCTCACTCCTGAATCTAAGGCCCACTGCATCCCGATTACCAGGGCCTCGTACTCCGCTTGATTGTTGGACAGGGGGTAGTTGAGTCGGACGCTGCGGACCTCTTCGTGCTGCCCGGAGGGTGATTTTATGGTGGCCCCTACTCTGACTCACTTTGCGTTCACCGCTCCGTCGACCATCATTGTCCATGCCTCGTTCGCCGGGAGAGTGAGCGTTGTTTCTTTGTTGGGGGTGACTTCAGAGAACGACTGTTCGACCAAAAAATCCGACAGAGCCTAGGCCTTTATCACTGTTCAGGATGCAAACGTTAGGTCCAGGCCGCAGAGTTAAATGGACCATCGAAGCACCTCCCTGATTGGTTCAGCTTGTGAAAAATCTACTTCAGAGGATGGTTGGTGTATACGACTGCAGAGTGGGATTTGAAGTACGCCCGGAGCTTTCGGGTGCTGATGACCAGAGCGTAAGCTAATTTCTCAATGTACGAGTAGCGTACTTTGGCATCCTTCAGTACTCTGCTCACGAAGTAGACGGGAAGCTGTTGGCCGTCCGTCTCCCAGATTAAGGCAGATGTGATTGCTTGTTGTGAAGCTGATAGGTATAAATATAAGACTTCGCCTGATGTGGGAGCGCTCAACAGTGGTGGGTCCGCCAAGTAGTTTTTTAAGTCTTCCCAAGCCTTTGTGCATTCTTCGTCCCATCAGAAGGTTTTTCCAGCAGTTTTTAAGGCTTTAAAGAACGGCATACACCTTTCGGCGGACTTAGACACAAATCTTCCTAGGGCAGCTATGCAGCTGTTGAGTCGTTGTAAGTCCTTGACGCATCAGGTTCGGCTAGGTTCCGTATTACTTCGATCTTTTGGGGGTTAGCTTCGATCCCGAGCTCTGACATCATAAAGCCGAGGAATTTTCCCGACTTCACTCCGAACATGCATTTCGCTGGATTGAGCTTCAGTCCGTACTCCGAGAGGGTGGCGAATGTTTCCTCCAAATCATCTAAGTGAGAATGGCCTCATTTGGTCTTGATGACTATGTCATCCACATATGTTTCCACATTACGGCCTATGTGTCTTCGTAGGATTTTATTCATCATCATTTGGTAAGTGGCACCTGCGTTCTTCAGTCCGAACGGCATCATGTCATAACAGTAAATAGCTCCTGCGGCCCGGAAGAAAGTGTGGATTTGGTCTTGTGGTCTCATTCTGATTTGATGATAGCCGGAGAAGGCATCCATGAAGCTGATGAACTCGAATTCCGAAGTGGAGTCCACAAGGGCATCAATGCGGGGTAGTGGGTAATAGTCCTTTGTGCAGGCTTTGTTCAAGTCCGTGTAATCTACACACATTCTCTACTTCACACTTGCCTTTTTTACCATCACTACGTTGGCCAGCCACGAAGGGTACTCGACTTCACGGATGAATTTTGATTCCAGCAGTTTCCAGACCTCGGCTTGCATTCCCTTGAGTTTGTCGTCCATGAACTGTCTGGGTTTTTACTTCACTAGTTTAAACGTGGGGTCGATATTGAGCTTGTGCTCCGTGATATCGGGGGAGATTCCAGGCATGTCTTGTGTACACCAGGCGAAGTTGTGGAGGTGGGTGGAGAGGAACTGGGTCATCTCCTCCTTCATTGACGGTGACATCTCGCTTCCTAACTGGACCTTTTGATCGGGATAACTAGGGTGTATCGCGACTTCGTCGAACTTTTTTATTTCGGGATTGTCCATGACTAGTAAGAGTGTCGACTGGGCGAGGGTGGTGACTTCCGCATGCTCCCTGGTCGCTAAAATTGACCCAACCGTCGTTGGAGGTGGCTCGAGTTCCGTGTGTTGTCAAAACTTCACCATGTGAGCGAGCAGGCTTCTGGGGCTACTCTTGACGTAACCCACTCCGCCCCGGGTGGCAAATCGGATTTGTTGATGCGACGTGGAGATGACAAGCTCAAAAGCGGCGTGCACCGGGGTTCCTAGAATGGCGTTGTAGGGGGAGTCAATGTCTACCACGTAGAATTTGACCTTTTCTTCGCGTGTGCATGCATCGGATCCGAGAGTTACTTTGATCTTGACCGTCCCCTTCACATTGATTTTGTGAGCGGTGAAGCCTTCCAGGATCATATTGCTGGGCTTCAGGTGACTGTCGTTCATCCTCATTTCCTTGAAACACTTGTGGTACAGGATATTTTTGGTGGCTCCGGTGTCGATCAGTACTCTTTTGACTCGGGATTTATCGATTCCTTGTCTGGTCATGCCCACTTCGAGGACGATGGGAGTGACATGAGCCTCTTCGTTCAGCTTGAGGTCTTGATCAGAGAAGACAATTGGCTCGTGAGGGAACGTCCCGAAGTGAGTCCCCAGAGAAGGCTTACTCAAATTATAGATTTTCTGCTTTATCTTCTTAATGGATTCGTACCGAGGGGTTATGACCTCGATTACTCGGTCGGGCTTTCCTTCGGGATGTTTGTCCGGTTCGCGCTCCTTCTGCTGCTCACCTCGGGTTAGCCTTTCGATCATCCGCTTGAGCTGATAGCAGTTCTCGATCGTGTGTCCATAGTCCTGGTGAAAGTCATAGAACTTTGCATTGTCCCGGATAGATCGGCTGGGGGTCCGTGCGGATGCGGGCTCCCTCACTCCGAGCTTCTGCCTAACGGTGGCAATGAGGTTTTCCTTGGACTTCATCGGAGTGACCGCTTCGGTCCTTCGCGTCCTGTTCTTGCCCTGTCGGCCCTGTGGGGATGTTTCTCTGTACCTTTCTTTTTTCCGGTAGTGTGATCCTGGAGAGCTCCCTTCGGCAAGGGCAACCTTTCAGGCCACACTGAACACTTCGCCGATGGTTTCAGGCTTGCAGAGTTGGAGTTCAGTGTACAACATTTTCGATCGGAAGCCGCCCTCGAAGCAGGTGATAGCTGTGTCCTGGGTAATTTTGTCGATCTCATCATGCACCTTCTTGAAACGCTCTAGGTATTCGAGTAGGGTTTCATCATCCTTTTGCTTGACTTTGGCGAGGTCGCCTCTCGTCTTGGGGATGGTGCCCGCTGTGCTAAACTTATCCAGGAAGGACTTCTCGAGCATTTTCCAGGAGTCAATCGAACCTGGTGTCAGAGAAGTGAACTAAGTCAGGGTGCCGGGAAAGGCCTTGCATAGTATCGCTTCGTCAGTCGTTACGAGGTCCATGGATGACTTGTATATGCAAATGTGTTCGCCAGGTCTGCTTTGACCGGTGTGTAGGACGAATGATGGAATTTTCAATTGCGGGTCCAGCACGGTGAGGTGGATCCACTCTGCAAAGGGCCCGGTGTGCGCTTGTCGGTTCTTCTTCATCTCGTTCCTTCGGGTTTGCTCCAAACTCCGCTCCCGTCTATTCTGCTTCGGGCGATGTCCGTTACGGTTGCCCCTTTCTCTGTTTGGCTGGCTGGACAGTTGGCTCTCACCCACTTCGCTGATCAAGTGAAGCGGCTTTTTGGCGGATGTGTTCTGGCCCCTCGTCTGCCGGCTCGCCCCATTCTTGGATCGCGAGGGTAGAATTTCCGTGGGATCCCAGTCATAGTCGGAAAAGGGAGGGGGCGAGAGGCCTTGGCGACGGTATGCAGAACAAAGTTGCTTCCATTGTTTCGAAAGGTCGCACTCTGCTCGGAGCCGTTTGATTTCTTTCTGTAGGTCCTCAACCTCCTCGGCATGTCCGTTCTCCGTTGTCTGCTTTTCGTTGAGATGGTCGCGGAGGTCATGCGACTTGCGGGGCGAGCCGCGGGGGCCTAAGCGCGCAATGACTGACCATGGTTGTGGTCGATTGGGAACAGAGGATTGAGCCGCGCGATAAGTCTCATGGTGGGACATGGGAACCGTGGTGTCAGGGCGACTTCTACGATCACTCGATCGCCGTGACATTCTGATCTTGAGTTGCTGAAAGGTGGGAAAGTAAGATACTTACGTTTCCCGGTAACGAAACCAAACTGATTCATCAAACATCGGTCTGACGCCACGTGTCAGTGAACCGGCGTCATTTGATGGTCTCTCTCTGCCAAATACCATTATATGTGTTGCTTATGTATCGTGGGAGATTTGCTATCTTGCAATGCTAGGCCTGCAAAACAGTAAAGTTTACCCGAAGGATGGAAGGTCTCCGGTAAACCCTCCGATGGTAAAGTCAGTGATTTGATTGAAAGGTGGTTAATTTGACAGAGATCAGTAGAGTAATCTAGCCTTACCTCTCTTACCTTTATGGGGGTGGTATTTATAGGGGATAAACCGCCCTTGTGATAGGTAGGTCGGGTGATTTGTTAGGGGAAATCTGATGGTTGCCAGATTTTGTGGAGAAGATATGAGATCCCCTTTTTAGTAAGACGTTGGAGGATCTTTGACTGCGATCCATTGTGGAGTCAAATGTTGACCATCGGAGACGGTTCTAAGAGAGTGTGATGGATCAGTGGGTCCACCTCGAGGTGACCAGTGTGTGCTGACTTCGCCCCCGAGGTGAGGCGGGGTAGCAGCGTGGTCCATCGTGGGGGTTGGCATGTAGCGAAGTGGGCCCGTCATGCCATGCCAGGTGGATTGCCACGTAAGCCCGGTGGGTCCCACTCGCCTTATGTAGTTTGACTTATCAGCATGAGAATATTTTCATACCTTTCAATATATAAAAGAAATTTTCCAAAATTTACAATAACAAATTTAATGTATCTCTATGGTTATTTTTAATAAATATATAAATTAATCTTATGAATAGTTAATTTTATTCATATTTGAAATGTTTATTTTTATAGACGTATGTCTATATAAAAATTGTGTATATTGAGATATTAATTTTAATATATATATATATAGAAGGAATTTTTTTGTTATATTATAAAAATATTAAAAATTAAAACTTTTAAACAATATAATTTAAAATTCTAATAAATGTACACTAATTTTATAAAATTAATAAGTAAAGTGTATATACTATACATACAAAATATTGTAATTCAATTGATACCAATCTTACTTACAATTAATAAGTAAAGTGTATATTATTTTTTTGGTGGAATTAGTCCTCAAACTATAAAAAATTATGACATTGGTTCTTTTTTTGTTAAAATTTCTTTAAATTATCGTTTAGTTAAAAAAACTTCAAAAGTATTTATGTCAGTACACTATTTAAATATATTTAATAATAGATAGATTGACATAAATAGCCTTTAAATTATAGATGTTTGGTGAGATTGGTCTCCAAATTATAAAAAAAAATTGTGAGATAGTTATTTCCTTAAAAACTCAAAATATTTATGTCATAATATTATTTAAATATATTTAATAATATCTAATATATATGCATTTAAAATTATTTTCATCTTTATTCCTCTTGATCTTCCTTCTCCTTCTCCTTCTTCTCTTTCCCTTCCACTTTCTTTATTTTCATTTCCCAACAAATAAAAAGTTTAGAGAAAATTAATTGGTACAAATAATAAGAAAATTAGATAAATTTTTTTTAAAAAAAATTCAAACAAAAGAAGAGGAGGAAGAAGAAAAGATAAAAATAGAAAACAAATATGTGAGAATGATATTGAAATATTATTTGAAGGTATATATATATAAATTATATATATTAAATATATTTAAATAGTATAATGACATAAATACATTTGAAGTTTTTTTACTTAATTAAATTTTTTTAACAAAAAAAACACTAATGTTGTAATTTTTTTTATAGTTTGGGAATCACTTTCACCAAAAAAATAATAATTTAGGGATTAATATCACCAAACATCTATAGTTTGATGACTATTCATGTCAATCTTATTATTATTAAATATATTTAAATAGTGCAACGACTATTTATGTCAATCTTATTATTATTAAATATATTTAAATAGTGCAGTGACATAAATACCTTGAAGGTTTTTTATTTAACAAATAATTTAACGAAATGATCAATATCACAATTTTTTTATAGTTCGGGGACCAATTCTATAAAATAAATAATTTGGAAACTAATGTCATTAAACATCTATAGGTTGGGACTATATATGCCAATTTACGTTTTTTTTTTCTTAACTTTAATTTCTTTTATTTACTTACTTTTTAACCTTTCTCTTCTATTTTTTTAATCTTAAATTTGAATTATTTTTACATACATAATTTTAAACTATTTTGATTTTAATTAAGCGAAAAATAATTATCTTGAATTTTTTTTATCAAAATTGAATTTTTTAAAAAAAGTTTAATTTTTCTATATTTGTTTCCTCCCTTAGTAAATAAATATATATTAAAAAATTAAATATTAACTAAATTTGAAATTCATATAGGTGTGAATAATTTTTCTTTTTCGATATTTCTTGAAAATTGAAAATTATAAGAAAATGAGTTACACGTAATATAATTACAATATTTCTTTTGGGCTCTATTTTTATCGATCCACTGATTCGATCCATTGTGGGTTCGAAGGCCTTTTTGGGCTTGATTTCGATCCAATGAATTCTGATTTATCCAAGGTGCGTTTTGGGCTGATTTTAGACTGGATCCAACTTCCAGGGATTTCTTTCGAGGACTTCAGGACTTTTCTTCAGAGACCTTTGATCTTCTCGAAATGGATTTTGGACAGAGTTTGTATATACTTCTATCAGCTCAACTTCCTTCCTCATAACTTCTACATCTCAACTTTCTCAACTTTCTGTTCTCTGTTTTCTATTTTCTTTTCTTCCTTTATTCTCCTGCCTCTCTCAAGAAAATTGGCCCTCTATTTATAGTTGACAGGATGAGAATCACTTGGCTAATAGGATGCTAACTGTTTCTTTCCGAAAGATAATATCTCATTATAAAAATTAAAATATTTAAATAAGATTTAATTATATATTTTAAATATATAATTAAATTTAAGTGTCTACAAATTGCCCCTTTAAAATTTGTTCACGAGTCTAAAGACTTTGCATTGGGAATAAATTTCAAATTTTTTAATTCTCACAACTTTTGATTTTATTTTACTTCTGTAACTTTTTTTAGCTTTTTATATTTTTTTTAGTGCTCAAATTTTCTCTCGTTTTTTTAAATAAATAAATTTCGGTAACTTCCTTTTTTTCAGAACGGGCAACGACAGACAATTTCCTTTTTTAGAATTAGAATTTTCACCCATTTTTTTATGAGAATGATTTTTTTATTATGTTATGACTGAACTTTGAATTTATCTAAGTCGTCTACGTATCCTGCGAAGGAATCAAGTAACGTAGTTTAGAGTTGCAGTTTAAACTCATGCATCAAAGGAGTGACAATGCAGTTTTAACTTGTACATCAAGGAGATTTTTTTTTCTTGCCAACAGTTTAATCTCATGCTGAGGAGTCTTCACTTCATTGTAAACAGTTTAAACTCGTGCCAAGGAGCCTTCTTTTCATCTTTGCAAATAGTTTACACTTGTGCCAAGAAGTCTTCTTTCAGCTTTGCAGACAGTTTACACTCGTGTCAAGGAGCCTTCTTTTCAGCTTTGCAGACAGTTTACACTCGTGCCAATGAGCCTTCTTTTTAGCTTTGCAGACAGTTTACACTCGTGCCAAAGAGCTTTCTTTTCGTCTTTGCAGACAGTTTACACTCGTGTCAAGGAGCATTCCTTTCAGCTTTGCAGACAGTTTACACTCGTGCCAAGGAGCCTTCTTTTCAGCTTTGCAGACAGTTTACACTCGTGCGAAGGAACCTTCTTTTCATCATTTACACTCGTGTCAAGGATCCTTTTTTCAACTTTGCAGACAGTTTACACTCGTGCCAAGGAGTCTTCTTTTCAACTTTACAGACAGTTTACACTCGTGCCAAGGAGCCTTCTTTTCATCTTTGTAGACAGTTTACACTCGTGCCAAGGAGCCTTCTTTTCATCTTTGCAGACAGTTTACACTCGTGCCAAGGAGCCTTCTTTTTAGCTTTGCAGACAGTTTACACTCGTGTCAATGAGCCTTCTTTTCATCTTTGTAGACAGTTTACACTCGTGTCAAGGAGCCTTCTTTTCATCTTTGTAGACAGTTTACACTCGTGTCAAGGAGCCTTCTTTTCATCTTTGTAGACAGTTTACACTCGTGTCAAGGAGCCTTCTTTTCATCTTTGCAGACAGTTTACACTCGTGTCAAGGAGCCTTCCTTTTAGCTTTGCAGATAGTTTACACTCGTGTCAAGGAGCCTTCTTTTTAGTTTTGCAGACAGCTTACACTCTTGTCAAGGAGTAACAATGCAGTTTACAATCGTGTCAAGGAGCCTTCTTTTCAGCTTTGCAGACAGTTTACACTCGTGTCAAGGAGCCTTCTTTTCATCTTTGCAGATAGTTTACACTCGTGTCAAGGAGCATTCTTTTCATCTTTGCAGATAGTTTACACTCGTGTCAAGAAGTCTTCTTTTCATCTTTGTAGATAGTTTGCACTCGTGTCAAGGAGCCTTCTTTTCAGCTTTGCAGACAGTTTACACTCATGTCAAGGAGCCTTCTTTTCATCTTTGCAGACAGTTTACACTCGTGTCAAGGAGTAACAATGCAGTTTAACCTCATGCGTCTTGGATGATTTTTTTTCATACCTTGGAGATAGTTTATACTCGTATCAAGGAGTAACAATGTAGTTTTACTTCGTGGGTCTTGGAGGATTTTCGCTTCATACCTTGGAGATAGTTTATACTCGTCTCCAAGGAGTAACAAAGAAGTTTAACCTCGTGCATCTTGGAGGATTTTATTTCTTTGATTTCACGTATTGTCAACAGTTGAGGTTGACTCTTCATCTTCAAAGGGAATGTTGCTCCTACTTTATTTTTTATGAGCAGTGATAACAACGTTCTTTGAATTGACTTTATTTATGCTAACGCCGTCGTCTGTCACTTTTCTGATGCTGACGCCGCCGTTTGCAAATATTTTTATGCTGACGCAGTCGTCTGCCACTTTTCTGATACTGACGCCACTGTTTGTGAATTTTCTAATTTTGACGGAAAGAGATGAGCGGTAGATATGGTCCCACTGGGCGTGCCAATTTGTGAATAATTTTTCTTTCTCATATATTTCTTGAAAATTAAAAATTACAAGAAAATGAGTTACACGTAATATTATTACAATAATTTTTCTTGGGCTCTATTTCTATCGATCCGGTGATTCGATCCATCGTGGGCTCGAGGGCTTTTTTTAGCTTAATTTTGATCCAATGAATTCTGATTTATCCGAGGGGCGTTTTGGGCTGATCTCGTACTGGATCCAATTTCGAGGGATTTCTTCCGAGGGCTTCTGAACTTTTCTTCAGAGGCCTTTGATCTTCTCGAAATAGATTTTTGATGAAGTTTGTGTATACTTCTATCAGCTCAACTTTCTTCCTCAGAGCTTCTATATCTCAGCTCTCTATTCTCTGGTTCCTTTTTTCTTTTATTCCTTTCTTCCCCTGCCTCTCTCAAGGGAATTTGGCCCTCTATTTATAGTTGAGATGATGAGAAACACTTGGCTAATAGGATGCCAACTGTCACTCTCCGAGAGATAATATCTCAATATAAAAATTAAAATATTTAAATAAGATTTAATTATATATTTTAAATATATATTTAAATTTAAGTGTCTACAAATTGCCCCTTTGAAATTTGTTCACGAGTCTAAAGACTTTGCATCGGGAATAAATATCAATTTTTTTTTAATTCTCACAACTTTTGATTTTATTTTACTTCTGTAACTTATTTTTTTTTAGGTTTTTATATTTTTTTTATGTGCTCAGATTTTCTCTTTTTTTTAATAAATAAATTCTGACAGCTTCCTTTTTTTTAGAACTGACGACTACAGACAATTTCCTTTTTTAGAATTGTAATTTTCACCCATTTATTTATGAGGATGATTTTTTTATTATGTTATGACTGAACTTTGAATTTATCTAAACTGTCTACGTATCCTGCGAAGGAATAAAGTCGAACGTAGTTCAGAGTTGCAGTTTAAACTCATGCATCAAAGGAGTGACAATGCAATTTTAACTTGTACGTCAAGGAGAATTGTTTTTCTTGCCAACAGTTTAATCTCGTGCTGAGGACTTCACTTTACTGTAAACAGTTTAAACTCGTGCCAAAGAGCCTTCTTTTTAGCATTGCAGACAGTTTATACTCGTATCAAGGAGCCTTCTTTTCAGCTTTGCAGACATTTTACACTCGTGCCAAGGAGCATTCTTTTCATCTTTGTAGACAGTTTACACTCGTGTCAAGGAGACTTCTTTTCATCTTTGCAGATAGTTTACACTCGTGTCAAGAAGCCTTCTTTTTAGCTTTATAGACAATTTACACTCGTGTCAAGGAGTAACAATGCAGTTTACACTCGTGCCAAGGATCCTTCTTTTCATCTTTGCAAATAGTTTACACTCGTGTCAAGGAGTAACAATGCAGTTTACACTCGTGCCAAGGATCCTTCTTTTCATCTTTGCAGACAGTTTACACTCGTGTCAAGGAGCCTTCCATTTAGCTTTGCAGACAGTTTACACTCGTGTCAAGGTGCCTTCTTTTCATCTTTGCACACAGTTTACACTCGTGCCAAGAAGCCTTCTTTTCATCTTTGCACACAGTTTATACTCGTGTCAAGGAGCATTCTTTTTAACTTTGCAAACAGTTTACACTCGTGTCAAAGAGTAACAATGCAGTTTACACTCGTGTCAAGGAGCCTTCTTTTCATCTTTGCAGACAGTTTACACTCGTGTCAAGGAGCCTTCTATTCAGCTTTGCAGAAAGTTTACACTCGTGTCAAGGAGTCTTCTTTTCAGCTTTGTAGACAGTTTACACTCGTGTCAAGGAGCATTCTTTTCACCTTTGCAGACAGTTTACACTCGTGCCAAGAAGCATTCTTTTCATCTTTGTAGATGATTTGCACTCGCGCCTAGGAGCCTTCTTTTCATCTTTGCAGACAGTTTACACTCGTGTCAAGGAGCCTTCTTTTCAGCTTTGCAGACAGTTTACACTCTTCTTTTCATCTTTGTAGACAGTTTACACTCGTGCCAAGGAGCCTTCTTTTCAGCTTTGCAGACAGTTTACCCTCATGCCAATGAATCTTCTTTTCAGCTTTGTAGACAGTTTACACTCGTGTCGAGGAGCCTTCTTTTCATCTTTGCAGATAGTTTACACTCGTGCCGAAGAGCCTTCTTTTCATCTTTGCAGATAGTTTACACCCGTGCCAAGAAGCATTCTTTTTATCTTTGCAGACAGTTTACACTCGTGTCGAGGAGCCTTCTTTTCATCTTTGCAGACAGTTTACACTCATGTCTAGGAGCCTTCTTTTCATCTTTGCAGACAGTTTACACTCGTGCCAATGAGCCTTGTTTTCATCTTTGCAGACAGTTTACACTCATGCCAATGAGCCTTCTTTTCATCTTTGCTGACAATTTACACTTGTGTCAAGGAACCTTCTTTTCATCTTTGCTGACAGTTTACACTCGTGCTAAGGAGCCTTTGCAGACAGTTTACACTCGTGTCAAAGAGCTTTTTTTTTTAGCTTTGCAGAAAGTTTACACTTGTATCAAGGAGTAACAATGCAGTGTAACCTCGTGCGTCTTGGAGGATTTTCGCTTCATACCTTGGAGATAGTTTATACTTGTATCAAGGAGTAACAAAGCAGTTTAACCTCGTGCGTCTTGGAGGATTTTATTTCTTTTATTTCAAGTATTGTCAACAATTGAGGATGACTTTTCATCTTCAAAGGGAATGTTGCCCCTAGTTTGTTTTTTATGGGCAGTGATAACAACGTTCTTTGAATTGACTTTTCTGATGATGACGCCGTCGTCTGTCACTTTTTTAATGCTGACGCTGTCGTCTGCAAATTTTTTGATGCAGACGCCGCCGTCTGCCACTTTTCTTATGCTGACGCCGCCGTCTGCGAATTTTCTGATTTTGACGAAAAGAGATGAAAGGTAGAAATGGTCCCACTGGGCGTGCCAATTTATGAACAATTTTTCTTTGTCGTATATTTCCTAAAAATTGAAAATTACAAGAAAATGAGTTGCACGTAATATAATTACAATAATTTCTCTTGAGCTCTACTTCTATCGATCCACCGTAGGCTCGATGGCCTTTTTGGGCTTGATCTCGATCTAATAAATTCTGATTTACCCGATGGGCATTTTGGGCTGATCTCGGGTTGGTCCCAACTTCGAGGGATTTCTTCCGAGGGCTTCTAGACTTTTCTTCAGATGCCTTTGACTAGATCCAACTTCAGAGGGATTTCTTCAGAGGGCTTCTGGACTTTTCTTCAGAGGCCTTTGATCTTTTGGGAATAGATTTTTGACAGAGTTTATGTATACTTCTATCAGCTTAACTTCCTTCATCAGAGCTTCTACATCTCAACAATCTGTTTTGTTTTCTGCTTCCGTTTTTCCTTTCTTCCCCGCCTCTCGAATTTGGCCCTCTATTTATAATTGAGACGATTAGAATTACTTGACTAATAGGATGCCAAGTGTCACTCTCCGAGAGATAATTCTTAATATAAAAATTAAAATATTTAAATAAAATTTAATTATATATTTTAAATATATAATTATATTTAAGTGTTAATAATATTTTATTATATATTATTTATAATTAATTATAATAATTTCATATTTTTACTTGACATATACACTCTAAAAGTTATAAATAAAGTTATTGTTAATGAGTTTTTTTACTTACCATCCGAGTAACACCTTCTTGACTATTTAAATATAGGGTAAATTATTCTAGTAATACTTGAACTTTTCAAAAAATCCACCTTTCGCACTTGTATTTATTTGTGATTTGAACTGACACTTCAACTATAAAATATCACTTCTTTTACCCTTCCATCCAAAATTTCTGTCATACTTCATTTTCTGTCCAATTTTTAGGGTCATTTTCGTCTTTTTAAATCATTAATATTTTTTAATTATTAAAATTTTATTTTCAGGAATAATTTTGTCATTTCACTTAATTATTAAAAATCTAAAAAATATTTTATTATTACAAAGATTTGATCCTACATCCACACCACTAATTAAACCATGTCTACCCACTATGACAACTATAAATATGTTAATTTATATAAAACTTATATTTTATATTTTAATTACACAAATAATAAATACGCGTTTTATATTCGAATTACGTTTTATATTTTAAATATAAATTATATTAAATATAAACATTCTCAAAAAAAATATTTTCAAATGACACAATTCAAACCAAAGTTTTTGTTGTTGTCACGTTCTTCAAACCTTGCACTGAAGCTCTTCTTCAACCCTTTCGTTTCGAATTCGTCGCAGAACATAAATTAGTGTCAACAATGACATTATATAAAAAATTAATTCATAAATTGATGGTTTAGTTAGTCTCGTGGTTTGAAGAAGGTGACGAACTCGAAACGAAAGAGTTGAAGAAGAGCCTCAGGCAAGGTTTGAAAAAGGTGACAAAAAAATTTTGTTATTTGAATTGTGTCATTTGATAATATTTTTTAAAAAATATTTATATTTAATATAATTTATGTTTAAAATATAAAATATAATTGTAATATAAAATACATATTTATTATTTGTGTAATTACAATATAAAAATAAGTTTTATATAAATTAACATATTTATAGTTGTCTCAGTGGTAGACATGGTTTAGTTAATTGTGTGGCTGTAGGATTAAATCTTTGCAATAACAAAATATTTTTCAGATTTTTAATAATTAAGTAAAATGACAAAATTACCTTTGAAAATAAAGCCTTAATAATTTAAAAATAGTAATGATTTAAAAAGACGAAAATGCCCCTAAAAATTGGACAGAAAATGAAGTATAACAGAAATTTTGGACGAAAAGGCAAAAAAAGTAATATTTTATAGTTGAAGTGTCAATTCAAAGCAAAAATAAATATAAATGCAAAAGTTAAATTTTTGACAAGTTCAAGTATTATTAGAATAATTTATCCTAAAATATATAATTAACAATTATTTAAAATATTATTTATAAACCTTAAATTTATTTTTTAAAAATTGTATAAATTAAATTTTTTTATTATATTTATATATGTTAGCATTAAAAAAACTTATAAAAAAATTAAAAGAATAACATCTTAAAAAAATTGTAATATATGCATTCCGCGGAATGTATACCCATAGTCTTGTATATGTATATATAAGGAATAGAGGGCCCGAAAATGACTTGGGCTCAACTGAACGGATCAAATATTTTCCTCATATATTGGATCTACAAGGCCTGAAAAGAAGTATTTTAAATTAGACCCTAACCCAAAGTTCTCTATCGTTTCATTTGTTTTCTAAAGTCCAATTATTTTGTATTAGGCCCAAAATATGCTTTAGTCAAACCCAATGTCCTTACCAAATATATATAAAAGAAAGACAAATTTGGAACTTTTATTCCAAGTGGGTAGAATAAAAAAACAAAATTGAACGTTACGACTAAAATGCTCAGATGTACCAGTAAGAAAGACTCTGAGATTAAGAGTTTTATTTATAATTTATGTATATAATTATTTAAAATTTATGATTAAATTATTTTATAAAAGATTCGAACGGAAATTAATTCCGACATAAATTAACTTACCTCATACGTCACATTACACGATTCTCATAATATGTCATGTTTAGTACATATTTTGCATTTTAACTAATCCAAAACTAAATTACTTTGAAATTAATCTTTTTCATTATAAATAAGGTTAAAGTTTCGAGACACAATAAATTTTTGTTGTTATTATATACAAATTTGATAAAAAAAAGAAAAAGGAAAATAAGCTCCAAAGACTAATTACATCTGAAAACTAAGGTTCACCAATTTACATGAGATAATTTAGGTATATATATATATATATATATTATATATATATATATATATATATATATCTCTGTGAAGTATGTTCTAGAAACTAAATAAATAATGAAAACCAAAAACTAAGGCAGCTGCAGACCTAAACATGATGCTTATGAGAGAAGAATTTGAAGGGGAAAGAGAGGCTGGCCCATTCTAAATATTGTACTCATTAAATTATCTATAATATATATATATATATATATATATATATATATATATATATATATAAAAGGTTAAATATAGACATTTAACGTGAGCTTTATGTAAGAATAAATGTAAAATTTTTTTTAAATATGAGTTAGATTTTATAGATACAATTCAGACTAAATTTTGTTTAATCGGAATCATGATAACTTTGAATACGAAATGGTCTGACTAACTAAATATATATACACAATACATAATATATATTTACCAAAAAGAAAAGATAGGTTCAAAGTGTAATAAAAGTTGTTGGTGACCTCAAATCTTTAGATATTAGAGAAGCAAATTTTGACTTCAAAGCAAAATGGAGCATAATATGATTTCCACTTAGGAAAAAGTCTAGGAATTTCCATTTGTCAATTCTTCCTTATGTCTATGGAAAACGTGGGAGAAGGGTTAGAAAAAGGAAGAAGAAAAGAAAAGAAAAGGAAAGTTTTCCGAATATTAACAAGATGTTTTTTTAAGTGATACTGTAAAAAGATTTTCAATTTCAAATTAAATTGATCTTTAAAAAAATAAATTTTCATTTTATAACTCTTATTTTAACTAGAAAAACTTGTTGGAATGTGTTTTGGAATTAAGTGTGAAAAAAGATTAATTGCAAATCTCTAACACCAAATAAGTAAAACACACAGTTTCTTAAGATTATTGGCAAAAGTAGGAAAAAGGGGCGAGGATTCAAATTTCTATATATATATATATAAATATAAAGAGAGAGATATGTATATATTATGTATCTAAAGTTAGCTGTGATTCCACTAACTTGAAAACTAAGCAAAGTGCAGTCAGCTAAAAAAAATAATTAATTGAGAAAAAGATTTTTTTTTTTTTTTGGTGAGATGTGAACAATTATTGAATTCAAAATGATGACTTTGTATATATGGAAACATGTCCTCGTATTTATTACTATTATTGGTTTTTAGTGGAATCGTCAAATGTTTTGGAAGTTGAGAAGCCATCATCCACGACAAGGCAATCTATAAAATAATAAAAACCCACCCAAATAGAAAAGATGGATATTGACCGAAGAAATTATTGTACCCATAGAATATAATTTTATTGCAGAATTGGAATACTTTGGACAAATACAAACCAATACTAAAAATATTTTTCAAAATATAATATTCTTCGCATCATCCTTTTGTCATAGAATGCTCTTTCTAGATTAGATTTGATTACCAATTCCATTTTCCACAATACATATATATATATATATATATATATATATATATATAATATATATAGAGAGAGAGAGAGAGAGAGAGGGGGGGGGGGGGGGGGGGAGGGACATCATAAAATAAATAGGTTAGATTCAGGACAACCATGATAGTGTGTCCGATCATCAACCATGTATATATATATATAAAATTAAAATATCAATATTTCTATTCTTGAATTATATATTGTATAATTCTTAATTAGGACTTCAGAAACTCTAACATGTCACATGATGATCTCCAAAAAAAACACAATTACAAACCCCACCAAATATAACTTAATTAATAATAATTTTATAATTTTAAAATATTATATAAATTAATATTTTATATTTATTTATAATTTTATCTTTTTTTTACCTGATAACAAAATTCAGATCATAATCTTACATATTATATTATATATATTCTTTTGAAATGATATAAGATTTGACAGCTCGTCATGTCATCGACTGGCAATCGAAGTATGAACGATTGTAAAGTTACACTACACTTCGATCTAAGGTAGAATACTTCGATCGAAGATACTAAGGAAACAATCATAAACATATGCAATCGTGAACCTCGCACTTCGACATCATCGAAATACACGCCCAAGTTGTAGAATGACGAAGTACCGTATATCCATCACTTTCTTGAAGGATCTTGAATGTTCTATGAAAGATGATTTATCAGGATAACGGGTGTCAAAGTCTAAGATCAATTGGGATTAGTGTCCCTTAATGGTGTGTATGTATTAGTTAATTAAAACACACAACTGACAGGTATCCAGATGATTCACTAATAAAGGGTAAAAATATATTTACCATTAGAAGGTAAAAGAGGTAATTTTTTTTATTATAAATAGAAGGAAGAAAGGAAGGAGAAGGATCTTTTTCTCTTTTTCTTCTCCCCGAAACTTACTTTCTTATTTTCTTTATTTATACTTTTAAAAACTATTTCTCTAACAAAATCATCGGAAGGTCATCTTCGATAACCCACCTTTGTGTGATTTTTCTTTGCAGGTACTCAACCCAGATTTCAACAACATACAAATTCAGAGAAAATTTCTCGATCAGTTTGGTTTCGTTATCGGGAATCAAAAATTAAGAACTTTCTTACCACAAATATCCGATAAAATAGTGAAAGCCAAAATGAGTAATCAAAGGTCATTTCAATCAACATCCAAGGCCGTATCTAAGGCAACCTCAGCTTCAAGACCACAACGATCAAAATCTGATTTAAGAGATTTTTTAAATGAAAAGAAAAATCAAGAACCAGCAATTCCCTTGATGTCAACGCATGTAGCACCAACTTTTGAAGAAATACAACGTTTGCAGTTGGAGGTCGAGAGATTACAAAAGTGTCAGAAGTTGATGGATGATTGGATACATCTACAACAAGAAGCAGTAAACTTGGGTGAGACATTACCTCCCATGGGTTTTCAGGTAATACCACCTACTCACCAGTCGATATACTCACTGATGGCCCAGAGTGCAATGAGGAATCCACCCATACTATCCCATGGATCCAAGAGAGATCCTCGAAACATGATGAATGTAAATCCAGCGTCATATAAGGTGAGGGGTGAAACTTCAAGAGCACCCTAGAGAAGTGAAGTTGGAGAATCACAACAACACATTCATACGAGATTGTCAACCGGTAACTTTCAAAGGTCAAAGACTAAAATGACACCAGAATATTAAATATCAATCGCAAAGTCTTTGCCTAAGTCAACACCAAGGCGGACTTCGCGGCAAAAATCGGTAAAAAAAAGGAGCAGAGATGATTCGAAAGGCCTTTGAAATTGGCCCTTTAAAAAATGGATCAGATATGTTCTCCAAGATACCAATTTGAAGTTACCTCAATTCATTTTATATAATGGGAGAACAAAACCGCAGGAGCATATTTGCAAATATAAATCAGCGATGGGCTTGGTCTCAAGTGACGAAGCTATACTATGTAAACTTTTCCCAATACTTTGACTGAGAAATTTAACATGGTTTACTTCTTTAAAAGCCAACAGTATTGACTCTTGGTATACATTTGAAAAGAAGTTTTTGTGTAAATTCATCACTGCTGGTGAACTTCAAAAAACAAGGGAAGACTTAACAAATGTTAAGCAAAAAGATGATGAATCCCTTTTGGAATATTTGGAAAAGTTTAAAAAGATTTATGATGAAATCGAGGGTTTGAGCCAAGATACGGTTATTACCTGTTTTGAGGGTGGTTTAAAATCTCATGCACTCAAAACGGAGTTTAGACTTTGAAACCCTCGAACCATTGGAGAGATGTTCAAAACGGCAGAGCATGTTGCTTTGGCCATTGAACAGCCTGACCGAAGATTGAATGCGCTAAAAGATGTAGTCGACGTTAATAAGGGTGAAAAGCTCAAGTTCGACTTACGTCTTGATGCGTCAAAAGGAGTTTTTGATAAAGGAAAATCTTTTACTTTGAGAAACAGACCAAATGCCAGAACAAATTTCAACGCTGGCGTGAAGAACCGGAATCAAAAGTCAGAAAAACCATTTGGATTAAATATACCGGTAGAGAATGTGGTCGCAGTTTTGAAAGAAAAATACGGAGTAAAAGATCCACCCCCATTGAACCCACACACTGAAGGAGTGCGGAATCGGAGTAGGTATCGTGACTTCCATCAAAGTTATGGTCACAATACAGAATATTGTTATCAATTAAAGAAGATTATCGAATCTTTGAAGAGGAAAGGTTTGTTGGCGGAGTTCCTAAAGGATGAACCGCAACGGGAGCAACAGTCGTTAAAAGGAAAAGAGAAGGTGATTGATGTAATTCTTAACGAAGCTCCGTCAATGGCACAATTGAAGCGACAGATTCATCTTTTAAAGGAATCTATGTTGCTCCAAAAAGTTTGGAAAAAGAGGATATCATTTCTTTTACAAAGGCGGAGTTAGCACATACAAATGGAAAGAAACTGAATCCAGTAATTTTGGATGTATCAATGACTCATCCAAACTTTCAACAATTTCTGGTACGACGAGTTTTGATAGACTCCAGAGCATCATCAAACATATTGTACTACCAGTGTTTTCGAGATATGGGTTGAGGAGAAGAAATGCTAAGACCTACTTCAATGAAATTAGAAGGATTTACTACTCATAAAGTGCCAACTAAAGGGATCATGGTATTAAATGTGACCTTTGTTGTTGGACTATTGAGTCGAACTGAAGAAGTAGAGTTTTATGTGGTAGACGTACAGTCGGTTTATAATGCGATAATGGGTACACCGACTCAGCTAGCATTCGATATGGTTATTTCAATACCACATCAGCGGATTAATTTCCAACTAAAAAGGGAATTGGAATAGAATTAAGTAATCCAAAGGGGATGGTGGATTATTTAGTTAGATATAAGAAAATTAATCCCGATGCAGAAAGTACTTCGTCTCAAATAGCAATGGTGTATGAGATAGGAGAAACATCGACTCCGATGATAATTCCTGAAGAAGAGATGAATCACCCTCAATCGCTAGAGTATGAAGAAATTATAGTCCACCCGCTATATCCTAAACAAAAGGTTAAAATTGGATGAAGTTTGTTAACAAAAGAAATAGAGCAGCTAAAGGAATTTTAGGTACAACACAAAGACAACTTCGCATGGTGCACTTCGGATATGCCTGGGATCGATTCAAATGTTGTGGAGCACAAGTTAAATATCGATCCCACAATTGTCCCAGTGCAACAGAAACTACGGAGATTTAAAGATGAGAAAGAAATTGCAATAAAAGAAGTTGGAAAACTCCTCCAATCCAAGTTTATCCGTGAAATAGATTACCCATCTTGGTTAGCCAATGTTGTCATGGTTAAGAAAGCCAATGGAAAATGAAGAATGTGTGTGGACTTTACTGATTTAAATAGAGCTTGCCCGAAGGATTGTTATCCGCTCCCAAAAAACAGCTCATTAGTAGATGCAACGTCTGGTTACAAGACCCTCAGTTTTTTAGACGCATTCTCAGGGTATCACCAAATAAAGATGAATGAAGCGGACCAAAGACATAGTTCTTTTCAGGTTGCGGGAAAGATTTTTTTGCTACAATGTCATACCATTCGGATTAAAGAACGCAGGAGCTATGTACCAGAGAATGGTAGACAGAGTTTTTGAGAATTAAATTAAAAGAAATGTCGAAGTGTATGTTGACGATATGGTAATCAAGACTTCGGCAGATAAGTCCCATTTGGAAGATTTAAAGGAAATTTTTGATACTTTGACAAAGTATCAATTGAAGTTGAATCCAAATAAGTGTACGTTCGGAATACACTCAAGGAAGTTTCTCGATTTTATGATGACATAACGAGGGATTGAGGCTAATCCGGAAAAAATTGAAGCACTTGTTAAGATGGTAGAGCCTCGATGTATAAAAGATGTGCAAATGCCGAATGGATGTATTGCATCACTTGGAAGATTCATCTCAAAGTCAGCCGAAAGATGTCTTCCGTTTTGTAAAGTCTTAAGACAGGCTGCAAGAACTTTCACATGGAACGCAGAGTGCAAGGAAGAATGGGAGAATTTGAAGCATTATTTCCAGAATCATCCCCTCCTAAGTTTGCCGAAAATGGGTGAAGTTTTGTACTTATATTTATCGGCATGTAACTTAGCAGTTGCTTCTGTTTTACTTCGGGAGGTTACTTATAAACAACTCCCAGTATACTATGTAATCAAAGTTTTGAATGGACCTAAATCCAGGTACCCTAATATAGAAAAATTAGCTTATTCTTTGGTTGTTACTGTTCAAAAATTGCGAATTTACTTCGCTGCCCACAGAATTGTGGTATACACAAATTCACTACCTAAACAAATTTTTCATAAAATGGACTAATCTGGAAGGATGTTGAAATAATCAATTGAATTGTATGGGTACGATATTAAATTCAAGTCTAACACAACAATCAAAGCACAAGCTTTGATAGATTTTTTTGGTAGAGGCCTCTTTCACAGAAGATGAAGGGCTTGCTATTGTTTCTTATGAAGAACCCCCACCTCGGCAGTTACCGAAATGTTGGACTATGTTTGTTGATGGATCCGTAAACATGCGAGGTGTAGGGATTGAGATAATTATTAAATCCCCAAGCGAAGAACAAGGTAGAATACTCTGATCGAAGATACTAAGCAAACAATCATAAACATATGTAATCGTGAACCTCGCACTTCGACATCATAGAAATACACGCCCAAGTTGTAGAATGACGAAGTACCGTACATCCATCACTTTCTTGAAGGATCTTGAATGTCCTATGAAAGATGATTTATCAAGATAACGAGTGTCAAATTCTAAGATCAACTGGGATTAGTGTCCCTTAATGGTATGTATGTGTCAGTTAATTAAAATACACAACCAACCGATATCCAGATGACTCACTAATTAATAGTAAAAATATATTTATCATTGAAAGGTAAAAGAGACAAATTTTTTATTATAAATAGAAGGAAGAAAGGAAGGAGAATGATCTTTTTCTCTTTTTCTTCTCCCTTAAACCTTTCTTATTTTCTTTATTTATACTTTTAAAAATTACTTTTTTAACAAAATTATCGGAGGGTCATCTTCGATAAGCCACCGTTGTATGACTTTTCTTTGCAGATACTCAACCCAGATTTCAATAACATACAAATTCAGAAAAAATTTCCATATCAATATATATATTAAATAAATAAGTGGAAGTCGGCAACATTTGAAGTGTGAATCCCTTAAAACAAATTAGGATCCAATTGTAGCTGAAAAGTTGGGAGAGCAGAGATATTCCTTTAGTTTTAATATGGAAATATTTGTTCTTTTGCCCTTTTTCTTCTATCATTTCGCATGATTGAAGGGACGGACAACTTGCATGCAAAGTAAACTAAATAATATATATATATATATATATATATATATATTTATATTTATGCCATTTTGAGTTATGGCCATTATATATATACACACATATGAACCAGTTCTGCATGCTCCATACTTTTGGAATTTTATGTGTCCAAACTTTTCCTTTATTATATATATATATATATATATATATGAAGAAGAAAAAGGAAATCATGACGAAAAACGCATAATTTAAAAAAAAAAATTCAAAAAATCATGGTCATCATCGATGTGGACTTGAGACTTATCGACGAATAAACTAAAGTTAGAACATGCCATCCCACCAGTCATAGTTCCGCATTTTTTGTTGAGACAGCCGAATCCCGTCGGTGTCCCCAACCAAAATTGCGTGGATTCTCCGGCGAATGCCGCCGCCGGAATAATACCCACCACTGCTTTCGCCATCTTTTCTTTATATACTCCAAATGCAATATTTTAAAATATGTGTTATATAATATATATAAACTTTGTATAAGACAAGAATTAAAGATGTCATTCCATATATGTATGGGTTGGGATAGCTCCTTTTTGGCATTATTTTACATAAACGCGTTATTGTTTTAGAGGAAAAAAAGGGATATAAAAATGTTTTGTTTGCAATGTTGAAACATGTATTAATTAAGATGTTAAAGAGATATTCAAATTTTTTTATTTGTCATATTAGGATCGGTCATATGAAAATCAAATTTGAAGCAAATTTTTTAATGTATTTTCATGTTACAATATACTATCTCATCGCGAGCATATATTTTAACGCTATTGTTTATTTTAAAGTAAGTTTCAAGAATCTAAAAATATATTTTTATAATATTTATTGTTCATCTAGTATCTAGAGTTATGATAATTCCGACTAATCCAAATTTTACTTAAGTTACATGACAGAGTTCAATTTTTATTTAAAATAAAGCATAACTCTAACTCTTGAAAATTTCCAATCTTATATAATATTTATAATCTATTTTCTTATTATGTGAAGCTAATAGCTTCACATTATGTTACAACAAAAACATCAATTTTAATATTTGTTTTGTAAAATTTATGAAATTTTGTTGTTATATATATATATATATATATATATTATGAGCGTGTGTGATACCACATCCTATATCGACAAGTGAAGTAAGTATGTAATAATATATAATTATGAGTTTGATAATACTAAATAGTTGATTATAGTATTATCAGATCTATAATTGCAGTACGAGTCCGAGAGTTTTAGGTCGTGTGTGGACTGATATGTTAAGTCGTGCCTGTCATAAATTATATATATATGTTTTCATATGAATGATTGACCATGATTTGGACAAAAAGGGCAAAAGAAAAAAAAGAGGTTGGCGTAGAGAAAAAGAAACACCGTTTCCTTTTCCTTATGGGAAGTTCACATACGTTGAAACGCTTATTTCTTTTCTGTTTTTTTTCCGTCTCACTCGGTTGGCTTCTACCACTTGTTAATCTCAATTCTCAACCAATGCCTTATTATTTCTCCGAGTGTGCATTGAATTTTTCTTTTTAAATAAAAATTGTAGGTATATATATATATATATATGGTGAATAATTTTTTTTAATATAAATTTCAAAATTATCAATTAATTTAAATTTAATTTAATATATATGTTATCAAACTCAGTGCAGCGTCATATGGGAAATTGGATTGTGACAATATATAAAATATATATAAAATTTTTAATTAAAATTGATTTAGACAAAATTTCTAAATGAAGGTGGGAAAGAAAATCTACCGCCTCTTTAATATAAATTATGTATATATAATAATATTATTAAATGGTAAGCGGATCCCCCGTCCTTCTTTTCTTTATTTATTTATTTTTTAACTAATTAAGACAAAAAGATAATAAAAACAAAATAATAATAAAAATTTAGTAAGTAGTACAAAGTAGTTGTCGGCCGGGGACGGGGACGAACCACTACTGTTTTAATTGTATTTAAATGGTTTCTTAGCTGTTGTATTATGAAGAAAATCTGGCATCTCAGGAACTGTTTTTTTTTTTAAATAAAAATATTTGGTCTGTGATTTTTAAGGAAATCCTTGTCTTTACAACAATTAATGGGATTTGTAGTTTTATGAAGACCGTGGATTTTGAACCAATTGTTTTCTGTTCGGCAGCTCATTTTGTCTGCCGCTTGTAATACCTTTAACCATATATTTATACATACATACACACACACACACACACACATATATATATATATATATATATATATATATATGTATGTATGTATAATCTTTTTAATTATTTTGTGAACTAATAAATTGGATATGTGTCAATTCTTCACCCACGGAGTCATGAATGCATGGCCCTTTTTATTTTCATTCAAATTATATTTTAAAATTTAATTTTTAATTGTATATTTGTGTAAAATTCTAGGTCTAAATTTAGTTAATATAATTATTGAAAGGAGACTCTCTCACAAATATATATATATATATATATATATATTTAAATTCATATGCTTGGAATGGACGTTACAGTGAGGAGGTAATGATGCGGCAAATGGATGGAAACCAACTTAATTATGTTGGTAAAAAAATCAGCTTTCGATCTAATTGATTTCATCACAGATTTCGATCTAATTAATTAATTACTTTTTTTTATTTTTCCTTTTAACCTATAATATAATGAAAACACAAAGATTATTAATTTGATTGGAATTTTGTTCTCTTGATTTTTTAATTCTCGATCTTAATTAAAAAAAAAGAAAAAAGGACAAAATTGTGGAAGATTGCAAATTGTGGTTTTGGCGAGGAATATCTTAACAAATAAACAAAGACTACTACATATAATATTACATTATATTTATTATTATATACGAAATCAAATCCCAAATATCTCCACTTGTTTGTTTTACGTATTTAATTAATCTTTTTCTTTAGACTTTTCCATATTTCATAATCTTAAATCTAAATATAATCTTTTTCTTTTCTTTTTTAATTTTAACTTTAGAATTATCTATAATTGTATATTAAGATTATATAAAATTTAATTCTGACCAATCAAACTATGACCCTATATATATATATATATATATATATAAAGAAAGAGAATCCGGCATTCTAGTTGGCAACAAAAAAAAGAGATACATATTATATATTATGTATGGAAGAAGAATCCTCCACTAGTCAAATTACTGTGTCTTTGAATTTAATCCTCAATAAATAAATAAATAAATAAATAAATATATATATATATATATATATATATTCAATCCAATGGCTATGATTTTCCTTCTTGTTTCTCTCACCGAGTCTTATCCTAACCGAGTTAACCCAAAAACCAAAACAACTTTATTTTTGTTTTCTTTTTTTTATTCTAGAAACAAAAATTTAAAATATCCTCGACCGTGATTGACTCCCACTCCACATTATTTAAAAACATATCATACACGTTCCATTTCCATTTTTCTTAAAATCAAATTAATTGTGAAATTTTGTTAAATAATAATAAAAATTGTAACCGTCTGATTTTTAGTCTTCCGCTTTAAAACCAAAATTTGTTAAAAAGAAAAAGACCTAATTAAATCTGGTCCTTCCAATCTATTTTGTCAACCAAAAATAAATAAATAAATAAAAAGTTTCAAAAATCTAGAATACAACGGACACGTTCAAGAAAAACGAGAAACGTATTCAGAAAAAGACGAGACGTCCGTGACGTGGTCCCCACAAGTATTCCCGCCCACGCTCCCCTCGCCGTCACCATCATCATTTTTTTTTTTGCTCTCTCTCTCCATTATTGTCTCACTATATAATCCTTCCCCTCTTCCTCTGCCCCATCTCGTCTTACCTTTTATTTTATTTTATTTTATTCAACCCTTTGCTTTATTCTACGGACGTCCGTTCTATCTCCGACGATCGTTTTCTGCCATTTTTTTTTTTCTTTTGGTGGTGATTAAATCTATATATTGGAATGGAGGAGTTGAGCAGCAGCCGGAAGCGAGTCCGTGATGAGTTGGAGGAATCGAGGTTTGACTCGCCGGAGGTGAAGAGGATAAAAGAGGACTTGTTGGAAAATTTCGATGATACTGAGTTTTTCACAGCGAGTCACGAGCTGGACTCGTTTATGAAGAGCTTCGAGGAGGAGATTTCCTCCGCTGGATCGACCGTACAGGAGGAATCGGCTGCCGCGGCAGCGGTTGTGGATTTGACATATGAGTCAGGTGAGTCTCGGCCGGAGTTAGGTTATCTTTTGGAAGCTTCTGATGATGAGTTAGGAATTCCTCCTTCGACGAGTGATGTGGAGAAGGATGAGTTGGTTCGAGTCGCTTCTGACTCGACCGAACTCAGTGACGAGTTATGGAAGTATGATGAAGGAATAACTAATTTTGATGCGTTCGAGTACGGAATCGGTGATGGTGGAAGTTATTATAACAATATTGGTGGTGGTGGTGGTGGGGAATATGTGGCGTTGGATGGATTATTTGATTATTCGGATGGAGGTTTCGGATCATCCGATTACTTATGGAGACCCGAAACTTTACCTGCAAAATAATTAGGACACAGGGACTAAAACATTAAATATTGTAAAATTATTTTTTTTTTTTTTGGTAATTTTATATTCTAAAAGGAAGAAATTATTTGCAGTAGGATGACAGAGTGGGTTTTGATCAATTTCTCAAAATTTTGGACGTTACTGCCATTTTCTAAGTAACCAAATCAGAGAGGATTTTTGGCTACCAAAATTGTTGACTTTTATCCCATTTCCTCCAGTAATTTTGAACG
Source organism: Asclepias syriaca (assembly GCA_027405835.1). Lineage (NCBI taxonomy): Eukaryota > Viridiplantae > Streptophyta > Magnoliopsida > Gentianales > Apocynaceae > Asclepias > Asclepias syriaca. The sequence continues at coordinate 16,668,520 of CM049932.1, forward strand.
CCATATTCGAGATTTGCCATACTAATTAATCCAAGAGTAATATGATAGCAAAATTCTAAATTTAGAATACAAAGACTAATCTAAATTCTAAATTTAGTAATAATGAGTTCGCACATTTCAATTTTGAAATGATATTTGAAAATGATATTACAAGAGAGAAAGGAAAAAAAAGTATTTGAAAATCTGGTGGGGATCGAATTTAGCTTTTTTTTTTTTTTTCTTTTTGGCAATGTAAAAAAGCTGGAATCTTATAATATTCCGATATTTCCAATTATTTTGTTCTGTGAACCTTATTTTTACGTTCAGCTTTAATATTAAAAGAAAAGAAAAATGGAAAGGAAAAGAAAAAAGTAGAGAGGGCGGAGAGATTCAGGGGAAAAGATTAAATGGGACAAAGTAAAAGTGGTAGTAATAATATCTTTAGAAAAAGTAAGCTAAAATAAAAAACATCGACTAGGAGGACTAGGAGGTTTCTTAATATAGAAACCTTTGCTAAAAAAACAAATTTAAAAATAAAAATAAAAATTGAAAAGTAATGTATACTTTTGATTAAAAGTGAAAATTGAAGCAGACTTTTCCTTTTTCTTTAGGTACCTATGATCAACAAGGTGTTATGGTCTCTTTGAATTTTCATCCAAAACATTGTTGAAAAACTGATTTATTGGAAGGCAAATTTGTTTTTCTTTTTTTCTTTCTTTATAAAAAATATTATGTTATTATATAACGTTTAAAATTAAATATATAAAGAGATAAATTATTTTAATAACACTTAGAAATATTTATAGAAATATACAAAAAAAAAAATTCTCTCAAACCCTAACTCTATTTTCTTCTTCTTTTTTTTTTTTTCAATAGCAGCCGCGGCCTCCTCCTCTCTTCTCTTCTCATTTTCTCTTCCTTGTTGTTTCCTTATACGTAGTCGAGCTCCTCATCAGTCAAGGGAGAATTTTAGCTCCGGTTAAAAAAATTTCCTTAGTCGGAACCCGTTTGTTATTTTCTATTTTCTTTTCTTTCTTTCGTCTTTTCTTTTAATGTCTTTTAGATTTGTTTTGTTTTGTATTGTTTTTTAGCTTTTTGTATTGTATTTTATACTTATTTATTTGGTTTTTTTAGTATCTTTTACATCTCATATGCAAAGTTTTATACTGATATTTAAATATCAGTTTTTTTTTTCTTCTTCTTGTAGAAGAATTTTTTTTAAAATTTCAAACTAAATCTGACCATTTGTTATTTGTATTCTATATTCTTTTTAGGTATTATATCAAATCTTTGATGTGTCCATAATGGAATAGACTACCGTTGAAAAAAGTAGATAAAATCAAACATTCCTCACATACTAAGATCGCAAATATCAATTTGAAGACTGGAAATTTAGATAAGATTTCTGTTAATTTTTTTTTTTGTATTATTATTCATATTTACATTTTTTTTACCTAAAGTTTTTATGTTGAGTATGTTTTAATATCATTTGTGTAATTTTAAGTAATAAAAAAATTAATTTAATAAGTAATGAAACATTTCATAGTGTTAGATAATCACGTTACGTTCTAACATAATGGAGTGGGTATGAAGAGGTACGTGTGAAATTAAAATTTGTGGAGTTCTTGTGAAAAAATTAATGTGAGACCTAAAAAAAGATGGCCTAACCTCTCCCCTCTCCATAAAAAGGGATGTTAATTTGGTAAATACCCACTTTGACGAAATTAAGAACAAATTATATATATATCTATATTGGTGGTGGTGGTGGGAAGAAAGTCTAATTTTCCATCCTTGTTGTAGTTGTAGTAGTAAATGGATTTGACAAATTGGTATTGTCATTGATTGATTAATTAGGTTAAAATTTTATGGCAAAAACTAGTTGTATCCATTGCGGAATTTCTTGTCATGCCTTTATTAAGAAAATTTATTGCATTACCAACTCTTTTTTATATTTTAAAGTATTAGTTTAATTACCGCAATTTCTTTCCTATACTAATTTTGAGTTTAAATTGTTTTAACCTTTACTCGAATTTTTTTTTTTTGCTTAACTCTTATATAACAGCGAATATGAGTATGGAGCCGATTTACAAAAACTTCACAATGGAGGGTTTCTATAAATATATATATATATAAAAACATGGACAAAAACTTGGGAACTAGTCACGTGTGTTGTGGCGAAGATGTGCCAAATTTATAAGAAAAACAGGTAGAGATGGACCGTTACTTGAGATTTAATATGGGCCTAATTATTGGAGAATGAGTTGGCCATTTTATCAAACTATGACCCATTGGATTATTGGACGCCGGTAATAAAAATTAAAACCAACCACCACTACATCCTCATTTTCTCACCTTACTCAACTACTCAAATCATTATATAACACATGTTGATTTAAACAAAAAGTGTTTGTGAACGGCCAATAACGCGCGTCAAGGGCAAAAATGTCATTAACCTCAAAATTAACCACCCAGTGCTTCGTTGATGCAATGAATCCATGATTATTGACCATAAGTTAACGATCAACGCAAAAAGTGGACTTTATGACCCCACTACCTCAATCGTGGATTTTCTCTCCCATGAACTCCACGATTTAAGTCCATTTTCTATAATGGCAAGACGCGAGTTAGCTCGTTGCTATAACGGCAAACCCACAAACTTACATCCATCACTGAACTTCCTCGGGAAAAGGCCTAAAAAAAGGAAGCAAGTAGGAGGTAACATCTATTCAATTCCATATATCCTCGATTACCTATTAAATTTCAAACTGACTTGATCGTCGGAGGGTTTATGGGAAATCTATCTCCCCATCGAACTTCCTCTGTTTTGCAGGTATTCCTTACTTCGAGAATTCGGGAAATATTCAGCATATCTTGACAGATCGTCCGAGATTCAAGATATATCAATCCTTTACTTCGATATATATTCGACTCCCGTTCAATATAAATTCATCTTTTTAGCCTTTAAATTATCTAAACCAATTTTTGACGAATCAGTTTGGTTCTCCATGAATAAGATCTCGAGTTTGAATCTTTTCTATAAAAAAAATAGATGTAGAGAGAGCTTCCCCTAATCGAAGATCCAGTGCAGATCCAAAGTGACTAACAAACACGGATAAATTATTTAAAAAAATTACATCAATCACTAACACTGCTGGATGGTTTTAAATGAAATAAGCTTAGTTCTTTCATCTTCAAGATTTTGAGTTTGAACCTTGATTATTTGTGATAAATCTCCTTTTGTTTTGTTTTGTTTTGTTTTTTTTTTTGTTTTTAAAGTTGATATTCATTAATAAAAAGAAACATTACACATAAATTAATGAATAATCAGTAATATTGATTCAAAAACAACTCCAATGTTGTAGGTGGGTTTGTAAGAAACTCTCGTAGTTTAAGTGATGTGAAAAGCTTAATCTTTTAACTCATAAATTCAATTGTTTAAAATTTAGGGTATTTTGATCATGACTTATCATTTACATCATTTTGCAAGGAGAATTAAGTTCATTTTCTTTTTTCAACAACATTCTTTTCGATTTTGGGTGAATTATAAACCTAAAAATAGTCTAGGCAAAAAGATACAAATGGAAGAAAAAACATAAGTTTAGACTGAATATAAATGTTAATTTTTCTAAAATAAAATAGACAATAATAGTAAAAAAAATCCAACTTTTGCGCCTATTTATTTTTGCTTTGAACTATAAAATATCATCTCATTTGCTCTTCCGTCCAAAATTTCCATCAAGACTTCATTTTTCATCCAATTTTTAGGGATGAACATTTTTTAATTATTATCATTTTATTTTTAAGGGTAATTTTGTCATTTCACTTTATTATTAAAAATCTGAAAATATTTTTTTTTATTGTCAAGGGTTTGATCCTGCAACCACAAGCATAACTAAACTATATCTAACCACTGAAATAACTAAAAATATATAAATTTTTTGGAACTTATATTTTATATTGTAATTATAAAAATAATAAATACGCATTTTATACTGCTATTACATTTTATATTTTAAATATAAATAATATTAAATATAAACATTCTCAAAAAAATATTATCAAATGACACAATTTAAACCAAGTTTTGTTGTTGTCACCTTCCTCAAACCTTGCATTGAAGTTATTCTTCAACTCTTTTGTTTCGAATTCGTGGATAACATAAATTTCGATGTGTTTTTTTATAAAATGTCATTGCTGACACTAATAATGTAATAATGTCATTGTAAAAAAAATTTAAAATTTGTATTTTGCAACAAATTCAAAGTTAAAAAAAATTCAAGATTTGAGGAAGAGAATGGCTATGAAGACATGGTTTAAATTGTGTTGTTTGGATAATATTTTTCAAAATCTTTATATTTAATATAATTTTCAAATAATATAAATTTTTGTATTTGTCCAAATGGTAAATATTTATTTATTGTTTATACGGTTGTAGTTCAAATTTAGGGGTTCACAAATATAATTACGTTAAATTTATTTTGACATCATCTAGTATGCAACATAAAACATAAGTTCCATATAAATTAATATGTTAATAGTTGTTCAGTTGATTAATACAATTTTGTCATTTGTGTGGTTGAGGGATCGAATCCTTCCAATTTAAAAAAAAAATTAGATTTTTTAAAATTTTATGAAAAGACAAAATTACTCTTAAAAATAAAACTTTAATAATTTTAAAATACGAAAATACCCCTATGAATTAGATGAAAAATGAAGTCTGACGAAAATTTTGAACGAAATGACAAATTGAGTGATATTTTATAGTTCAAGTGTCAATTCAGGAAATAAAAAATATAAGTTTTAACAAATTAGTAAGCGAACTCTTAAATATTTTCTCATGAAATGATTGAAGGTTTGAAATTTCTCTAAAGCGGAAAACTCCATGTTAAAAGTTGTGGATGAGCTCACTAACTTAATCGAATGAAACCCAGAAAAAACAAGAAGAACAAGAGGGCTTGAAACGATGTAATGGAGAGAAAATATTTAGGGTTTTTTTTTCTTGATTTCGTGGGATAAATATTATTGTATAATGTATGAAGTGGTATAATTTCATATTATAAAAACTATCCCTTCATTAAATTGTCGGGAGTTAATTAAATTCGGTTGCATTTGCAATAAGAAACCATTTCTTTAAAACATAAACCTAATCATAATAAATTACGAAATCGCCCACTTTGACCCCCAAAAAAATAAAAATAAAATGTGAAAAAAAACATTAACTAAATTTGTTGAATGACCTAAAAGATTAGGTCTGGCTGGAAATTACTTTTCTAATGCCATTTGGAGAAGAATATAACTTTTTTCATGTGCAAAAAAAAAATTAAAAAAATTAAAAAAATTAATGATAAATAATATATATTAACATAAAATAAATAAATAAATTATTTTGTGAAGTTGAATAAAATATAATAACTGGTTGACTACCGCCACACATTGACTATATTCTTTTCTCTTCTTTAAGAATTTTGGCATGCCGCGTTCTTTTAATTTAGAAATATATATCGGTAGCTTTCGTGGAAATTATAAAACAATAAAATAAATTAATTTATTACATATTTCCCGATTCATATACGGACAAATAGACGACAAAACATGTATAGAATTATTAAACTAATTTTTCTCTAACATAATATTATGTTATAGATTCATATATTATTAATGTAATTACTTTATTAATTGAATACTGCAACAATTCACCCGTGTGATATTCTCTTTTCTTAACCCCAAAAACAAAAAGCCAAATTTATTCTTAAAATTGAAAAATTTTGTTCATGTTTCACCTACATTAATTCTTAAAAACAAAATAAAACAAATCTCTCTCTTTTTTTTTTCTTCTACCCAAAATATAATGAAATATGGAAAAACAGAAAATTTATGATCTCCATTAACGTTATTTCATCAAATTACAGAAAAGAAAAAAAAAGGGTTTATGCGTTATAAATCAGGTACCACATTAAGATCAAGAACAGCATTTTGTTCTAAACTTTCTTCATCACAATCTTTCTTCTTCTCAACCTTAAACCCATCGAAATCTTCTCGTACAAAACTCGGATTCCACGCTCTCGGTCCAACCATCGTCGACTCCCGCCGCCTCTCTTCTCCTTTCTCGAAATACTCAACCGCCACGCGAATTCTCTTCAGGATCTCAAAGAACTCCTCCACTTCCACGTCATCGTCACCGCCTTCAACAGCCGCCTTCTTCTTCCTCTTCTTCTTCTCATCATCGGATCCGATCTTCTTCTTCTTCTTATGATCAATTAATTCTTTGTCCTCTAAACGCTTCCTTTTCTCCAAATCCATGAAACTAAAACCCGGCGGCGGTATCCGGTTTTCCGGCAAGAAGATGGGCCAGCTAGCTAGTGCGAGGAAAATATAAGGCAAAGGTAGGAATGGTGGCGTGACATGTCGTATACGAATCCGCTGAATTTTAATTAAAACTACCGTGTAAGTCTTTTAATAGAGAAAGAAAGAAAGAAAAGAATAGACGGCACTGTAGTGTGACGTAGCTTGAATGACGTCATCAGTGTGACGTGAGATTACGTAATATTTGTTTAAACCAAGAAATAAAGAAAAAAAGGGAACATTTGCTGCTGTACCACGAAAACAGCTGTTGGTACAAGATAAAATTTGGGTGGCTGGCTCTCAACTCGGTTGGCTTTTGTTGACGGGGCACAAAAATATTATATAATTTTAATAATAATTTTATTTATGATTTAAAAAAAAAAAGTTAAAAATGTCTAAAATAATTTAAAATAATTCTATTTTGATTAAGATATAACCTGTGACCTTTTCTTAATAACTCTTGTAAGAAGGCAGATTGAGCTTGTGGAATTTTCACAACAAAAAGGAGATGGAATGAAGGACTTGATTGATAAATAAAGTATTAACAAATTAGGTACACAAATTTTTCTTGTATTGTGTTCAAGTCCTTTCTATCATTAAAAAGTTAACAAAGTTGATTAAAACTATTTATAACCAAACAAATATTCTTGTAAATACAATTATTAATTCATAGACCAAATGACTCCTTAAGTACAAGTCTTTATCTCAATTATTACATTCTTGCTTATTATTATTATTATTTTGTAATATTGCTTATTATATATATATATATATATATTTGATAAAAAGGAGGAAATTAACATTTAAATGAGCAAGTCAGTTACATCATTATCTTCCGACCAGGGAAGATTACATTTGCTGATTTTTCTGGTATACATGTTACCATCCAAATCATTATTGAAAGCAGTAAGAGTGAAAGTAGGAGGGTTGTGAAAGACAGTAAAACTGATATTTTCCGGTAGTCTGGGCTTTGAGAGGAGATCCGCAACAGCATTTGATTCGCGATATACATGCTTAATTTGGTAGTTCTCCAGTTGATTCAGAAGCAATTTGCAATCATGAATCATATTGCTTAAGTTAGGTGCTGAGATTCCTTGAGTTATACCTTTGACCAATATTTGAGAATCGGTTTGTATTTGAAGCTTTTTCATGTTGTTGGCCAGTGCCAAATCTACCACATGTTTGAGTGCCCATACTTCAGCTTGATTGCTCGATGAACAGTAGAAGTTTACTATAAAGCCCATTAACCATTTACCTATATGATCTCGGAAGATGCCACAACTGCCTCCTTGTTTAGTTGAAGGTAAGTACGAGCCATCAATATTAATGGAAATGTAAGGATCTATTGGTGGGTGCCATTTAATATAAGTAGATTCTTGACAGCTGCTAGAGGAGGGGGTTACTAAGGCTGTTAAATTAATGAAATCAGATGCAAGACTGAGTAAATGATGGAGGGAAGGTGGAATGGTTGACTCATGACGGATTTGCCTACGATTCCTACTCTTCCAAAGGTTCCAGCAGGAGAAGGCAAATAGAGTGTTCCATGGAATGTTGATGAAGAAAATGGTTTTGTTGTTAAGATTTGAATGTAGCCAATTCTGTAGGGAAGAATCATTAAGGAGGCTCTCTAGGGTGGCTACGTCTATATGAGGGATGAATTGATTCCAAACTACTGTGGCCAGAGGGCAGCATTTGAGAATGTGAATTGTGCTTTCATTTGTATTATGGCATAAGAGGCAATTAGGCTCAATATTCATGCCTCTGTTGTATAGGAGCAAATTAGTTTTGATTTTGTTGTGCCAACACAGCCACAAAAAGTGGTTGATTTTGTTTGGAACTTTCGTTTTCCAAAGCCAATTAAGGTTGTCAGATGCAGGTGTGTAATTGAGATTTCTTAGTGCTTGATAGCAAGAAGAGACAGAAAAAGAAGATTTGGTATTGATATTCCAGCAGATTTTGTCTTGATGGTCTTGGTTTCTAGGAAAATAGGTATCACTTATTTGTGCTTTGAGATGATTAGGCAATGGATAAGAAATTTTGTCCAGGATCCAACATCCCTTATCTCTGACATCTTTGAGGGTAGTGAGAGAATCAGATTTATTTAGAGGACCATTAAGGATTGTGGCTAGGGGATGATTGAGTGTATTAATCCAGGGATCAAGCCAAAATCTAATAGTAGATCCATCTCCAATTACCCATTTTGTAAACTGAAGCATTGTTTTCCATCCAAGGAGAAGCTTTTTCCAGAGAAAGGAGCTCTTTTAGTTTGGGAAAGGAGGTATGAAAGGATTAATACTATGTGATGACGTACTTAAGTACTTGGCTTGAAGGATTTGCTGCCAGATTGGTTTATCAGATAAGGTAAGGAAACGCCAGGCTAGGGAGCTGAGAAGCGAAAGATTTTAAAGTTTGGTATCCCTAATTTGAAGGCCTCCTAATTTTTTTGGGAAGGGTGACTATTTTCCAGTTGACCAGATGTAATTTCCTGGATTCAACAGAAGAACCCCAGACAAAATCTCTCAAGGCTTTGTTAATGGTGTTAATGGTTTTGACTGGAAAGGCATAACATTGCATGATATGCACCGGGATTGATGAGAGAACATATTTGACTAGAGTGACACGTCCAGCCATGGTGAGTGTTTTAATTTTCCAATTTGAAAGTTTGGATTTGAGGTTTGAGAGAATCAGGGTATAATCAGAAAATTTAGGTTCGGCAAGTGTAAGGGGAAAACCTAAGTATTTTCCTAGGCAGTTTGTTTGGTTGATCTTGAGAGTGTTGGATATGTTGGTGTGGATGTCAATTGGGCAGTTGTCAGAGAAGAAGATTTTAGATTTGGTGTAGTTTATGTGCAGTCCACTATGATGAGTGAAGTCTTCAATGACATTTAATATTGATCTAGTATTTGAAGCTGAAGCTGAAGCTGAAGCGAAGAGAAAAACATCGTCAGCAAATAAGGTGTGAGATATGAAAGGGCATGTATTCGTAATGGGGATTGGGTGCCATTTATTGTTGGATACTTGATTATGTATGAGGAGAGACAAAAATTCCATACCTAGAATAAACAAGTAAGGAGAGAGTGGATCCCCCTGTCTAACTCCTCTAGAAGGTTGGAAGAAGTTAGTAGGTTGACCGTTAATTAGAATGGCTAACTGAGAAGTGGCAAGACATGATAGTATGATTCTAATTATTTTAGTCGGAATGTTGATTGCATGAAGCATGCTTTTAATGAAATGCCATTCTATTTTGTCGAATGCTTTTTCTAGATCTAATTTAATAGCCATGAGAGGAGTACGAGATTGATGGTTTCAGAAACAGTTAAGAGTTTCCTGGACAATAATATAGTTATCAGAAGCTCTTCTATTAGGTAGGAAACTGTTTTGAAGGGGTCTATAATTTTGCTGAGGAATGGTCTTAGTCGATTAACTAGGATTTTAGAGAAGACTTTATATATGGTATTGCACAGACTTATAGGTCTGTAATGATGGATGGTTTCCGGGTGAGTGATTTTAGGGATTAGGCAAATGTATGTTTGGTTGATTGAAGGGGGAATGGATTCAGTTGAGAAGATTTCATTGAACAGATTTTGAATTGCGGGCAAAGTGTTAGACAAATATTTTTTGAAGAAGAAAGGGTGCACTCCATCAGGACCTGGAGCTTTGAATGGTTTAAAGGATTTGATCGAGGAAACTATTTCCTTGACAGAAATGGCAAGATTTAGAGTTTGTTGATCGTCAATGGTTAAAGCAAGGTGGTGAATAGGAAGGTTTGGAAAAAGATTACAGAAGTATTTCTCAGTGGTGAAGCAACTTCGGAAATGCTTTTCAATGTGATTGTGGAGGAGACAAGTGTTCTCGAGCCAGTTTCCTACACTATCCCTAAGGCTTAAAATGGTGTTTCTTCTTCTCCTTTTAATAGTTGTGGTGTGGAAGAAGGAGGTATTTGCATCCCCGTGATTAAGCCAAGTGACTCTAGATTTGGTGGCCCAAAACTGTTTTTCACGAATTAGAATGGTGTTTAAGTCATTTTGAAGTTTTTTCTCCAGAAGGAAAAGATTATTATTTTGCTGAAGGTGAAGAAGGGATTGAATTCCTATGAGTCTAGACAGAAGATGACGTTTTTGGTGAAAGATGTTGCCAAAGGTGAAATTATTCCAGTCCTTCATGGCAATAGTGAAGGTTTTTAAGGACTGGATAAAATTGAGTGAGGAGGGAGGCCAAGAGGAATGAACAAGACTATCAAAACATGGATGAGTTAACCACATTGGTTCCATTCTAAACGGTTTGTTACTGTTAGAGCGGGAGGAGGGGTTTGTATTAAGGATAAGAGGGCAGTGATCAGAATAGGTTCTTGGTAAGTGAGGAACCGAGGCTCTAGGAAAGTGGTTGACCCAGGTAGGGTTAGCTAAAAACCTGTTTAGCCTTTCTGCAATAAAGCTATCGTTTTTCCTACGATTTGTCCAAGTGAATTTGGGACCAACAAACCCTAGGTCTATCAAATTACAGTTACTTAGTACATTGTTAAACTTTAATAGACGATTGGGGTTGGGCGAAATGCCTCCAAACTTCTCAGATGTTGAGGTTATTTCGTTGAAGTCGCCTAAGACTAGCCACGGGTTTGAGCAATTACGAGCAAATTGTTCTAAGTTGTTCCAAAGTGCTTGTTTAAAGGAGAGATAGGGTTTAGAATACACAGATGTGAGAAAAAAGGAGAATGGAGGAGAGGGTACCTTGATGCTGAGATAAATTTCTTGGGATGTTAGCACCAGCGGTTGAACTGTAGCTTGATCGTTCCATAGTATGGAAATTCCTTCGGAGAATCCATCTGCATCTACATTGGCAGAGTGCTGATAATTGAACTGTGCCAGGATGTTATCAGCTTCCTCACCTTTTGCTTTAGTCTCGGTTAGTACAACTAGAGAGGGCTTATGATAGTTTAGGAGTTCCCGAAAGTGAGTTTTAAATCCTCCATTACGGATCCCTCTACAGTTCCATAGAAGAAATATCATTAGGGGAGAGCTTGAGGGGTGTTCGTCTGCTAGCAGGTAATTGTTCCACTGTACCAGCAGGTTCAGGTGTGGCTCCGTTATCATTGCATGGAGTGTCAGATATTGCTTCTGCTGAGTTTCCTGGCTCATTGAAGTCGTAGCATTGTTGCATGTCGGGGGAGGTTCGTTATTGATCGCTGCATTTGAAGGATTGCTCGTTCTCGGCAGAATGATCACCGAGTATTTGTTCTCCATCAGGTTTAGGTTCGGCTGGGAGCTGCGTAGTACAAAGGACAGTTTGGAGACAGTCGGGTGATAGGAGAAGATGTAGATTTTTTTAGCCTCCTGCAAGTAGTTGATGGCCAAAAAGTCGTTTCTTATTGTTCGAAATAATATTGAGGGCTCGTATTCTATTACTGGTTCGGTGAAGAGGTCCTCCGGTAGTAGATTGGTCATCTGTTGATCTACGGTCGTGTCCAGTGTTGGATTGTTCAGTGTGTTGTCCGGTGTTGCCTCTGGTGCTGCTAGCGTTTCTTCGGTTAGTTCGACGATGTGGTTCAACATTGTCCAGTTTTCGGCTTGGATTGTCTGATTGTTGGCAGAGGTTGGGTAGATTGGTGCATTTGTCGTTCCTACACTCTGGAGAGTTGCTACTGTTGTCGGCAGGATGTTGTAAGGATCCATTATGACAAGGGTTGGGATGGCTGTCAGGGTTTGATATGTCCATAGATACTGAGCCCATAGGTGTAGTTGGGCTGTCAAAGGCCATTGGAATTGGCCCCAGATCCATTTCGATTGGTAGTAGCCATGAATTGGGTAGTGAGTGCTCGGGTATCCAGGGGCTGTTATCGGACTGAGCTGCATGTTGGCCGTCGGCGGGTGTGGATACACCAGTTGGTAGGTGATGTTGCTCATTTCGATCGTGATGGTGAAGGCATTCATGGGTACTTGATCGTTCAAGGTATGAACTTGAACTACGTCGGTGAAGTGATTGCTGTGATCCATCTGTTCCTCTTGCTGTGGTTGGGCCCGCCTTGCTCGTCGACGATGGCGAACAATGGTCGGTAGAGGTATGGGTTCTGCCATTGGTGTTACCGGTGCTGGGGGGGTGGTGATGGTTGGCGTTGACGTTGCCTTCTCCCCGTGAACTGTCTTATGTATTATTGGCGGTTCATCAGATTTCTTGGCATGTTGGGAGTTTGATGATGTTAAGGAGGGAGTAATGGTAGTTAAATGATGATCGATTGAGAGGGGGGCTGGAGTTAGGGTTCTTGAAGTGTAAGGGGTGATAGTGGGATTGACAGAGGAATGATGAAGTTTAGGAGATTGCCGTGGGATGGAAGAATTTTTTACTTGCACGGAAGAGTTATCTAAGTTCGGGGAATGTGTAATTACATTGGGTGGGTTGGCAGAGTTATTATGATGTATAGGGGAGTGTGAGATTGTGGAAGATGGAAGGGGTTTCGTTGAGTTTGGTGAAGGTGATGATTGAATTGTAGTTTCAAGGTTTAAGTTAGTGGTATGTTGGGGAGTGTGTTTTGCATGGTTGGTTTTTTCAACCCAGACTGGTTTGGCTGCTGGTTTAATTGGGTAGGGGATTGGTGGTTGAACAGCTCCTGGTTGATTTCAGTTAGATGCTCGCCTTTTGGGATATTGAACCAACATCCACGGGCCGTGGTTTGGTTCTGGCTGGGACGGTAAATTGCATGTAGAGTTAATTGGCTGGATAGGTGATTACCTTGAAGAGATCACAGTATGCACTATGCGGTTGGCTTCTGCTGCTGTCGATTGTGGTATATTACTATCCAAGCGGATTTGTTGAGGCGGTGATGTAGTGTGAGTGTGCATGGTAGAGGTAGGGTTTGAAGTAGAGGAATAAATGCATGTCGTGTCGAGGTGACCGAGCCGTCCACATTTATAGCAGATGAGATTGATACCTTCATATTGAATCCGCTATAAATGATTGCCTATGTAGATTTTATTGATTAGCGGCTGATCTAATGGTATTTGAATGCATAACCTGGCATATTGCCCTCGTGTGGTTTCTTTCGTGCAAATATCCATTCTTAGAAGTTGGCCAATTGCATTTCCTATCTTGTGCAGTATTTGCTTATCATAGAATTCAAATGGTAGCTTAGGTAGCCTTATCCAAAGTGTTGTATAGTTAAAAGTTGCTGTGGAGGGTTTGAAAGCCGGTTCCCACTGACGGACAGCGAGAAAATGGCCGCTTATAAACCAGGGTCCTCCGTGAATGGCTTTAGAGTAGTTTTCTGAGTGTTTGAAGTCGATGAGATAAAAATCCATGCCTAAGTCGATGAGATTTAGCTTTTCAGTGGGTTTTCAGATGTCATGTAGTTTCCGGTATAGGAGATTGTACCCGACGGTTTTACCATAGACTTTGACAATTAGTGCTTGTGCCCAGCGGCTGTAAATTCTTTGCTTGTCTGCGGAAGTGATGGGAATAAAGACTGTTTCTGCAGATGGATTTATGGTTTCGTCTGCAAGGTGATTGAAGTACAAAGGCAGTAATTGTTGTGTGCATGTGTGGGAAATAGAGGTATTGGTGGTTGCAGGGGAGATGAGTTTGTCTCTATAAGATTGGGAAGAAAGGTGGTTGTGGGTGGATTCCGGTGGAATGGATTGGTTGGTTCTACCAAGTACATCTATTTCCTCTTCTGAGAGGGGGTGAGCTTGGATTACTGTTGAGGTAGCCATTCTATATATATATATATATATATATATATATATATAGATAGATAGATAACATCAATTTCTCTTAAAACTTAATTTTGTTGGAAAGAAATAAAGATAAGAATGATATTAAAATATTATTTGAAATATAATATATATATATATATATATATATATATATATATATATATTGAATATTATTAAATATATTTAAATAGCATAATCATAAATATTTTTGAAATATTTTTTTTACTTAATCGAAAATTTTTAACGAAATGATTAAAGTCACAAGTTTTTATAATTCGATGACTAATTCTACCAAAACAATCATTTAGGGACGAATATCACTAAAAGTTTGTAGTCTAAGAACTATTTATATCAATTTGTCTATTATTAAATGTATTTAAATAAGATAATGACATAAAAATCTCTAAAGTTTTTTTTCTTATGAGACGATTTAATATAATTTTAACGGAATGATCAATTTCACAATTTATTTTTTATAATTTGATGAGTAATTTAAAAAAGAAATATTTTGAGGATAAATGTTGCCAAACGTGATTCATTTAGAGAATATTAATACCAATTTACCTTTAAATTTTGGAAATATCTCTTGATTAATTTTAAAATGTCAATTAAAAGTTCAAATAATTGAGGATTAAAGGTTTATTACTGTGATGTGTAATAATAGAGGAAGCATATGCTGTAGGAGATAAGACAGGCATATCAATTGTTTCAAAATATCTTTTTCGACTAATATCAGTGTTAGATCATTTTCCAATTGACCATATTTCTTGTACAAATTATTACAATTTTTCATAATATATATATACAAACACATAAATAGTAGGTATAGTTTACATGTTTTACAAATAAAATGTCGAAAATGTTTAACAATTGACTATTGATATTTTTTACTTTAATTTAAATTTTCACGAATTTAAAATATGTTATTAAAAAAATAATTTATATTCTTATTTAATAATTACTTAAGGATTTCTCATACATTAGAATAATATGATATTTTATATCACAAGACCTAAATAAGTGGTGGTTGATCCATTGCAATTGGATCCACCATATTATGGTATGGACCGTTGGGACCTAATTATTTTTTCCTGTTGAGACAAAGTTAATTGACTGAACAGATGAATTAGACCAACAAACGGGGAAAAAAGGGACAGACAACATTAAAGAATCATAGTACATTTTGGTAAAATGAAGCATAAAATGTAGGCTAGGCTAAGTAGCTCCACCCACGTTGTATTGTCTTATGCAAGAAAATTTTCTTTCTTCAAATTTTATGTTCCAAAAGATTTTTAGTCATTTCATATTTCAGCCCATCTAAAGTGAAATCAGATTATATTCTCTCTTTCAATGATACATTTATTTTACCATATGCTAAACTGAATCAAAATTTGAATAAA
Source organism: Asclepias syriaca (assembly GCA_027405835.1). NCBI lineage: Eukaryota > Viridiplantae > Streptophyta > Magnoliopsida > Gentianales > Apocynaceae > Asclepias > Asclepias syriaca. The sequence continues at coordinate 16,683,944 of CM049932.1, forward strand.
TTTGAATTCTAAGTGTAAGTGTAATAATTTTAATTTAGGAAAATAAAATTTTACACTTATTTTTTCATAAGAAAAATTTAAACTTGAAATGTTATCCATAAAAATCAAGGTCCTTTAAACATGTATTAGTAATAGTGGCTATAGATTCAATTGTACTCGAATAGATTCTGCGAAGGAGATGACAATATTTCTCTCACTAAAACCCTAACTTTCTCTCGAGCGTAGCCGTCACCTTCCTTCTTCGTCCCATTTTCTTTCGGCCAAGAGAGAGTTTTTAGTTTTGGCTAAACTCTCTCTTGGCCGGAGAAATTCTTTCTTTTCCATTTGCATCTCTTTTTTAGTTGTTTGTGGTGTTATTTTTTTAAAATTTTTGTTACTGTTTTTATTCTCCTTCTTCTTTAATTTTTTTGCTTCCTTTCACTTCTCAAATGCATTTTTCTGATATCCAAATATCAATTTATTTTTCTTCTTCTAGAAGAACAATTTGTTAAACTAAATTTCTTAGATTTGAGCTTTTCGTTCGTTTTTATCTTCTTTTTCAAGCATCTTATGAAATCTTTAACTCGTCCAAAGTGAATTAGATTGTTGTTGAAGGAAAAAAGTGAATTCAAACTCTTAATGCAGCTGAGTGTCGTGTTTGGTACTTTGAAGATTGAAGATTTAGATACAATTTTTATTGGAGTTTTTGTTGTGTTATCTCTTTTTTTTTGTTTAATGTTTAATTTAGTAACTTTCTTCTCAATTTTAGGTTAAGTACTTTATCTACACCTATATTTAGATTGTTATTTTGTTCTTATACCGTGAATGATTTTAATCATTCAATGTAATTTTTTATTTTTTAATAAAATTTTTCACTCAAAAAAAAAAAATTGTACTGGAGTAGCCCTGCCTTAAGAAAAATATAATTTTTTTTTTTGTATTTATTCTGTGCCAAAAGATTATAATCTTTATCTAAGGAAACTCCTTGTGGACTTGGATCAGTTTCTGAGCACTTTGTAGCATGAAAGGCCCATCCCATTTATTGTAATTTGCATAATGGAGCCCTAGTTTGTTTATATATATATATATATATGTGTGTGTGTGTATGGATTTCTGCATTTGGTTCATTTCACTATAGGCAGAAAGCCCTAGTGAGAGAAATGATAAATACTTACCGAAAAAAAAAAATATATATATTTTAAATATTTTAATATTTATTATAAGCGTTATATAAAAATTAATATAAAATTTTGTATGAAATAAAAAGTTAAATTATGAATTTAAGGTAAAATTTTTTTTTATTTGAATAAGGTTAAGTTAACTTGAAATATAAAATTATTTATTTTATTTTTCCTCTATGATAAAAAAAGAGAAAAAGTGAGTGACTTTTTCTTGGAAAAATATAATTTGGGGAAAGGGAAATTGGAAGTAGTGATGGAAAGAAGAAGAAGAAGAAGAAAATAAATTTCCCATAAATTTTGTCGCCATTGACGAAGTTGCCTACTATCTTAATTTCTACTTCTTCTTACACAAATTTTAGGCTAAAAAATATTCAGCTGAAAAAATGATTAGTAGCTATTGGACAAGTAAAGATGCGGCGGAATTGATAAGCGTGAAGGCTCTCTGTTCATTTGCAGAATATATATTTATGTGCCCAAACAATCCAAGATTCCATCCATTCTGCTAAAACCTTGCATTTTGTGTCTTCCCAAACGAAATTTCTAAAAATTCCCATTATTTATTTTCTTTTAAACAACTTTTAATTTAGACAATACATAGAGTTTATAAACATAAACAAGATGTTGAGTTTTCGAATAATGTATTGTATATTAAATATTTGAAGAAGAATATCGATATTCATCAATTGAATATGATTTTCGATACTCCTATTATATATAAGAAGAAAAAATCTCAAAGTTTATTTACATGGTAATTTATATTGTAACCATAATGTCTGAATACAATTTCTGGTGCAAATAACATATATATATATATATATATATATATATATATATATATATATTTCCATTGGAATTAATGAGGGAGACAGGTGGTTGCAGTATGGACAAAAAACCATTAATAAAAGCCATATGCAAAGGAATCGGGAAGAGCAGGGAAAGCCAAGCAGCTCACATTTTTGTCTAAATGTTTGGTACTCCTTTTTCCTGAATTTCTAATTTTTTTTCTTTTCTTATACTTTTATATATATATATATATATATATAATATATATATATATATTATAATATATATATCTTTCACTATTATCTGTACGACCACAAATATCAACTGTATTGCCATTTTTGAGCAATTTCTTTCTTTTTCCTATATATATATATATATATACACTCAACACATATTTCACATGGTGTGTGTTTTTTATCATAGTATTTACTTTCCTAAATTGCAATTTTCTTGTGAGATTAAGATTTCAAATTTTGATTTTATATATATATATATAACTATTTAAAATAAAAAATATATATATTTTATATAAGACAAGATTATCTTTTATTTATATCTTGAATTTGTTTTTTCCTTTGGTTCAAGGAAAACTATATAATACTAAAACCTTGTCTGTGATTGCAGTATTTATACTCCAAAAAATTATTATATATTAATGAAACATTATTAATTCAATCTTATAAATAAAAAAGACGGTATTAATCAGACAGATTAGAAATAATAATATTGAATTCATTAGCGTACAACTTTTAACCACCTCATTAATTCTAATTTAAGACTATTAATAATAGTTTTTTGTATGAAGAATATTCTTTGCTTAGAATAATGACCGAAAAACTACAGAAATAAAGGGCACATTTCTTGGTTAAATTTCTTATTCCCCACCAATTTTTTTTACGTTGCATGTTAATTAATTCTTTCTCCGTCCATTATTCTAATTAAATTATTATTCCCTAAAATAAAGCACTACTAATCTTCTTACCAAATTGGAGATCCGTCGGATATTCCAATATTTTCTTTAGGAAAATTGTGAGGTTATTTTTTTTTTATATATATTGATTCCTCAAAATTTGGTAGGAATATATTTGAGGGTAAAAAGGTAAATGTGACTCCAGAAATATTTGAGAATCCCGAAGTATGGGTGACCTGTAAAATAGAGAAAGTTTGGTGGGAATGTGGATTCCCGTGAACTCTCCGACGATCAAGTCAGTTTGATATTGAATTGGTAACTGTTTAGGATATCTGGGATTGAATGCCTTACCTTTGTCCATTTCCCTCCTTTTATAGCCTTCTTAGTGGAAGGTGGTGGAAGAGAGGATGAGATCGTGTTTACCTCGCTCGTGGACTTTTCTGAGGTTGCCGTTATGGAAAACAGTCTTTATTAGTGGGAGAGTGGGAATCCACGATTGGGATGAGTAGAGTTATGCGCTCCATTTTTTACGCTTGTGATTTGACTTTGAGTCAAACCGCGAAGTATGCGATACTGTGTGATTTAGTCCGCTGTGTAGATGCTTCTACCCTTGGCGGGTGTCTTTTTCCTTTCAGTGGTCTCTCAGCGAAATACGACACTGCTTGGTGTGGACTTCGCTGAATAGACCGGGTTGCTGGGCTTTCTACCGGGTTCTCAGTTTTTACCAGCGGGTATCCGATGGCGATGGTCGTTTTCATGAAATTCCGCTGCGGTTAGCGGGCTTTGGCCAGTGGGAGATTGCGTGTGGTCGGGGTGTTTTTAGGGTTTCTAATGGTGACGGCTGTCGCTTCACCTTCTGACTTTGTCATGAGTGCTAAGTTTTGTCAGTCCCAGAGCGCCTTTTCGCATGCCCGAGGCGTTGATCTCTGGAAACAATCATGACACTTTGTAAGTAGCTTTCCTATAACCGTTTTACACCTCCTTTTCTCTACACATCTTTTACTTTCTTCTTCCTTTATCAGACTTTTTCTCAAAATCTGCTTCTGCCATTACTGTCGTGCAAGCTTTCTGAAGATTCCTCATCTTTGTTCCCGTCGCAAGTTCAGTCTCGTATCCTCCATCTCAAACGTCTGTGATAATAAAAAAGGTATGTTTTGTCTTTCTTGTTGTAAATAGCCTCTAGTTTCTATCTCCTTATCGGCGTTTTTCTTTACGTTTTTGTCTGGCCTTTCTGTAAGAATGTGGCTTTTTCTTGTTGCTTTGAGCAGTGGTGATGAGTGCTTATGCCCTTGCTTGCTTCTTTTCTAGGTTTTTTTATGTATGTAGGGGCTTTAAAACTGGTGTAGCACTTGGACTATTTTGGTTCACTTTTACTTTTCTGGGCTGTTATGGTTGGGGGCTAGTTTAGATATGATTGTAGGTTGTTTCTGGGTGATCTTTGATTGGTGTTTTGAGCTCTGAACTTCCGCTCGCAGGTAGGCAATGGCTGACCAGTACAGAGATGCGGCTGGAGAGGAAGTTTCCGAGTTGATGGTTGACGGTTTTGGGGACCCTCTGCCTGCTCGCGAAGCACCGTCCACGGTGGCTGGAGAGGACCCTGCTGCCGCTTCTTCCGGGCCCGTGGTGTGTGGGACTTTAGGTACGGACTTCCCCTTTTACCGAAGTAAAGTTGCCTATGACCAGCTTAAGTTTATTATCCGTAAGTATAGTATAGATAGGAGTGTATATAGGCTTTCTGTTCCCTTTGAATTAGGTAGGATGTCCACTAAACGTATCCCTCTTCCCTTAGATCACTTCGAAGTAGGACTTAGGTTACCCATGGATCCGGCCTTCGTAGACTTTCTTGTGTTCGCCCGTATACAGCCCGGGCAACTTCACCCTAACGCAGTTCGCACTCTCTTTTCTTTGATTTGCATGGGTCGCCGTTTAGGCTTTGAACTTTCTATGAACATCATGGGGATGTTCTTTTTTGTACTTCGCATGTCCGATAATACTCTTTCACTTCGACCTCGTAGGAATAGGGTCCAACTTTTTGACTCCCCTCCTAACAAGGTGGATTTCAAAAGTAGGTGGGTGATGGTGGAGTCTAAGGTAGGCTTCCCCTTTCGCCCTTGCGTTAATGAAGGTAGTCCATTGCCCCCAGTCCATCCTTCCTCCTTAGATCCGTCTGAGAGGTCTTTTCTTGAGCTTGTCACTCGGGACTTAGGAGAAAGTCGGCATAGTCAGTCCCGAGTGTATTCTTCAGCAGACCTGTTAAGTGATAGGAGTTTAGAATGGTGTGGCATAGGGGTGGGGTTGGAGCCTAGGAAGAGAGAGTTAGGCTTTAGACCCGAAGAGCCTAATGCCGACTGGACCATACACCCCGGGGGAGTCTTCTTCTTCCGGTGCGATTTGTGCACTCCGTCTACCCAGGGTTGTCAACCAAGCAGGGGTAACTTTTATGCTTTGTTCTTTTACTTCACTTCATGTATGCCTTATTAGGATACTTAACCCTTTTTATTTTTTTGTAGAGCCCACTACGTTCAAAGCGGCTTGGAAGGAACTTGAAGGGGGGAGGAGTGTCCGACAATCACACTAGGACTCCCTCCCCCGCTTCCCACCTCGGTTGATAGACCGAGGTGCTGCTGGGGACACTGTCTTGACCTACCCCTCCTCAGCAGGTTAGGCTCCACGTCGGGGTGGGGCCCTCTGACGTCCAAGGGAAGAGGGGTCTCGAATGAAGACTTCTAGGTCTGCTCCCGTTGGACCTCGGAGGCCCCTCATTCGTGACCCCCTTGAGGAAGCGGAGTTGATTGTTGATGAGGAGCAGCTTCGTCCCCGCCGGCGACAATGGACATCATCCCCAGGCCCCTCAATGGAGATAATTCCCAGTCCTCCTGCCCCCGAAGTCACGCTTGGTGACACTTTACCTGTGGAGGGGCGGGAGGAGATGCCATCTACTTCGGCAACTGAAGGTGAAGAGGCTGAAAGGAACCTCGGCCCGTCATGGCTAAGGCCGGGGTTCGTGATGCCCGAGGAGGAGGGGGCCCTGCGGGAGTTGGCTGCTCAAATTTCCCGCAGGACTCCTCCTCTCCGTAACCTTCGCTTCACAAACCGATACGCGGCAGCATTCATTGGGGGAGCCATACTGGACCAGGCTGCTGACGTTGAGTCTCTGGCCGGCATGGGCAAACTGGGAATTGACGAGGCGACCAACAGGGCTAGTGCTCTCTTAGCCCGGGTAAGGGACTTTCACTTGACACTTTTTTTTTCTTCTTTTTTTTAACTCTTTTCTTTTCTTCTCAGGTTTCCTCTCTTCTCCTTTACATCTCCCGATCCCGCTCTTCGGAGGAGGATGGAAGGGCAGCTGATGCGGAGTGGCGGGCGACTAATGAGCCACGCTTGGCAGCCTTGGAATCTGAGGTGAAGGACCAGGCCACTCGTTTGGAGCTTGCTGAGTCTGAGAAGTTGCAGTTGACCAGTGAAGTATCCGACTTGAAGGAGTGGATGCTTAAGACTGAGGAAGAGATAGCGGAGTTGCGGGCCGCGAATGCTCAGTTAAACACAGCCCGGGATGAAGCAGTTGCGAGCCAGCTATCTATTCAGGAGGAGATCAAGCATTGTAAGTCGGAGAGCTTCAAAAAGAACATTATAGACGACTTCAGGAGCTCAGCTGAATACCACGAGGAGATAGGACGTGAGACTGGCTCCTTTTTGGACAAAGGCCGTGTTCACATTATCCGGCAACTCCACCCTCACTTCGAAGATAAAAGCGTCCTGGTGCGAGCCTACCAAGCAAACTTTGACAACGAGGTCTGCAGACAAGGGGTAGACTTCGTGCCTTTCATTGAAGAAGAGTTGGAGGCGCTCCGGGAACGAGATGAAAAGAGAGGGAGGCCACATGGGAAAACTCCTCAACCTTCTGCTCCAACCTTTTGGGAAATGCTGGATGGCTCTGGCTCAGCTTAGCCCTTTCTTTTTTTTTTTGTAAACAAAACGTTGTACCCTTCTTTTGATTAATGGAAGATCCATTTTGTTTAATCTATTGCTTTCTGTGAAATACACCGAGTTATAACTTGATACATAAAAAACTTTAAGTCGTAGCTCCGTACTTCGGGGGTGACTATCGTTTTAACTTGTATTTTCAAGAATTTGAGTCGTAACTTCGTTTAACTAAGACATAGCCTTAGAATTCTTCTCCTGTCGTAACTTGGTACCTCGCTTAACTCAACCATAATGGTCGCACGTGGTAATTTTATAACTTCCCAAGCCGTAACTTGGTACTTCGTTTAACTCAACCATAGTTTTCACTTATGGTGACTTTATCGTAACCCGGTACCTCGTTTAACCACAATTTTGACTTGTGGTGATTCAAAATCTTCCCGAACCGTAGCCCGGTACTTCGATTAATTCAACCGTAGTTTTTCTTATGGTAATTCAAAATCTTCCCGAGCCGTAGCCCGATACTTCAATTAATTCAACCACAATTTTCACTTATGGTAATTTGAAATCTTCCCGAGCCGTAGCCTGGTACTTCAACTAATTCAACCATATTTTTCACTTATGGTAATTCAAAATCTTCCCGAGCCATAGCCCGGTACTTCAATCAATTCAACCACAGTTTTCACTTATGGTAATTCAAAATCTTCCCGAGTCGTAGCCCGGTACTTTAATTAATTCAACTACAGTTTTCACTTATGGTAATTCAAATCTTCCCGAGCTGTAGCCCGGTACTTTAATTAATTCAACCACAATTTGAAAATCTTCCCGCGCCGTAGCTCGGTACTTTATTTCAACATTGTAAGAAAGATGAAGCAGATGTCTTCCGAGGCTAGATCGATTTTTTGGAAATAAAAGAAATCTTCCCAAGGCTGTCTTGGTACTAAAGAAAAAATGCTTCACGGATATTATGCGTAATATTTCTTCAAATGGTTTGCGTGCCACGGGTTTGGTAAGAGGACGCCGTCCTTGTTCATAAGGCAGTACGTACCGGGCCTTACTTCACTCTTGATGAGATACGAACCTTCCCAATTTAGGGTTAACTTATTTGCCTGGATGCGCCTTATCGTTCCTTCGATTTTCCGAAGTACCCAGTCTCCGATTCTGATTGGCCTTTCGGATACCTTTTTATTGTGAGTCCACTTCATTCTTTCCTTGAATGATTGGGGTTTCAGACAGCTCGCGATTCATCGCTCCTCTAACAAGTCGAGATCCACACTTATCGTTCTTTCATTGTTTGTTTTGTCGTACATCGCCACTCTCGCTGTTGGCACCGCGACTTCGGCTGGTGCGATAGCTTCTGAACCGTATACTAGTGCAAACGCTGTTTCACCAATAGGGCCCCTAATCGAGGTGCGGACTGTCCATAGGGTGGGGTGTAATTCATCGGCCCATTTATTGGATATCCCTTCTAGGTTCCTCCGTAAAGCCCATAATACCAGTTTGTTCGCGGCCTCTGCTTGGCCATTACCCTGTGGATGTGCAACTGAGGACTTCTAATGTTTGATGTGTAACCGATGACATTCTGAGGTGAACTTGGCCGAAAATTGAACTCCATGGTCAGTTACCACCGCCCTGGGGACTCCAAAGTGGCATAAAACCTGCTCGTGGAGGAATTTCGTGACATTCTCCTCTGTGGGATGCCTCAAGGCTTTAGCTTCGATCCATTTAGAAAAATAGTCAACTGCCACCACTAGATACTCATAACCATTCCGCGTTTTTAGAAATTTTCCCATTAAGTCCATGCCCCACATGTCGAATGATCATGTTGCTATGACTGGGGTTTGCTCTATGGATGGTAACTGCGGTATGTTTCCGAAGATTTGGTAGGTGTTGCAATTTTTAACATATCGCCTAGCGTCATCCCGTAACATTGGCCAATAGTATCCTTGATTAATTATTCTCTCCGCCAAGGCTCGGGCCCCTGGATGTCCTCCACATACCCCCTTGTACATTTCGACGAGCAAGTCGCCCGCTTGGGACGGCGGGATGCAACGGAGTAAAGGTTTGGAGAAAGATCATCGGTACAGGACATCACCATAGATAGCGTACATGGCGAACTGTCGCTTGATCTACCGCGCGCGGGTTACATCGTTTGGTAGTGCTCCGTGCTGGATAAACCTCGTCATTTCGTCCACCCAGTCTTCCGACGCCCGTTGTATGGGTTGAATTAGACGCGTCTCTGTGGAGCTCGCCCTTATTTCTACCGGGACTCCCTCCTCGTTGGGAGTCTCACCCAAGGCTATCTTTGTCAAATGGTTTGCTGATTTGTTATCATTCCGGGTGACCAAGGATAGGTTAAAAGGATTGAACTTATCCCTCCATTATCTGGCTTTTTCAGCATAAGGCTGGAGGTTCTCCGAGTGTACAGCATATGTGCCTTGAACTTGGTTTACGACGAGCTGTGAATCACTGAAAACTTTAAGGGCCGTTATGTTCGCGGCATGAGCCCACTCCATTCCCAAGGCAGTGCTTCGTACTCCGCTTGATTGTTTGATAGACTAGCGTCGAGTCTGGCAGCTCGCATCTCAGTGTATTGTCTATTTGGGGAGATCAAAATTACGCCGATGCCTACTCCGCTGGCACTGCCCCATCCACCCATAATTCCCAAGGGTCCATCGTCTGTTGGCCTCGCTTCTCCTCTGTGAATGATCCCTCTGCGAGAAAGTCGGCCAAGGCTTGGGCTTTAATGGCGGTTCGAGGTTTAAAAGTGATGTCTTGTCCACATAGCTCAATAGACCATCGGAGCAGTTTTCCTGACTGATCTAATTTATGAAAAACCTGCCTTAGCGGGGCATCGGTGTAAACGATGATTGGATGGGATTCGAAGTAGGGTCTTAGCTTCTGAGATGATATTACTAGAGCGTACTCCAACTTCTCTATGTTGGAGTACCTAGATTCGGCGATGTTCAAGGCTTTGCTCACGAAGTAGACGGGGTATTATTTTGATAACTCTTCTTTTATTAATACTGAGGCTATTACTGAATCTAAAAACGAGAGGTACAAGAATAATGTTTCTCCCGTGTTTGGGGACCGTAGCAGGGGCAGCTGAAACAGGTGGACTCTGAGGTCTTTCCACGCTTTGCTGCACTTTGGAGTCCATTCGAAACCATTCTTTAAGCCCTTCAGCGTCTTGAAAAATGGCAAACACTTTTTCGTTGACTTCGAGACAAAGTGGCTGAGGGCAGCAATGCATCCATTTAGGCGTTTGACGTCCTTTACACCGTGGTTCGGTAAGTCAGGCTATCGCCGCTAACTTTTCTGGGTTTGCTTCGATTCATCGCTCGGATGTCATGAACCCAAGGAATTTTCCGGACTTAACCCCGAATGCACACTTCGTAGGATTCAATTTAAGGTTGAACTCGGCCAAGCTTTAAAAAGTTTCTTCCAAGTCGTCCAGGTGTTATGCTCCGCGCTTCATTTTGTCTACCACATCGTCTACATAAGCCTCCACATTCCTTCCTATTTGCCATCGAAGGATGTGGTTCATCATCCGTTGATATGTGGCCCCTGCATTTTTAAGACCAAACGACATGACATTGTAACAGTATATAGCTCCTGCAGCTCAGAACAAAGTGTGGAGTTGGTCATTTTGTCTCATTTTGATCTGGTGATAGCCTGAGAAAACGTCCATGAAGCTCAAGAGTTCGTACCCCGAAGTGGAGTCGACGAGAGCATCGATCCGAGGTAGCGGATAGCAATCTTTGGGACAGGCTTTGTTGAGATTGGTGTAATCGACGCACATCCTCCACTTTCCGTTTTCTTTCTTAACCATCACCACATTTTCCAGCCACGTGGGATATTTAACTTCACGGATGAAGCCCGCTTTCAACAGCTTTTCTACTTTCTCTTTCATGCCTTGTATTTTCTCTTCCCCGAATTGTCTGGGCTTCTGTCTTACCGACGGGCATTTGGCATTTATGCTAAGTGCGTGTTCTGCCACCGAAACATCAATGTCCGGCATGTCCTCCGTACACCAGGCGAAGCTATCCTAGTGGCTTTTGAGGAAGTCGATGATTTTATGTCGGAGGGCACTGGGTATTTCTCTGCCGACCTTGACGGGTTGCTGAGGGTACTTGGGGTTGATGATTTCTTCATCGAACTCTTGGGTCCCAGATGTTTCTACGACCAGGTCATAAATCTATTTCTCGAGGATTTTCTGTATTCTTTGGTCGTTATGGGCGACTACCGGGTTGATAGTTGCAGTATCGTCTAACCCATCCCTCTTCCTCTTGATTTTCATGATCTGCCACAGAAGGCTCCGAGGTCTGCTTCTAACGAAGCCCACGCCCTGCGAAGTGTTGAACTTCACTTGCTGGTGAGAGGTGGATATCACAAGGTTGAATGCTGCATGAAAGGGAGTACCCAGTATCGCGTTGTACGGTGAATCTAGATCCACAACATAAAACTTGACCTCCTCAGTCCGCTGCCGTTCTCCCTCTCCGAGAGTTACTTGTATTCGAATAGTTCCTTTAACTGGTACCTTGTAGGTGGAGAACCCCTCAAAGACCATTCCGTTGGCCTTGAGGTTGGCATCCTTCAAGCCCATTTCCTTGAAACACTGGAGATACATGATGTTCTTGGCGGCTCTTGTATCAATCAGAATTCTCCTTACCGTGCACTTGTCGATGCCATCCTTTGTCATTCGCGCTTCGAGAACAATGGGCATGATTCTCGCCTCTTCGTTGTGCTCTATCTCCTCGTTTGAAAAGGAGATGACCTCATGTTGTACGAACTCGTATTCAGGAACGAGATACGATTTTGTGAGGTTGTAAATCCTCTTTTTGATTTTCTTGATCGAGGAGACATCGGGGCTGATCATATTGATCTCTCTTTCACCCTTGTCTTTTTGTTGTTGCGCGTCGGCAACATACTCCTTCAGGCATCCTTCTTTGATGAGGTGCTCTATGGCACTTTTTAGTTGGAAACAGTCCTCTGTGGTATGCCCGTAATCACGGTGAAACCCGCAGAACTTGGATTTATCCCTGGCGGGATAAGACTGGGACCTCATCGGAGCGGGGTTCTAGACCCCGTATTTGTCTTTTATAACCACCACGAGGCTTTCCTTCGAGACGTTTAGAGGTGTGAACATCTCGGGCTTCTTAAATCGGCCTTTCTCCTTTTTCTCTGTGAAGCTCGAGGGGTTTTTTATGGAACTCAAACTGTTTATCTTTTGCCCCAACCAAGTCTGGCGTGCTACCCTCAGCCAAGGTGACCTTCTGAGCGACGTCAAACATCTCGCCTATGGTTTCTGGCCTTCTCAACTGGAGCTCAGTGTAAAGCATTCTGGAGTTGAAGCCTCCCTCAAAGCAAGTGATGACCGTGACTTGGCTAATCCCCTCTATCTCGTCATAGGTCTTTTTGAATCGTTCTAGGAATGATAGCAGAGATTCATCATCTCGTTGTTTGATGTTCGCCAGGTCCCCCTTCATTTTGGGGATCGTTCCCGTCGTGCTGAACTTATCTAGAAAGATTTTCTCCGAGGTGCGCCAGGAATCTATCGTACCTGACTTTAGGGAAGTGAACCATGTGAGCACCTTGCCTGTTAGGGTGCTTGGGAACGCTTTGCACAATACAGCCTCATCGTTCGTGACTAGGCTCGTGAGCGTTTGATAACGACATATGTGCTCGTGGGGCCGCGTTTGTCCGGAGTAAAGGACGAACTTCGGTAGTTGGAGAAATGGGTCAGGTGTTATATCCTAAATCTATTTGGTGAACGGGCCTAGCCCGATTGATCTTGTCCTCTGGATTTTCGTCGAGCTTTTGACCTTCTCTGGGCTACGCTCGACGTACCGTTTTCTCTCGGCGAGCTTCAAAGTGGGCTTGGAAGTATGGTGGCTTTCCCCCACTTCGCTGACTGCCGGGCGCTGCTTTCTGCCCGTCTGTACTCCGTGCTTCTCGGTCTTTTTGATGGCTGTAGTTTGCTTGCTGACCATGGTGCGGGACCTTGGCGGCGGAGCGTCCGAGCGGACTCTTCCTCCATTCGGGAGTATCGGAGGGGTTAGGCCCTCTCTGACGTATTCCGTATGGAGTTGTTTCCACTACTCCGCGAGGTCTCGCTCCCTTTGAAGCCTTTCGACCCTCCTTTACAGCTCTTCCAATTCCTTTGCGCGTCCGTCATCGGTGGCTCGCCTCTCGCTCAGATGATCGCGAAGATCGGCTGTTCTGTGGGGAGACCCACTGGGTCCCAGGCGTTCTAAAATGGACCGTCGATGGGGGTTAGCTGGTGCTGCGGAATGGGCTGTACGGTGAGTCTCGTGGAGAGACGTTGGGAGTGTCGTGTTAGGATGATTTTTGTGATTCCCTGATTGTCGGGACATCGTAACTCTTTAGGAACTCAAAGGAATAAAATCTTTCATTCTCGGTAACGGAACCAAACTGATTTGTTAAAAATTGGTAGGAATATATTTGAGGGTAAAAAGGTAAATGTGACTATAGAAATCTTTGAGAATCCCGAAGTATGGGTGACCTGTAAAATAGAGAAAGTTCGGTGGGGACGTGGATCCCCGTTGATACGCGAAAATCGTATCACCTTTTTAGCATGTTTTTATGTATGAATTTGGGTGAAATTGAAGGTAATTTGATCTTGATTGTTCATTATTTACTTAATTTCACAGTTTTTATGATTTTAGAAGTGTCAGTTGAAAAGTAGACGAAAACAGCAAATTTTGGGGCAAAAACGCAATTTTTGGAAATATTGACTTAGTCAACGGGTCAGGACGGGCGTCCAGGACTCGGGACGGGCGTCCCGACCTGGTCAACAGATCAGGACGGGCGTCCCAATCCGGGACGGGCGTCCTGAACCCCCAGATCCAGTCCCACATCGAATTTTTGCTAAAAAATCACCCCGGGAAGCTGCTATAAATACCCCAGGCCTCTAGCAGTTGAAATCATTCCTCTCCACTTGATCTGAGTCATTAAGTGGTTCCAGTGTACACTTCTCTAGTACACTACTCACTCAGAGACTCGGATCTCAGTTTTATTTCTTATTAGTGTTTTGTTTTAGTTTATGAGAAATAGTCTCATATCTTAGGCTTCTATAGATAGGTTCGTTTCTAGTATTCATAGAATACCCGGGATTTCGTTAGGAGATCCTAAGAGGGCTCTAGGCGTTCGAAGAGTCAGTCCACAGGGCTGGGCTTAAGCTGGGTATTAAGGTAAAGCCCAGTTAGTAGGCTGAGGAAGCGTCCTCTGAAGGTTCTGGTGAGCAGAGTCAGGGCAAGCAATACGACATATACAGCAGTACGCTCCGTCGGCGAGACTACGTAAAGGGTGATTTCTTTATGGCATCAGTCCCCATGTCCCTCTCTTATATGTTGTTATTGTTTTGTTCTAAATACATATTATGAATACGAGATTACGATGTTTATGAATAGTTGTTTTATATGTTGACGTTATTATGTTTTTCCGGAAATAGCCACCTGCTAAATATTCACTATGTCTGCATGTTTAATGTGCTCTTTTAAACTAAAGTTAGGGTTATAGACAATTCCTAACCACGGTCTAATCATAACCTGTTTAGTTTAACAGGCATCAATTAGTATTGGTGTCTGTCATGCTAGATAAAATAACATGTTGAACACCCTGCCTGTTAAAGTAGTCTAGGTAGGGGCCGAGCTGAGTCCGATTATGCCGGCGGCTAGGGCAAGCGGTATGATCCCCGAAGTGACATAGGGATTTCATGGATGCCTTCGTCCTGAACCGTGAGTAGGGCCGTCATTAAGGTAGGGCGGTTTATTAGAGACCTCGGATGTGGTACGCCTTTAGACACAGAACATAGTTGCAATCCATGCTAAGATATATCTAAAATACTCGAATATAGGTCAAACAACATATAGGAACAATATAACATAGAATCAGGACTCATCTATAAAACACTTCTAGGATTAATTAGACTGAAACCTAGTGGAGAATGAATCACCCTCTCATCAAAGTATTTGATGAAGATTGCATAACTGGATCATAAGATAGGAGTTAGGATAAAAGGCTAGTTACTACTAAGCCGTTGCCACTTCCCTAGGAGTACGATATTTAACTTAATAAAATCGTAGATACTTTCCAACAGACTAGCTACACGATAGGTACTCTGCCTTATGTTCTGGCTGATTAAGTGACACCATAGAGACTAAATGTGACAATTAGTCAATCACAGTCCTTAATTATTCATAATCGACATAGGGTAAAATAACACCTATTTAGCACATCGGTCGGAAACCCATTACCCGTGAACTCTCCGACGATCAGTTTGGTATTGAATTGGTAATAGTTTAGGATATCTGGGATTGAATGCCTTACTGATACGCAAAAATCGTATCACCTTTTTAGCATGTTTTTATGTATGAATTTGGGTGAAATCGAGGGTAATTTGATCTTGATTGTTCATTATTCACTTAATTTCACAGTTTTTATGATTTTGGAAGTGTCAGGTGAAAAGTAGACGAAAACAGCAAATTTTGGGGCAAAAATGCAATTTTTGGAAATGTTGACCCAGTCAAAGGTTCAAGACGGGCGTCCCGAACCCGGGACGGGAGTCCCGACCAAGTCAAGGCACCTGGACGGGCGTCCCGAAGCCGGGACGGGCGTCCCGACCTGGTCAACTGACCAGGACGGGCGTCCCAATCCGGGACGGGCGTCCCGAGCCGCCAGAAGCTGTCCCACATCAAGTTTTTCAGAAATTTTCACTCCGGGAAGCTGCTATAAATACCCCAGGCCTCCAGTAGTTGAATTCATTCCTCTCCACTCGATCTGAGTCATTTAGTGGTGTCCAGTGTACAATTCTCTAGTACACAACTCACTCAGAGACTCGGATCTCAGTTTTCTTTCTTATTAGTGTTTTGTTTTAGGTTATGAGAAATAGTCACAGATCTTAGGTTTCTATAGATAGGTTCGTTTCTGGTATTCATAGAATACCCGGGATTTCGTTAGGAGATCCTAAGAGGGCTCTAGGCGTTCGAAGAGTCAGTCCACAGGGCTGGGCTTAAGCTGGGTATTAAGGTAAAGCCCAGTTACTAGGCTGAGGAAGCGTCCTCCGAAAGTTCTGGTGAGCAGAGTCAGGGCGAGCAATACGACATATACAGCAGTACGCTCTGTCGGCGAGACTAAGTAAAAGGTGATTTCTTTATGGCATCAGTCCCCATACCCCTCTCTTATATGTTGTTATTGTTTTGTCCTAAATACTTATTATGAATATCAGATTACGATTTTTATGAATAGTTGTTTCATATGTTGACGTTATTATGTTTTTCCAGAAATAGCCACCTGCTAAATATTCACTATGTCTGCATGTTTAATGTGCTCTTTTAAACTAAAGTTAGGGTTATAGACAATTCCTAACCACGGTCTAATCATAACTTATTTAGTTTAACAAGCATCAATTAGTATTGGTGTCTGCCATACTAGATAAAATAACATGTTGAACACCCTGCCTGTTAAAGTAGTCTAGGTAGGGGCCGAGCTGAGTCCGATTATGCCGGCGGCTAGGGCAAGCGGTATGATCCCCAAAGTGACATAGGGCTTTCATGGATGCCTTCGTCCCGAACCGTGAGTAGGGCTGTCATTAAGGTATGGCGGTTTATTAGAGACCTCGGATGTGGTACGCCTTTAGACACAGAACATAGTTGCAATCCAGGCTAAGATATATCTAAAATACTCGAATATAGGTCAAACAACATATAGGAACAGTATAACATAGAATCAGGACTCATCTATAAAACACTTCTAGGTTTAATTAGACTGAAACCTAGTGGAGAATGAATCACCCTCTCATCAAAGTATTTGATGAAGATTGCATAACTGGATTATAAGATAGGAGTTAGGATAAAAGGCTAGTTACTACTAAGCCGTTGCCACTTCCCTAGGAGTACGATATTTATTTAATAAAATCGTAGATACTTTCCAACAGACTAGCTACACGATAGGTACTCTACCTTAGATTCTGGCTGATTAAGTGACACCATAGAGACTAAATGTGACATTAGTCAATCACAGTGCTTAATTATTCATAATCAACATAGGGTAAAATAACACCTATTTAGCACGTCAACCGGAATCGCATCACTTACCTTTGTCCATTTCCCTCCGTTTATAGCCTTCTTAGTGGAAGGTGGTGGAAGAGAGGATGGGATCGTGTTTACCTCGCTCGTGGGCTTTTCTAAGGTTGCCGTTATGGGAAACGGTCTTTATTAGTGGGAGAGTGGGAATCCATGATTGGGATGAGTAGAGTTATGCGCTCCACTTTTTACGCTTGTGATTTGACTTTGAGTCAAACCGCGAAGTATGCGGTACTGTGCGGTTTAGTCCACTGTGTAGACGCTTCTACCCTTGGCGGGTGTCTTTTTCCTTTCAATATATATATATATATATATATATAATTATAGCTTCAAATTTTAAACAATTTTATACATGAAATATGATCAAATCTTTGAGTTGATAGCTTGAAATTTGAATATTCATGTATAATATTTTTTGTGTTATTTTCTATTTATATTTATTATTATTTCCGATTAACTTAATTTTTTTAGGTTATATTTTGTTTTCACTTAAATTTATATTTGATATTTTGTTCTATTAATATTTTTTTATTGAAAGTTCATTAAAAAAAAGTGAAAGTTGTATTCATATATATATATATATATTGATTCGTCAAAAATTGGTAGGAATATATTTGGGGGTAAGAAAGTGAATTTGACTCCAGAAATCTTGGAGAATCCCGAAGTATGGGTGACCTGCAAAAACAGAGAAAGCTCGGTGGCGACGTGGATCCCCGTGAACTCTCCGACGATCAAGTCAGTTAAGTATTGAATTGGTAACTGTTTAGGATATCTGGCATTGAATGCCCTACCTTTCTCCATTTCCTCCCTTTTATAGTCTTCTTAATGGAAGGTGGTGGAAGAGGGGATGGGATCGTGTTCATTTAGCTCGTGGGCTTGTCTGAGGTTGCCATTATGGGGAACGGTCTTCATTAGTGGGAGAGTGGGGACCCACGATTGGGTTAAGTAGAGTTATGCGCTCCACTTTTTATGCTGATGATTTTGACTTTGAGTCAAACCATGAAGTATACGGTACTATGTGGTTTATTCCGCTGTGTAGACGTTTCTACCCATGGCGGGTGTCTTTTTCCTTTCAGTGGCCCCTCAGCGAAGTATGACACTTCTTGGTGTGGACTTCGCTGAATAGATCGGGTTGCTGGGCTTTCTACCGGGTTCCCGGTTTTTATCAACGGTTATCCGATGGCGATGGTCGTTATCCTGAAATTCCGCTGCGGTTAGCGGGCTTTGGCCAATGAGAGATTGCGTGTGGACGGGGTGTTTTTAGGGTTTCTGATGGTGACGGCTGTCGCTTCACCTTTTGACTTTGTCATGAGTGTTGGGTTTTGTCAGTCCCTAGAGCTCCTTTTTGCATGCCCGAGGCGTTGATCTCTGGAAACAATCATGACACCTTTGTAAGTAACTTTCCTATAACAGTTTTTAAACCTCCTTTTCTCTACACATCCTTTACTTTCTTCTTTCCTTTATCAGACTTTTCCTTAAAATTTGCCTCTGCCATTACTGTCGTGCAAGCTTTCTGAAGATTCCTCGTATTTGTTCCCGTCGCAAGTTCAGTCTCGTATCCTCAAACTCAAACGTTTGTGATAATCAAAAAGGTATGTTTTGTCCTTCTTGTTGTAAATAGTCTCTAGTTTCCATCTCCTTATTGGCGCTTCTCTTTACGTTTTAGTTTGGCCTTTCTGTAAGAATGTGGCTTTTTCTTGGCGATGAATGCTTATGCCCTTGCTTGCTTGTTTTTTGGGTTTTTTTGTGTATGTGGGGGGTTTTGAAACTGGTGTAGAACTTGGACTGTTTTGGTTTGCT
This sequence comes from Asclepias syriaca, assembly GCA_027405835.1. NCBI lineage: Eukaryota > Viridiplantae > Streptophyta > Magnoliopsida > Gentianales > Apocynaceae > Asclepias > Asclepias syriaca. The sequence goes on from CM049932.1 coordinate 16,702,624, forward strand.
TTTTCTTTTCTGCGCTGTTATGGCTGGGGTTAGTTTAGACATGATTGTAGGTTGTTTTTGAGCTCTAAACTTCTACTCGCAGGTAAACAATGGCTGACCAATACAGAGATTTGGTCGGAGAGGAAGTTTCCAAATTGATGGCTGAGGGTTTTGGGGACCCTCTGCCTGCTCGCGAAGCACCATCCATGGTGGCTGGAGAGGACCCTGCTGCCGCTTCTTCCGGGCTCGTGGTGTGTGGGACTTTAGGTACGGACTTCCCCTTTTACCGAAGTAAAGTTGCCTATGACCATCTTAAGTTTATTATCCGCAAGTATAGTATAGATAGGAGTGTATATAGGCTTTCTGTTCCCTTTGAATTAGGTAGGATGTCCACTAAACATATCCCTCTTCCCTTAGCTCACTTCGAAGTAGGACTTAGGTTACCCATGGATCCGGCCTTCGTAGACTTTCTTGTGTTCGCCCGTATACAGCCCGGGCAACTTCACCCTAACGCAGTTCGCACTCTCTTTTCTTTGATTTGCCTGGGTCGCCGTTTAGGCTTTGAACTTTCTGTGAACATCCTGGGGATGGTCTTTTCTGCACTTCGCATATCCGATAATACTCTGTCACTTCGACCCCGTAAGAATAGGGTCCAACTTTTTGACTCCCCTCCTAACAAGGTGGATATCAAAAGTAGGTGGGTGATGGTGGAGTCTAAGGTAGGCTTCCCCTTTCGCCCTTGCGTTAATGAAGGTAGTCCATTGCCCCCAGTCCATCCTTCCTCCTTAGATCCGTCTGAGAGGTCTTTTCTTGAGCTCGTCACTCGGGACTTAGGAGAAAACCGGCATAGTCAGTCCCAAGTGTATTCTTCAGTGGACCTGTTGAGTGATGGGAGTTTAGAATGGTGTGGCATAGGGGCGGGGTTAGAGCCGTAGCCCGGTACTTTATTTCAACATTGTAATAAAAGAAATAAAAGAAATCATCCCAAGGCTGTCTCGGTACTAAAGTAAAAATACGTCACGTGTATTATGCGTAATATTTTTTCAAATGATTAGCGTGCCACGTGTTCGGTAAGAGGACGCCGTCCTTATTCATAAGGCGGTACGTACCGGGCCTTACTTCGCTCTTAACGAGATACGGACCTTTCCAATTTGGGGTTAACTTATTTGCCTGGATGTGCCTTGTCGTTCCTTCGATCTTCCGAAGCACCCAATCTCTGATTCTGATTGGCCTTTCGAATACGTTTTTATCGTGAGCCCACTTCATTCTTTCCTTGAATGATTGGGATTTCAAGCGGCTCGCAATTCGTCGCTCCTCTAACAAGTCGAGATCCATACTTCTCGTTCTTTCATTGTTTATTTGTCGTACATCGCCACTCTCGTCGTTGGCACCGCGACTTCGGCTGGTGCGACAGCTTCTGAACAGTATACTAGTGCAAACGCTGTTTCACCGGTAGGGCCCCTAATCGAGGTGCAGACTAACCATAGGGTGGGGTGCAATTTATCGGCCCATTTGTTGGATATCCCTTCTAGGTTCCTCCGTAAAGCCCGTAATACCAGTTTGTTCGCGGCCTTTGCTAGGCCATTACCTTGCGGATGTGCGACAGATATGCATAAATCATATCACTTTTTTAGCATGTTTTTAGGGACAATTTAGGGCGAAATCGGTGTTAAATCGTTATCAATTGACTGTTATTAACTCGATTTCACAGTTTTGTGATTTTAGAAGTGTCATGTGAAAAGTGCAAGAAAATGCAAATTTCGGGGCAAAACGTGATTTTTAGAAGTTCAGAAGTCAGGATGGGCGTCCAGAACCCAGGGCGGGCGTCCTGACCTGGTCAACAGACCAGGATGTGCATCCAGGACTTGGGACGGCCGTCCTGACTTGGTCAACAGGACGGGACGGGCGTCCCGAATGCCTGGTCAAAGTCCCACATCGAATTTTTGAGAGAAATTCACCCAGTTCCCCTGCTTTAAATACTCCATGCCTTCCTCAGTTGAATTCATTCCTCTCCACTCGATCTGAGTCATTTAGTGACTTCAAGTATACAATTTTCTATAGTATACAAGTCACTTAGTGATTTCAGGTTTTAGTATAGGTATATTTATAGTTTTAGAGAGTGTCTCGTGTTCTTCGTTTCTGAGAGTCTGTCTCAGATCTTAGAATACGACTAGATAGGTTCATTTTTTGTATTCATAGAATACCTGGGATTTCGTTAGGAGATCCTAAGAGGGCACTAGGCGTTCGAAGAGTCAGTCAACAGGGTTGTACTTAAGTTGGGTATTAAGGTAAAGCATAGCTACTAGGCTGAGGAAGCGCCCTCCGAAGTTTCTGTCGAGCAGAGTCGGGTCGAGTAGTCCAACATATACAAGTAGTTGCTCCATCAACGGACTACGTAAAGGGTGAATACTTTATTGCATCGGTCCCCTTGTCCCTCTCTTTATATGTCTGTACTGTGTTCTTCCAAATAAATATTATGAATATGGAACTATGATTATATGAATATGTGTTATGCATGTTGAAGTATTTATATTTTTCCGAAAATGGTCACCAGCTTAACTATCATTATGACTGCATGTCTACTGTAGTTTCTTTTAAACTAGATGAATGGTTATAGACAATTCCTAACAACGGTCTAATCATAACCTGTTTAGTTTAACAGGCATTAATATAGGACTTCCCGTCGGAAGTATTAATGTCTGCCATATTAGATGAAATAACCTATAGATCACCATGTTTGTTAAAGTAATCTAAGTAGGCTGAGTTTATGCATTTATGCCAGCGTTAGGGCGAGCGGCATGATCTCCTAAGTGACATAGGACTTTCATGGATGCCTTTAGCTCGAACCGTGAGTAGGGCCTTCATTAAGGTAGGGTGGTTTATCAGGTAACTCAGATGTGGTACACCTTTAGACTCAGTACATAATTGCAATCTATACCAAGATCTATCTAAAATACTCGAAGATAGGTCAATCGACATGTAGGAACAGTATAACATAAAATCAGAACATTATCTATAAAACACTCTTTTAGGCTTAAATAGACTTGAACCTAGTGGAGAATGAATCACCCTCTCATCAAAGAATTTGGTGAACGATTACATAACTGGATCATAAGATAAGAGTTAGGATAAGAGGATAGTTACTACTAAATCATTACCACTTCCCTAGGAGTACGATAATTGATTTAATTAAAATCGTAGATACTTTCCAACAGACTAGCTACACGATAGGTACTCTGCCTTAAGTTCTAATTGATTAAGTGATAAAATAGAGACTAAATGTGACAATTAGTCATTCTATGTCCTTAGTTATTCATAATCAACATAGGGTAAAATAACGCCTATTTTAGCATATCAGTCGGAAACCCATCAGATTTTTGGCGCCGTTGCCGGGGAAATATCATAATGAATTTAGGATTCCTGATCAAACTTCTAGAAGCTTATGATAGGTAACGGTAGTAATCTATACCTTAGACCCAACACTTATTTTATGCTAGTTAGACAATCAGTTTCCGAAATTTAGGGTTATCATAACTAATTAATTTTAGACATTATCTGAAATTAAGACAATTAGGATAATCAAATTTTAGAAAATTATTCTAAAACCATATTGAGGAAATTTAACTGCTTTCGAAAAACTTTTAAAACTCAAAAATATTTTTTCTTGTTTTTCTTATTTATCCATATTTTGTTTTTCTTTCTGTTTGTGTTATTTGTTATTATTATCCTAACCAGACTTTACACTCATAGATGAAGAGAAAAAGATTGAGTAAACCACAAGCATCCTTTCGTAGAACCAAAAGAGTGAAAAGATGTCCCGATCCAACAGAAAATTTTGATGAGGAAAATGGGATACAACCATTTGCATTCTTAGAAACCATTAGAGCAAGAGCCCAGGATATTCTGGACAAATTAGAAAACAACATCAATCCTTTCCAAGAGATCCAAACAGCTCTTGCATCGCCTGAATATACTCATGCATCTCCGGAGTATACTCCAAAATCTCCTGAGTATACTCCTGCATCCCCAGCACCTAACAGTCAACCACCTTCATCAGGGGATAGCACTAAAGGTTTCCAATCAGCCTTGTCTGCCTAGGTAGATGATATGTCTCACATGATATGCGCCATGGCTCAGACAATAGCAAGTAGACTCAGTCGTTCAAATCAAACTGTTCTAACCATAAGTTCTGAAGTAAACCAACTCAGAACCGCAATAGAACGCCAAAATGTGCATATACTCCGAGAGGTGACTGAAATCATAGAGGAACAAAGGAACCAGCAGGAAGAGATGCGAACCATACGAGCTGAACTGCGAGATATGAGGCATAAAGGCCATTGAAAAAGGGAAGATTCTTTTTACTTTTCAGCAAATAAATTGTTTGAACTAAAATAAAATAACTAACCCATACTTTCTATTTTCAAACTTTTTAAAAGGGTCTTTTATTTTATTCAGTAGTTTTTCTTCAGACATTTTATTTTTCAAATTCTTTATGAAAAACAAATGTGTTACAAATACGGTTTATTTCTCATTAATTAAATTGTATAGGTTTAGTCTTTTGTTTTTCTATAATTTCTTGCTGAATAGAGGTCAGGATATGATTAGGGTAGTTATGATTTTCGAAAAAGAGATTGAGAATTTTTGCAAAGAGTTTTAATAACTTCTGAATTTTATAGGTTAAACGTGAAGACTTGTTAAAAATTATGATTGTTTTTTGTGTATTAAGATTTGCAGGGAAGTATAAAAAAATTCGGAAGTGGCACACATCCCGAGGTAGCCCGGGACGGGCGTCCCGAAGGCCGCCCCCTTCTACAAAAATGTCATTTTTTCCCATTTCCTCCCAAATCAACCACTAAAAATTATCTCTCTACAAAATTCTCTCCACCTTCTCTCTACAAATTTTGGCAACTCCCTGAAATTACAAAATCGAATTTCCCTCCAAAATTTGAACTTTTGAATTTCCTTCCAAAATTCGAATTTCCCGCCAAAAATTCAAAATCCTTCCTTAACCAAAATCCATCCTTATGAAGTCGAATTTATCTCCAGAATTCGAAATCGAATCTTCTTTCCCGCTTAAATTTTCAAATTCTCTCGAACGCTCTTAACCAAATAGCTCCCAAACGCGCTCGTATTACTTCTTCTATGACCGTCACATCTGTGGCACATCCTTTCATGCTTTTTCCTTCCATTCCAGCATATTAGGAGAGATGTCATAGACATATTGGACGCAGCGTACTGGTTGGCAGAATGCTTGATTGGGCAGCAGTCCAGACACTGGGAGTTGAGCAGGAGATCCAACGCATACTCGACGTACTACCCTACAGTCGAGTCTTCATCGTCACTGAGCCGACCTACCTAGAGCTGGTATGTGAGTTCTATGCTTCATTTACATTCCAGCAGGAGCACATCACATTCCGTCTTGGCGGAATGGATCGGTCGATGAGCATGGCCGAGTTCGGCATAGCCTTGGGTATCTGGCAGAGGGACGAGCTGGATACGCCCGCCTACACCACAGCACTCTGAGACTTCACTTCTGTAGACATATCCACCGCTTGGGCTCATATTTGTACGACGGGTACTCCCTACCAGCATGGCTTTGCGAAAGCCACAGGTATTCATCCTGCTCTTCGCTATTTACATGCCATTATAGCACATACTCTGTCAGGATGTCGGGCGCCCCCCGGGAATGTCACCCAGATGGAGATATTCCTCCTGGCCAACATGCATATGGGTTCTACAGTAGAAATGGCTCGACTCATTACTGTCATTATGCGGGGTTTCGCTACAGACACTCGGAAATAGTGTTTGGGGCTAGGACCGTTCATCACCAGGATAGCCCACTACTTGGAGTTAGACATCGAGGGCTCAAAGCTGACCTAGGTTGCCCCGACCACCATTCCTACGAACCTTACCATTCTACAGAACATGAGGATGGTCGTATGGGATGCAACTGGATGCTACTCCATCCACACGGAGTAGCAAGGACAAGCATCGGCACCGGGATCGGTCCCAGCACATATACCTCCGACCGAGACATTCGTTCCACGCACCGCCTTTGAGCGACATATGTCGCAATGATTGGCAGAACTCGCAGCCCGACATAGCCAGGATATGGAAAACATTGAGAGGCGGATGTCGATGATGGACAATAGAATCACCATGAACACCAGCAGGGTCGAGGAAATTTTTCAGCAGACTTCCCGATTAGTCGAAGACCCAGAGGTCTACTTTTCAGCAGACTTCCGTCCACCTGATGACGACGAGCCTAGTTCTTAGTTTTTCTTTTCCTTTTCTTTTTCTTTCTTTCGTTGTTTCTGCTTTATGTGTGTGATCATGTCTGGGCTGTATGAAATATGAATCTCTGTATGACATTGATTTATATGACATAACAGCATTTGTTTCTTTCATTATATTTTGTTAAATCTTTTGATTGCTTATTTTCTCTCTTACCCCTAGTTAGTCAAATAAGTGTGAGGTAAGAATTTTCTGTTTTGTTTTGTTTTTCTTGTTTTTCAAATAAGTGTGGGGTAATTTAGATATGCATGAACACTGAGGACAGTGTCAAACTTAAGTGTGGGGTAGCAGTGCACAGTGCACTGTAGCAGAAAATTTTTTGCATGTTTTTCCCATATTTTTCACTAGAATTACACACTTCCAAAAAATAATTTCAAACTTTTTTCACTCTTTAAGACTTCAAAATGCAGTTATGATTGGTAAAGAATTCCTGATGTCTATAATATGTATGTAGAGTATTATGATCAGTAGGAGATAACGTGATAACTTTCTTGAATTTATCGATTAGAAATAAGGAATTCCTGATACTTGAGCACAACTTAGTTTGGATTAGAGACCTCAACCAAATACCTTTTTAAGACTAAGCTAAATAATATTAGACCATTTGAGGATATATTAGCAGTCTAAGTGACTAGATGATGCTCTGAGCCGAAAGTGAAAAGAAAAAAAAAAGTAACTAAATAGGGTAGTTTGCAAGCGGCCTTTGCTACTCGAGCACCACTCCTTAAGGGAACTTAAAGTCTGATGCCCTAAGGTCGTGTAGGTCTGGGAGTCATCGGAGTGGGACTCGCTACATGGGTAGTTAAAGTTGACGTGTAAAAGCAAACACAAAATACCCTGAAAAAACAATCTAAAAATACATAGCCCAGTGTATTCTTATATTGAAATGCCTAATTGAAAATCTTGTCACCAAAGCTCAGAATTCAGAAGGTTGTTTGTTGCTGGTATGTCTAGCGACGGGTCAAAGTATTATCTAGTAAGATTCAAGATGAGAGTATATTGTGTTGACAATCTAGTCTGGACTAGTACACACACTACACATCGGGAATACCTTGTGACTGAGAGAAGAGTTCAATCTAGTTATTAAATTGTTAACCCTGCTTGATCATGATAATCTACTAGAGACATTTGAGACCTTGTCATGGCAACTGAACCATTCAGACCTGTGTTGTGAATTATCTGATTCAGTGATAAATTTTGGAGTAAAAACATGGCTAGAAATTTTAAGTGACTGCACCTATAATTTAAAATCAATAACTTCAGGTAGACTTTGCTTGAGGACAAGCAAAAAGCTAAGTGTGGGGTTATATGATATGCATAAATCATATCACTTTTTAGCATGTTTTTAGGCACAATTTAGGGTGAAATCGGTGTTAAATCGTTATCAATTGACTATTATTAACTCGATTTCACAATTTTTGTGATTTTGGAATTTCCAGGTGAAAAGTGCAAGAAAATGGCAAATTTGGGGCAAAACGTGATTTTCAGAAGTTCAGACATCGGGATGGGCATCCAGAACCCAAGATGGGCGTCCAGGACTTGGGACAGCCATCCTGACCTAGTCAACAGGCCGGGACGGGCGTCCCGAATGCCTGGTCAAAGTCCCACATCGAATTTTTGAGAGAAATTCACCCAGTTCCCTTGCTATAAATACCTCAGGCCTTCCTCAATTGAATTCATTCCTCTCCACTCGATCTGAGTCATTTAGTGACTTCAAGTATACAATTTTCTATAGTATACAAGTCACTTAGTGATTTCAGGTTTTAGTATAGGTATATTTATAGCTTTAGAGAGTGTCTCGTGTTCTTCATTTCTGAGAGTCTGTCTCTGATCTTAGAATACGACTAGATAGGTTCGTTTTTGGTATTCATAGAATACTCGGGATTTCGTTAGGAGACCCTAAGAGGGCACTAGACGTTCGAAGAGTCAGTCAATAGGGTTGTGCTTAAGCTGGGTATTAAGGTAAAGCATAGCTTCTAGGCTGAGGAAGAGTCCTCCGAAGGTTCTGTCAAGCAGAGTCGGGTCAAGCAGTCCAACATATACAAGTAGTTGCTCCATCAGCGGACTACGTAAAGGGTGAATACTTTATGGCATCGGTCCCCTTGTCCCTCTCTTTATATGTCTGTATTGTGTTCGTCCAAATAAATATTATGAATATTGAACTATGATTATATGAATATGTGTTATGCATGTTGAAGTATTTATATTTTTCCGGAAATGGTCACCAGCTTAACTATCATTATGACTGCATGTCTACTGTAGTTTCTTTTAAACTAGATGAATGGTTATAGACAATTCCTAACCACGGTCTAATCATAACATGTTTAGTTTAACATGCATTAATTTAGGACTTCCCATCGGAAGTATTAATGTCTGCCATATTAGATGAAATAACCTATAGATCACCATGTTTGTTAAAGTAATCTAAGTAGGCTGAGTTTGTGCGTTTATGCAGGCGTTAGGGCGAGCGGCATGATCTCCTAAGTGACATAGGACTTTCATGGATGCCTTTAGCTCGAACCGTGAGTAAGGCCGTCATTAAGGTAGAGCGGTTTATCAGGTAACTCAGATGTGGTACACCTTTAGACTCAGTACATAATTGCAATCTATACCAAGATATATCTAAAATACTCGAAGATAGGTCATCAACATGTAGGAACAGTATAACATATAATCAGAACATTATTTGTAAAATACTCTTTTAGGCTTAAATAGACTTGAACCTAGTAGAGAATGAATCACCCTCTCATCAAAGAATTTGGTGAAAGATTGCATAACTGGATCATAAGATAAGAGTTAGGATAAGAGGATAGTTACTACTAAGCCATTACCACTTCCCTGGGAGTACGATAATTGATTTAATTAAACTCGTAGATACTTTCCAACAGACTAGCTACACGATAGGTACTCTGCCTTAGGTTCTGATTGAGCAAGTGACAACATAGAGACTAAATGTGATAATTAGTCATTCTAAGTCCTTAGTTATTCATAATCAACATAGGGTAAAATAACGCCTATTTTAGCATATCAGTCAGAAACCCATCAGCGACTGAGGACTTCCAATGTTTGATGTGTAACCGATGACATTCTGAGGTGAACTTGGCCAAAAATTGAACTCCATGGTCAGTTACTACCGCCCTGGGGACTCCAAAGCGGCATAAAACCTGATCGTGGAGGAATTTCGTGACATTCTCCTCTGTGGGATACCTCAAGGCTTTAGCTTCGATCCACTTAGAAAAATAGTCAACCGCCACCACTAGATACTCGTAACCATACCGCAGTTTTGGAAATTTTCCCATTAAGTCCATGCCCCACATGTCGAATGGCCACGTTGCTATGACTGAGGTTTGCTCTATGGATGGTAACTGTGGTATGTTTCCGAAGATTTGGCAGGTATTGCAATTTTTAACATATCGTCTGGCGTCATCCCGTAACGTTGGCCAGTAGTATCCTTGATTAATTATTCTCTCTGCCAGGGCTTGGCTCCACATACCCCCTCGTGCATCTTGCCGAGTAAGTCACCTGCTTGGGATGGCTGGATGCAACGGAGTAAAGGTCTGGAGAAAGATCGCCGGTATAGGACATCATCATAGATAGCGTACCTAGCGGACTGTCGCTTTATCTGCCGCGCACGGGTTACATCGTTTGGTAGTGCTCCGTGTTGGAAAAACCTCGTCATCTCGTCCACCCAGTCTTTTGACGCACGTTGTATGGGTTGAATTAGACGCGTCTCTGTGGAGCTCGTCCTTGTTTCTACCGAGACTCCCTCCTCGTTGGGAGTCTCACCCGAGGCTATATTTGCCAAACGGTCTGCAGATTTGTTATCATTCCGGCTGACTAAGGACAGGTCAAAGGGATTGAACCTATCCCTCCATTGTTTGGCCTTTTCAGCGTAGGGATGAAGATTCTCTGAGTGTACAGCGTATGTGCCTTGAACTTGGTTTATGACGTGCTGTGAATCACTGAAAACCTTAAGGGCCGTTATGTTCGCGGCATGAGCCCATTCCATTCCCAGGAGCAGTGCCTCGTACTCCGCTTGATTGTTTGACAGACTAGCGTCAAGTCGTGCAGCTCGCATCTCGGTGTATTATCTGTTTGGAGAGATCAAAATTACGCCAACGCCTACTCCGCTGGCGTTGACTGCCCCATCCACCCATAATTCCCAAGGGTCCATAGTCTGTTGGCTCTGCTTTTCCTCCATAAATGATCCCTCTGCGAGGAAGTCGGCCATAGCTTGGTCTTTAATGGCGGTTCGAGGTTTAAAAGTGATGTCTTGCCCACATAGCTCTATAGACCATCGGAGCAGTCTTCCCGACTGATCTGATTTATGAAAAACCTGCCTTAGCGGAGCATCGGTGTAAACGATGATCGGATGGGATTCAAAGTAGGGTCTTAACTTCCTAGATGATATTATCATAGCGTACGCCAACTTCTCTATGTTGGAGTACCTGGATTCGGCGTTGTTCAAGGCTTTGCTCATGAAGTAGACGGGGTATTATTTCGATCCCTCCTCTTTTATTAATACCGAGGCTATTACTGAATCTAAAAACGAGAGGTACAAGAATAATGTCTCTCCCGTGTCTGGTGACCGTAGCAGGGGTAGCTGAAACAGGTGGACTCTGAGGTCTTTCCACGCTTTGCTGCACTTCGGAGTCCATTCGAAACCATTCTTTGAGCCCTTCAGCATCTTGAAAAATGGAAGACACTTTTCCGCTGACTTTGAGACAAAGCGGCCGAGTGCAGCAATGCATCCATTCAGGCGTTGGACGTCCTTTACACACCGTGGTTCGGTAAGTCGGGCTACAGCCGCCAACTTTTTCGGGTTCGCTTCGATTCCTCACTCGAATGTCATGAACCCAAGGCATTTTCCTGACTTAACCCCGAATGCACACTTCGTAGGGTTCAACTTAAGGTTGAACTCGGCCAAACTTGAGAAAGTTTCTTCCAATTCGTCCAGATGTGATGCCCCGCGCTTCGTTTTGACTACCATATCGTCTACATAAGCCTCCACATTCCTTCCTATTTGCCGTCGAAGGATGTGGTTCATCATCTGTTGATATGTGGCCCCTGCATTTTTAAGATCAAACGGCATGACATTGTAACAGTATATAGCTCATCCAGCTCGGAACGAAGTGTGGAGTTGGTCACTTGGTCTCATTTTGATCTGGTGATAGCCTGAGAAAGCATCCATGAAGCTCAAGAGTTCGTACCCCGAAGTGGAGTGGACGAGAGCATCGATCCGAGGTAGCGGATAGCAATCTTTGGGACAGGCTTTGTTGAGATCGGTGTAATCGACGCACATCCTCCACTTTCTGTTTGCTTTCTTAACCATTACCACATTTGCCAGCCACGTGGGATATTTGACTTCACGGATGAAGCCCGCCTTCAGCAGCTTTTCTACTTCCTCTTTCATGCCTTGCATTTTCTCTTCCCCAAACTGTCTGGGCTTCTGTCTTATCGGGGCATTTGGTATTTATGCTAAGTGTGTGCTCTGCCACCGAAGCGTCAATTCCGGGCATGTCCTCCGTACACCAGGTCAAGCTATCATGGTGGCTTTTAAGGAAGTCGATGATTTTATGTCGGAGGGCACTGGGTATTTCTCTACCGACATTAACGGGTTGCTGAGGGTACTTGGGGTTGATGATTTCTTCATCAAACTCTCGGGTCCCAGATGTTTCTATGATCAGGTAGTAAATATGTTTCTCGAGGATTTTCTGTATTCTTTGGTCATTATGGGCGACTACCGGGTTGATAGTTGCGATATCGTCTAACCCCTCCCTTTTCCTTTTGATTTTCATGATCTGCCCCAGAAGGCTCCGAGGGCTGCTTCTGACGAAGCCCACACCCTGCGAAGTGTTGAACTTCACTTGCTGGTGAGAGGTGGATATCACGAGGTTGAATGCTGCATGAAATGGAGTACCTAGTATCGCGTTGTACGGTGAATCTAGATCCACAACGTAAAACTTGACCTCCTCAGTCCGCTGCCGTTCTCCCTCTCTGAGAGTTACTTGTATTCGAATAGTTCCTTTAACTGGTACCTTGTGGGTGGAGAATTCTCGAGGACCATTCCGCTGGCCTTGAGGTCGGCATCCTTTAAGCCCATCTCCTTGAAACACTGAAGATACATGATGTTCTTAGCGGCTCCTGTATCAATCAGAATTCTCCTTACCGTGCACTTGTCGATGTCATCCTTTGTCATTCGCGCTTCGAGGACAATGGGTGTGATTCTCGCCTCTTCGTTGTGCTCTATCTCCTCGTTTGAGAAGGAGATGACCTCACATTGTTCGAACTCGTATTCAAGAACGAGATACGATTTTGTGAGGTTATAAATCCTCTTTTTTATTTTCTTGATCGAGGAAACGTCGGGGTTGATCATGTTGATCACTCTTTCACCCTTGTCTTTTTGTTGTTGCGCGTTGGCAACATACTCCTTCACGCATCCCTCTCTGATGAGGTGCTCTATGGCCCTTTTTAGTTGGAAACAGTCCTCTGTGGTATGCCCGTAATCACGGTGAAACCCGCAGAACTTGGATTTGTCCCTGGCGGGATAAGACTAGGACCTCATCGGAGCGGGGTCTTGGACCCCGTATTTGTCTTTTATAATCGCGACGAGGCTTTCCTTCGAGACGTTGAAAGGTGTGAACATCTCGGGTTTCTTAAATCGGCATTTCTCCTTTTTCTCTGTGAAGCTCAAAGGATTTTTTCGAAACTCCGATTGCTTATCTTTTGCTCTAGCCAAGTCTGGTGTGCTACCCTCGGCCAATGCGACCTTCCGAGCGACGTCGAACATCTCGCCTATGGTTTCTGGCCTTCTCAACTGGTGCTCTGTGTAAAGCATTCGGGAGCAGAACCCTCCCTCAAAACAAGTGATGACCGTGTCTTGGCTAATCCCCTCTATCTCGTCATAGGTTTTTTTTGAATCGCTCTAGAAACGACAGCAGGGATTCGTCATCTCGTTGTTTGATATTTGCTAGGTCCCCTCCCGTTTTGGGGATCGTTCCCGCCGTGCTGAATTTATTTAGAAAGATTTTCTCCAAGGTGCGCCAGGAATCTATCGTACCTGACTTTAGGGAAGTGAACCATGTGAGCGCTTTGTCTGTCAAGGTGCTTGGGAACGCTTTGCACAATACTACCTCGTCGTTTGTGACTAGGCTCATGAGCGTTTGATAACGGCATATGTGCTAGTGGGGCCACGTTTGTCCAGAGTACAGGACAAACTTCAGTAGTTGGAGAAATGGGTCAGGTGTAATATCCTGAATCTATTTGGTGAACGGGCCTAGCCTGATCAATCTTGTCTTCTAGATTTTCGTCGAGCTTTTGACCTTCTCTGGGCTACGCTTGATGTACCGCTTTCTCTCAGCGAGCTTCGAAGTGGACTTGGAAGTATGGTGGCTTTCCCCCCACTTCGATGGTTGTTCGCGGGCGCTGCTTTCTACCCGTCTGTACTCCATGCTTTTCGGTCTTTTTGATGGTTGTAGTATGTTTGCTAACCATGGTGCGGGACCTTGGCGGTGGAGCGTCCGAGTGGACTCTTCCTCCATTCGGGAGTATCGGAGGGGTTAGGCCCTCTTTGGGGAGTTGTTTCCACTGTTCCGCGAGGTCTCGCTCCCTTTGAAGCCTTTCAACCCTCCTTTGCAGCTCTTCTAATTCCTTTGCCCGTCCGTTGTCGGTGGCTCGCCTCTCGCTCAGCTGATTGCGGAGGTTGGCTGCTCTGTGGGGAGACCCATTAGGTCCCAGGCGTTCTAAAACAGACCGTCGATAGGGGTTAGCTGGTGCCGAGGAACGGGCTGCTCGGTGAGTCTCGTGGAGAGACGCTGGGAGCGTTGTATCAGGATGATTTTCGTGATTCCCTGATTGTCTGGACATCGTAACTCTTTTGGAAATCAAAGGAATGAAATATCTCGTTCCCGGTAACGGAACCAAACTGATTCGTCAAAAATTGATAGAAATATATTTGGGGGTAAGAAAGTGAATTTGACTCTAGAAATCTTGGAGAATCCCGAAGTATGGGTGACCTGCAAAACAGAGAAAGCTTGGTGGGGACGTGGATCCCCGTGAACTCTCCGACGATCAAGTCAGTTAAGTATTGAATTGGTAACTGTTTAGGATATCTGGCATTGAATGCCCTACCTTTCTCCATTTCCTCCCTTTTATAGCCTTCTTAATGGAAGGTGGTGGAAGAGGGGATGGGATCGTGTTCATTTAGCTCGTGGGCTTGTCTGAGGTTGCCGTTATGGGGAACGGTCTTCATTAGTGGGAGAGTGGAGACCCACGATTGGGTTAAGTAGAGTTATACGCTCCACTTTTTATGCTGATATTTTGACTTTGAGTCAAACCGCGAAATATGTGGTACTGTACTGTTTAGTCCACTGTGTAGACGTTTCTACCCTTGGCGGGTGTCTTTTTCCTTTCAATATATATACCAAAAAGGACCACATACGGTTTCTTGTTGAACAATTGGACGTTTGAAGACAAGTTGAAGAGCAGGCGTACTCTCTATTGTGGGGATGAATCCGCCATTAATTCCATGCATGCGTACTCTCTATTCATTCTCATAGTATAAAATATAATTACAATCCTCTCCCCACCCCCACCATTTCACCTCCAGATTATCAAGAAAATATACAGTTTATATATATATATATATTTGGTGAACCAAATCAGAAAATCGTACTTAATTTTCCATTTTTGAAGGAATCCCATATGTATTTTTCATAAAAAAGAGGTAACCACTTTCTTGCTCCCCTTCTAAATTATGCACTTCCATTAATTATTATTGATAAGAATCATCTGAATGCATTTGTTAAATACAATTTTCATGCACGTACTAATAAAAAAATATTTATATATATATACACACGGTTTCCCAATTGAGGAATATATCATATATATATATATTATATATTATAATATATATATATATATATATAATCCTTTACCACATGATATATAATCCCAGATTTATCGAGATCTTGTCTATCTTATATTGCATCTCCCTGTCAACTCAGATCGTTATATATATTTTCTGAACACTTCTTGAAAAAATTAATTATACATCTTTTTATTAATATATATATATATATATATATATATATATATATATATATATATTCAAATTAACCATAGTTAAAAGTTATATTTCGATTAACTTGATTCAATTTAAATTGCATCCAAAAATTTTAGTTTAATTTTTAAAATGTTAAATTATGCTTTTGGAGTCTAATTGTTGTTTGAAAAAAAAAAGAAAAGAAAAAAAAAATCAAACTTCAATTTTTATATGAATAGTAGTAGGGTTGAACAAACAAAAAAGTTGTTCTGATTTGAAGTCAAAAAAATAGTGCAGAGTAGAGAGAGTAGGGTTTTTGGGAATGGACCAAATGGCGGGAGGAATGGGAACTCAGAAAAAGAGTGGGACCCATATAACATATCTTCTTCACATGCACCTTTCCAATTCAAGATCCATAAAAATCATATATGACTCTATCACCAACCAATTCATTATAAAATTTCACCGTCACAAATATATATTTTTTTTACTTTTAAAGTTTTAAATTTTTTTATTAATGAAATATAAAATATCCTTTTACTAATTCTGTAAAAAAAAAAAATTAATTTAACCATTTACGTTATTTAGTTCATTAAAAAAAATGGTAAAATTCATAAAATTCTTTTGAAAAAATAAAAAAGAAAAAAAAGAAAATGTCTAATTGAAATTTTGAATCTACATTCAAATTATAGTTGATTCTCTTTTCATGGATAATCATCACTCAACCTCAGGAAGAGGTTCACTTTTTATTGTGATTCGTATTCTGAAAATTTTACTAAGAAATTTGACGTTTAAATTTTTTGTCAATTCTATTTATGCGAAAATAAATTTGAAACTCACAATGAGAGGTTAACGATGGAATTCTGCCTCAAAATAGTTGATAAATTATTGAAAGTTAATTATTTTACTAGAGAGATTATATGGTTTTTTTGAGTTCATCAACATTTTACTTTTAAAATTAAAAGATTTTAGTTAAAACTCAATTTGATTAACCTAGCGAAGAAACAATGCAAAACCTCGAAGAAATAGATGTTAAACTATGTTCGGATTATTGCTAGAATTTGGCAAATTTAGATGAAAACTCATAAAAATTTCTTGAAGTTCTTTGAGCATTAGGTCAATATTGTTGATGTTATTGTTATTGATGAGAGAAGTAGATTTTTATGGTTTCTTCTCCGGATATTTTGTAATTCAAGATTTTGATGTCTAATTTTGTAAATTACAATTAAATAATAGCAAAAAATAAAAATAGAAATACTTTGTTTGAAGAAATAAATATCAATAGTGGACGAACCTTCAACTTAATTAGAGATAGAGGTTTTGAATTTTCACAAAAATTTTTTAGATTTTTTAAAATCTGACAAAAAAATCTTATTTTTGTTAAATAAAAAAAGTTTGAAACTTAAAAAAGTTAAAAAAATATATTTTAAGATTAAATTATATATATATATATTTTATATATATATATATACATAAAATAAAACAGACAAATTGACATAAATAGTCCTAAACTATAGAAGTTTAGTAATATTAGTTCTCAAATTATTTTTTTGATAGAATTGGTCCACAAACTATAAAAAAATTTGTGATATTAGTCATTTTGTTGTTAAAAAATTATGTTAAAATTGTGACATTGGTCCAATTATCATGAAGATTTGTATTAATCATTTTTTTTTTCTCGCATGTCTGATTGAAATTAAAAATTATTAAATAAAATATATTAAAATGAATAGATTTTAAACCAACATCATATATTATTTGATTCCTATCCTTAGTTTACACAAAACAAAAAATAATAATAATAATAATTTTATTGAACACGTAGAAAATCAATAATGTCTTCGGTAAATCCGGAGAATCATTTATTTTAAGGATAAAAAGACTAAATATGTAATAAAAAAAAAAAAAAAAAAAAGAAAGAAAGAAAGGAACATGATCCACACCACACCATGTAATCATGTTTATCCTATGAATTGATGCCACCAAAAAATTGGGCATAAATATCAACAGCTCCACACCCATTCACTTCAGTCAAAATAGCGGAAGCTTTTCCCACCTTTGCCAGTCTGCAACCAATGAATATGTTCTTCTCTCGTTTCTTGTTCTTCTTCATATTTTCTTTTTCCATACCTCTATTACTTTTCTCACTTTTATGCATTTCAAGAATCGATGCTGTAGTCTCCTCAACTACTACTCCTACTAAAATCAATAAGATTGGCAAAGGCTATAGCTTGATTTCAGTTGAAGAGTCCCCAGATGGTGGCATTGTTGGCCTTCTTCAAGTCAAGCAGAAAAACAATGTCTATGGTTCTGATATTCCTTACTTGAAGCTCTATGTTAAGTGAGTTCTTTCATATGTGTATATATGTTCAATGTTGCATTTTTCTTGTTGTTTTAGTTACTCTGCTTCAGGCTGCTGTAACTTTTCTTTCTTTCTTTTACTTTTTTTTTTTTTCATGAAATTTCTGTGTTTTCCTTGTGAATTTACTTGGATTTGAGTAGAAAGATTTAATCTTTTTTATGTGGGGTTGTGTTTTTCAGACATGAAACGGATAACCGTTTGAGAGTTCACATAACTGATGCAAAAAAGCAGAGGTGGGAGGTTCCGTACAATTTGATACCAAGAGCACAGCCCGGAGGACTATCAAAAGCCATTAATGGCAAATCAAGGAAGAACCAAAATGTTTTTGCAAATGCAAAATACGTTGGTGGTGATTTCATATTCAGCTATACAGCTGACCCATTTAGTTTTTCTGTAAAAAGAAAATCAAATGGACAGACCCTTTTCGATTCTAGTACTGATGATTCTGATCCTTATAACTCATTGGTGTTTAAGGATCAATATCTTGAGATTTCAACCAAATTACCTAAAGATGCTTCCCTCTATGGCCTTGGAGAAAACACACAGCCCCATGGAATCAAACTTTACCCAAATGATCCTTACACTCTGTATACTACTGACATTTCGGCCATTAACCTTAATGCTGATTTATACGGCTCCCATCCTATGTATATGGACTTACGAAATGTGGGTAGTCAAGCATATGCTCATGCTGTTCTTTTGTTGAACAGCAATGGAATGGATGTGTTCTACACTGGGACTTCTTTAACATATAAGGTTATTGGTGGGGTTTTCGATTTTTACTTCTTCTCCGGTCCTGCTCCTTTAGACGTTGTGGATCAGTACACTTCATTCATAGGCCGGCCGGCTCCAATGCCCTACTGGGCTTTTGGTAAGAAATGTCACGTTCATTTGCATTTATGGTGAAACTTCACCTGCATTTTCTTTCACTATTTACTTAGTTGTCATTGTTTGTGATTTCTACTATTAGCTGGCAGTGGTGCTTTTTGTACAATAGTAAAAAGTATATCAAGGTTGAGGACAAGAACAAGAATAAGGTGCCCTTTTGATGTTACTGACACGAGGGCAATGTGTTATAAACTGTGTGAGAGAGAGAGAGATAGAGAGAAAAGGGGAAAGAAACACTAGTATGGTGACAAAAAGTTTTATTCGTCTATTTAGGGATTTGTTTAGCTTCAAACAATTTCAGTTTCAGAAAATTTGGCATCTTTAGGGAAAATCTTTACATCAAGATCTTTACTTTGTAGAAAATTGGCACAGCCAAAGGTTTTATCTTTTTACCTAACTGAGTAGATGAGACTTGATAATATGGATCTGGGATTTTAAGACAGACTTGTTTGTCCACATAATAATTATTGGTGTAATGGAAAATTAAAACATTAGGAGAAAGAAAATGATAAAAAGTAATACTACTAAAGATTGGATTTTTATGTGTAAATAATTATAAAAAATCTCTCCACTGATTGTGTGAAAGGGATTGGGATAGTCAATGATTGATGTAGAAGACGTGCGGGTCTAATGATTTCTTTTATAATCTTTTACCTAAATCTACTTTATTTTCAAGCAAATGATGTAACATTATTTTATCAGAAAATTTCGGATTGGTACATCTGTGTTTGTGTTCTGGAATTAAGTTTGCCGTTCATTTTGTTTTTGATGAAAAATATGATGCAATTTTTCTTGAGTGCATGTGAGTGTGGGGGCAGGGGGAGCTTTATTTTCTCCTTAATTTAGTGCCGTCTGCCAAAGTATAGACAGTGAGAGTTGGTCCAATGAATACTTCTCCTTAATTTTCATCCTCATAAATACATATAGTAGAAGATACCATGTGATTTTTTTGATGTTCTTGTTAGGTTGTACTCTTTTTTGTTTTCCCATTTGCCAGAAGTTTCACAAATCTTTTAAGAAAAGCAATTGGCACCGTCGTTTTGGCACGACATAATTAAGTATCTGATGGAATCATATTGTCTGCTAATTGACTTAACATAGTGTGCCGTTGCTTGTCTGTAAATCGTTGAGCATTTGTACCTCTTGTAGAGCTGGATTTTCACTATTCACTTTTCGGCATCTCTATGACTTCATAGGATCCCAAGAACACTATTCATTGTTGTCATTAAAACATGGTAATGGTAACTTGAGCATTTTTATGGCAGTAAAAGTGATGAAATTTGTTTCTATTTCTTGTGATGTTGATGCAGGTTTCCATCAGTGTAGATGGGGTTATCATAATCTATCTGTTGTTGAAGATGTTGTAGAGAATTATCAAAAGGCTAATCTTCCTCTTGATGTGATGTGGACGGACGATGATCACATGGATCATCGTAAGGACTTCTCTCTCAGCCCTGTCAACTTTCCCCGTCCCAAGCTATTGGCATTCTTAGAGAAAATTCATGCCCGAGGGATGAAGTATGTTGTCATTGTAGACCCTGGAATTGCTGTCAATGAAAGCTATGGTGTGTACACAAGAGGTATTGCTAATGACGTCTTCATCAAGTATATGGGAAAGCCTTACATTGCCCAAGTTTGGCCGGGAGCCGTTAACTTCCCTGATTTCCTCAACCCGAAAGCTGTTGATTGGTGGGCTGATGAAATTCGTCGGTTCCATGAACTTGTACCTGTTGATGGCCTATGGATCGACATGAACGAAGTTTCCAACTTTTGTTCTGGGCTGTGTACGATTCCTAAGGACAAGATATGTCCTTCCGGAACTCAACCTGGTTGGATTTGCTGTCTAGACTGCAAGAATATTACAAACACGAGGTGGGATGAGCCACCTTACAAGATAAATGCTTCCGGAATACAAGTGCCAATTGGATACAAGACCATAGCCACAAGTGCAGTACACTACAATGGAGTTTTGGAGTATGATGCTCACAGTATATATGGTTTCTCTCAAGCTATTGCAACTCACAAGGGTCTTCTCGGGATTGAGGGCAAGCGACCATTTATTTTGTCTCGTTCAACCTATGTCGGTTCAGGTCACTACGCTGCACATTGGACAGGGGATAACAAGGGTACTTGGGAAGATTTGAGGTATTCAATATCCACAATGTTGAACTTTGGCATATTTGGTGTGCCTATGGTTGGATCAGACATCTGTGGATTCTATCCGGCACCAACTGAAGAACTATGTAACCGTTGGATTGAAGTAGGTGCTTTCTATCCCTTCTCGAGGGATCATGCAAACTTCGCGTCGCCAAGACAGGAGCTTTATCAATGGGCAACAGTAGCCGAGTCAGGTAGAAATGCTTTGGGAATGAGATACAAACTCCTACCGTATCTTTACACACTGAACTACGAGGCACACATTAGCGGAGCACCAATAGCTCGACCATTGTTCTTCTCTTTCCCAACTCTGACTGAATTATACGGATTGAGCACTCAATTCTTGCTAGGAAGCAGTGTTATGGTTTCACCGGTGTTGGAAGCAAATAAAACCAAGGTCACAGCTCTGTTCCCACCCGGCACATGGTACAGCTTATTTGACATGAAGCAGGCAATTGTATCTAAACAATCCCACAATGTCACATTGGCTGCTCCTTTAAATGTGGTGAATGTGCATTTATATCAGAATGCCATAATACCAATGCAGCAGGGCGGATTAGTATCTAAAGAAGCAAGACAAACGCCATTCAGCCTGGTCGTTTCCTTCGCTCTTGGTGCTACCGAAGGACAAGCCAAAGGAAAACTATACCTCGACGAAGATGAGCTTCCGGAGATGAAACTTGGAAATGGATACTCAACATACATTGATTTCTATGCAACAGCAAGCAATGGAACAGTAAAAACATGGTCAGATGTTCAAGAAGGAAAGTATGCATTGGATAAAGGCTGGTTTGTAGAGAAGATTACAGTTCTTGGTTTGGATGGAATTGGAGGTGCATTCACCATTGAAGTTGATGGTGTTTCAGTTTCTGATGTATCCAATGTAGAGATCAATCAGACAAAAGTGAACAATCTTGTGAAGGTGGAAGAAGAAGAAGGAAATGGAGATGGAAAGACAACCAGTATGATGGTTGAGGTTAGTGGCATGAAATTGCCTATTGGTAAAACCTTTGCTGTTTCCTGGAAAATGGGATTCCATAGTTGAGGAAAGTAGTTGTAATTTCAATTCCTTCTTGATATAGTTCCTAAAATATTACTCTACTTTTTGAGGATATTAAGGTTATAGATGGATGGGGGAACTGAGCTAGAACTATGCTCATCTTTTTGAAATTCAGACCAATAAGTGGTAATAATACAATTAATATATATATATAAACCCTATATTGGTTTATTCACTTTTGTCCAAAGTTACTAGTCCAATTGAGGTGGGCTTTTATCTCATCATGCATAAAGTTCAATTCAGCACCCTCCAAACCCTAAGTATATAATATATATATATATATGTGACCTCAAGGTAATGGTTTATTACCCATATATTTGCAACTTAGAATGAGGTATTGGTTTATTACTATATATATATATATATATATATATATATATATGCAACCGATTTGTTTGTGTCCGAAGAATTCAACTCATATCCAAGATGGTTTATTACCTCTATATATATATATATATATATATATATATATATATATGGTTGGAAATTGGTTTGACGCTACTTGTTACTGAAAACAACGTCGTCAGATGATCTTTGCCAAATGTTCCTTGCCAAGATGGTCGTCGTGTTGGCATTTTAATGGAGGTCATGTCGTACAATGCCTGCAAAACAGAAAAGTTCATAACATAGGGCGAAGGGACTCTGATGAACCCTCCGATGGTTAAGTCAGTATTTTAGATCTTGACTAGAAAGTGTTTAATTTGACAAAGTTTTAGTATAGTAATCTGGCCTTATCATTTTTACCTTTATGGGGGTGGCTTTTATAGAGGTAAACCACCGAGAGAAATAGGTAGGTCGAGTGATGTAATTTGGAGAATTTGACAGTTACCAGATTCTATAGATAAATCAAAAATTTCTCCGATTTAAGGAAATCTGGGGAGAATTTGGCTGAGCCTTTTGAGATTTGACTGTTGGTCAAACGTTATCCTTTGAGGAAGTTTCTAGAAGTAGTTTGCCTAGCTGGCAGTCGGACTTCGGGCGAAGTGGATTGCCTGAAGAGGCGTAGCCGCTCACTTCGCCGTCTTGCGTGGCGGGATTGCAGGTCCCGTTTTGCTTGGTGGATGGACACTTGGGGAAGTCACGGGCCCCACCATGTTGGTTGGACTGACATGTCAGATCGCCATGTTAGCTTACTTTCCACATCGGTGTAGGGGTATTTTTATATCTCTCAGTGGCCCCTCATCGAAGTGGGAGAACGACCTCTTCTTTCACTTCAACGTAACTGAAAATCTCCTATGCTTCGGACTGCTTGCCTTCTGTGGACTTGATGAGGACGTTGGGTCGAGCTCCGCTTCGGTGGGGAGGAGAGACAGCGTGTGGAGAGGTGCCTTGATTTGCTTGTTGCGAAGTTGGAGTGGCGGGCACCGATTCAGTTCCTCACACGCCAGTTGGATTCCGCAAGTGGGAGTTTGATGATGTCGTTCGCGCTTTTCCATGCATAGGTAATAATGGCTACTGTGCATAAGGGGAGGAGACTTGACGTTTGGTGTAACTCGGACCAGATTGGAAACGGGTTCGGGCGAAGAGTGCCCGAGAAGTTTGCCCTTTTTTGAAAAAATTTTGCCCCTTCGTCTTCTTCTCTTCTTCTATAAATAGGGCGGTTGGTTTCCTTCAGGAATTTTTACTCTTACTTTCAAGTTTTTTCTGCAACTCACCTTCATTTCTTCAATTTCTTCCTTGCTCCTGCATTGGCCGGCTCTTTTGCCCTCGTTTCCTTGTGCGATTACTGAGGAATCATCCATTCTCAAACATCATAACAAGTAATGAGGCTTTATGGTCGCCGATTTTCCTTTATTTACCATTTTTTATCCTTGGTTTTTGATGAACGTGGGACTTCATCGTCTGGCGGGGGTCTTTCTAGGTTTTTGCATGTTTTTCTAGGAAATGTGGGGTTTTGTGCATTTTGCTTCTGAGTTTGGCCCCGAGAATGCAAGTTTTCCCGTAAAAATTATAATTGGCTAGGCGTACGGAGGCCTTTTAGGCAAATATTTTCTAGGGAAAAGTTTTTTTTGGGTGAAGAACTTGTTGAAGGCGAAGTGCGGAGCCTTAGAACAAACTTAGAACTGATAGGATTTTTGTTCTCAAGTCGAACATGTCGAACCCCCAAGTCCCTGTCCCAATAGTCGAAGTTGTGTCTAGTTCCTCAGCATCCACTTTGGTGGATAGGCAAGCTGATGAGAGTTCCAGCACCTCGAGTGATGAGAGCATGAACTTCCAAGCTGGACAAACCCTACCAATCAGGATGGACACCGAATTTGAGCAAACCCAATCAACCGACCTGGGCATTGGTGACGGACAAACCCTACCAACCAAGCTGGACACCGATGATGGAATCATTAGGGTACTGAGTGTCCAGTCTTCGACCTGCAGCTCTTTCGATGGTCTTACTATCCCTGTAGTCGTCCCCTTAGATTCCAAATTCCCTAGGACCACCTATGCTGGAGTGACGGCTACCGGCTTGACAACTAGAGGTCTACCTGAACCCCAGCATCCTCCATGGGGGAGTGCTGACTCCGACTCTTCTAAGGATCTCCCGAAGATCAAGAACCGGTTGCCGGGAGACTCCGTCTTAAAAAATAATACCATTAGCCTAGAACATCCAACCCTGTCCTTAGAGGTCGACCGAAGTAGATTTAAGATGTTTTCCTTGCGGGCATGCGGGGCCATGTCTGGCTTCTACATCCACATTCATGTCGACCATTTTCTTGTCGGGCTTAGCATGCCTTTAGACCCCGCATTTTGTGATTTCTTGAATATGGTTAGATCCCAACCCGCTCATATTCATCCCAACAGAGTTCGATACTTCGTTGCAATAACCGTTCTCTGCAGGAGAGTGGGGGTAGAAATCTTCGAGTTAATTCTGAGGACCTTTTTCACCATACTTCGCATGAACAACCTTACTCTTTCACTTCGCCCCCGCCCTAGTATGGTCACCCTTTTTTAACCCCCTCCAAATAAGATTGGTTAATGGAGAGAGCGTTGGGTTTTTGTGGAGTCCAAGTCGGGATTCCCATTTTACCCTTAAGTGTAAGGCACTTCGCGCTTGGCCGCCTGTAAAGAAAAACACTAGATACTCTGACTCCGACATGAAATTTTTTATTATGTCCGGAGTGAGTTATGAGACAACCCTAGGACCCAAACCAAAATTTTTCTGACTAGTGAACTTATCGCTAACGAGAACCAGTACTCCTGTGGGATAGGCAGGCAATTGATCGATGCCCACCGAAGAGAACTTTATCTTGAGGACAACGACGAGTACCCGTTGTGGAAATTACACCCCAACAGGGTGTTTTTCTATGAATGCTCGCAGTGCTCAAATCCTCGAAGCGCGGGCTGCCCTGTGGCCCAGGATAGATTAGACTTGTCAATTTTTCTTTCAGGTTTTCATACTTCGCTTTATATCATTTTCTTTTGCTAACTTTTGTTCTTTGTTTGACTTCATCAGATATACCTTTTAATTTTGCCGAACACAGGGAAGTGGAGAGATGCGCTCGAGAAGCCGCTATACAGCGCTCCGCCGTCAACCCCGCAAGGGCGGTGGATCGTACTTCGATCTCTACCGCTATTGCTGCTTCGTCAAAGGACACCGCCACCCCGTACACGACACCCCGGGCCCCTGCGGGCCGATCCCCAACTACCGAAGCAGACAGATTGGTCTAAAGGGAAGGGGTCGATCCATGCTGCCGCCCAGATAAAGAGGACCCGCGAATGGGGTGAGCCAGAGCCTGCAAGGAAGAGGACTTCGCATGGCCTTTGTTTGATGGACTCTGCGGACCTGAGGGAAGCCGCTCCGGTTACAGCCCAAGTCCTGGCACTTCGGGCCTCCCAAGGAGAGGGCTCCTCTAGGTCCTCCTCATTTCCTTGGACTCTGGAGGGATTCAAACTGCTAGAGACCAGGAGGGACTTGGACAGTCTTGCCCAAGAAATCCAAAGGGCCTCCCCACCTCTGACCAACCTTCAACTATCGAACTCAAAGGTAGGGAGGCTCTTCGGCATGGTTGTTCTACACCGGGCCATGGATTCCGACCTGTCGCAAAACCTTCGACGAGCTGCGATGGGGGTGGATGATACCATGGGACATATTGGAGCCCATTTATCTCAAGTGAGTTAGTTGAAGTGCTCCCAGTTCGATAAGTTTGGTGAGGTTATTTTTCTAACTTTGTTCATCCTTTCTTTAATAGATCAGTGCCTACGTCAGCCACCTCGGCAGGATGACTTCTTCGGCAAACACTTCCCGGACTATGCAGCTGAATCTGGAGAGGAAGTGTGCTGACTTGGAAGGTCAGCTCTCCTTCAAGAACAAGGCCATCGACTCTGCTGCGGACAAACTCCGCACCGCCAAAGAGAATGTGGCCCCGGTCGTTGTTGAGAAGGACAAGCAGTCCGCCGATCTGATGTCTTTCCAACAGGTAAATGAGGATCTTAAAATCCAACTGCGCCACTTCGACCGGAGGTTGAAGGATGCGGAGTCCCGATGTAGAGCGGCTGAATCCAAGGTCACCCACTACGAGTCTGTAGAATACACAGCCAAGGTGGTGGACGTCTACCGGAGTTCCCCTGAATTTGAGGAGGAGCTTTACGGGAAGTCCAGCACCTTTCACGACAGGGGTTGTGCTCACATACTTTGCCAGTTCTATCATCTTATACCGGACAAAGCGCTGATGTGCAGGGCATACGAAAGCTCCTATGCCAACCCCGAATTTTGGAACGTATGTTAATTCGTCCCGTTCACAAACAGTTAATTGGCAGAGATCGCTACCACCACCAGAAGGAGGGGAGGCAGTGGAGTCCACCGGCACCAGTGTGTCCTAATCTGGCGGAGCTGTGTGATCAGCTAAGGGGGCAACTAAGGGAAGCTGTGCCTACTCTGACAGAACCTGCCCGGTGGTCGAGCCTACTCTTGTTGCGGAGCCGGTTGTGGCTGAGGAGCCTGCTATGGCAGATGGGAATGTAGTGATAGTGGAGGTGGATGCTTCGGTCGAAGCGGGTCCTCCTTCGGCCGAAGCTCCCCTGCGGTGTAATAGATTGTATAGATTTTTATTTAATACAATGACGTCTTTTTCCCAAATTAGTGCAAGTATCTTTACTTTGGCCTTTCCAATTTGCTTCCTTTAAATTCTGTCTTCGCGTGCATAGTTTCTTCGTCATTGACTTGATGAATAATTTACAAATGTCTTGACTTCGCTTAGTAAACTGCAATCTGAAAATGTTGCAAGCATAATTCAAAGTGAAACAACTTCTCCATAAAATGAGATTAACTCAAAATCCTTTCGTATGAAATTCCTGGTACAACGAATAAGTTCCAAGATTGACTCAAAACTGAACTTTGAGATTTACTCGAAGTGAAGGTGAATTCCAAGATTTACTTGAAATCGCTAAGTTCCAAAATTGACTTGAAACTTAACTCCGAGATTTACTCGAAGTGAAGGTGAATTCTAAGATTTACTCGAAATCGCTAAGTTCTCAAATTGACTTGAAACTGAACTCCAAGATTTACTCGAAGTAAAGATGAATTCCAATATATACTCGAAATTATTGAGTTCTGAAATTAACTCGAAACTAAACTCCAAGATTTACTCTAAGTAAAGATGAATTCCAAGATTTACTCGAAATTAATGAGTTTCAAGATTTACTCGAAACTGGACTCCAAGGTTTACTCGAAGTAGGGGTGAATTCCGAGATTTACTCGAAATTAATAAGTTCCGAAATTGACTCAAAATTGAACTCCAAGTTTTACTCGAAGTAAAGATGAATTCCAAGATTTACTTGAAATTAATGAGTTCCAAGATTTACTCGAAACTGAACTCCATGATTTACTCGAAGAAGGAGTGAATTCTGAGATTTACTCGAAACTAATGAGTTCCGAAATTGACTCAAAATTGAACTCCAAGATTTACTCGAAGTAGAGGTGAATTCCAAGATTTACTCGAAATTAATGAGTTCCAAGATTTACTCGAAGTAGAGGTGAATTCCAAGATTTACTCAAAATTAATGAGTTCCAAGATTTACTCGAAATTAATGAGTTCCAAGATTTACTCGAAATTAATGAGTTCCAAGATTTACTCAAAATTAATGAGTTCCAAGATTTACTCGAAATTAATGAGTTCCAAGATTTACTCGAAATTAATGAGTTCCAAGATTTACTCGAAATTAATGAATTCCAAGATTTACTTGAAACTGAACTTTTATTGATATTTCCCAATATAATTTGAAATACAAATTTTGTTGGCTAACTCCGAGATTTACTCGAAGTAGAACACTTTATTGTGGTAAGGCAGATCGAACGCGATTATCCCGGGACTAACTCGGCATATCTCGCGTGCTGCTTGTGCGGGAGCGTCAAACAAAGTACTTCAAAGGAAGTATTTCTTCAAGTGATTGGCGTGCCAAGTGTTGGGCAGTATTTTTCCCTCTTAATCCATGAGGTGGAAATTCCCTGGCGTACTTCATCCTTGATTAGGTAGGGGTCTTCCCAGTTTGGTGTCAGCTTGTTTTCTTTGATATGTCTGGCAGTGCTCTCGATCTTTCTGAGTGCCCAATCTCCAACGCCCAATGGTCTTTTCATCAGGCTTTTATCATGTGCCAGCTTAGTTTTTTGTTTAAAAGTTTCTGCCCTTGATAGGCGGCTATCCGTTTCTCCTCTAGTAGGTCCAAGTCTAGACATCACTGTCGCTTGTTGCTATCCTCGTCATACATGGAGATTCTGTACGATGGAAGTGCGAGCTCAGCTGGTGATACAACTTCAGATCCAAATACTAAGGCATAAGCTATTTCTCCCGTGGGGCCCCTAGCCGAGGTTCGGGCTGCCCAGAGTGTAGCCAGGAGCTCGTCGACCCATTTGTTAGATCGGCCCTCTAGGTTCTTTTTCAGTGCTGTGAGGACCAACTTATTTGCTACCTCAGCTTGTCCATTTCCCTGTGGGTGTGCAACCGAGGACTTCCAATGTTTTATTTCCAGACGGGAGTATCCGGCTGCGAATTTGGTAGCAAACTGAGTGTCGTGATCTGTCACAATGGCTCATGGTATCCCTTATCTGCATAGTACAAAATTATGGAGGAAGTTGAGTGTGTTTTCTTCCGTGGGGGCGGCTAGTGGCTTTGCCTCTATCCATTTGGAGAAGTAGTCTACGGCCACGATCAGGTATTCGTTTCCTCCTCTGGACTTTGGGAACTTGCCCATGAGGTTGATTCCCCAAATATCAAAAGGTCACGCGGCCAGTACAGGTGTTTGCGGGACGAAGGGTAGCCGAGGTATTTTGCCGAACTTTTGGCATACCTCACAATACTTCACATATCTTTCTGCATCCTTCCGCAGCGTCATCCAGTAATATCCCAAGTTGATAACTTTCTCTAACAGTGGTCTTGAGCTCGGATGTCAGCCACATACTCCTTCATGTAATTCTTTGAGAATTGCTTGAGTGATGTTGGGTGGGACATAGCGCATCAGAGGTTTTGTGAAGGAACGCTGATATAGGATGTCGTTGAGCACCGTGTACTGGGCTGCGGGTTTTTGGATTTGTCTTGCTCTATCATTGTCCTCTGGCAGGATGTCTGAGGATATGTAGTTCACAAGCTCATCAACCCATGTAGGGGAGTCAGAGGTCACCGGCTATAGTGGGTGAATATGCTCTGGAGTGGAGAGGAGTTCTATCGAGACTCCCAGGTCGTTGGGAGTTTCTCCAAATGCTATTTTAGCCAATCTATCTGTCACTTCATTGTTGTTCTGGTCCACTTTTCCCAAGGTAAAGTATTGGAACCGGGCAGCTAATAAGTTGACCCTTTCTGCGTACTCTTTCAAGTTGTCTAAATTCACCGCATATTCGTTGTTTACTTGGCCTACCACAACTTAGGAGTCGCTGAAGACTCTTAGAGAGCTTATGCCAGTGTCCAAGGCCCATTGCATTCCAATGATGAGGGCTTCGTACTCGGCCTGATTATTTGATAGTGGGTAGTCGAGCTTCACGCTTCAGACTCTTTCGTGCTGTCTGGAGGGGGAAGTTACTGTGATGCCAACTCCTACCCCTTTTGCGTTGACCGCTCTATCTATCATCATGGTTCAAGTTTCTCCCTCCGGGGATGCGGGGTTCGTTGCTCCAGCTATAGTAGTCTCCGAGAAGGAGAGTTCTGCCAGGAAGTCTGATAAGGCTTGGCCTATGATTGCGATCCGTGGTACAAACTTGAGATCCAATCCACAGAGTTCGATGAATCATCTCAACATTCTTCTGGACTGGTCCAGCTTATGAAAGATCTGTTTTAATGGATGGTTGATGTAGATGGTGACAGAGTGTGATTTGAAATATGCTCGAAGCTTCCGTGTGCTTATGACCAATGCATATGCCAGCTTTTCAATGTACGGGTACCGCACTTCGGCATCCCTAAGTACCCGGCTGACGAAGTAGACTGGCAATTGCTTGTCTTCTAACTCCCTGACTAGGACTGAGGCTACTGCATGTTGCGAGACTGACAGGTACATGTACAACACTTCGCCTGGTGTTGGTGCGCTCAACAAGGGTAGATCTACCAAGTAGCTTTTTAAGTCTTTCCATGCTTTCGTGCACTCTTCACTCCACTAGAAGGTTTTCCTAGATAGCTTTAGTGCTTTGAAAAATGACATACATTTTTCAGCTGACTTGGATACAAATCTTCCCAAGGCAGCAATGCAACCATTCAATCTCTGGATGTCTTTGATGTAGCGGGGTTCGTCCAATGCCATTATTGCTTTGATCTTGCACTCTGACATCATGAACCCCATGAATTTTCTGGACTTGACGCCGAATGTGTACTTCGTGGGATTGAGCTTTAGCTCGTACTCTGGTAGAGTGGTGAATGTCTCACTTAGATCTCCCAAGTGGGAGTGTCTTGGTCTGGTTTTGACTACCATGTCATCCACATAGGTTTCTATATTCCTGCCTATCTGCTTTTGTAGTATTTTGTTCATCATTCTTTGGTAGGTTGCTCTCGCATTCTTTAATTTGAACGGCATCACATTATAACAGTAGGTGGCCCCTGCCGCCTAGAAAGAGGTGTGGATTTGGTCCTACGACTTCATTCTGATCAGGTGATATCCGGAGAACGCATCCATGAAGATGAGGAACTTGTATCCCGAGGTGGAGTCTACCCGAGCGTCTATGTGGGGAAGTGGGTAGCAGTCTTTGGGACATGCTTTGTTCATATCGGTGTAGTCTACGCACATTCTCCACTTTCCATTCGACTTTTTTACCATCACCACGTTGGCTAGCCACGAAGGATAGTCGACCTCCCGTATGAATCCAGACTTCAGTAGCTTTTGAACTTTGATTTGCATGCCTTTGAGCTTGTCCTCTCTGAATTGCCGAGACTTTTGCTTGACTGGCTTATAAGTGGGGTCGATGTTGAGCTGGTGTTCCGCGATGGTCTAGGTAATTCCTGGCATGTCTTGGGTGTTCTACGCGAAGTTGTGGAGGTGAGTGGAGAGGAAGTGGATCATATCCTCTCTCATATGTTGGGGCATCTCGCTTCCAATCTAGATTTTCTGATCGGGATAATCGGGGTGAATTATCACTTCTTCAAACTCCTTTGGCTCTGGTTTGAGGACTTCGGTAGGGAGTCCCAGCTCGCCTTAGGTTGTCTTGTGCGCAGTCTCTCCGGTTATCAGGATTGACCCGATGGCTATGGGGGGTTGTCTGACTTCCTGCTGCTTCTGGGACTTCATCATGTGTGCAAGCAAGCTTTTGGGGCTGCTCTTGACGAATCCCACGTCGCTCCTAGATGCAAATCTTACTTGTTGATGCAAAGTGGAGATGATCATCTCGAAAGCTGGGTGAGCCAGAGTTCCCAGGATGGCGTTGTAGGAGGAATCAATGTCCACCACGTAGAACTTGATCTCCTCTTCCCATGTATAGTCATCGGAGCCTAACGTTACCTTGATCTTCATCGTTCCCTTCACGTTGATCTTGTGAGCGGTAAAGCCTTCCAAGACCATGTTGTTGTGCTTCAAGTGGCTATCGTTCATTCCCATCTCTTTGAAGCATTTGAAGCAGAGGATATTTTTTGTGGCTCCCGTGTCTACCAGGACTCTCTTCACTCGGCACTTGTTGATCCCTTGCTTCGTCATGTCGACCTCCAGAACGGTAGGGGTCACTCAAGCTTCCTCATTTAGCTCGAGATCCTTGTCGAAGAAGGTTATTGGCTCTTGCGGGAATGTGTCGAAGTGGGATCCCAGAGTGGGCTTGTTCAAGTTGTAAATTTTTTGCTTTATTTGCTTGATGGATGAGAACTGTGGAGTGATCACTTCGATCACTTGTTCGGGCTTCTCGTTGGGCTGTCTTTCTTATACGAACTCCTTTAGATGTCCCTCTCGGATTAGTCTCTCGATTGCCCATTTCAGCTATATGCAGTTTTCGGTAGTATGGCCAAAATTTTGATGGAAACCGTAGAACTTCGACTTGTCTCTGGGGGTATGTTCGGAGTTCGCGTGGGTGCAGGCTCGCGGACTCCGAGCTTCTCCTTGACGACTGTGACGAGGTTCTCCTTGGGTGTATTTAGCGAAGTGAAGCTTTCAGTCCTCCTTGTCCTGTTCTTGCATCTTCTGTCCTGGGGGGACGCCTTTGTGCACTAATCTTTCTTCTTGTACTGCATCTCTTGAGCGCTTCCCTCAGCCAGGGCAACCTTGCAGGCCATGTTAAACATTTCGCCGATGGTTTCAAGCTTGTGGAGTTGAAGTTCGGTGTATAGCATTCTTGACCGGAATCCACCTTCGAAGTAAGTGATCACCGTGTCTTGGCTAATCCCCTCAATCTCGTCATATGTTTTCTTGAAGCGCTTCATATAGGCAAGGAGGGTCTCATCATCTTTCTGTTTGATGTTGGCAAGGTCCCCCCTCGTCTTGGGCATTGTTCCGGCGGTACTAAACTTGTCCAGGAATGACTTCTCGAGGTTGAGCCAGGAGTCGATGGTTCCTGGCTTTGGAAAAGTGAACCACGTCAGGACTTTGTTGGACAGAGTGCTGGGAAAGGCCTTGCACATGACGACTTCACCATTGGTTACTAGGCCCATGGCGGACTTGAATCAGCAAACATGCTCTTGAGGTCTGCTATGTCCGGTGTATAACACGAATTGGGGAATCTTCAACGTGTGTGACCGTTGGTGGGGGCTGCTTGGCCCCTGGTTTGTTTGCTCACCACGGTGTGTGACCGCTGTGGTAGGGTCTCTGAGGGCTCTATCTCATCATCAAGAGAGGTCGGGGCGATAGGCCCTGCTTGTGGAATTCCGGTTGGAGGTGCATCCACTACCTCGAGAGGTCTCACTCTTTTCAAATCTGCTCGACTTCTTTCAGCAGATCCTTAACCTCTTTCGTGCATCTAGTTCCGTTGGATCACCGCTCGTTTAGCCGGTCGCGAAGGTCCGGTGCTTACGAGGGGAATCGTGGGATCCCAAATGCTCGATGACCGACCGTCGCTGGGGTCGTTCTGGAACGGACGAAAGTGCTACACGATGGGTCTCATGGTGAGACGTGGGAACCGTGGTGTTTGGTTGATGCCCACGATCCCTTGATCGTCGTGACATTGTTTCTCTTTAGAAAGGAAAAACAAGAAGATATAATACTTACGTTCTCGGTAATGGAACTAAACTGATTTGTCGAAAATTGGTTTGACGCCACTTGTCACTAAAAACGGCGTCGTCTGATGATCTTTACGAAATGTTCCTGCCAAGATGGTCGTCGCATTGGCGTTTTAACAGAGGTCCTGTCGTACGATGCCTGCAAAACAGAAAAGTTCATAACAGAGGGTATAGGGACTCTGATGAACCCTCCGATGGTTAAGTCAGTATTTTGGATCTTGACTATGAAGTGTTTAATTTGACAGAGTTTTAGTATAGTAATCTGGTCTTACCCTTTTTACCTTTATGGGGGTGGCTTTTATAGAGGTAAGTACCTTTAGAAATAGGTAGGTCGAGTGATGTAATCTAGAGAATTTGATAGTTACTAGATTCTATAGATAAATCAAAAATCCCTCCTGTTTAGAGAAATCTTGGGAGAATTTGACTGAGCATTTTGAGGCTTACTGTTGGTCAAACGTTATCCTTTGAGGAAGTTTCTAGAAGTAGTTTGCCTAGCTGGCAGTCGGACTTCGGGCGAAGTGGGTTGCCTAAAGAGGCGTAGCCGCTCACTTCGTCGTCTTGCGTGGCGGGATTGCAGGTCCCATTTTGCTTGGTGGATGGACACTTGGCGGAGTTGCTGGCCCCACCGTGTTGGTTGGACTGACACATCAAATCGTCATGTCATCTTTCTTTCCACGTGGGCGTAAGAGGTATTTTTTATACCTCTCAATATATATATATATATATATATATATAACTAAGAATATCTACAATCTGATTTGTTTGTGTCCCAAGAATTCAACTCATATTCCAGAAAAAATTTAAAAATTTCACTTTAATTCATAGAAGGTGTTCATAATAAATTCAGATAAAATTGTAGATTGAATTTATTTAAAATATTTGGTGTTTTTATAAAATTTTATATATATATATATAGGTGTGTGTGTGTAGAAATGCATATAAGAAGAGTGAAAAGGGTATGGGATGGGGATAGGTGAGGGAAGTTTCCATAATAAGTGTGGAATTTGAAGAGAAAACAATGTGGAAAATTACAAAAAGAGAAGTGGGCCCAAATCACGGAGAAAGCATGAATCCAAAGGCCCATATTTTAATGTTTTGATTAAAAACATTTATTTTCCCTTAGCGTTCATTCCTTGTCAAAAAATCTGGAAGCAGATTCTTCTCTTCTCCTTTTTCTTTTTCTTTTTTTTGAAATTTGTTTTAAAGAAAGAGTGAATAAGACCAAACGGGAAGAAAGTAAATGAAATCACGCATTTCATCATTTTGTTTTTTTACCAAATATTTATTTTTTTTGAGACAACTAATTTAATAACATGGATATACTACTATTCAATAATTTAATGAAGTGGGCTACTACAAGTATATATATATAAAATAAATCAACAGTAGAATCTGTGGGAAAAAAAAAAGAAGCGGGAGTGTGTTTCTATTGATGGGTGCCCATCAAATAATTCCACTTCTCTCCAAGAATGTGCATTGATGTCCAATAAATCTACATTTCACCATCTATATATATATATATATGAATAATGGATGAATTTGATCCCAAATAAATTTATGTTTGGCAAGCTGAGTCCCAAAATATTTTTTTTAACTTTTAATGTCCCAAACTTTTTTTGTAGAGAATAATAAGGTTTTTCTTGACGAATTCTGTTAAAATTTTTAAAATTTTAACGGTTGTTTGTCTTTAGTTAATTAAAGACGAAGATAAAAAAGTCATTGCATGTGAAAATAAAGAAAGAAAATAATAATAATAATAAAATATTTAAACGTAGAGATAAAAATGTCCTCATATTTTATTTTTATTTTTTTGAAAATGTCCTCATATTTAAAATTTAAAAAATAAAAAATTTATCAAATAGTGAGAATATCAAAAGTTGTCGTCAATCTTCTTCTTCTCCGGTTAATCTTCTTCTTCTTCTCTCTGGCACAAAATTTTTATCTTTTTCTAACATCTTTGAAGAAAGGAAAAATAAAAAAAAGTAATTGAAGAATATGTCTTTATAGAAAGAAAAAAGAAAAAAACTAGAAAGAGAAATTTAGAAAATTCAAATTCAATGCTCATTTTTTTTTTAAGTGTTCAATTACTTTTGCTTCAACTTTCAAATTTTAAAAGTATAAGTCTTTAAACACCCCCCCCCCCCCCCCCCACCCACCCACCAGATATCACATCTCAATCTGTTCTAGCAAAGAAAACTAGCACCCAGCTCCAAACTTTTCTCTGTTTATTAACTAGAAAAATGGGAGGAAAAAATAAGGCTCCAAATACAGTGTCTTCCACCGACAACCATGTGCCTCTTCTTGACTGCTAGAGTTATTTTAATCCATTAAAAGAAGTAACTTTAGAAACAGATATTTATAAAATTTCTGGTAACATTTCTTTTACTTTTAATAATACAATGAACATAAACTGTTTAAAATGCATCTCCAGGAAAGTTTTTCTAAGAGAATACAAAAGATGTTAACAGGCTTTTAGTGGGAAAAATAAAGTTGAAAGTTTCTTATCGTAAGTGATCTGACAGCCCTATACAAAATTCATAAGTTGACCCAAATTACACTAGCAATACTCATCTGCTTTAGTTAGAGAAGTTTGGAAAACTACAGAAGTGAGATACTTTCTGCCTTCAAGAAAATAGAACCTCACAACTATGGAAACTAAACAGATGGACTAATCAGCCTGCCCAAATCAAAGGTTGTGTATTTTCTAAATATATCAACAGATCATCTGAAATAAGAGGGTCCAATAAATAAAATATGTATAGCAGTTAAAATATGTACATTGTCCTTTTTCTCTTAAAATAAAGTAATTTTATTTTTTTCTATTGGTTAAAATTTGAATTTTCTAAATTTTTATTTCTCATTTTTTTATTTTTTCTTTCTATAAAGACATCTTCTTCAATTACTTTTTTTCTTTTTCCTTTCTTTAAAGATGTTAGAAAAAGATAAAAATCTTGTGCCAGATAGAAGAAGAAGAAGATTAACCGAATAAGAAGAAGATTGACGACGACTTTTGATATTCTCACTATTTTGATAAATTTTTTTTTAAAAAATTTTTAAATATGATAATATTTTCAAAATAAAAATTAAAAAAATATGAGCACATTTTTATTTATACGTTTAAATATATTTTTTTTATTATTATTTTCTTTATTTATTTTTACATGTTTTTAATTAACTAAAAATAAACAACCGTTAAAATTTTAGAAATTTTGACAGAATCCGTCAAGAAGGACCTTATTATTCTCTACAAAAAAAGTTTGGGATCTTAAAAGTTAAAAAAAATATTTTGGAACTCAACTTGCCAAAGATAAATTTATTTGGGATCAAACTCACCAATTATTCATATATATATATATATATATATATATATATATATATATATATATAAATAATTCCACTTCTGATGTCCAATAAATCTACATTTCACCATCTATATATATATATATATAAAAGAGTAATTAATGAATTTTATCTTAAATAAATTTATATTTACAATTTTAATTTTAAAATAATATATGTATATATATTGTCAAAAAATTTAAAATTTAAGAGGCTTGTGTGGTTAAGTGAATAAAATGATTATATATATATATATATATATATATTTTATTTCGATAATATTTTGTGAATGGGTGTTATATTTCATCTTCACTCTAAATTTGGAGATATTTATCATTTTAATGAAATAAAATGAATGTATAAAAGGTAGTAATAATAATAATATTAGGATGATGGAAGGTGGTGTGGTTGGATTTTGGTCCGTATGAAGACAAGACAATACGGTAGACAGAGAATTAAAGAGTGGCAATTTGTAGACTTTTTATGCTTTTGTGTCAATTTGTCAATTTCCGAGGTCTCTCTGTCTTACATTCTACCTTCTTTTATTCTTTTACTCTATTATCTACGAATAAATTAACATTTCACTTTTTTTTTCTATATTTCAAAATGAGAAAATAATTATTTATTTTAAAATTTTGAAATTCATTTCATTCCATAATTATATATATAATAACATCTTAGTTAGAATTATTACAAATTAAGGTGATATGATTAAATTCTTTGAATTTTTCTCCCATGCATGCATTCCACAAAACAAAAGAAAACAGCCAAATCGATACATTCTATGAAGAAATATGAACAATAACTTTCTTTCATCTCATTTCAAGTTTTATGTTACTTTGTTTAAAAAAATTTAAGTGGCTATTAAATAAAAATTTGAAGTTTTTTAATGTAATAATACATTTAAATTCGTAAAATTTTAAAGATAGTAACACAAAATACGACATTATATTACAAATATTCTCTCAATAAATATAAATAATTGATTTGATTTTCATACACGAAATTTAAATTTTCAATCTTATAATTAAGGAACGAAGCAAACAATTATAACGCCATAAATCAGTGTTATTATTTTACAAGTAAAAACAAGTAAGTAAAGAGGGAGCTAAACTTATGAATAACCTAAAAAAAAAAAAAAAGTAGAAATCAAAATTGTATGTATGAATAGCAACACTATTCATACTTTTTGCCAATTTGGCCCTTGAGACTTTGAGCAGCCATTTTTCCACATATTTGAACTTTTTGTTTTCTTCGTCTTTTGGAGAATGTTTGAATCATAATATAAACAATTCTGATTTCCCATCAAAATTCCAAAAATTTCCCATCTACCTTGTAAGTTATGCATTTTTGGGTCTTTAGTAGCAGTGTAGATTCTAAAACATACGACAATTTTTTGCCCTTAATCCTTCTTTTACCACTTTGGCACCTTAAATTATCGAAATAAGTGGTTGTAATTAAAGTTGAAGATTTGAAAATCATGTCCAAATTAGTAAAGGTAGGAACCTCATCCTTTTCAACGATTACAAGTGGTTGTTACCCGTCTTATTATTACAATTTATGACCAAAATCAAGAAAAAATTATATCTATTTATAATTTATGGAATAGAATAAAAATATTTTAAAATTTTTTTATAAAAAAATAAATAATAATGAAGAGAGAGAAAAGAAATGGGAGGAGATCCAAAATTAGTCACAGACGCGAACCTAACCCGTATCGAAAGTCGTGAGAACTGCTACGCTGTCAGCGTTGTAGGCGTTGCTTTAATGCATACACGTCAGTGCGTTTTCAGTACCACGTCACTCTCACCGGAAAATCTTGGAAATTATTGGCAATAAAACACGGAAGTAAAAGTCATCTTTGCCACTCATTTGGTCAGACCCTCTCCCTATTTTTTCTTTCTTCTTTCTTAATATATATATATATATATATATATTTTATCCGTCACTAAAATGAGATTTGAATTTAAAATCTAAGAAATTAATTTTTTATTTTATTTGGACAAACATATATGGTTTGTAATTGTTACTACCAATTCTTAAATATATATATATATATATATATATATAAATTATATGTAAATATAGTTTGTAATTGTTACTACCAAATGAGACAGTCTTTATCTCCCAAAAGTGCAATTATGTACCCAACTAAAACAATATGGGTCGGCGGATAACTACTTTTTTTTTTTTCTAACTACAAACTTTAAATATGATATATATATTACTTTTTAACAAATTAAATTTGATGTCCAAAAGTAGAAAAATAATTATGAGAGAAATTTGGTTTTTTTTTTCCCTTAAACTTATTTAAATTGAAAAATTAATAGTTACAAGTATTATGTCTATTTTGATAAAAGAAATAAAGAAAAAAAATGGAAAAGAAAAGGGAAGAAAAATCATAAAGTGTGGGCGAGGGAGGGAAGGATCAATGCCGCAATTAATAATAACAAATATCAAAGGTATGGATGGGGCCCGAACGGTGATGGACTCGGAGAACACCTGTCAAAGTGTCCGGATTTTGGCGGGAAAAAGGGGGTCTTAAGTGTGGAGTGACTGTGGGTTCCACGTCGGCTCGGCCTCTGGCGGGAAACTGAAGCAACTCCACGGTCCACTCATCTATAGTTGCGTAGCCCACTTCTCCTCCCTATCATCACAACATTAAGTCAACATGCATGCAAAACAAAAACACTTTGTTTTTTTTTTCCTTTTTTTTTTGTTACAATATCTTGGCTTCTAGGTTAGGATTAATTTAGATTTAGCTTAAATTCTATTTTTAGATATAAAAATCTCTCATCTTAATTTTGATTTTTAAATTTAGAGTCCAATTTTTAATCTTAATCTTACTCAAATAGAATGTTTTACTAATTCAAATTTTTAGAATTGTTACAACTTCGACTAATTAAGTCTACTCAAATTGTATTTTTAAAATCCAACTCTTACTATTTTTTCAACTAGTACAATTTCGACTAATTAAAATTTTAAAGCATAATTAATGTTAAATCTTGACCTTATATACATATAATATCTTATTTAGTATTTATAAATTCGTCACTTAAAAAAATTTATTGGTGTTATTAAGTAAAATATAAACACTTTACTCCAATTGAGTAAAGAAGACAGTTACAATTATTTATCATGATAGGAGGATTCATACTTTAATTGAAACCTTTTTTTTATATATAAATAATAATTAGTTTGGGTTAATGGGTTTGTTTTTATGCAAGTAATTTCTTAGAAGGAAGTAAAAATTGAAAAGGGGAAATCTTTTGAAAACGGGGTATGCATGTATATAATAATCATGGATGATGATCAATTTATGGATGGAGCATATGCATACATACATACATACATACATAACCCACATCCATAGGTGGACATGTTATGAATTACCATAATTAAGAAAAATAAATAAAGAAAGAAAGTGAGTCACGTGACATGGTGCCAAATATCTAGTGGATACTAGTGCCTTGAGGGCGTGGGTACTAATATAATAAAATTATTATTTTAATTATTTTAATTTATGAGAATTATTGTTTTAGCTACCGAAAGTGTACGGGGAATGGTTAATGGTGGGAGACAAATAACTTCGGGTTTTCTTATGTGGATAAATTACAACCGTTGGATGAAAAATCTTCTCATCTCGGTGAGACAAGTCACGTGATCAGGATGCTCTGCACGTGAGACATAAAAACATTAAAACGAAGAAAACAGGGGCGGGGCGGGGCGGTGAAGAAAAGCCTCACTTGTCCTTTTATCTACCAAGTCTTTCTTTTTTTTCTTTTTTTTTTAAAGTAAAAAATTAGAAGGAAAAGTTTTACTTTGTCAAAGTATAAACTTTATATTAATTTTCAATTTGTCACCTAATCTAGGATTTATTATAAATTTGGTCATCCAAAATCGTTTACACAAATATTTTTTAAAATGCTCAACATAAAATATGTTTTTAGAATTCTATTCAACTTAATAACATGTTTCAAAACTAAAAAAAAAAAAAACACTTACAAATAATTGATTTCGAGTAAATTGTATTTGTAATTTCTAATTTAAATAGTTGTATTATTTCTCTTTATATAATTAGTATGTGATTGGGAGGATCTATATAGAATTTTTTATTTTATTTTACATACTAGTCAGAATGATTATTTTGTAGTTTTTTCAGGGATTGCGATTGATTCTTTCCTATAAATTTCAATTCTTTTAAATAAATAAATAAATAAATTCTATAGGAAATGATTTTGTGTTTTGATTAAGAGCAGAAGTTAGACTTTTAAGTGTTTGATTCCTTGGAAATCAAGGATTCGTTGACTTAGTGCTTTCTATTATATTTAAGAATAGCCGGTCGAATGATCTCATTGTCTTCGAGGAAACTTCATTTTTCTTGTGTTTGGACTAAGAGGACCCTTGTTTTCTTTTTCCTTTCAAAAGTTTTTACGTAATAGACAAGTAAAATGATATGTACACTATCAATTTTATAAGAGAAATTTGCATAGATTATGTGGTGCTACTCCTTACTTGAAATAATTACAAGGTTTACTTCCACATTTTCCAAGATGATCAAGTCAATATTTAACTTAACTATATACCAAATTTATATAAAGATGTTGAAAATGTGTGTCTTAAATAAAAATTTACTTGAGATAAAAATTTATTTATTAGAAAAAATCTATTTGCACATAATCAAAATTAGTATATATATATATATCTTAAAAATTTTATATATATTTAAGATTCATCCAAAATATATTGTGTTATATACTTAAAAAATATAAGAGGGTTTCTAAGGATGAAGTTAGAAAGTAGAAAGTCTTTGTTTTGTGTAAATAAATGTAGTGTGTTTAAAGGGTTTGAAAATGTTAACAATTAAAGTTAAGAGTTGAATGATAGGAAGAAATTATCAACATGTTTTAGGGTTTGGTTAGAAACTTGTAACAAAGAAAGATTTGGAGAGTAGGAAGACCATGTCAAAATTGAAATCTTCAAATAAGGCTGATATTTATTAGTTTCTTCACAAATACGGTCGCATATGGCACAAACTCATTTTTTTGTCAAATAATAATACGATCTATCCGATCCTAGATAATAATTAAAAAGACTATGAAAAGGGCATGACATGTGATACAAAGATATGTTCAGTACAAGAATATTAAATGACTCTAAACGACATATGTTTCTAATACATCTAAAGTCAAACTGGTGGTCAATGTTCTCTCTTAATGTGTGATCTTGTTATTGATTGAAATTCCTAAATCTAAAGTATAACATGTACAGTATCTAATCAAGATTTCCTAATTATTC
The DNA here is from genome assembly GCA_027405835.1 of Asclepias syriaca. Taxonomy (NCBI): domain Eukaryota; kingdom Viridiplantae; phylum Streptophyta; class Magnoliopsida; order Gentianales; family Apocynaceae; genus Asclepias; species Asclepias syriaca. The sequence goes on from CM049932.1 coordinate 16,744,644, forward strand.
TAAGTGTTCTGATTGCATAATATCCTTCCTACAAGAATTACAAATATAATCTAAACAAGATTTTCTATTTATTCTATAGTGTCCTAGTTGCATAATATCCTCTTTGAGCTTCACTTCTTGATTTCTTGGAGACACCCATATTTCGTTACTAACTTAAGTATTAGAGATCCACCGTTAAAAAAACACTTTAGTACTTTGCTTATTTTCCAGAATATTTGACTGTAAATGAAGTTCTCTCAACCTACTTGTAATATGTATAAAAAAGTAATTCATGATTAATATATCTTTCAATTAATCGGAATATAATTTGTTTTAAATTTATTAAGTAATGTTTTGTTATTATATTTATTATGTTTTTGCTTTTTTTTTATGATTATATGAATATTTTTATAATAAAATGATGGAAGTTATGGTGACTTATTCTCTGGTGTAGGAATGACTCTTAAATTAGGCAGTTGCACTTTTAATAACTCATGACAAAGTTTTTCTTCCTTTTTTTTTGGGGAAAAATATTATCTGTATTGAAGAATATGAAGATTTGAATTGCAACATCTCAAATAAAGTCATATATTGATTGTAGAGTTAAATAATTCAACTACAAAGTTTCAAAGATTTTAATGCATAATTTGGCAAGCATTTCTAATTCAAACTTTGCCCATCCTCTCTGCACAATATATTGTATTTATGGCGGTCTTATGACTTGTTTCTCATCTTCCATGCAATACTCATGTCAAATGTATTAAGATTAGTGCCATTTAATTTCAATATTAGAAGTAGGTAATTTTCTCATCAATTAAATCATTACACTATACCAATGATTAACCTAAACTCTAAAACAAAAACAAAAAGAAACAGAAAAAGTAAAATCGATTATTTATTATGCTGGAAATATTATTCTTAAAAACATATAAATTATTATCGCTATCATTATCAAAGATTAGATATAAATAAGGTAATAATAAATGTTATAAAGATCGAGTCCAATACTTAATATTATTTTTTTAAGATAGATTTTGCTCTTCTCCTCGGTGCTTAGAGCTTTCAGACGTCTATCTCTTAAGGTAAAATGATCACTTATTGTCAATCCTTTATTTTACAATACTAAAAAGGGTAAACGATTCTAAAGACTCTATTGGAGAAACAAAGAGAATAAATAAAAATCAAAATCGAGAGCTTAAAAATATTTTTTCTAATTTGAAAATGTTGGAAGAGCCCCTTTAGTTATATAGACTTATAAACAACTTCAGTTTCTCTTAAACGATCAACTTTTTGATAATATTTTTTTATTAATCAAATAGTATCAAAAAAATCCATTCATATTTTATGTAAAAGGATGAATCCCTTAATCAAGAGTTACAAATGGTAAACTTCGGTTCCTCTTAAACGATCAACTTTTTGATAATATTTTTTTATTAATCAAATAGTATCAAAAAAATCCATTCATCTTTTATGTGAAATGATGAATCCCTTAATCAAGAGTTACAAATCGTAAACTTCGGTTCTCTTAAACGATCAACTTTTTGATAATATTTTTTTATTAATCAAATAGTATCAAAAAAATCCATTCATCTTTTATGTGAAATGATGAATCCCTTAATCAAGAGTTACAAATCGTAAACTTCGGTTCTCTTAATCGATCAACTTTTTGATAATATTTTTTTATTAATCAAATAGTATCAAAAAAATTCATTCATCTTTTATGTGAAAGGATGAATCCCTTAATCAAGAGTTACAAATCGTAAACTTCGGTTCCTCCTAAACGATCAACTTTTTGATAATATTTTTTTATTAATCAAATAGTATCAAAAAAATACATTCATCTTTTATGTGAAAGGATGAATCCCTTAATCAAGAGTTACAAATCGTAAACTTCGGTTCCTCCTAAACGATCCACTTTTTTTATAATATTTTTTTATTAATCAAATAGTATCAAAAAAATCCATTCATCTTTTATGTGAAAGGATGAAACCCTTATTCAAGAGTTACAAATCGTAAACTTCGGTTCTCTTAAACGATCAACTTTTTGATAATATTTTTTTATTAATCAAATAGTATCAAAAAAATCCATTCATCTTTTATGTGAAAGGATGAATTCCTTAATCAAGAGTTACAAATCGTAAACTTCGGTTCTCTTAAACGATCAACTTTTTGATAATATTTTTTTATTAATCAAATAGTATCAAAAAAATCCATTCATCTTTTATGTGAAAGGATGAATCCCTTAATCAAGAGTTACAAATCGTAAACTTCGGTTCTCTTAAACGATCAACTTTTTTATAATATTTTTTTATTAATCAAATAGTATCAAAAAAATTCATTCATCTTTTATGTAAAAGGATGAATCCCTTAATCAATAGTTACAAATCGTAAACTTCGGTTCCTCTTAAATGATCAACTTTTTGATAATATTTTTTTATTAATCAAATAGTATCAAAAAAATCTATTCATCTTTTATGTGAAAGGATGAATCCCTTAATCAAGAATTACAAATCGTAAACTTCGATTCCTCCTAAACGATCAACTTTTTATAATATTTTTTTATTAATCAAATAGTATAAAAAAATCTAATTCATCATGAATGTCTTAATCAAGACTTACAAATCGTAACTCTTAAATCAAATAAAGAATTATCTAATATAAATAGCATAAAATATCCAATAAATAATATTGTGCACAATTATGTGTCTAATATAATGAATATGGGAGATTAAGGAATCTTAGATCTTAATAAATATGTAAACAAATAATAAAAAATGGGAAGAGATATTAATAGAAAATAGATTAGGAAGAATATGGGAGAAGGGGTGTATCATATATTAAACTCAAATATAGAAAGGAAAGTGGAAGTTAGGTACGTGCATGGTATCTTACATGCCCAAAAAGTTGACTAATTGCACGACCAATCTTTTCCCTTTATTTTTATTTTAAATTTCTTTTAAAAAATTATTAAATTAGATCTTTCCTTTTTTTTTTCGAATATATATATATTTTTATAACAGTACAGGCATCTTCTTTATGCACGCCAAGATTCAATAATACTATATAACATGTTTACAGTTCTGCTACATATAATATTATAATATTAATAAATTAATAATAATAAGGGTATGTGTCTGAAAAGAGACAAAAGGTCGCAGTATTTCTACCTTAAAGATTGTTCCTTTTTTTCATTTTTCTTTTTTATGAAAAGAAAAGACATATTTATTAAAAACATTTGTCGAAATCTTTAAAATTTAACTTATATAAAATATTTTTAAATTTAAAAGGAAATTTTTTTGTAACTCTCATTTATAAAATATTATTAATTTTTTTAAAAACAATTATATAAAAATATATTTCATGACATTTGATTCGCAGTAATAACCAAACCACACTAACTCCTACTTTTTAATTTTTTTTTAGAAAAAATCCTTAAAAAAAGAATTTATTATTATTATTTTAAAATTATATATATATTTTTTAACTCGTGACTTTAAAAAATTATAAATAACATTGTTAACAACTTATTTATAAGTTAAAAAATTTTGATGTTAAAAATTTCTTTAAATTGTTTACAAATATTTGCCAAATCTTTTATATATATATATATATATATATATTAAGTAGGAGTTTTTACCCATCCTCATATAATAATTCTCATATCTTACTAATGATTGACATAAATTTTGAGATTTGAAAGTATATATATACACATGATATATGTATATTCTGTTTTCTTTATACGGTAAATTCTATTGGGGACCAAATTAATAGGCACCTTATGATACTTGAATTAGGGTAATTTATAGTTGATTTAGGACCACACAAACTAATTGATTTATATTATACATACACATATATGTATATATATATTTTTTATTTTTATCAATTAATTTATAAATATTCAAAAAATATTTTTGAGATTTTCTATTACTATATGTTTAAGTCGTAATTTTTCAAATATAAATGTGATATTATTAATTGAAATACGTTTTTTTATAATAATAATATTTAAAAAAAAAAAAAAGAGGTAGGGAGTTAATAATGAAAGAAAAATATTTTGGTAAGCTTTTTATGATACAATTGAAAGCAAATAAAGAAAATTTTTGATAAAATTTAGAAGAAAGCAAGCAAATCTAAACAAAATTTTTTGCTTGATACAATTGAGAGTTATTTATATATATATTTTTTTTGATAATAAATAGTCTACCTTAGAAAAATAAAAGGAAATAATTGAGTTTTTTTTATTATTTTTTTACCAATTTAAGGATTCTACCACAGTGGCATAACAGTAATAACCAAACCACCTAAGTCCTACATTCGACCAAACAAAATATATCTAGCTGTAAACAATTACCCACCAAAAGTCCAAAGAAACGCCTCGTCGTTGTACGTTGCCGGATCGCGGCATTACTCAAAACCTTTCGCCCCACCAGAAAATAGTAACGGCGCCATTCCCTACACCCTCCCCTCTACCCTCCCGTTTCGCTCACGCTCCAATCCCATCCGTTCATCACCCCAATTTTAAACTAAACCCCTATTTTTCATATCGCGCGTGTAACTCAACACCATTCGGGTAAGTAAAATTTTCTCCCTGCCAGCTAAGGAATCTCTAACCAACCCAAGTTTTATTATGGGTTATGGTAATACTCGACATGACCATCATACATCCATGGCCATGCATGCCAGCTCATCACTCTCTCCCCCCACACACACACTTCACGCAGTAACTTGCATTGAATTCCCACAACAATAGAAAGCATACTACTATTAGTCCTTTTTCTTTTTCTTTTATTTTTTTTTTCAAAATTCTAAATATACAAAGATTTATGAAATCAGGTAATCTGAAATTCTTGGTAAGTATTCTTTAGAAAATTTGAAGTAAAATTTTTAAAAAAGAAATTGGAAAGAGTAATTAAAAGAAGTGGAATATATATATATATATATATATAGCTTAATAAGAGAAAAGTACGGAGTTTTCCTTTATATTCTTCTTGACACTAATAAAAAAGAGCAACCTTTAATGCACATTTTGACCGCTTTGGGGAAAAAAAAAAAAAGCTGAAGGGGCAATTTCTGTGAAGAGAAAAAATATAAAGAAAAAGACACAGAATCGGACGAAGGTATTCTGCCTTTTCTACAAGTTTATTTATTACAATACAGTGTATATACATATGTATGTATAAAGCATTTTTAATTTTAATTTAAGGGGGGAGTATTTATATATATAATGCTCTGCAAATGAGTGTGTTTTTTTTTCCAAGATATTGAGATTTGCGTCTTGGTCAGGTCAATCGTTGTTCGGTAAAAACCTTTTTCATTTGTCACTCTTCTACACACAGTAGAGAGAGAGAGAAAAAAAAACTCACACAACCACCCACTATAAGGAGAGAGAGAGGGTGGGCTGCGGAGTGGGGGTGTGTGTAAAGAAAGAAAAGGGGGTCTAAATCAGAGTGAGTAGAATTTCGATAAAAACACTGAACTGATGATGTTTGTCATGATATAGAGAGGGAAACAAAGCTTTGAGGGGAAATAGCAAATCTTGACCATAGATTCCTCATCCTCACTATTTTGTTCATCAAAGGGGTTTTTCATTTTTTATTTGTTTGTTTACTTGGGTTCTTTGAGGAAGGGGGGGATATCTGTTTGTTCTTTTTCTCTCTCTATTTCTTGCTGTCTATCTCCAGCTTTATTATCTATATATATATATAGTTGTTTAGTTCTGATCCGATTTTCTCTCTCTCTTTTTTTGGGGGGTGTTTATTGTTTGTTGCTTGTTGGGGGCTGTGAAGAGAAGAAGAAGAAAGAAGAAGAGGGGTTTTAGAGAGAAACAGAGGAGGGGCTGAGATTTATGTCGGCAAGGTTTGGATTTGCTTTTGAGAAGACTGGTGCTTTTTCGAAGGTCTTCTGGATTTCTACATCCTCTGCTGTTTTGTTTTGGGGTAATTTCAAGAAGCAATCTCTCTGCTGTTCCCATCAGCAGAGTTTTCCCCTTACTTTTCCGACCGTATCCATGCGTTTGAGGCCCAAAAGGTAAACCCCCCTTCTCCCCTTTCTTAAAACCCTAGAGGTTTTACATCTGGGTTTTTCTCTGTGGTTATGCATGATGCTCTTTTGGGTTCTGATCTGTTTTAAGTTTTATCCTTTTTATCCAGTTTTGTAATTTTTTTTTCTGCAAATTTTTGTTTTGGTATGTGCAGGACTTGTTCTGGAGTAGAGTGTTTTGGGGGATTTCACATAACGAGATTTTTAGACCTTTTCTTGTTCTTGAGAGGGCCTCATACTTGATTATTGATAAATATTCCTTATTCTTCTTCTTCACTTCCCTTTTTCATTTTGATTTCTTTCTTTCATTTGCTTGCGGGAAATATTATACAGTTTTGAGAGTTTTCTGGTTCTTTTCTTTTTTTTTGTTTGATTGAAATACTTTGGAGAAACTGAAAAAGGGGGGAAAAATGCCTGAGGCTAGGAGACAGAGGCCATTGAGTCAAGAAAGTGTGAGCAAGAAGCCTAAAATGATGATGGAACCTAGTAAAGCAGCAAGGAAAATCCGGGTTATCTTCAGTGACCCGGATGCTACTGATTCATCTGATGATGAAGAGATAGTTGAAAGAAAACCAAAACGTTTTATCAAGGAGATTACTGTACCAAACTATGTCCTTGAAACCACTACTCTGCCTACTGTTGTTGCTCCAGAAACTGAGAATTCATCTCAAGATAGCAACAATGGGGTTAAAAACCCCAAGAAGCCTGCTGTGTTAGCTAAAACCCTAAGTCAACCATCCCCTGCTGCATCATCTAAACCTTCAACAGCAAAGTACAAAGGCGTTAGACAACGAAAATGGGGAAAATGGGCTGCTGAAATTCGTGATCCTTTCCTATCAAAGAGGATCTGGTTGGGTACATACAATTCACCCGAGGAAGCTGCAAGAGCTTATGAACTTAAACGTCTTGAATTTGAGGCTATTGCTGTTCAGAAATCTTCCAAGAAAAGCTCAGAAGATGGTAACACTGATGATAATCAGTCTTGTTCTGTTGTTGTTTCACAGCCTCATAAACATAATCCAACCCAATCTGAAGATGATTCAGCCGAAAGCCTTGTGTCGCACACATCTCCTTCGTCCGTTCTTGAAATGGATAGCTTGACTTCAGCTTCTGCTGCCCCTCCTCTGTCTTCAGATGTAGTAAAAGATGTTGTTGTTCCTTTGGTCGGAGATGATAATGTGGTGCAGAAGGTGTCCGATCTTGATTTAATGATGGATGATGACGATGTATTAGCTCAAATTGGACTTGGGATGGACTTGGATTTGGAACTTGATTCCCTAAACATGGATGGATTATTGCAGCCTGCCGAAGATTTCGTTATTGGTGATCTTGAGGATATCCCTCTATATGGATTTGATGACAATGAAGATCATAGTGCTTTGCCGGATTTCGACTTTGACTTTGATTTTGCTGCTTGTAATGAAGCCTTGACTTGGATGGAAGAAGCCCCTTTGATGAATGAAGCACCAATGCTGAATGGTGCATCCCTCAATATAGCATGCCTATAATTTTTGCAGTTATTAGGAGTTTATAAATTATATTATAAATAGTTTAAAAAAGTATCATCCTTGAGTTCATATATAGGAAGTTTTGTGCCCAAGAACTGGAAATAATGTTCTTGGGCACGTGTTTTTTCTTTCTTTCTTTTTTTGTGGAGTGAGTTCATTTATTTATTTGTTTGTTAAAAAAAAAAGGAGAGATCTTTGGCATTGATGACTGAATATGAGGCTTGTTTTGTTGAAATGGTGGGTGGGTTGTGGCAAAGAATTTGGTTTGAGTTCTTTCTCTGGTTTTTCCCTTTGCTGTTAGAGCAGTCCAGAGATGATTTCTCCAACCATGTTTTTTTAATGGTGTATTTGTGTTTGCCATTGATCTCTCTTTTTGGTATTATGAACTGATGAGTAAATGAAACTTGTTAAAGTTTTAATCTTTACTGTTACTCTGTTCATAATTTTGGTTTTGACATTGATAAAGCAGAAACATTAGCAGAAAACAGCATGATTATCATCCATTTCCATTGAAATCTTTGGTGGGGGGACCTTACCTGACCTGACCAGATTGCATTGAATGATGTTTGCTTAGCCTAGCAAAAGGTATCTGATACTTGAGGTTGGTAAATCACGTTATCCATTGAAGAGAGCTTGTTTGAGTTGAGGTTTGGCTGCCCCCCCACCCCCCACTCTCACAAGGAATGACACTTGGTTGTGTTTTTGACAGCTTGCCCTTATCCACCACCACCTCGTCTTCTTACTAGTGTTTCTTGTGACACAGCTGCCTTTTTTCTAGACAACATTTTCTTGTGTTTGTTTTTACACAACAAAAACCTTAAATATACCATTCATTCCTCGCATCATTTTCCCTGACATCCCATTTATATATATATAGATATATATATCTCTTTCATACATATAATAATTTCTCCTTGTTTATTTTTTTACATATCTTTTTTATATTTAGTGTCTTACAAATTATTGTATAAATTTGCACTTAGATTTTCTAGTGAGTTTAAGAAGGTAAAAATGCATCAAAAAATTTTGAAATTTTTTTTATTAAACAAAATCAAATAATAATTGAAATTTGATTTTTTTCTTTTATAAAAAAATGTAATTGTTTTTTTTAAAAAAGAGGAGAAGTAATTAGCACGTGTACGAAGGTTATTCTAAACTAAGACCCCACAAAAAATCATAAGATGTCCAAGTCGATGTACACACACACATAAAAACATCAAAAATTGAATTAGCCGCCCCCTTTAATTATTGTTTTCCACAAATTAATTCCGTATTCTTAGCTGACTTTATTTTTATTGGTCCCAACATCATTTTCCATCCGTTAATTTTCAAGAAAATTTTCACCCTTTATTATTATTTTTTTTATATTTTATATTTAACAGTCAAAGGTTTCTTTATAACTATGTTTCATAAATAAAATAATTTTATTTATAATTTTAAAATATTATAAATTCAATATAATACAAATAAAAATATTTTAAATTTTAATATATATATTACTTTTGTACAAGACTACTCTCCAATTATTCTATAAAAACTGTCACCCTCTATTTATATAATAAAAAATTATTGATAATATATGATTTTTCAATGAATATTTATATAATATATAAATTTAATGCCCATAATTAGCGATAGAAGTTTTTTTAATGCTAATACTTTAATTACGAAGAGACATAAATTAAATTTAATGTATTTTAATAGACAGCTTCGTGATAATAATAATAATAATAATTAATTAAAGGAAAGAAAGAAAAAAAAGGAAGAGTTGAAAAGACACTAAGGTTTATGGTGTTTTCCACTTGGGAATTAGAGTGTTCAAACCTTGTTGGCAACGACAGAGATTCTAAGACTTCAAATTTGTTTGGATTCACAAAAAAAGATGTTTGATAGACATTTTTCTTTTCAATTATATATATATATATATATATATATATATTAAGTTTTCTATTAGATTATTATTATGTTGAATAAATATAAAACTTATCAACTATTATATATATCTATATATCTATATATATATTAGTTAAAAAAAAGACTCCTTATCTATAAATACCATTTTATGGAAAAGCAAGAAATACTTTAGGATAGCTTTTCTTTCCTTTTTCTTTTCCCCTCTTTGGATTGGGGGCGTAGGGAAACTAATGGCAACTGTCTCTCTCTCTCTCTCTCTCTCTCTCTCTCTCTATATATATATATATATATATATATATATATACATTAGCGAGTATATACAAGTTATTTAATACTTTAATATATAGATATGCTCTAATATAACTCTTTTATATGTTTAATCGAGATTGAGTAAATCAAAGTAAACTTAGCTCCACGAGTATGGTATCCGCATTTGAGTGTTGAATATGTTAACATATTTATAAAGTATTATCATAAAATTAATGTGGTAATTTGAGTACAAATTTGCATCATTCATTCTAAAAAGAAATTATCATACGTGGATAGTTAAACAATCAACGTTCAATGATCAAATGAAATTAAAGATACTTAACATATGCACGATGTAAAGATTGAATGATAGATGAAAAAAATTCTAAGTCATTTACCTCGAACTGACTAAAGTGTACAATGCGAGGTACGAAAAAATAAAAAGTGTGTTGATATATAATAGGATCGAGGTGGAAAGATATAAGTCACATTTCACTTCGAATATCATTGTCCTATTATGAAGTCCCATAACGAAAAATCCGCCAAAGAATATTCTTCTGATCTATCCCTTTCTGTTGAAGAAACCGCCAAAGTATCCGCAGAAAAAAAAAAATTATTTATTTGTTTCATAACAAAAAGCACTGGAGAAATAAAATGTCTGTCATCTAAAATATGCTTATGGTATTTTATAATGAGTAACATTTCTCTTTATAAATAGGAGTCAATTCAATTTCAGAAAGGTAATCTACTCTTTTGTCAAATACAGAAATCTCTCAATTTACAGTAAAATACTCTTAAGTTTATTTTTACACATATACAAAACCTTATTTACAAAAATGAGAGGAGCTAGATTATAATCTTATTTTCTAGTCACTATTTTCGTTAACTTTTTATTTTATCATCGGAGGGTTCGAATAGAAGATATTTCTTTGTTTGGGCTTGCTTGTAGGTCAAATCATCGACGTATAGAGGAAGATTCATCAATAAACGAGTAGGGAGAAAGCCAATTACTTATTCAAGTTCAATCCAGATCATCAATTTGCTAGATTTCCAGTTGATACATTTTTTTTTTTACATCACGGCAATGATTCAATTGATGATTGGATTGGGACTTTAAAGAAATTCAAAAACCGAGTATGAAGATAGCATCGAAGCAGTGACCTCTTTATTTTCTTACCTTTGATAATCAAATGATTCTCTCCTTCGGGGATTAGGGAATTTCCCACAGAAGATTTCCAAAAAGTTAGAATTATGCAATTTTCACTTTCAAGAACCGTTAAGAAAGAGGAAAGTCTTGTTCTTGAAAACTTCTGATGGAATTAACTAAAGAACATCTCATCACCAATATATATATATATATATACACACATAGGTACCCGTTTTAGCAAAATTTGGCGGGAAACAGTCTAAGTACACACACACACACATATATATATATATATATATATATATATATATATATATATATATATATATATATATCACATTTTTTTATTATTATTAAAAAAAGTCATTCAATTAATATTTACATGGAATTCAAAAAAAATTCCCCTAAAATCTAAAAAAAATTGAATTTATATTTTTGTATAAAAAGGTAAGAATATTAAAAAAAAAAAAAAGAAAAAAAAGAAAAAGAATCCACTTGAGTGTGAGATGGAATTCAAGTAACATAAAAATCGTTAAATTCAACAAATTTCATTAATTTATTCAAAATATCTTCTTCTTGTTTTGGAAATAATAATAATAATAATAATAATAATAAAAATCAGATAATTACACGTGGTTATTTCTTCTGGTCCGGTAAGAATTATATATTGTGATTTTTTTTTAATAAAAAAAAAATTGAAACTCTGATTAAAATAATAACTTCAAATAAATTTTTTTTATATACATCTCCTAATTATTTTTATATCTTTAAATCAAAATAATATCTCCTAATCCCTTAAAAAAAAAAATCCTAATCCCATTCAAATTATATTATTATTAAAAAAGTAATATTTTTGACCTAATTAAAAACTAATTGCCTTTGTACTTATATATCTATATATATATATATATATATATATATATATATATATATATATATATATGTAAAAAGTATTCTCCATTTTTTCTTCTCTGTTCTCAATTGATGATCAAAAAGATGATAATGAAGCGCAAGTTAACTACTTCTTCTTCTTCTTATCTGTTAAGAAGAAGGCTTACGAAGAAGCGCGTTAAGTCAGCATTATTCTGGGCTGCGTTGAAGAAGAAGAAGAAGAAGAATGAAGCTTGTTCTCCTGAGGTTCAGCAGCGGGAAGGAGGATTTCTTGAATGTGCATTTGGGTTCTTCTTGAATGGGGAATTCGTGCAGCAGACAAGAGGGTTTCTGGTAAACTTGGGTGCCGGTCTTCCGCCCTACTATTTTCCTGTTGTTGACAATCAGGGATTCTTGTTGGGGGAATTCAGAAAATTGGACGATGATCTTAATTTAGTTCAAGAAAAAGAAAACGACCCTGTTTCCTATACTTCCTTTTTACCTCCGGAACTTCATTTCTAAATATATGTATGGTTTTCTTATTTGATTCAAGGAAAGAAGTTGATGTGGAAAATTTTAGGCCCCAAAAAAGGGGATTTTATACTTACAAATCATGTAATAAGAATAGGATCTGTGAAACTGTTAGATTTTGTTATCTAGGGTTGTAAGTTTTGTAACAGAGATATAAATCTTCATTATTCTTTTTCAACTTAAAGATAAAAAAAAAAAAAAGCAATCTTTTTTCTTTCTTGACTATACTAATAGGAAACCTTTGTCTTGGAAACTTTTGATGCAGTCCTCAAACATTTGATCAATAGATTTCAAAGGTGGGATTCCCAGTTTCTCAATTTTTGAAATGTCCATAATATGTGGATTGTTGTCTCCGTTCTTGTTGCTACATCTACAACAAATCAAGAAACAAAAAATTTTATGTTCTGCAGTCAGTCACAGAATAATTTATGAAAAAAACATGTTTTGTTTCTTTACTTGTCTACATAAGGATAGTATGGATACTTGGCCTTCAATTTCTGAATAATTTCTGACCAATGTGCTACTGAATTTGAACACACTAGTCTACCAGTTGCTTTACTTTCCTCCATGGCTAAAATATGTGTAGCCACAACGTCATCTATATGCACAAATCCTACCCTCGTGTTTGGATATTCTGGTATCAGTCCTAAATTCATCAGACCCATCCAGAGTAAGATTTTCATTTCATGATATATATATATATATAATATATATATATATATATGGTGGTGAAGTTGAAAGCATATATATATATATATATATTTTTTTTACCTTTGATTATTGCCAGCACCAGTTGCAGTGTACTGGTTGGTTGGGGCATAAGTAAAGGGCCAACAACAAAAGAAGGGTTCACAACCACCAGCTCAATTCCACTTTCTTCTGCTATTCTCCAAGCCTCTTTCTCTGCTATGGTTTTTGCATAAGCATACCACAGCTGAAACCAAAGTTAAATCAATATTTGTATGTACATATATATATATATATATATATATATAGAGCCATTGGAATTGAATAAATTTTGTTATTACATTGTAACGTTTACAATATTCTATGTCTGTCCAATGTGATTCATTAAGGGGAGAAACTTGTTGGACATCATCTCGATATCTAATAGCAGAGCAAGATGAAGTTAGGACAACCCTTTTCACTGTTTTTGATGATCTTTTGCAAGAATCTAACACATTCAAACTTCCCTTTATGCAAGGATCAACTAAATTTTCCTGCAACAAAGTTAAAAAAAATGAATGAATAAATAAATGCCAAAATTTCTGTGTAACTTGAAAATGCTGGCAAACTTGCCATAATGTTTTCATCGTCCTGAACGAGCACCGGCGATGCAGTATGGAAAACCCCATTTACTCCATTAATGGCCCGATCAAAGCTTCCTTCAACTAGCAGATCAGCTTTCAGAACTTTCAGCCTTTCCTTGGCTCCATCTAATTCCCAAAGGAACCCTACTTTCCTCATATTTTCTACAATAAAAGATCACATTTTTCATTCCAACGTTAATGATGACACTAAGTTGATTTCAAGAAAATGTCCTTTGGACATGATTTTTAAGTGCCCATTTTGCCATGTGTCATTTTCCAACCAGGCAAAGCAATTGAACCCAACATATATATATATATATATATATATATATGTATGTATGTATTATATATTTATATGTACCTGGATCTCGCACGGTGGTTCTTACAATGTGACCATTTTGAAGTAAGGATTTGATAAGGTAAGTAGCTATGAAACCAGAACCCCCTGTTACACAGTACTCTGGCATGGCTTCCCCTTTTTCTTCTTTACTTTTACTTATATATATAGATATTTATAAAACCAAGAAATTAAATAATGATAATGTAATTAATAATAATAAAAATAAAAATCTGATGACAAATTGTCATGAAAGGACAAGAATATCTCTGCTCGAGGTTCAAGAATCCTGCACCAATGTTGTCGGTAGTTTGGAAATTCAAATTTTAATACATAAACATGAATGTTAATAAAAATTAAACAAAATTAATATAATAATATATTTTTGGAAAATTAGGTTATGAATGGATTTTACGTTTAATTTGAATATTGTAGTAAAAGACAATTACCATTTCCGGTTAGGTTTTGATTAGTTCATACATTTATATATAGTGAAGAAAGTGAAAAAAATAAATAAAATGCATGATTCACCTTATTTGTTGATGAAAGGTGAAGTACACCTAATTCTTCTTTCTTTTTAAATTTTTTAAATTTTTATTTTAAAAGTTAATTTGATATTTAATTTTTAAAGATATTTTTTTAATTTATTTTTTTATTAGATCATTTCATATTCGAAATTATTACGATTACAATTAATTTAGATTTTAACTGTTTGGGTGTTGATGTTTGCTTTGGAAGTTTGCAGTATATCTGTTCCCTAATTTTATTATGTGTCTTGACTCTTGATTTGATCAAATAAATTGGTACGTGACATTTGGATAAAAGCAAGATGAGCAAATTTATCTTTAATTTGGAAAAAAAACATTTTTATCATTTGTCGGTGTTCAAAAAGTGTGGCATCTCTACCATTGAAATTTATCAATGTTCTATTCTTTATTGTAATTACTTTTGCAATCTATGAGTTTTATCCCAATTATTTCTTTATGTTTTTATTTATTTATTTATTTTATGTTTTCTAACAAATAAGATCCGTTAACGTACGGTCAAAATATCTTTTGAGAAAGTGATTTTAAGAAAACAATTTTTTATCTCGATATATATATATATATATATTATATATATATAATATATATTATATATTATATGTATATATATATATGGATCTAATCCCTAAACTCTAAACCCTATAATTAATAAGGGTATAAAAGAAATTATCTCATTTATAAACAATATAATAAATATTAAAAAATATATGTTTCGTTTTAAAATTAAATTTAATTATAAAAGAGAACTAACTTTGATATTTAGGATAAAAAAGTCTGACAAAAAATATTAAATGCTTAAATGCCAAAACTAATTGATTAGCCCATGAGGATTACCAAAAATTTACAACCATTTTTTAAACTGACTTTGATGTGCTCACAAAAGCTTGATTTGTTCCATCAAGAAAGACTTTAATGATGGAATTTTAGAGAAAAAAATGCATATTTAGCCACAATTTTTTGTCCTTTGGATAAAATGTGAATATTTGGATCTATGGGGATGGGAAATCTATGGGCACCACCACAAGTTCCACCAAGAGAATTTACTAAAGAACCTATTTGTTCATCATCCCCCACTTTCCTACATAATTTGCCATCATAATTTGCCATCAGAAATTCAAAACTCTCGACTGCAAATAAACAATGCAAATCGTCTATTCTGCTGCTGCTCTGAAAAATACCTAAAATTCCATGGTGTAGGTTTCCTTTACTTTTAAACTGGGTAAGAGTATCCACGGAGGTGCTTTGAATCCACTCCAGATTCTCGCACAAGAGCAACACGCCCAGTCCTTGCTACCTGATCATGATACAAACCAAAACAAACAACAAGAAGAAGACATATTTCCAGAAGAGTCATGTCTAGGTTTGAAAGCATGCTACAAACAGAATCATGGATGCCAAAATTAAAAGAAAAAAAAAACAGACCTCACAAATGCCATAGGGTTCCAACAGTCTCTGCAGAGCCACCATTTTGTGCAGATCTCTAGTAAGCTGGAAGAAGGAAAAAAATAGAATCAGTTTATTCAGATTGAGAACGTAGATATATATCAGAAAAGATCCACTACTAAACATTATAATTCAGACAGACATATAGAATCAACGGATATATGTCGGTCTGAATACTACTGGGCAACTAATACAGAAAATGACTAGCAGAATTACTACTCACCTCAAGAGTTATAGTATGATCAGAAACATCAACGACTTTAGCCCGAAATATGCTAGCAATATCAAGAACATTATGCCTGGCTGCATAATTAACAACAACCTTTATTAACATCAACTCTCGCTCAGCAAAAGGCAAATGTGTAAGGTCTTGAACCTGAACTTTGTAAATCTTCATTAGTTTGATCAATAAGATCCGAATGGAAAAAAAAAAAAATGAAAATGAATGTTGACAAACAGTAAAAACTCTCACATCATGAAGATCAACCAACTTGTAAAGCTGCTGCACCAGCTTGTTGACTGACTCGTCTGTACCTGGGACAACAGTTGTAATGCGAGAAAGTCCTTCAACTTCAGCATGACCAACAGCCAAACTCTGACATCAAGATATGATTAAGAAAATAAGGGATTGAAAACAACATCTATGGAATTCAGTATCTGTTTATGTAGTGAGTGAATATACTTGGATATTGTAGCCTCGCCGAGCAAAGACCCCAGTGACTAAGTTCAATACTCCAGGGCAGTCATTGACAAGCACGGATAAAGTGTGAGACCTAAGACCGGTTGTCTGAAAGCAGAAAACTCTTTCAGCTCAGCTCACAGAGAATAGTTCTAAAGAGCTTTTAGCAGAGGAAAAAAAGTTAAGACTACTTTTTAAAGCAATTATGAAGGAAGAGGGTCTTAGCAAAAGGAAAATTCCCATTCTTTGAGATACCACTGAACTACAGTGTAGAAAGATCTTCAGTATGAAGAGAAGTTACAAGCGAGTGGAAAAGGCATTATAAATAGATAATAAAATAGAGATGACAATTTCTTACATCCTCATCATTCAGCACTCCCCAGTGAGCATCAAGAACTTGAACAGAAGGCTCCTCAGCTGTCGCCACATGATAAACATCTCCCTTTACTCAACAAAAAAGTAATAATAATAATATATCAGACATTGTAGTTTGATAAACATCTCCGTTTACATTTTAAATAAGAAACTTTAGAAATCACTTGTTTTTACAAAAATAATTGGTGTCTGAATGGTCCCTTAAATTCCGTGATTTAGACAATTAAACTACACTTCCAAAACTATACCTTCATAAGCATCTTATAGAAGGCATTCCTTACAATCATCCCCCAGTTATAGAACTTGCCAAAGGTTCATGCTTAAAGGACTTCCTAGCAGATGGCAGGCAATGCACACAACACCTGTTTTTTTTCACCTTCACCCTCATCAGAGAAAATTAAAGGACAGAGGTGTCACGTAACACAACCTCAAAACCATGGGTAACATCATAGCTCCTAGTCCCTCTGAGGAATTGTTCGACATTCAAAAGGAGCAGCTTAGATTAAATAATCTAAATATATACCTAGAATTTCTAGTAAATGTGAATGTGTTCAAATAAGGTGGGACAAGAATCAGAAAATTTTACATAACAGGGATGTCCTATAACCTAATTCATAGTCACTAGTATCAGCAGACGTGGTCCTCCAGCTTAAAGTTAGAGGAGGTATCTGTGCAACAGTTGACTCATATTGCATGTAAGGTTTAGCTAAATAGCATACCCCATAAGATGTCTCAGATACTTTACTGGGCTTTCTTTTTGTAGTCCTTAAAACAACATCCACAACCATTGCTTGTTCAGATCTGGATATGAAGCTGCTGAAAACCTCCAAAAAGGAGCTGATTCTCCCATCTTTTCCCTCTTCAATGCAATCTATAATTAAAGGATGAATACATATCAATAAATGTAACATGGTCAAAAAGACAGTATAATAAAAAGCATTTTAAATTAATTTTAAAATAAAGAAACCTTTCCAGTTCTTGCAATTTCTAGGACGCCAAATTTACTTAAGTTCCTTTGAACAACAACCATCTTACCAGGATCTCCAGTAACCTGAATCAAAATGTGCAAAGTATTCGAATAAAGAAACAGATACAGTATAATCATCCATAATTCGATTTATCATCCCACTTTCATCTCCAACATACACTGAAATACTGTGACGCCTCACCCTGAATTTTGAAAAAGTATAAATTTTACCCTCAGAATAATAGTTCCTATATATCAACTAAATAATGACTAAAGACACTAGCACTTCTGAGCTTCAAAACACCACTAGTAAAACCAAAATCCTACAATTTGACCTTTTCCATTGTTATACAGGGTTCACAAGGGTATGACAGAGCCTTTTTGATACAGTAAACATTAATAGTTTGATTGCCCCCTATTCCAACCCCAAACCTGAATGAAATAAGCTGTTCATAATTCACTGTTAATTTGCCTGTCTGTAACATTGCTCCAACTAAATGGTAAAACATCAAATAAATGGTAACCAACATATGTCTCTAACGCTGTAAAATCAGTAAACAAGCCCTGTAACTTCCCATCAGAAAATTAACATTGTTAGTCAAACAATAATAACCATCGAATTATATTTATATATAATATACATATATAGAACAAAAATAGAAATGGAAAAGACATTCAAATGCAAATGCAAAAGGGGAAAGAGAGCATAAATTCCGAAATATACAACTACTGTTCCATTATATTTAAAAACTAAAGAGCGTTGTTGATTCAAGGAATTAAAAACTAAAGAGCGTTGTTGATTACAAATTACAAATTACAAATTCCATTCCATTTTGAGGAATTAAAAACTAAAGAGCATTGTTGATTCAAGGAATCGAAGGTCGGATAACGATTTGTCACAGCCCCCATCATTGTGCATGATTTCTTTGAAAGGAAGAATTGAAATGAAGCACAGAGAGTTGAGAGAAAAATCTCCGGTTAGAAAATATTTTCCGGCCAGCTAAAGAGGTCCGAAGGAAGAAGAGACAGTTAAGCAAAACTTTTTACTTTCTAATAATAATAATAAGAGTAAACTATCCCAGATGCACATCTTAAAGGTCAAAATCCAGCTTTTGAACCTCAAAGATTTTTTGTACACAGAATGCCCTTAACGTTTCAAAACGTCCCACTAGATGCACCTCTGTTAAGTCAAACTGTTAGTGACTCAATTTTACCGTCAGTCAACATTTTTTTTTCTGTTGGACACTGTTACAGGCAGATGTATTTTTGTCCAACTAGCTTAATTTTTTTTAAAAAATTTCCCCCACTCCAGCTTCGTTTTCCATCGAACTTGTGTTTGAACCCACTTTTTCTTCTTGCTCAAAGAATCCAAAACATTTTCTTCTTCAAAGAATCCAACGCAAGTAATATTGATTCTCACCCAAAAAATATGTCCAAAACTTGTTCATTTTGTTGAAATTGTGTGTGCAACTTAAAAAATTTCATCAAGGGCAAGTGAAATTTCACATACCCATCACTTTTCAAACTCGAATTTCAGCTCGAAGTTGTCTCCGAAATGGCTCAAAGGTACAATAAGTGGGTAATAAGGCGAAGCAAGAACAACTACATTGATCCGTACGAGCTCTATTGTAAAGATTCAAAACTTTTTCATATTTTCGAGCAGAAATTTGAATTTCCAATTCACGTGTTTGTGAAAAATTATTTCTTTTACTGTGAATAAGTAATGAAATTAACATTTTGTTATGTGATTAAGTGTTTAAATGGAGGTTTTGTACTGTATTTTAATGTATTAATGGATTTTGATGTGTTAAGTTTTGTTATGACTGTGATTCTGGATTGCTATATATATATATATATATATATATATATATATATATATAGAGAGAAGAGAGAGAGAGAGAGAGAGAGAGAGAAGCATGAAGACAACGGTGGGGAGTTTCCAGTTTCCACTAATTGGAAAACAAGGAATATATATATATATTATATATGGAAAACAAGGAATATATATATATATATATAGAGAGAGAGAGAGAGAGAGAGAGAGAGAGAGAGAGCATGAAGACAGCGGTGGGGAGTTTCCAGTTTCCACTAATTGGAAAACAAGGAATATATATATATATATATATATATAGAGAGAGAGAGAGAGAGAGAGAGAGAGAGCATGAAGACAGCGGTGGGGAGTTTCCAGTTTCCACTAATTGGAAAACAGGGAATAAAGAAAGACATTGAGATGAATTCCACTGCCTAACTTGTAAGTAAAAGTGGGGATTCTTACACTTGTAAGTAAAAGTGGGGATTCTTACACTTGTAAGTAATTATTGATTGCTAACTCATGTCATCAGGACTCCTCTCTTTCTTTTGGTTTATTTATTTATTTAAATTAAGTCAGTGCAGCTTACTTTTGACTTAATAACTAGTAAGGCTTTTGTTTCACTGGACTGTAATAATAGATAACCCTCTCTAATCATTTATGATAAGAGAAGGTTTTGTCTTCAGATCTGGCGATCTTTTATTAAGGGGTTAACACTTGCATTGATTGTGCAGAATTAACTTATAGGAGTCTGCAATTTTGTTACTGAAAAATGGACCTATGAGTTTAGGTGCTCTTCCTCTTATCCACATGCATGCATCCATACTGAGCATTTTTTTTCTGTTTAATCTGAGCTCTTGCAGAACATAATTTCATATAGTTTTCTTTCCTATTTAGGTCCATTTTAATCTTCTTTCTTTACTACTTTGTTATGGAAGAAATACGTGGATGTTCTCAATTTTTTGTGTATTATGATGCTTTGGTATTCTCTATCTACTTTTATCACTTGAGCTGTGGTACTGTTATAGGTTTTCTTGGTTGATCCAATATATTGTATAAATTTTCTTTTGAAAAAATGAGGCTTTGCTTGCACTTCTTCCCCCTTTTAAATATGTGGATATGCATGTAATAATTATATTAGGGGGTGCAGCAATAAAGAAATGAATTTCTGATGTTTATTTTGTTCCTCGGAAGCTTAGTATATTGCCAAGATCAGGAGGGGCATTAGGATTTACATACATTCCTCCAACCAACGAGGACAGATATTTGCTATTTGTTGATGAGTTGCGTGGACGTTTGGTTACTCTTCTTGGTGGGCGTGCAGCTGAAGAGGTAGTATATTCTAGACGTGTATCAACAGGTGCACTTGATGATATACGACGAGCTACATATATGGCTTACAAGGCTGTAGCTGAATATGGTCTTAATGACACCGTAGGTCCTATTTCGTTAGCAACCCTTTCTAATGGTGGGATAGATGAATCAGGTGGAGCAGCCCCATGGGGAAGGGATCAGGTACCCATCCTTGTCTTGTCCTGGTCATTTCTGCTTAGTTATGTTCAATTCGCATCATGTATTGATGACAGTGTTTGTGACTTGAAGGGGCATCTTGTCGAACTTGTTCAAAGAGAGGTTAAGTCGCTACTGCAATCTGCTCTTGAAGTAGCACTGTCCATGGTGCGTGCTAATCCTACTGTTTTGGAAGGACTTGGGGCACAGTTGGAAGGTACTCTTGGCTTTTGCCCCTCTCTCTCCTCTCTTGATCTCATTTTTCTCCACTGGCTTTGCAATGTATTTGGGACAATCACAGGTTGCATTTTCTTTTTCCCTCACCTTTTATCCTTTATTCATTCATTCAGAAAAGGAAAAAGTAGAAGGAGAGGAATTACAAGAATGGTTGAAGCTAGTTGTTGCTCCAGCATAACTTACTTTGTTAGGGGCAAGCAAGGGTCAATTCTTCCATTGCAAACTGGTTCTGGGTGATGAATTGTGCCTGTGTTACTCATCATATCAACTGCAGGATACTGCCAATTTTGACTTCACCTATCCTTGAGTCTCAAGTGAATGGAAACTAATCATATCACATACCACTACTCGACTTGGCTTAGCTACACAATTCCTCCAGACCCTGTTGGTGTTGGGTTTTTGGTGTACTGACGCTGTTGAGCTGGAGCTTATGCATATTTACAATGGTGTTTTTGGTGGATTGTAGTGTTAGTGCAAAAGATTTGAAATATTTGCATAGAAATGAAAATTAGGGGTTTTGATGTGTTTAATGTTAATGGTATTTGAATTTATTTTTGGTAGTTAAAATTAGGAATGCTTTGTTGTGTTTTTTGTAAGAATGCTTTGTTGTGTTTGTTGTAAGTGGTAGCATGTGAAAGTAAATGTACAATTGTTGTGGAAGTAAATGTACTCATGTATGTTAGTTCACTCATTTAATGCAATAATCAATACATTTTCCAAACCATATACATACAAGTGCACTCATTTAACATTTTCCAAAACATGCACAACTGCAATAATTACAGTATCAATTCAAATGTTATAACAACTGCAATTCCATTACAACTTGTCAACAAACAAGTGCAACAACTTCAATTTTATTACAACTAGTCAACAAACAAAAAGTGCCAATTAAAATGCCATAACCATTCCAATTCTATTACAACTAGTCAACAAAGTAACTGACATAAAGACAAAACATAGTCCCCCCACTAAAGATTCCCTCACACAACAACATCAATATAATACAATACTTGTTCACATGTTCACATGTTCACATGTTCTCTACTATACAATACTTCTCCCAATGCTTTTCCCTCTTCATCTTCTCCCTCTTTCCCTTCCCCTCCCTCTCCATCTTCTTCTTCCTCTCCCTCTTCCATCACCAGATCCACTATCAGCAGCAATTGTTTTAACATTTTCTAAATCAAAATTTATGCTACTTTCAGATCTAACGAGATTTATTTCTTCTTGGCCATGTACAGGTGCAACAGTAGCAGATGCATCAGCAGGCTCAACAGCAGCAGATGCTCGACAAGCAGGTGTAGCAGCAGGTTCAGTAGGTGCAGCAGGTTCAACTGGTGCTTGATTTGGTTCTTCAGCAGGTGGTTTAGCAGCAGTAGAAGGACCAACTTGTTCAGCCTGTCCATGAACATCACCAAAGAGAACTCTACATGAGATGATTAAAAAAAAACAAACATAATAGAATCATTACCACATATAAGTAATAGGTATGAAACTTACAACACTTCTCCTTTTCCTTTTTTGTTCTTGAGGTTGAGAATTCTCATTCCGTAGTTGAGGACATCTTCTTATGTTGTGTCCAACCTCCTTACAATGTCTACAAGTAGCAATATACCTCTTTCTTATTCTTCTTCCATCCTGATTTTCATCAATCTGCCTCTTCCTTGCCTTCTTTGGCCTTCCAGGTTGTTTATATGAAATATGAGGGTCAAGCAAAACACCCTCACATGTAGGCCACATATCCTTGCTGTTGATTGGCATAAGCAAGTTATCATACAAAGTCACGTATGTGTCTTCCTTGTAACAACTATCAGTTTTGTTATGAGGATCTAACCTTTTTTTATGTAATGATGCTATGGAATGAACACAAGGGATTCCTGTTAAAGACCAATACTCACAACTACACCAATCGTTTTGTAGATCAACTACAAACTGCTGCTCATTTGGTCCCATGACTTGGAAACCATGACGACCATTCCAGATTGGTTTCCAAGATCTTGAAAAAATCACATACTCCTCAATTTTGCTTCTAATCATTGGGCACACACTACCCCTCGGTTCTCTTCTCATCTTATTTCTCCTCCTAACTATCCTCTCCATCAATGATACCCTAATGCTCTCCATAATGGAAATAATTGGTTTCTGCCTAGCCTCTAATATGAAAGCATTAAATGATTCACATAAATTATTGCACAACATATCTGACCTTACATATTTGGGGAAGAAAGCCTTCACCCAATGCTCCGGTTTCGGTCCATTAACAATCCATCTCCAAGCTTCTTCATTATACAGCTCCAACTCCCTCAATGCTCTTTCATACCGCTGTCTGTTTGTACTTGTTGCAATCTTCCACAGCATATCCTTGAGAATCTTTCCTCGGTGTTCCTTCTTGAAGTTGTTGTACATGTGTTGAACACAGTACCTGTGTTCACACATAGGCAACACATCTGCTAGTGCAGCATCTAATCCCTACAAAATCAGTTAAAAGAAATAAAGTCTTAGAATCATATTGTTATTCAGTACTTAGAAACTTAAAAAAAACAAATATACCTTCTGTCTATTTGAAATGAAGGTGTATCCAAAACCTTGGTGACCTTCAATTTCCAAGTCAAATGCTAATAAGGTGAAGAACCATCTCCATTGCTCGGTTGCTTCTTTCTCGACAACTGCCCATGCAATGGGCCACCACCCATTATTACCATCCATCCCAATAGCTACAAGTAGTTGACCTTTATAACAACCTCTAAGGTGGCAGCCATCTACCCCTATGAAGGGTCTACAGTGGTCTAGAAAACCCTTCTTCAATGGATGCAGACAAATGTACAATCTCTTAAACCGAGGTTGTCTACCCTCTTCCCTGAAATTTTCATGTTCTATTTCCACCGTGGAACCTGGGTGAGTACGAAGTAACTCAGCCCGGTAGTCCCACAGTCGTTTGTACTGCTCAGAAAAATCCCCAATTATCAACTTCTGAGCTATTCTTTTTGCATTATAAGCTGCTGTCCTTGACATTTCTGCCTTGTATTCCTCATCAATGTTTTACCTTATTAAAGTTGTAGGCATACTTGGATTAACCTTTATTCTTTCTGAATATCGACTTGCAACCCACTTAGCTGTAATGAACTTATTTTTCCATTGATGATTACAGTTATTATGTGTCAAGTTCATTGTTTTCACTATCAAATCATTGGTATTGGTCAGACGTTCGATAGAAGCAAAAATGAACCACTTGCATTCCTTTGTTTTGCAGATAGCCCTTACTCTCTTAGGCTCTGAAGGCCTAAACTTACATACTTTTCCTTCATTAATGCAGTAATTTTTGACTGCATCTTGGAACTCAGTCTTCACAGTAAATCTCATCCCGAGTTCAAACGTTGGTCTTTCCATATTCTTTTCAGCTTCAAAGTATACATATTTACGTCGTAGGTCATCTCTATCACTATCTGACTCATCATCACAACTTTGTAGACTGTCTACCATAACCGTGTCATCAGCATACTCATCTTCATTTTCATTATCCCAACTATGCTCTGTTTCTAATACTCCTTCTGCAGGTTGTTCAGTAGTTCTGTCTAACATGTGACCATCATCAGCAACATCATCATCAGCAGCATCATCATCATGGTCATGATCAGTTAAGTGTTCTTATTCATAATCAACATCATCACTATCATCACTATCATCACTCTTACCATCATCAGCATCATCATTAACAACATCCTCATGCACCTCAACATTTTCAGCAGGTGCTTGAGCATCATCTTGATTTTCTTGTGTTATTACTCCTGGGTCCTCTACTTGTGCATGTTCATCAGTAGGTTCATTTATGTTGAATGATTGTTCGTGAGCAGGTTCATGAGCTGGTTCATGAGCAGGTTCTTCAACAAGTTCATCAGCCGGTTCATGAGCACGTTCATGAGCAGCATTGTCCACACCAGTGGACATTGCAGAGTGAGCAGTAGTGTCAACATCACCTAATGCTTCAGCAGGTTCATCAGTAGGCTCAACTTCAGCATGGACACCATTATCATCTCTTTTCCATTCCAATAACAGAGGTTTCCTTGCATTGACTTTCCTCTTTCGTGTTTTCACAGAGGTCTTACATGAGGGCTGCACTTCAAGCTCCTCAATCACAACACTGCTCTTAGGCTTTTCAATTATGAACTCAGGTTGTCTTCTCAAAAACTAAACTATAGTTTCTCTGTCTCTTACCTCTGTGTAAAATTCTATGACCTTAAACCTAGGTATCCATTCACACATGGCCACTATATCCTCATCCTTAGTAACTAACTTCAGCCCTATTTTAAAATCCCCAACTAGTTCTAAGTAGCAGTAAATCATACAATCTTTATCTATTTTCAAATGTTTCAGCATCAAATTAATCTCCAACATGCTCATCTTATCCTTCACACAATAATCTACATACTTCCAACTCCCATTTTTATAGTTCCTATACTCGTTCTCCTCCCAGAATGCACCATCAAAATAGAAATTCAATGTAAATTTGTCATCATCAGAATCTGCAAGTTTAATACAAAATTAACATTCATGTTCGATCATAACACTCTAATTAAATACCAAGTACAAAATTAACAATTTATTTTGTATTTATGCACAATACAAACCCTCAGTTTATATCATGAAGAACACAACAAAACTCTAACGATACACTAAAGTACTGTACAAAACCTATGAATTGTCATATCTTCATTTTGACTGTGATCCTGCTATAGTCCACAGAGACATTAAACCTATGAACATACTATTGGATTCAGATATGGAGCCTCATATTTCTGATTTTGGAATTTCCGAGCTTCTAAATCATTCCATTGCTTCAGCAGTTCTTGGGACTATTGGATACATTGCTCCAGGTACCTTCCTGTTTTCTCTTCCCTTCTGCCACATAAAAGTCACTCACTAGCTAACTAAATTTAGTTTTTGAATATGGCAGAAAATGCATATGCAATAACACGGAGCAAGGAGTCTGATGTGTACAACTATGGTGTTATATTGCTGGAGCTGATAACAAGGAAGAAGGTTGTAGATCCTTCATTCAATAGGGAACAAGACATTGTTGGGTGGGTTCAATCAGTCTGGAAAAAGACTGGTAAGATCATTCATGTCATTGATCCAAGCCTTTTTGATGAACTCATGGAGAATTCAAGAAAAATGGATGAAGTTAGTAGCCTTCTTGTAGTGGCTTTTAGATGTACAGAGAAAGAAGCAAGCAAAAGACCCTCCATGAGAGATGTTGTGAACCAGCTAAAGGATTTCTGCCATTAGTAGTTTTTCTATTCTAACCAATTCTTTAGTACCCACAAAAGAAATAGTAAAAATATTTATACATACACACACACACACACACACACACACACACACACACACACACACACACACACACATATATATATATATATATATGTACATATTAAGTCCTCATTGTGTATTTTTTTTCTTTATTTTTGTTGTAAAATAACTTGTTGATTCCTTTGAAAATGTGAACACCCGAATCGACTGCCCACCCCGACCATTTATGGTTGGTTTGGTGGTGTGAAAGAAACAAGCGGCCATGGCAATGTCAGACTCAGACACAGAGGTGGTGGTTGTTATTTCCCATTATATTAAAGAAAAAAAAAAGTAATATAAAAATTTGTGAAGGTTTAAGGAGGGAGACCTTGGTCTCAGGTTGAAGGAAATTCCACTTTGAAAGAAAAGTTAGGCAGTGGAATTCATCTCAATGCCTTTCTTTATTCCCTGTTTTCCAATTAGTGGAAACTGGAAACTCCCCACCGCTGTCTTCATGCTCTCTCTCTCTCTCTCTCTCTCTATATATATATATATATAATATTATATATATATATATATTCCCTGTTTCCCAATTAGTAAAGAAAGAAGATTAAAATGGACCTAAATAGGAAAGAAAACTACATGAAATTATGTTCTGCAAGAGCTCAGATTAAACAAAAAAAAAATGCTCAGTATGGATGCATGCATGTGGATAAGAGGAAGAGCACCTAAACTCATAGGTCCATTTTTCAGTAACAAAATTGCAGACTCCTATAAGTTAATTCTGCACAATCAATGCAAGTGTTAACCCCTTAATAAAAGATCGCCAGATCTGAAGACAAAACCTTCTCTTATCATAAATGATTAGAGAGGGTTATCTATTATTACAGTCCAGTGAAACAAAAGCCTTACTAGTTATTAAGTCAAAAGTAAGCTGCACTGACTTAATTTAAATAAATAAATAAACCAAAAGAAAGAGAGGAGTCCTGATGACATGAGTTAGCAATCAATAATTACTTACAAGTGTAAGAATCCCCACTTTTACTTACAAGTGTAAGAATTCCCACTTTTACTTACAAGTTAGGCAGTGGAATTCATCTCAATGCCTTTCTTTATTCCCTGTTTTCCAATTAGTGGAAACTGGAAACTCCCCACCGCTGTCT
The DNA here is from genome assembly GCA_027405835.1 of Asclepias syriaca. Classification (NCBI taxonomy): domain Eukaryota; kingdom Viridiplantae; phylum Streptophyta; class Magnoliopsida; order Gentianales; family Apocynaceae; genus Asclepias; species Asclepias syriaca. Next base: position 16,772,551 of record CM049932.1, read on the forward strand.
TCATGCTCTCTCTCTCTCTCTCTATATATATATATATATATATATATATATAGCAATCCAGAATCACAGTCATAACAAAACTTAACACATCAAAATCCATTAATACATTAAAATATAGTACAAAACCTCCATTTAAACACTTAATCACATAACAAAATGTTAATTTCATTACTTATTCACAGTAAAAGAAATAATTTTTCACAAACACATGAACTGAAAATTCAAATTTCTGCTCCAAAATATGAAAACATTTTGAATCTTTACCATAGAGCTCGTACGGATCAATGTAGTTGTTCTTGCTTCGCCTTATTACCCACTCATTGTACCTTTAAAAAAAAATTGAGCTGGTTGGACAAAAATACCCCTGCATGTAACAGTGTCCAATAGTAAAAAAATGTTGACTGACGGCAAAATTGAGTCACTAACGGTTTGACTTAACAGAGGTGCATCTAGTGGGACGTTTTGAAACGTTAAGGGCATTCTGTGTACAAAAAATCTTTGAGGTGCAAAAGCTGGATTTTGACCTTTAAGAGGTGCATCTGAGATAGTTTACCATAATAATAATAATAGTGAACCAAAGCTTCCAAAACTATTAAACTTCGTTCGTTACCAAAATTAGATAAAGCAAAAATTACGGCACAACTCTATAATAACATATGAATAAAGGACTAAATTAATCAAATAATTATTTTTATATAAAAAATTTATGTTTGTAAAATTTATTAAATTTTTTTTATAGTTAAAGTTGTTGATGGATTTTATATATATATATATATATATATATATATATATATAAAAGGAATATATAAAATTAAACTTAAATATATTTAATATATAAATAAAAAAATGCAATTTCTTTTTTTTTAATTAAACTTTATAAAACACTATTATTATTATAAGTGAGGATATTACTCACGAACTATTTGTATATCTACTTTTACCATATTTCGAAACTCATGATTTCTGTGAGATTATAAGTGAGGGTTGGTAATCACTTCTCTTTTATCATAAAAAAGGTTATAAATTCATGTTAAAAGATTGTACCAATACATCAGAAAAATAGGATAGGATACGAAGGAACATGCAAAATACAAAACAATAATAGCCTAGACTTCCGTAAATGTATTTCAAAAAAAAAAAAATTGCTGGCTTGATTATAATTCTCTGTCTTTGAAGTGAGGAAAAAGAATAGCATTGTCTTGAACCCAATTTACAGATTCTTTCATCAATAGTCTACTGCAATAAGATGCAAAGAATTCATTAGTTTCAAACAATAATTCATCTAATCTGCATAAAAAAAGTCAGAAACATTGCAGAGATAGAACAATACAGATACCTAAACAGCAAAGTACATCAAATTTATGCATATAAATTGTTTGAAATTGTTCTTCGACACCATTATTGGAAGAAAGTGTTCTTTCATTCAAATAGCATTATGCAAAGAGAATACAGACTTTCAAATAGTCTTGCAAGACCATTGCTTATAATAGACAAGAGGGATATTGGAAAACATTCTGATTAACCATAAAGTGGTGGCGTAGCAGAATGGTTCAGCAAAATAGAACTCAAAAGTTAATGCTAGCATAAGAACCATTTTTTCTTATATAAGACACCATACTCTTACCTTTTATCACTATTTTTTAGCTTTTTGGTATATAACAATAAACTCTCTTTTCATCGACAAGCTAATATTGAGGAGCATCTTTTCAAATCACATAACTAACACCACAAATTTGACAAATTCAGACTAGCAAGATTTTGAGCAGTATGCAACTCGTTAGTTTCAAATAACCCTGCATGAATTGGTAGGTTATTACATCACAAATTTGTCTTTCAGCTAGTTCTATCTAAGCCACTTAAACATGGTACTCAATTTTTTGTACAACTTTTATTGTAATTCTAATTATTGCAACTTTTGACATAAAAATGTATAATATATGTCCTGTAAGAATTCAAATACGATTCACAATCCAACAAGTATACTTATGTAGATGTATGAGTAAAAAAACACATTGGACTCCTATCCCCCTATTAAGTAAAGAACTATCAAGAACAAATCACATGGACATGTAAAATGTAAAATTATAAGGAATGAACACTTTTGGAACAAAAGAGAGATGCAAAATCCAAAATACAACTATCACAATTATTTGATAGAATAGTTTAATCTCACCCCAAAAAATTTCAATCTGAACCTCTGTTTGGGTTTGCCATCATTTCCTATACCATCAGGAACCAATGTCACTGGCATCACCAGAAACCAATGTCAACAAGGGTCCTTCATCTATTATCTCATAAATTATTCCAAACTCCTTCGCCTCTTCTATCTCATCAATTATTCCAAACTCCTTCGCCTCTTCTATCTCATCAATTATTCCAAACTCCTTCGCCTCTTCTATCTCATCAAATATTCCAAACTCCTTCGCCTCTTCTATCTCATCAATTATTCCAAACTCCTTCGCCTCTTCTGGTGTCATAAAGGTGTTCTCATTCATTTTCTTTCGAACTGTTTCCACGTCTTGCCCAGTACACTTTCCAAATGCAGCAATCACTTCATCCCTGGTGATACCTTTTGCTTGACCACTATTGCAAACAGAAGGTAGGCAAATCATAATTACGCCATTAGGAGAGCATCGTTTTAATCGTCTCTCACCCTTTGTACCCGCAGCTAGAAGAAGAGTAGAAATCCAACCACCTTCTCTAGAACCAAAGGTAGAAATATGTTTTGTGTGAATGGTAGAAATATGTTTTGTGTGAATGGTCATACCTTTTGCTTGACCACTATAACCACCAGAAGGTTGGTGAATCATAATTGTGGCATTAGGAAGGGATCGTCTCTCACCCTTTGCACCGGCAGCTAGAAGAAGAGAAGCCATCGAAGCAGCTTGTCCAAGACACAATGTATTAATTGGAGATCGAATGTATCTCATTGTATCATAAACTGCAATACCTATATATAAATTTTGGAATCATTAATCATTTCAAAACCCCAAAAAATTTCACAAACTACATTACTTATATCCAACTAAGAAACAAAAGCTTACACATAGCCGAATAAAATGATCAATAAATTTATTCTAGAACTGATGTGGTGAAACAACAACTTTTTGCTGTAAATTCATTATCAAATAGTGACATTGAGGTGGGGAGAACCATATAAAATGCAAAGAATGACAACTGAAAGGAACATCTTTAAGAAATGCAACGATTCAGTTTAATTTAGTAAAACAGATAAAACCAATTTATTCCTCAAACTCTAATGGATTAAACACATTAAAAGAAAAGGAAAAAAGGAAAGTCATGGTTTTCAAATGCCAAAAGGTTTCAAAGATAATAACCAGGCAAATCTATCAAAAGGGAAATCTATCAAAGAAATACACAAAAATTAGTTCATCTGAATCATTCATGACAGAAATATGGCCTCTAGCTAAATTCAGAGATCTAACAGAACTACATTAACCAATTAAAGAAGAGAAAAAGTGAATACAAATTTGCCCAACTCCAGAACCGGCAGGAAATTTATGCTTTTTAACACACTAAGAAAAACTGCCATCTAATTCCAACAACATGATTAGATATGGAGTTAACCTAACTCCAATAACCTAACTGATATGCATAAATCATATCACATTTTTAGCATGTTTTAGGCATGATTTAGGGTGAAATTGAGGGTAAATCGGTCTTAATTGTTCATTATTAACTCAATTTCACAGTTTTTCTGATTTTGGAAGTGTCAGGTGAAAAGTGGAAGAAAATGACAAATTTCGGGGCAAAAACACAATTTTTCGGAAGTTCGGACTTCGGGGAGGGCGTCCCGGTTCAGGACGGGCGTCCTGACCTGGTCAATAGGTCGGGACGGGCGTCCAGGACTCGGGACGGCCGTCCTGACCTGGTCAACAGATCAGGACGGGCATCCCGAACCAGAAATTCAAGTCCCACATCGAAGTTTTGAGAGAAAATCACTCCAGAAAGCTGCTATAAATACCCCAAGCCTTCCTCAGTTGAAATCATCTCTCTCCACTCGATCTGAGTCATTCTGTGGTTTCCAGTGTACGATTCTCGAGTACACAACTCACTCGGAGACTCAGATTTCAGTATAAGTTTTCTTTCTTTCCTTTTAGTGTTTCGTTTTTTTTAGTTTCTGAGAATTAGTCTCAGATCTTAGGGTTCGATAGATAGGTTCGTTTCTGGTATTCATAGAATTCCCGGGATTTTGTTAGGAGATCCTAAGAGGGCTCTAAGCGTTCGAAGAGTCAGTCCATAGGACTGGGCTTAAGCTGGGTATTAAGGTAAAGCCCAGTTACTAGGCTGAGGAAGAATCCTCCGAAGGTTCTGTTGAGCAGAGTCTGGTCAAGCAGTACGACATATACAGCAGTACGCTCCATCGGTGAGACTAAGTAAAGGGTGATTTCTTTATGGCATCAGTCACCCTGTCCCTCTCTTATATGATGTTATTGTGTTTGTCCAAAGAATGATTTGAATACTGGATTATGATTTCTATGAATATTTGTTTTATATGTTGAAGTTGTTATGTTTTTCCAGAAATAGCCACCTGCTTAAATATTCATTATGTCTGCATGTCTAATGCAGTTTCTTTTAAACTAAAATTAGGGTTATAGACAAATCCTAACCACGATCTATTCATAACATGTTTAGTTTAACAGACATCAATTAGTATTGGTGTCTGCCATATTAGATAAAATAACCTGCGGAACACCCTGTTTGTTAGAGTAGTCTAAGTAGGTTGAGTAGAGCGTTTATGCCGGCGGTTATGGGCAAGCGGCATGATCCCCGAAGTGACATAGGGCTTTCATAGCTGTCTTTAGTAGTAATCGTGAGTAGGTCCGTTTACCTTGGCGATGAGGCGGTTTATCAGATTACTCAGATGTGGTACACCTTTAAATTCAGAACATAGTTGCAATCCAGGCTAAGATGCATCTAAAATACTCGAAGATAGGTCAATCAACATGTAGGAACAATATAACATAGAATCAGAACTTTGTCTATAAACACTTTTAGGCTTAATTAGACTTAAACCTAGTGGAGAATGGATCACCCTCTCATCAAAGTTATTGATGAAGATTGCATAACTGGATCATAAGATAAGAGTTAGGATAAAAGGCTAGTTACTACTAAGCCGTTACCACTTCCCTGGGAGTACGATATTTAACTTAGTAAAATCGTAGATACTTTCCAACAAGACTAGCTACACGATAGGTACTCTACCTTAGGTTCTGACTGATTAAGTGACACTATAAAGACTAAACGTGACAATTAGTCAATCCCAGTCCTTAATTACTTATAATCAACATAGGGTAAATCAACACCTATTTAGCATATAAGTCGGAAACGCATCAGATTTTTTGCGCCGTTGCCGGGGAAATATCATAATGAATTTAGGATTAAAGGCCACAATTCTAGAGACTTTTGATAGGTAGCGGTAGTAACCTAGACCTTAGACCTAACACTTATTTTCTGCTAGTTAGACAATCAATTTCCGAAATATAGGATTATGATAACTAATTGATTTTAGATGTTATCTAAAATTAAGACACTTAGGATAATCAAATTTTATAAAATCATTCTAAAACCATATTGAGGAAATTTAACTGCTTTTGAAAAAAAAAAGAATTTTTTTTAAAAATTTAAAACGCGAAAAAAAATGTATTTTTTTGCTCAATGGTAAGTTGTTCTTTTCCCTATCTCTTGTTCTTTCTTAGTTGTTTTCTTAGTTGCTCTCTTTTGTGTTTTTCTTCTGTTATTTAATTTCGAATAAAAATGGAAATGAGGATAAAATATATTTCTTCTGAGTTGTAAAATTTTGGCTTAGATGTTTATTGGGAAGAAACTCCATTTTAGAATTTTCTTAGAGTCATACCGGCTTTATTAGGACGAGTTATGAAATAATTTTTCCATAATAGCCAGACCTTTGAATGTTCTATTGAAAAAAAGGATGTTCCTTTTGTTTTGCTGATAATTGCATGAGATCTTTTAATCCAAAAGGAATTACTGCACCCATTATGGCATCACCTGATTGAAATCTGCTTTTTGAATGAATATGTGATGTAATGATGTAGTAAGAATTGTTTTAGGACAGAAACATGATAAGGAAGTTCATGTATGATAAATTCTGATCTTATCTAGTCTTGTCTAAAACAATAGGTTACACTGATCACTCTGAGATATCTGTGTTCAATAAAACTGATACTGAACCATAATTGATTAAGTTAGGTTTTATTGTTACTTGAATTTGATATAGAATTAAGGGATAAGAAAAAGGGTTAAGAATCTAGAAAGCAAACCTTTGATCTAGATTAGGAAACCCTGAGTTAGAGGCTATTGACGAGACAGTAGTATATGATAAATTTCTGAATGAGGATCTATTTTCATTGTTTGCTATGAGTAATGATTCTCCTCCGTGGTTTACTGATATTACTAATTATCTAGCTGCTAATTATTCCCAAGTGATATGACTTATCAGCAAAAGAAGAAATTCTTTGCTGATTTGAAATATTACTACTGGGCAGATTTCTCTTCTATTTCAATTTTTTGCAGATCAGTTGATCAGAAGATGTATCTCGGAAGGCGAAGGCCACATGATTCTGAAGCATTGCAGGAATCTATGGGGGACCAATTAACTGCTATCAACACTGCCCGGAAAGTGTTGGAAGTTGAATCTTGTTGACCCACCATATTCAAGGATTTTGTATCTCTGATACAGTCCTGCGATGCTTGCCAAATAACAGGTAACACATCTTCTAGAGATCGCTTACCCCAGCAAGGTATATAGAGTCTTGAAATCTTTGATATCTGGGGTATCAAATCCTTTTCCTTTCTTCCTTTGAAAATAATTACATCATAGTAGTCGTGGAACACTTTTCAAAAAATGGCCTGAGCCACAGGTATTACCTACTAATGATGTTAAAGTCATGTGCAGATTCTATGAGAAGTTGTTTTCCAGATTCAGAATGCCAATGACTTAGGAAGAAACGTTCAGTCTGTGTATCAAATCTGTGAAGTCTGCCAAGTACCACACTTTAGCAGGGATTGCTATGGGAATGAAATGCGAACTATTCCAAAAAGAGGTAGGATTAGGTTACTGCAGAATGCTACTCCAATGGGAAATACTACAATCCCAACTAGAGGAATCATACGGGATTTAGCTGAGGAATAATTTGGAAGCTGGAAACTTTCAGAAGATACCACCACAGCAAAACCCTTACCCGCAGAATCAACAGATGAGATACCGGCAACAATTAAAGCCAGACCAGTGCAAGCAAGTGATCTACCAAGTGATATCGAACGGTCGAAGGATATAGAGGAATTTGGCATTGTATCAGGAGCACATCAATGGAGGAGCTTGCATCCCCTGCATACAATCAGCTGTGAGAAACTTCCCCCGAGGAAGTCTCAAATACTTGGGCCCAGATCTACACCACTGGAGCCTCCTACCATCACGGCTTCGCCAAAACTTCAGGTATCTTTTCGACCATTCAGAACTTGCATGCAATACCTTCACTAACATTGGCAGGTAGGCACACCAATCCAAAGAAGTCTCATTCCTAGACACGTTCCGTCCGGGTACGTTGCTACGATTACGAGAAACTTTGCAAATGATTCGAGGAATCAGTCCTTGGGACTCGAGTCATTCATCAAATGGATAGGCCACTACCTGGAGCTCGACATTGAAGGATCGGAGCTGATGTCATCCGTTCCAATATCTAGAGCTTGTAGAGTCAAGAACACCTCAGCAATAGCACATGGCTAAGGTAAAGAGCCAATTGACAGATCAGAGAAGACCCTTCTGCTGACGACATGAAGGGAGTTTTTCTAATCCTCATATTCCTTTACTTTTATTTTATTTGTTTGGTGTTCTGTTTTGCTATCCTTCTTGTTTTGTCGCGTTATTTTCTCTCTTACCCTTAGTTAGTCAAATAAGTGTGGGGTAAGAGTTCTTTGTTTTGTTTTCATTTCTTCTTGTTTGCAAATAAGTGTGGGGTAGTTTAGGAATGCATGAACACTGAGGACAGTGTCAGACTTCAGTGTGGGGTAGCAGTGCACAGTGCACTGTAGTGAGAAATTTTTTGCATGATTTTGTTTGTTTTCCCCATATTTTCACACCCTTCCAAAATTTTTTCAAAAATTTTCACTCTTTCAGAATTCTAAATGCAGTATGATTGGTGAACATTTGCTGATGTCCATGATATGTAGGTAGAATGTTATGGTTAGTAGGAGACAATTGAGGACTATTTTGAACTCATTGATTAGGAATAGGGACTTCTTGATAACTGAGCACAACTTAGTCTGGATTAGAAACCTCATCCAATTACCTTTTCGAGACTTAACTAGATAAAATTAAGACCAGTTGTGGATGTTTTGACAATTAGAATGACTAGATGAGACTCTGAGCTAAAAGTGAAAAGAAATAAAAGAAAGTTAATTAAATAAGGGTAGTTTGCCAGCGGCCTTCGCTACTCGAGCACCACTCCTTCGGGGAACTTAAAGCCTGATGCCCTAAGGTCGTGTAGGTCTGGGAGTCATCGGAGTGGGACTCGCTACATGGGTAGTAGAAGTTGACGTGTTCTAAGCAGACTCAAAATACCCTACATCTATAAAGAAAATCAATAAATGTTAAATCATTAAAAATCTGATCACCAAGGCTCAGAACTCAGAAAGTTGTCTATTGTTATTATGTCTAGCAACATGGTCGAAATATTATCTGGTAGTAGTTAAGACGAGAGTATATTGTGTTGACTATCTGGTCTAGACTAGTACACACACTACACATCAGGAAGGCATTGTGACTAAGAAAGGAGTTCAACCTAGTTGTTAAGTTGTTTTCTGCTTGACTATAACAATCTGCTAGAGACATTTGAGACCTTGTCATAGCAACCTGACCAGTCAGACCTGTGTTAAGAATTGTCTGAATAAATTTTGGAATAAAAACATGACTAGGAAATTTAAGTGACTGCACTATGATTTATAATCACTAACTTCAGGTAGACTTTGCTTGAGGACAAGCAAAAAGCTAAGTGTGGGGTTATATGATATGCATAAATCATATCACATTTTTAGCATGTTTTTAGGCATGATTTAGGGTGAAATTGAGGGTAAATCGGTCTTAATTGTTCATTATTAACTCAATTTCACAGTTTTTCTGATTTTGGAAGTGTCAGGTGAAAAGTGGAAGAAAATGGCAAATTTCGGGGCAAAAACGCAATTTTTCGAAAGTTCGGACTTCAGGGAGGGTGTCCCGGTTCAGGACGGGCGTCCTGACATGGTCAACAGGTCGGGACGGGCGTCCAGGACTCGGGACGGCTGTCCTGACCTGGTCAACAGACCGGGACGGGCGTCCCGAACCAGAAATTCAAGTCCCACATCGAATTTTTGAGAGAAAATCACTCCAGAAAGCTGCTATAAATACCCCAGGCCTTCCTCAGTTGAAATCATCCCTCTCCACTCGATCTGAGTCATTCAGTGGTTTCCAGTGTACAATTCTCGAGTACACAACTCACTCGGAGACTCAGATTTCAGTATAAGTTTTCTTTCTTTCCTTTTAGTGTTTCGTTTTTCTTAGTTTCTGAGAATTAGTCTCAGATCTTAGGGTTCGATAGATAGGTTCATTTATGGTATTCATAGAATACCCGGGATTTCGTTAGGAGATCCTAAGAGGGCTCTAGGCGTTTGAAGAGTCAGTCCACAAGGCTGGGCTTAAGCTGGGTATTAAGGTAAAGCCCAGTTACTAGGCTGAGGAAGCATCCTCCGAAGGTTCTGTTGAGCAGAGTCGGGTCAAGCAGTACGACATATACAGCAGTACGCTCCATCGGCGAGACTAAGTAAAGGGTGATTTCTTTATGGCATCAGTCCCCCTGTCCCTCTCTTATATGTTGTTATTGTGTTTGTCCAAAGAATGATTTGAATACTGGATTATGATTTCTATGAATATTTGTTTTATATGTTGAAGTTGTTATGTTTTTCCGGAAATAGCCACCTGCTTAAATATTCATTATGTCTGCATGTCTAATGCAGTTTCTTTTAAACTAAAATTAGGGTTATAGACAAATCCTAACCACGATCTATTCATAACTTGTTTAGTTTAACAGACATCAATTAGTATTGGTGTCTGCCATATTAGATAAAATAACCTGCGGAACACCCTGTTTGTTAGAGTAGTCTAAGTAGGCTGAGTAGAGCGTTTATGCCGGGCGGTTATGGGCAAGCGGCATGATCCCCGAAGTGATATAGGGCTTTCATAGCTGTCTTTAGTAGTAACCGTGAGTAGGGCCGTTTACCTTGGCGATGAGGCGGTTTATCAGATTACTCGGATGTGGTACACCTTTAGACTCAGAACATAGTTGCAATCCAGGCTAAGATGCATCTAAAATACTCGAAGATAGGTCAATCAACATGTAGGAACAATATAACATAGAATCAGAACTTTGTCTATAAACACTTTTAGGCTTAATTAGACTTAAACCTAGTGGAGAATGGATCACCCTCTCATCAAAGTTATTGATGAAGATTGCATAACTGGATCATAAGATAAGAGTTAGGATAAAAGGCTAGTTACTACTAAGCCGTTACCACTTCCCTGGGAGTACGATATTTCACTTAGTAAAATTGTAGATACTTTCCAACAACACTAGCTACACGATAGGTACTCTGCCTTAGGTTCTGACTGATTAAGTGACACTATAAAGACTAAACGTGACAATTAGTCAATCCTGGTCATTAATTACTCATAATCAACATAGGGTAAATCAACACCTATTTAGCATATCAGTTTAACCAAAACAAAATAACAAAGAACCAAATCCTCTGAATTTTGAAATAAAGACGGAGAACAAATCAAAAACTTAAAAATCAAAACAAATTGAAACTTCTGTACCTGCAGTTACAACACTGGATAGGTACCAGATAGGTTTAGAGGGATTTTCTGACTCGAGAAAGTGACAAAAGAAAGGAGAGAATTTTTGAAATATTTTGTGTATCTAATTGTTGAACAAAAGTACAGTATATATAGGTATTAATACTAATTAAATCCCTTAATCCTAGGATAATCAAATCCCTTAATTCTAGACTAATAAAATCCCTTAATCCTAGACTAATCAAATCCCTTGATCTAGACTAATAAAAACCCTTGATCTAGACTAATCACATCCCTAAAATTTAGTTCTATTTTAGGATAGAAAATATATTGACAGAAAGAGGAATTGAGCGACCACCACATTGGCAGTGTCATCCGAAATTGAATCATTTAAACATATAATTCGCTCCTTCAACAACCGTGAGAAGATGTCATAAGCCCTCTCACCTCTCGATGAATGCTCAATAACCATGGGAATCAAACTATACCGTCTCTGGTGTCCAGCGAAAGTGGTTCTTGACATCTGAGATACTTTACAGCTCCATAATTTCCGACCAAACATGGTAGATTCAAGACACAGTAATATCAAAGTATCAAATTTAGGATTTCAGCTCGGAACGTTTTGGAAAGAAAATGAGGTTAAATTGGATATATATATATATATATATATATATATATATATATATATATATATTACCATATTTTTATTTAATTAAATAAATATAAAAATTGTTAAAATTTTGAAATTTTTAAGTAAAATAAAATCTTATTTTAATTTTTAAAAAGAATTTGAGATATTAAAAATTAAAAAAAATCTTACCAACCGATTAAAATAATTAAATAAAATTATTTGAGGAATAAAAGAAATTTTGTCGACTTTCCCAATCTATCCTCAACAATTTTGGAACGTTTTGAAAAGAAAATGAGGTTAAATTAAAAAACAAATCTTACCAACAATTTTATTTAATTTTTTTAAACTGTTAGTAAGATATTTTTTTAAATTTTTAATATCTCAAATTCTTTTTTAAAAAGTAAAATAAGATTTTATTTTACTTAAAGATTTCAAAAATTTAACAATTTTTATATTTACTTAATTAAATAAAAATAAAAATATGATATATATATATATATATATATATATATATTTTGGGAAAGACGACAAAACTCCTTTTATTCCTCAAACAATTTCATTAATTTTTTTAAACTGTTGGTAAGATATTTTTTAAAATTTTTAATAATCTCAAATTCTTTTTTAAAAAGTAAAATAAGATTTTATTTTACTTAAAAGATTTCAAAATTTTAACAATTTTTATATTTATTTAATTAAATAAAAATAAAAATATGATAATATATATATATATATATAAAGATAAAAATATTTTAATTATATAAAAATAAAAAAATAAAAATTTTAATTTAAAAAATCAGAAAAGGTAAACTAATACTCTGTCTTTGAAGTGAGGAAAAAGAACAGCATTGTCTTGAACCCAATTTACAGATTCTTTCATCAATAGTCTACTGCAATAAGATGCAAAGAATTCATTTGTTTCAAACAATAATTCATCTAATCTGCATAAAAAAAGTCAGAAACATTGCAGAGATAGAACAATACAGATACCTAAACAGCAAAGTACACCAAATTTATGCATATAAATTGTTTGAAATTGTTCTTCGACACCATTATTGGAAGAAAGTGTTCTTTCATTCAAATAGCATTATGAAAAGAAAATACAGACTTTCAAATAGTCTTGCAAGACCATTGCTTATAATAGACAAGAGGGATATTGGAAAACATTCTGATTAACCATAAAGTGGTGGGCGTAGCAGAAGGGTTCAGCAAAATAGAACTCAAAAGTTAATGCTAGCATAAGAACCATTTTTTCTTATATAAGACACCATACTCTTACCTTTTATCACTATTTTTTAGCTTTTTGGTATATAACAATAAACTCTCTTTTCATCGACAAGCTAATATTGAGGAGCATCTTTTCAAATCACATAACTAACACCACAAATTTGACAAATTCAGACTAGCAAGATTTTGAGCAGTATGCAACTCGTTAGTTTCAAATAACCCTGCATGAATTGGTAGGTTATTACATCACAAATTTGTCTTTCAGCTAGTTCTATCTAAGCCACTTAAACATGGTACTCAATTTTTTGTACAACTTTTATTGTAATTCTAATTATTGCAACTTTTGACATAAAAATGTATAATATATGTACTGTAAGAATTCAAATACGATTCACAATCCAACAAGTATACCTATGTAGATGTATGAGTAAAAAAACTCATTGGACTTCTATCCCCCTATTAAGTAAAGAACTATCAAGAACAAATCACATGAACATGTAAAATGTAAAATTATAAGGAATGAACACTTTTGGAACAAAAGAGAGATGCAAAATCCAAAATACAACTATCACAATTATTTGATAGAATAGTTTAATCTCACCTCAAAAAATTTTAATCTGAACCTCTGTTTGGGTTTGCCATCATTTCCTATACCATTAGGAACCAATGTCACTGTCATCATCAGAAACCAATGTCAACAAGGGTCCTTCATCTATTATCTCATCAATTATTCCAAACTCCTTCGCCTCTTCTATCTCATCAATTATTCCAAACTCCTTCGCCTCTTCTGGTGTCATAAAGGTGTTCTCATCCATTTTCTTTCGAACTGTTTCCACGTCTTGCCCAGTACACTTTGCAAATGCAGCAATCACTTCATCCCTGGTCATACCTTTTTCTTGACCACTATTGCAAACAGAAGGTAGGCCAATCATAATTACGCCATTAGGAGAGCATCGTTTCAATCGTCTCTCACCCTTTGTACCCGCAACTAGAAGAAGAGTAGAAATCCAACCACCTTCTCTAGAACCAAAGGTAGAAATATGTTTTGTGTGAATGGTAGAAATATGTTTTGTGTGAATGGTCATACCTTTTGCTTGACCACTATAACCACCAGAAGGTTGGTGAATCATAATTGTGGCATTAGGAAGGGATCGTCTCTCACCCTTTGCACCGGCAGCTAGAAGAAGAGAAGCCATCGAAGCAGCTTGTCCAAGACACAATGTATTATTTGGAGATCGAATGTATCTCATTGTATCATAAACTGCAATACCTATATATAAAATTTGGAATCATTAATCATTTCAAAACCCCAAAAAATTTCACAAACTACATTACTTATATCCAACTAAGAAACAAAAGCTTACACATAGCCGAATAAAATGATCAATAAATTTATTCTAGAACTGATGTGGTGAAACAACAACTTTTTGCTGTAAATTCATTATCAAATAGTGACATTGAGGTGGGGAGAACCATATAAAATGCAAAGAATGACAACTGAAAGGAACATCTTTAAGAAATGCAATGATTCAGTTTCATTCAGTAAAACAGAGAAAACCAATTTATTCCTCAAACTCTAATGGATTAAACACATTAAAAGAAAAGAAAAAATGGAAAGTCATGGTTTTCAAATGCCAAAAGGTTTCAAAGACAATAACCAGGAAAATCTATCAAAAGGGAAATCTATCAAAGAAATACACAAAAATTAGTTCATCTGAATCATTCATGACAGAAATATGGCCTCTGGCTAAATTCAGAGATCTAACAGAACTACATTAACCAATTTGCTCAACTCCAGAACCGGCAGAAAATTTATGCTTTTTAACACACTAAGAAAAACTGCCATCTAATTCCAACAACATGATTAGATATGGAGTTAACCTAACTCCAATAACCTAACAAATCAGTTTAACCAAAACAAAATAACAAAGAACCAAATCCTCTGAATTTTGAAATAAAGACGGAGAACAAATCAAAAACGTAAAAATTAAAACGAATTGAAACTTCTGTACTGGCAGTTACAACACCGCCACGGGAATTGATATACATGTGGATAGGTTTAGAGAGATTTTCTGACTCGAGAAAGTGACAAAAAAAGGAGAGAATTTTTGAAATATTTTGTGTATCTAATTGTTGAACAAAAGTACAGTATATATAGATATTAATACTAATTAAATCCCTTAATCCTAGGATAATCAAATCCCTTAATTCTAGACTAATAAAATCCCTTAATCCTAGACTAATCAAATCTCTTGATCTAGACTAATCACATCCCTAAAATTTAGTTCTATTTTAGGATAGAAAATATATTGACAGAAAGAGGAACTGAGCGACCACCACATTGGCAGTGTCATCTGAAATTGATTCATTTAAACATATAATTCGCTCCTTCAACAACCGTGAGAAGATGTCATAAGCCCTCTCACATCTCCATAAATGCTCAATAACCATGGGAATCAAACTATACCGTCTCTGGTGTCCAACGAAAGTGGTTCTTGACATCTGAGATACTTTACAACTCCATAATTTCCGACCAAACATGGTAGATTCAAGACACAATAATATCAAAGTATCAAATTTAGGTTTTCAGCTCGGAACGTTTTGGAAAGGAAATGAGGTTATATTGGATAGATTGGGAAAGCCGACAAAACTCCTTTTATTCCTCAAACAATTTCATTTAATTTTTTTAAACTGTTGGTAAGATATTTTTTTTAATTATATATATATATATATTTTTTAATTATATATAAAAAAAACTTTAATTAAAAAATCAGAAAATAAATTAAATATTTTTTAACTTTTAAAATTTCAAAATAAATTTTGTTTTACTTAAAAAATTTAAATTTTAAAATTTTTTATATTTAGTTAATTAAATAAAAATAAAAATATAATAAATATATATATATATATATATATAAAATATTTTAATCATATAAAATTAAAAAAATAAAAAATCTAATTAGAAAAATCATAAAATAAAAATTCAATTTTGTTTTGGTTAATCATCGAAAGTCTTCAATCCAAAAGTGCTTTTCTCTTCTCCGCTGCCCTTCCCAAAACTAACATAATCACAAAATTAGGATTTTTAATATTTGTGTAATAATAATAATATATTAGAGTACTGTCTAATTATTAAAAAAACAAAAAAAGAAAAAAAGCATGTGCAATGTATTTTTAGTATTTTTCTTTAATAAAAATGCTAACTTTGCTCGTGTCTCAAGAAGAAAAAAAAAGAATAGTCAAGAAAAAAACATTTTGGGAAAAATAGTTGGAAACATGAAGCCTAACAAACGTGTAAACAAAATCACTCAACCACGAAGTCCAAGTCGTCCCCCTCAACTAAACCATATTCTATTAATTTCCAATAAAATTATAGATTAATTTAGACAGTTAAACCAGCCATTATGCAAAGGATGATGCAGATGCAGATGTAAATGAAGGTAGGCGGATTAACCGTCAATTTGGTATCAGAGCCAGAGGGTGAAGTAAGGTAAGATGGTATACTTATCTTAACTTTCAGCAATTAAGATAACTCTACTGTAATGGATCTATAATATTCTGTGATGTGCGTATACATCTTATAGATCTTACTTTTTGAGAATAAGAGTATATATGGTACTGATGTGGCTAAAGATCCACCTCTCAGGCGGTTCACCGCATTTATCCAAGTACTCAAGATTCTGAATAAATAACATTGTGATCCTTCCGGATCTACGTTGTTTGGTATAATTCCTTGAGTCATGGCCGAGGGAATGGCAATTTAAGACTCGGATGGCCAGATAACTGGTGTTTCACACCTCTTGGGTTATTTATTTCAGATCTGTTCTCCAGTAAAGTTAGATATATACCTTGTATACTCATATCACGGGCTATCATATAAACTATCCTAAAGAATTATCTTTTCTGCCCAAAATTAAACTTAGTATAACTTGTTACCTTATGAATCCCGATGGATTCTGTGCCAGGACAAGGAAGAACGAAAAGTTGCTTATTTATACTGATATTTCTATATTTTCTGCTTATTTCTGTATTTTCTGCTTATTTCTGTATTTAAATTCTGTTTTAATATGGCTTTTATGAATCCTTTCTCTTCTTCTCGCAAATCCTTTTCTTCTCCTTTTGAGTCTTCCTCATCCTCTTCCTCTTCTGTCAAACTGAAAGAAGAAGTCAATTATGCTGATATCCAGCAATCCATAGACAACTAGAAGATCCCTAGTCATCCCCAGTCCTCAATTTATAAGTCCCCTCGTTGGACCCTAACCAGTGATTATCACATCTCAACCATAGAACAAACAATTCCTTTGGAAAAAGACCATGAAAACATACAACTATTGTCCCGTAGACCTATTGAAAAATATAGACGAAAGTACAATTATTTGCACTTCGGACTCGTTCAGATTGCAGCCAAACCGTTATCAAGGGAAGGACTAGACACATCTCTACTCCTTTGTTTACGGGACACCAGATTCTTGAATTTTGACGATTACTTACTAGGCATGGTTGAAACTAGCCTTTGTAATGGACCAGTTTATTTTGATTGTTTCCCTAATTTCACTGTCTCTTTACAAGACCAAAACATTCTAGACTCTTTAACTCTTAATGTTAAAATTGAAAATTTTAAAACAAAAATTGGAACTTCTCCGATCACTATTCTTTATAGGGTTCAATACAAGGCCATGAGTTCAGCCTTTAACACAGGAGCAATGAAGACTCTTCACAAAGGAGAAACTGTCCTGTTACAAACGGATCTTTGCACAGATCTTCCTACTGCTTTTTGGAATAGAAAACAACATATGGTTCGTTTACCATATGAACCTGATTTTGATGAAAAAACCATTCCTACCAAAGCTAGACCAATTCAAATGAATCATGAACTCATTGCCCATTGCCAAAAAGAAATTAATGATCTTTTGTCAAAACAAATTATTATTCCAAGTCAATCACCATGAAGTTGTACAACTTTTTATGTCAATAAAAGTGCCGAGATTGAACGAGGTGTTCCACGACTTGTTATCAACTACAAACCACTCAACACTGCCCTAAGATGGATTAGGTATCCAATTCCTAACAAAAAAGATTTACTCCAACGTTTATATACTGCTTCTATATTTTCAAAATTTTATTTAAAATTTAGTTTCTGGCAAATACAGATTGATCCCCGTGATAGATATAAAACTGCTTTTACTGTTCCTTTTGGTCAATATCAATGGAATGTCATGCCTTTCGGATTAAAAAATGCCCCCTCCGAATTTCAACGGATTATGAATGGCATTTTTAATCCCTATTCAACATTTATTATTGTTTATATTGATGATATTATGATTTTCTCAGATAGCATTGATCAACATTTCAAGCATTTACATACTTTTTTCCATGTCATCCGAACAAATGGTTTGGTTCTCTCCAGAACTAAGTACAGTTTATTTCAGGTCAATATTCGATTTCTTGGTCATAACATCCAATTAGGAACTATTGTTCCTATCCAAAGATCAATTCAGTTTGCTGACAAATTTCCTGACCAAATACTTGATAAAACTCAATTGCAGCGTTTTCTTGGTTGTGTAAATTATGTGTCTGATTTCATCCCAGGACTTAGCACATTACTTAAACCTTTGCATGATAGATTGAAATCACCCCCCTGCATGGACTGATGTGCATACAAATGTTGTTAGACAGATTAAGGTCAAAATTGTCAATCTGCCTTGCTTATCATTACCTGATCCAAATGCCTTTAAAATTGTTGAGACTGATGCATCTGATATAGGTTATGGAAGCATATTAAGACAAAAATTAAATGGCACTGAACATATCATTGCATTTGCATCCAAACATTGGAATAATTCTCAACAGAATTATCCTACCATCAAAAAAGAAATTTTGGCTATTGTTTTATGTATTTCCAAATTTCAAGCTGATTTTCTCAATCAAAAATATCTTCTTCGTATTGATTGTAAAGCAACCAAGTCTGTTTTACAAAAAGATGTTCAAAACTTAGCTTCAAAACATATTTTTGCCAGATGGCAAGCTATTTTGTCTATATTTGATTTTGAAATTGAATATATTAAGGGGAGCTCCAATTCTATACCCAATTTCTTAACCCAAGAGTTTTTACAGGACAGATAACCAATATGCCCAGAAAAAAAAGAACATGACAATCCTATGGATGAGTCTTCAGGTATTTATTCTTGCCAGTGCAAGAACTCCACTTTCCCCTCCAAGACACAATTTCTCAAAGCTATTCGAGAGCAAGAATTGGATAGACAAGGACGATGTCCAGATTGTGATTAGTTGGTGAAACAACGGACAACTGCTGATCCACCGCAACCACAATTCCAAGATGTCACTAGTTATGCTATGAAACAAGTAGCCCCCTCATTTCTCACAGAATCCTCTGCGACCATTCCTCTGGCCAATCCCAAAACCTGGGAAGATGTTACTCAAGATGCCCAGAATCCTGATACGGAATAGACTAATGCAGATATACAAAATTGGTGCCGATTAATGCACCTCCCAACTACAACTGACAAAAGCTTGATCAGAAATCAACAAACCATGGTTAAAAATTTATTAACCCAAGTGGTGGCCTCCAACCCCACTTCCTCTTCCCTAGTAGTTGCCCCAAGCACTACTACTCCTATAGCGGTGGTTAATCCTACTGCATCACAAACTATGATTTGTCATAGTTCTCCACAACACAGCTTGGTACAATTGGTACCCCAAAAGGCACTTTCTTCTCCGGTGCCACAACCTTTTCTTCCAAACAAGTCTTCCTCTGAAGATTCTTTTTATATTAAAAATGATAATGTTTACCCTCTTCTACAAATAGAACCCGAATTTTGGAGCCAAAACCCTCAAGAAGTTGCTAATCTCATGCTTAGCACATCTATTAATTTTGTCCAAAAATCCCCTGCATATACCCAAAAATTCTATGAGTTCATCCTTGTAGATACTAAATCTTGTTCTTTTAAGCCTCATTTGGATAAACAACACCCTGACAGAGTTACCCATACCACTGTTTGGCTAAAACATATACTTTCTCCTAATGAATGGGGAATTCACCCCGCCAAATATAAGAAACTTTCACAACCCTTCAACCCACAATTTTTCAATTATTATGATTATCAAGACGCTTGGATGAATGCCTTTACTTTTCAGAATGATATTCAAAAGCATTCTTGGTTTATCATGTGAGATAAAAAATTTATCTCTACCTTTCCACAATGGTTTCTTTACAGGTGGTGGTCAATCTACGGATTTCAACAAGATATTTTACCTTCGCCTGTAAAAGATGGATATCAATATTTTTCTAACAAATTTTATCTTCCTTAGCAGAAGACTCCAATTTTAATCCAATTTGCAAGCCGATTTTGTATCCCCTGGATTTTCTCCCAAAAATTTACTTTTCACAAAAAAAAGCAGATCATTCTGGGTTACCTTGGTTAAGCCTTCAAGGTCATACAAAATGGTGTAAACAATGGAATACCGATACTGCACATGTTTCAGCAGTAGAAAGGTGGTTCCTCCAAAATCCAACATTCAACTCCCTAGGTAATATAGAACATTTAACTTTCCTTCAACAAAAATCGATTGCTGCTTCTCAACTAGCTGCCTCTGGAACAAAAGAAGATTTTGTCAGACAAATGGAACAACTGTTGAAGACACTAAAGACCACTTTCACAGAATCTTCCTCTCATTCCAATTCTGATGATGACGTCTGCTCCTCAGCATGACATCACCAGAAGATGACATAAGCATGACATCACCAGTAGATGCCATCGTCCATGACATCACCAGTAGATGACATCATCCATGACCTCACCAGAAGATGACATCATCCATGACATCACTTGCTACTGTACACTGTAGCGGCTTTTTGGAAATAATGTTCATCGCACTGTAGCAGATACTGTAGCGGATGAAGAAATTTTCTATAAATACCTTACTTCTCCTCCCTTAGAAGGCAAGAGTTGTAAGTTTCATTTTAAAAACCTTTCTCTTTGTAAGTATGTGCTAGTGTGGTTTTCCATCCCAGAGAGAGAAACCCCCAGTTTGTAATTGGTTAGTTCCTTTCTCCCGTACTTATGTAATATTATGTTTTAAAAATTATTTCTTCTATATATATATATATATATATATATATATATTTACTATATTAATTATATACTATATATATTTTTGCTATATCATATTGCATATGGTCGGTTAATACGCCTACCTTCATCTACATCTTCATCTGCATCATCCTTTGCATAATGGCTGGTTTAACCGCCTAAATTAATCTGTAATTTTATTGTGTTCCTTCTTGCTTCCTCCTTACTTCATCTTCTGCACTTATTTCTTCCCCCGTCCTTTCGGGGGGTCAACCTTCCGTGTCCTTTGGTATCAGAGCCAGAGGGTGAAGTAAGGTAAGATGATATACTTAGCTTAATTTTAAGCAATTAAGATAAGTCTACTGTAATGGATCTATAATATTCTGTGATGTGTGTATACATCTTATAGATCTTACTTTCTGAGAATAAGAGTAAGGATTCCCCATTCATTAGGAGTAATATGCCTAACCTTATATTTTTTAGGACTCTTCTTGCATGGAGGGAGACCAAATTGTTCACAGAAAGTACCAAGGTCTTTATGCCTCTGATTCCTATCCTTTGCTAATTGTCTCATGATCTTGTCTTGACGACAGATTTTGAGAGCAACCTGTTGAATAATGCTAGTTAGTTCACCATAAGATATTTGTCCATAAGGAATTGGATTGCCTGTATAATGAGTTTGGAGTTCCTCTCGTACCAAATCTCGTAAAGACTTTGGTAAATCGTCAAGAAATTTTTCTTTCCAGTAAGGGAGATTACCATAAGGTCTTTCATATATTTTTTGGCAAAAGGTATCTTTGTACCAACGAAAATCAGAAAGAGTTTTGCATTTAAGATTGTTAGGGATTTCAGAAGATCGTTCTCTAAAAATACCTGGATTTCCTATGAACGCTTTGATAATGGTATAAACCAGAGTATTAGTAGAATCGGGAATGGTTTGTCCGTCACGTATAATAGGAATTCCTGAAGTATCTAAACGAATAGCTTGAAAAATTATGTTTTTATCTGCTTCAGATAAATGAGTATCCCACCAGCCTTTGAGTTGCCATGTAAATCCTGCAACTAAGAAATATATATATATATATATATTATATATATATATATTATTTATTACCGTAACTCAACTATTAATACTTTTACTTTCATATGTCATGAATTCAAAACATGATATATATAAAAAGAAAATCTTTACGATATTTTGTGATATTTTGTTGCACATCAATAAGAAAAGCGAATGTGTAACGATATATAAAAATGAGCTTACAAACTTATAATCAACTCGAGGTATTATTTTTAGTATAGAGAAAAAATATTAATTGGTCAATTGTGGGCTTTGTTAGATTCATAATTATGACACTGATATGTATGTTTGGATCCTGACAATTAGTATTAGAGCAAGTAACCAGTCCAAACTGTGGGAACGACTACACTTGATCTTGGGCTCACTATCTTTTTTTAATATAGTAAAAAAATATTAAGGGTCTTGACAGATCCATAGTTGCGACACAGACATGTGAATCTGGATCACGATAATAGTATTAGAGCTGGTAACCAATCTAGACTATGGAAACTGCTAAACTTGATCTTGAGCCCAACAAGAATCTGGATCACGATATAGAGTTGGTAACTAATCTAGACTATGGGAACGACTACACTTGATATTGGGTCCAATATCTTTTTTTAATATAGTAAGAAAAATATTAAGGACCTTGACAGGTCCATAGTTGCGACACAGATGCGAATCCGGATCACGATAATAGTATTAGAGCTAGTAACCAATCTAGACTATGGAAGCTGCTAAACTTGATCTTGAGCCCAGCAAAAATTTGGATCACGATAATAGTATTAGAGCTGGTAACCAGTCCAGATTATGGAAATTGTTAAACTTGATTCTTGAGTCCAACAAGAATCCGGATCACGATAATAGTATTAGAGCTGATAACCAGTCCAGACTATGGAAACTGCTAAACTTGATCTTGGGCCCAACAAGTACCCTAGGCCGTGAATGGGTATCATTTTTAATTTGTATATTGAGAACAATACCAAAATAGGTGATTGTCGGTATTGTTGGACCCATATTTAGCTCGTGACATATTTAAAAAAAAAAAAAAAAAAAAAAAAATATATATATATATATATATATATATAATTTTTTTTCCTTAGTGAAATTAACATGAAATTTCCACTTCTTTTCACCAATTCAACCTGTGAAAATATTTATTATTACTACTATATAATATTTATATGTATGTATATCCAAGATACCGTCATTTCTCCCATAGAATAAAAGAAAAAACAAAGTCATGAGATTTTCAAGTACTTCATATGATCACAAAAAGATAAACCAAATCCCAATCCAACCATATATTATTATTTCTTCATGTCTGAAACTCTAGCAGCACCAACCCTTCATTTCCATGGCTCAGATCACAGATAAAGCTGCCGCCGCTGCCGGCGGTGGCTGCACCGACAACAGCACTGGCTGCTTTTTTCTAAAGTGTTTTGGAGGTGTAAATAATAAAGGGTCGGTTGAGAAAAATGGAAAAAAGAAGACACATAGTAGTGTGTGTTTTTCTTGGTCAAAATTGAAGAAAAGAAGTTTTCCAAGAACAACTGTTCCTTTTGAATATGGTGATAATAAAGGCCATTCAAGAAAAGGAAGCATTTTTTTTCACATTAAATCAGGCAAGAAATAGCTTAAAGATCAGATTCCCAGTTCAGATATACAGAAATTTGTCTGTGATGATCAGCCTAATTAGGCATGATGATCATGATATATATATATATTATATACCACAAAAGTAAAATCTTGAGACTCAAATATTTTCATCAAAATATATATATATATATATTATATATATATATATATATATATTATAGATAAGTTTTTTTGCAGATAAAATTAAATAATTTTATCTCCAATTTTGATGTTTTGCATAAATTTTGGAAAATGTTTATCCTTCTCAGACATATATATATATATATATTGAGAGGTATGAAAATACCCTCACGCTGACAAGGTAAGTACACTAAGCAAACGAGACCCACCAGACACACATGCCAGTCCAGCTGGCATGACATGGCAGCTCCCACTTGAGCTCCCACTTCGCCATACACCAAGCTGGACCACGGGCTGCATGGTCACTCCGACTTGCCTCGTGCCGAAGTCACTACCCTTTAGTACTTTGATCAAACTCATTGATCAACTGCATTTATGATGGTCAACATTTGACTCAATCGCAATCAAATATTCCCCTAACAACCTACTAAAAAGGGGGGATCTCATATCTTTCCACAAAATCCGGTAACCATCAGATTTCACTAATGAATCACCTAAGCTACTTGACAAGGGCGGTAAAATCCCTATAAATACCACCCCCGCACAAGTAACGAGGGTAAGACCAGATTATCCTACTAATCTCTCTCTAAATTACCCAGCTCACAGTCACACCACTAACTTCTCTCACAGTCACGTCACTGACTTAAGCATCGGAGGGTTCTACCGGAGACCTTCCACCCTCAGGATAGACTTTATTGTTTTGCAGGCCCAGCATTGCAAGACGACGAACCTTCTACGACACGTAGTCGATCAAGATACGGGCATTTAATAGAGGGAGATCACCAAACGACATCGGATCACTGACACGTGGCATCAGACCATTTTTTGACGAATCAGTTTGGTTCCGTTACCGGGAACGTAAAACATTTTACATTCCTCTTTCTGAAACTCAGGATGTCACGACATTCAAGTGAACGGAGGAGCCGCCCTGACACCACTGTCCCCACGTCTCATCATGAGACTTTGCGCACGGCTCAGTCCTCCGTCCCCGACCGACCACAACCACGATCAGTCGTGGAACGCTTAGGTCCCCGCGGTTCACCTCGCAAATCGCCGGACCTACGCGAGCACCTCAATGGAAAGAGGGCTATGGACGATAATGGACGGGCTGAGGAAATCGAGGACTTACGAAAGGAACTTGATCGAATTCGAGCAGAGCGTGACCTTTCAAAGCAATGGAGATAACTCTACGCTGCGTATCGGCGTCGAGGCCTTTCGCCTCCTCACTCCTCCGACGACGACCGAGATCCCGCTGAGAGCCGACTCCAACGATCTCGAAAAGACGCTAGTCGGCGGACCAGGGGCCAGACTACCAAGCCACTTCGTGCTGTGAGCGAAGTTGGGGAGAGTCAGCCGTCCAGCCAGCCGAGTAAAGAAAAGAAACGCCGTAACGGCCACCGGCCGAAGCGGGACCGACGGGAACGAAGCCCGGAGCCAACGCGCAAGGAAGAACCGAAGAAGAACAAAGCAACTTATGCCGGACCCTTCGCAGAGTGGATCCACCACACTATGGTGGACCTACAACTAAAGCTCCCCAAATTTTCCCAGTATACCGGTCAAAGTAAGCCCGAAGAGCACATTACCAGATACAGATCGTCCATGGACCTCGTCACAACTGACGAGGCGATACTGTGCAAAGCTTTCCCCAGCACCCTAGGTGAAAGAGCCATGAGCTGGTATTCCACCCTGAAACCAGGATCAATAGAGTCCTAGAAGATGCTCGAAAAAGCCTTTGTGGACAAATTCAGTACAACGGGAATAATCCCCAAGACCAACAGCGACCTCGCCAACGTCAAACAAGGGGATGATGAAACTCTGCTCGAGTACCTAGAACGCTTCAAAAAGGTGCATGACCAGATCGACAGAATTTCCCAAGACACTGCCATCATCTGCTTCGAGAGCGGCTTCCGGTCAAAACCACTGTACACGGAGCTCCAACTCCGCAAGCGAGACACCATCGGCGAAGTGTTCAATGTTGCCCGTAAGGTTGCTCTTGCCGAAAGAAACTCTACGGAGTCACGCTATTGGAGAAAGGAAAAACATAGAGAATCATCCCCCCAAGGCCGTCGAGGCAAGAACAGGACGTGGAAAATCGAAGCTGCCGCCCCAGCGAAGTCCAAGGAGCACCTCATCGCCGCCGTCAGGGAGAAGCTCGGAGGAAGGGAGCCCCCGTCAACGCGAACCTCTAGCAAATCTGCATGGGACAAGACGAAGTTCTGTGGCTTCCACCAGGACTACAGACACTCCACTGAAGACTGTTACCAGTTCAAAAAGCTGATCGAAAAACTAGCACGAGAAGGGCAGCAGAAGGACCGCGAGCCGGACAAGCCGGCCGGGGGAAGGCCCGACCGAGTGATCGAAGTCATAACTCCTCGATACGAATCCATCATAAAGATAAAAAGGAAAATTTATAATTTGAGTAAGCCTTCCCCGGAGTTGAATTTTGACGCTTTCCCACATGAGCCGATCATCTTCTCTGACCAAGACCTCGAGCTGAACGAAGAGGCCCGCGTCTCCCCCATCATCATCGAAGTAGGCATGGTGAGACAAGGAATCGACAGATGCCGAGTCAGGAGAGTACTAATCGACACGGAGCCACCAAAAACATCCTCTATCACAAGTGTTTTAAAGATATGGGGATGAATGACAGCCACCTGAAACCCAACAATACAGTCCTCGAAGGTTTCACTGCTCATAAAATTAACGTCAAGGGAACTGTCAAGGCTAAAGTCACACTTGGCTCCGACATCTGCACCCGCGAAGAGGAGATTAAGTTCTACGTAGTGGACATCGACTCCACTTACAACGCTATTCTTGGGACTCTGGCGCACGCCGCCTTCGAACTCGTCATCTCCACATCACACCAGCAAGTCCGATTCACCACCCGCGGCGGAGTGGGGTACGTTAAAAGCAGCCCCAGGAGCCTACTCGCCTACTTGGTGAATTCCCGACAGAACTCCGAACTCGAACCACCACCGGCAACGGTCGGGTCAGTCCTAACAACCAGAGAGCATGTGGAAGCCGCCGCCCCCGATCAGTTGACACCCTTACCGGATACAAAAACCCCTGAGGTAAAGGAGTTCAACGAAGTCGCCATACACCCTGACTATCCCGACCAAAAGGTCCAGATTGGGAGCGAGATGCCGCAGTCGGTGAAGGAGGAGATGACATACTTCCTCTCCACCCACCTCGACAACTTCGCCTGGAGCACCTAAGACATGCCAGGGATCTCTCCCGACATTACCGAACACAAGCTCAACATTGACCCCACGTTCAAGCCGGTGAGGCAAAAGCCAAGACAATTTGGAGATGACAAAAAGGAGGGGATACAATCCGAAGTCCAAAAACTCCTGGACTCGAGATTCATCCGCGAGGTCGAGTACCCTACGTGGCTTGCTAACGTAGTGATGGTGAAGAAAGTCAGCGAGAAGTGGAGAATGTGTGTGGACTACACGAACTTGAACAAAGCCTGTCCAAAGGACTGTTATCCGCTACCTTGCATAGATACCCTTGTGGACTCCACCTCGGGATACGAATTCCTCAGCTTCATGGATGCCTTTTCCGGCTATCACCAAATTCGGATGAAACCAGAGGACCAAATCCACACATCCTTCCGAGCCACCGAAGCTATCTACTGTTACAACATGATGCCGTTCGGACTGAAGAATGCAGGTGCCACCTACCAAAGGATGATGAACAAGATCCTGCGAAGTCACATAGGCCGGAATGTCGAGACCTATGTGGATGACATGGTCGTCAAGACCAAACGAGGTCATTCTCACTTAGATGACCTGAGCGAAACGTTCACCACCCTTTCAGAGTACGGACTCAAGCTCAACCCAGCGAAATGCACGTTTGGAGTAAAATCAGGGAAATTCCTTGGCTTTATGATGTTCGAACGAGGAATCGAAGCTAATCCCCGAAAAATAGAGGCAATACGAAACCTAGCCGAACCCCGGTGTGTCAAGGATATACAACGCCTTAACGGCTGCATTGCCGCTCTGGGGAGGTTCTTGTCAAAGTCTGCTGAGAGATGTTTGCCATTCTTTAAAGCCTTGAAAACCGCCAGAAAGACTTTTTGGTGGGACGAAGAATGCACAAAGGCTTGGGAAGATTTGATGAACTACCTGGCATACCCTCCATTGCTGAGTGCTCCCACTCATGGAGAAGTCATGTACCTATACCTATCAGCCGCACAACAAGCCATCGCCGCTGCCCTAATTCGGGAGACGAACGGCCAACAGCTTCCAGTATACTTCGTCAGCAGAGTACTGAGGGATGCCGATGTACGCTACTCAAATATCGAGAAACTGGCTTATGCCTTGGTCATCACTACACGGAAACTCCGAGCGTACTTCGAATACCACTCTGTGGTGGTATACACCAACCATCCCCTGAAACAAATCTTTCACAAACTGGACCAGTTGGGAAGGATGCTTCGGTGGTCCATCGAAGTATGCGGCCTGGGTCTCACCTTCGCACCCCGCGCGGCGATCAAAGCCCAAACCCTCTCAGACTTCTTGGCCGAGTTGTCTTTATCCAAGGCCGCCCCAGAAGATGAAACATCCCTCGCATTCCCGCTTGACGATGTGTGGACAATGATGGTAGACGGAGCAGTAAACGCAAGTGGAGTCAGAGTAGGGGCCACCATTGAATCCCCCTCCGGTTAACACAGGGAAGTCCGCTGCGTCCGCCTCAACTACCCCCTATCCAACAACCAAGAGGAGTACGAGGCCTTAGTGATCGGAATGCAATGGGCTCTGGACTCGGGAGTCAGATCACTCGAAGTATTCAGCGACTCCCAAGTTGTGGTAGGACAGGTCAACAGCAAATTCGTGGTAAACTCCGACAACCTAAAAGCCTACGCGGAAAAGGTGTCTCAGTTGTCAGCTCGGTTCTACCACTTCGCCCTTAACAAAGTCGACCGCAACAACAACGAAGTGGCAGATAAACTGGCAAAGATAGCGTCTGGCGAGGCCCCCAACAACCTCGACGTCTAGATAATTCAAATATCCACCCCAGAGCATATCTCACCAATTCTGACTTCGACACCCGACTCCCCTACATGGATTGACGAACTGAAGAACTTCATAACCTCAGACATCCTGCCAGCAGACAAGGCCAAAGCCAGGCAAATCCGTCAGCGCGCGGCCCAATACACTGTGCTCAATGACATCCTGTACCGACGCTCCTTCTCCAAGCCGCTTCTCCGCTGTGTACCGCCCGACCTCACTCAGACACTCCTGGAGGAGTTACACGAGGGTATTTGCGGTGGACACCCCGGATCGAGGCCCTTGGCAGAAAAAGTGATAAATCAGGGATATTGTTGGACGACACTATGGAGGGATGCAGCGAACTACGTAAAATACTGCGATACGTGCCAAAAGTTCAGCAGTGTTCCCCGCTTACCATCGGTTCCGCAAACCCCTGTACTGGCAGCCTGACCCTTCGATATGTGGGGAATCGACCTCATGGGTAAGTTCCCCAAAGCGCGCGGACACCACGAATACTTTTTTGTGGCCGTCGACTACTTCTCCAAATGGATCGAAGCGAAGCCACTGGCCTCCCCAACGGAGGAGAACACGCTCAACTTCCTCCACGACTTCGTCCTTTGCCGATACGGAGTTCCGCGAGCCATCGTCTCCGACCACGGAACTCAGTTCGCCACTAAGTTCACGGCGGAGTGCAACCACCTAGGGATCAAACACTGGAAGTCATCCGTTGCACACCCGCAAGGAAACAGATAAGCCGAAGCAGCCAACAAATTGATTCTGACCGCACTGAGGAAAAATCTGGAGGGAAAGTCCAACAAATGGGTCAACGAACTCCCATCTGCATTATGGGCAGTACGGACTTCGGCTAGGGGGCCCACAAAAGAAATAGCCTACGCCCTGGTTTACGGTTCAAAGGCAGTCTCACCAGCCGAATTCGCACTCCCATCATACAGGATCTCTACGTATGACGAAGAGAGTAATAAACGCCAACACCGATTAGACCTGGACTTACTAGAAGAGAAGCGAATAACCGCCCGCCTAAGAGCAGACAAGTTCAAGTTGGCAACCAAACACACCCACGACAAAAATTTGATCAACAGGCCACTAGGAGTCGGAGACTGGGTACTCCGAAATATAGAGGGAACAATAAGACATATTACAGCAAATAAACTCACTCCGAACTGGGAAGGACCATATTTGATCAAAGACGAAGTCCGCCGGGGAACATTCTGCCTCATGGATCAGGAAGGAACAATACTTCCCAGACCTTAGCACGCCAATCACCTGAAAAAATACTTCGTCTGAAAGATTCAGGCGAAGTCCGGACCACATCTAATAAGTGCCCTGTCAGAACCAGCATGCACGACGAATAAAGTCTTCGAAGTTATTCAGAGTATTCAAGTTTCTGGATTCTGATTAAAATCTTCCAGAGTAATCACACTTATTAAAAGTTCTCGGGTTACGATTCTTCAAAGTCATCACAGTTACTCAAAAGAGCCTCTTCGAAGTCATTTCAGTTATTCATGATTAAGGCTTTCAAGTTAAAAGTTCTTTGAAGTTATTAAAGTTTTCGGATTATGGTTATGATTGAACTTTTTCAAAGTCCTCCTTACTTATTATAAGTACGAGTTTTTAACTTACTGACGAAGTACAATGAGCAAGTAAAATTTCGAAGTAAAGTTTTACAAATACGGCGGAGTTCATTAACTTACAAAAATATTACAAAAAGCAAAAATATTTATACATCTGGGGGATCTTCGACCGAAGGAGGAGCAACTTCGGCCAAAGGGGGAGCCACTTCGGGCTGAACATCTACAACAATTATGGCCCGGTCCCCCACTTCGGGCTCTTCCTCCTCAAGGACCACTACTGGCTCCGCAGCAACGTCAACCAAAGCAGGAACAGAAATCGGAGTAGCATCAGCACCAACAACCTCGCCTTCCTCAGCAGCACTCCACAGTTGGAGACACAACTCGTCCAGGTTTGGATGTACTGGTGCGGACGGACTCCAATGCCTTCCCTCCTTTTCATCACCTTCAGCAATCTCCTCCAGTTCGTTGGCATTGAACGGGACGAAGTCACATCCGTTTCTGAATTCGGGGTCGTCATAAGAGCCCTTGAAAATCCTGCACAACAACATCTTGTCTAGGACGAGGTGATGAAGACAGCGAAGTGCATGAGCGCATCCTCTATTGTAATATCCGTTTGCCAGCTCAAACACTTCCAGTTGACACCTCTCGGAGTTGCGGAACTCCTCCACCACTTGTGAAGTGTGGTCCTCTGACTCCAAGAACTCCACCTCCGACTCCGCAGCCCGCCACTTCGAGCTCTCCTCCTTCAGCTTTGAACTCTCCTCCTTCAGTTTTTTCTCTAGGTCGCGGAGTTTGGCCTTCAGATCCTCGTGAGCCCACTGAAGGGACCCCAGGCGTGAGGACTCCTTGTCCTTCTCCGCGGCCGCCATCTCCACGGTCTCTTCGGCTGAGCGGAGTTTGCCCTCTGCGACGACCAATGCCGCATCCTTGGCGGAGTGCTGATTCTCCAACTCCACATGCCTCTTCTCCAAGTCCGCCAGATCGGCCTGCGCATCCGAACAATCGGAAGCATGCTTGAAGAGTTGGGCAACGAAGACAGTAACCTGAGAAACAAATGACAAAGGGATAAATCAATAAAAAAGAAAAAGAGAGAAAAATATACAAGCATAAATACTTCGGCTTGACGAACTACCTAAGACAGCCCAGCCCCGATTTGCCCGAACGCATTCTCCGGACTGACGGGAGCCTCCTCCAGCTTCCGGTACAAGCTGAAGTCCATGGCCCGGTGTATGACCGCCCCCCGTAGAACCTCCCAAACCGGCGATCTTGCAGCGGTAGGTTCGCTAGGGGAGGCGAAGCGCAAATGATTTCGTGGGACAGAGACTCGTGCCCATGCCTTGACTCCGGTGCCTTAAAACCCTCCTGGAGCCAGGACCAGGACAGAGATCCTGAGGGGCCAGCATCTTGAGCTCCCTGGGATGCCAGCCGCTCCGCCATAGCCGGAGCCACCTCCCTTAAGTCCGAGGACTCCTCTAGCCTCTGCCGCGAAGTCCAGAGCCTCTGCCCCCCTTCCTCATCCTCACGTCCGCACTTTGCTGGGGGAGCACGGAGTGTCTCCTTCCCCTTGGTCCGGGCGGGCGGAGGCGAGTTCACGACTGGGGAGCGAGTTGCATTTGAGCTACCCACGTCCGCAATCGAAGCCCCCGATGGCGTAATGGTGGAACGGTCAACAGCCCGGGGCGGGTTCACATCAGTCCGCCTCTCTGGACCCTGGGCTGACACCTTACGGAGTGCCGAGAAGTTCAGCTTCATACTTGCCACAACACAACCAAATCGGAGTCAGCGAGACGAAAAAAAAAAATAATAATAAACTCAAAGTCCAATGACTTCGACAACTGTTCTACCCTTTGCGACTGGGCACCCCGCACTACGCGGATCTTGGCACACCGAGCATTCAGAAGAAAACCCTCCCCCAGGGTGCAACCTCCACATTGGGTACTCCGACAGATCCTCGAGCCCCAATTCTCTCCGCCGCTCATCTGCCGCCGGCCCGCCTATCCCACAGGCTTGGCGACTCTCATCAGCGATAAGTTCGCTAGTCAGGAAAACCTTGGACTGAGTTTTGGGACTCTCACCCAACTCACTCCGGACAAAGTCTAAAAACCTCTGATCCGAATCGGAGTACTTGGTGTTCCTTTTCAGGGAAAGCCAAGGA
The DNA here is from genome assembly GCA_027405835.1 of Asclepias syriaca. NCBI lineage: Eukaryota > Viridiplantae > Streptophyta > Magnoliopsida > Gentianales > Apocynaceae > Asclepias > Asclepias syriaca. The sequence goes on from CM049932.1 coordinate 16,804,943, forward strand.
CGAAGTGACCTACACTTCGGGTAAAATGCGAAGCCCGTTTTGGACTCCACACAAACCCACTTCTCCCTCCACTGACCTAACTTATTGGGAGGGGGTTCAAAGAGGGTGACTACGCTAGGACGCGGGCGAAGCGATAACATAAGGTTGTTCATGCGGAGGATAGTGAAGAAAGTCCTCAGCAAGTTCTCAGAAACCTCTACACCTATTCTCCTACACAGCACTGTAAGGGTGACGAAGTACCTAACTCCGTTTGGATGGACATGGGCAGGTTGACATCTAACTAGGTTCAAAAACTCACAAAAAGCGGGGTCTAAAGGCAAGCTGAGGCCAGAAATGAAGTGGTCATAAGGGATGTGGGTGTAAGAGTCAGACATAGGACCACACTCTTGGAGATAGATTAACCTAAATCTACTCCGGTCAATCTCACTGGACAGAAGGGGGAGATCTACGCTAAGGGAATTCTTCTGAAGGGCGAAGCCCCCTCCAACCGGTTTTTGGTCTTCGGGAGATCCTCGGAGTGGGCGGAGTCCGCATCCTCACCTTCGAGGACACTAGAGTCGTGCAAGTCTTCGGACGAGAAGCCCACGACTGTTACTCCACCCCCCACGTGCCTAGACATCCTATGGGCTAGGGGAATCGCCTCAAGGATACTCGGGCCGGCGTCAGACACTTCGACACTCTCATGGTTTGCAGGGCTAGATCTCTCAGAACTGGTCTGCGAAGTGGAGCTCGAAGAACTAGACTCCACCGCAACTACTGGGACCCCGAAACTCTTTGAGTCAGACATATCTACAAACACAAAACAAAAGTCCTATCAGAAACTAAAGTCCATTAACTCCGATCAACATTTCAGAAACTATAAACCCGTTCACTTCGCCTTCAACCAGTTCATCATGCCAGACCAACCCTTGCCCCGAAAGCCCATCCTAAGATCACTCCAAGTGCTTATAACTACCCCCTTTTTTCCCAGAAAAGGCCATCTTTCTCATACGCACCAAAGTCCCCAGAAATACATAGAAGCCCTCGGAAGCGCCCAAAGACAAAAAAGTAAAACAAAGCACCAGAAAAAGGGAGGAGAAGAAAACCGAGGCTACAACACCCCTCTTACCTGCAGCAATGTAGAAAATGGAGGGAACTCGGTGGAATCGCAGAAAGTATGGGTCACCGGGAACAGACTAAGGAAGCCGAGAAAATTTCCGGGGAGAAAGGCAAGGAACGTTTGGAAGATGAAGAAAGAAATGCAGAGAGCTTTTGAGTTTGGGAAGGAAAATGGCAGAAATTTCGCAAGGATGAAGAAGAAAAGGTAAAAAAAGAGGTCCACTAAGGCAAGTGGACTATTTATAGAAGGAGGGAAAATTCAACAACCGTTAAGCTTCCTCAGCAAGCTTCGCCCGACCCGACTCCAACCGGGTCAAGGTCACACCAGAGGTCACCTCTGGACACGCAAAACGGCTAGCCGTCCTCTCGGTAACCGAACTACCATCATGAAGATCCGACCCCAATCCAGAAAAGCAATCGTCACCAGGCACTTCGACCATCTCGCCGACAAGTCCAATCTCGATCCAAGTGAAAACACTTCGGCAGGCCACACCTCCTTGCCAGGTGTTACGCCACTTCGCCAGGTACACCTCCTCAGGTGTTACACCACCTCGCCGGGGTAGACCACTTCGACAGGTTACACCTCATCGCCAGGTGTTACACCATTTCGCCAGGTTACACCTCTTCAGGTGTTACACCACTTCTCCAGGTCTGACCTCTCCGCTAGGACGCGCCCACTCCGAGTTGCTCACACCCTCTCGGGTTACTTTCACTGCGGGTTACACCCTCTCGGGTTACACCTCTTCAGGTTACACCCTCTAGGGATACACCTCCCCAGGGTACACGCCCTCGGCTCACACCTGTTCGGAAACTATTAATGACAAAACAAGCAACCCGGAGAACAAAGGATTTCTAGTACCGTCGAAGAGAAAAAAGGATCATTCTTCCACTTCGACGAGGGGCCACTAAGAGGTATGAAAATACCCTCACGCTGACAAGGCAAGTACACTAAGCAAACGGGACCCACCAGACACACATGCCAGTCCAGCTGGCATGATATGGCAGCTCGCACTTCAGCTCCCACTTCGCCATACACCAAGCTGGACCCTCCAAATCAATTAATCAGTGAAAAGCAAAAACATTTAACTACCTAACAAATAGTGCTATAACCACACACACACACACACACACACACACACACACACACACACACACACACACACACACACATATATATATATATATAATCAGCATTAGACTCTACTTCAATATGGTATAAATTGCATTCAAGTTATTCAAATAAGGCACATATAGGTTATTCAACGAAGAAACACTTTTGAATTGATAGGATAGTTTAATCTCACCTCAAAAAAAAAAAATTAATGTGAACCTTTGGATTTGACATAATTTTCTACAGCATCAAAAACCAATGTCACTGGTCTTTGATCTATTACCTCATCAATTAGTCCATACTCCTCTCCTCTTCGGGTATCATAAAGTTGTCTCTATTCATGTTATTCTCAATTGTTTTGACATCTTGTCCGGTATGCTTTGCATATAAAGCATTCAGATTATCCCAAACTCGAACAATCTGTTTTGTGTGAATGGTTATATCTTTTGCTTGATCACTATAGCCACCAGAAGGTTGATGAATCATAATTGTGGCATTAGGAAGGGATCGTCTCTCACCCTTTGCCCCTGTAGCTAGAAGAAGAGAAGCCATTGAAGTAGTTTGTCCAAGACACAATGTATTAATTGGAGATCGAATGTATCTCATTGTATCATAAATTGCAAGACCTATATATAAATTTTGGAATCATTAATCATTTCAAAACCTCAAAAAATTGCACAAACTACATTACTTATATCCAACTAAAAAACAAAAATCTTTAAGCTTACACATAGCTGAATAAAATGATCAATAAAATTATTCTAGAACTGATATGGTGAAACAACAACTTTTTGCTGTAAATTCATTATCAAATAGTGACATTGCTGTGGGGAGAACCATATAAAATGCAAAGAATGACAACTGAAAGGAACATCTTTAAGAAATGCAACGAATCAGTTTCATTCAATAAAACAGAGAAAGACAATTTATTCCTCAAACTCTAATGAATTAAACACGATAAAAGAAAAGGAAAATAAGAAAGTCATGGTTTTGAAATGCCAAAGGGTTTCAAATACAATAACCAGGCAAATCTATCAAAGAAATACACAAAAATTAGTTCATCTCAATCATTCATGGCAGAAATATGGCCTCTGGCTAAATTGAGAGATCTAACAGAACTACATTAACCAATTAAAGCAGAGAAAACGTGAATACAAATTTTTCCAACTCCAGAACCGGCAGAAAATTTATGCTTTTTAACACACTAAGAAAAACTGCCATCTAATTCCAATATCGTGATTAGATATGGAGTTAACCTAATTCCAATAACCTAATTACACGCAGAGAACAAATCAGTTTAACCAAAACAAAAGAACAAAGAACCAAATCCTTTGAATTTTGAAATAAAGACGGAGAACAAATCAAAAACTTAAAAATCAAAACGAATTGAAACTTCTGTATTGGCAGTTACAGCTCTGCCAGAGGAATTGATATACATGTGGATAGGTTTTGAGGGATTTTCTGATTCGAGAAAGAGGAGTTGAGCGACCACCACATTGGCCATGTCATCTGCAATTGGTCCATTTATACATATAATTCGCTCCCTCAACAACCGTGAGAAGATGTCGTAAGCCCTCTCACCTCTGGATGAATGCTCAATAACCATGGAGCTGTACATCTGAGATACGATACAACTCCATAATACCTCTGCATGGGGTATTTGACTTCGCGAATAAACCTTGCTTTCAGAAATTTTTTTATTTCTTCTTTCATGCCTTGCACCTTTTCTTCTCCGAACTATCTGGACTTTTGTTTTATTGGATGGCACGTAGTGGTTATACTAAGTGCGTGTTCCGCTATCGAGGTGTTGATACTGGACATGTCCTCTGTACACCAGGTGAATCTGTTTTGGTGAGCTTTGAGGAAGTCAATGATATCTTGACGAAGTGCATCTGACATTTCTTTACCAATCTTGATAAGTTGTTGAGGATACTCTGGATTAATGACTAATTCGTCAAATTCATTTTCTCGCGATACTTCAGTGACTAAGTCATAGATCTAATTTTCCAGTATTCTCCGTATCCTTTGGTCGTTATTGACAATTATAGAATTGATGGAACCAACTTCGGTTGACTCCTCCCTTCTCCTCTTTATCTTCATGATCTGTCCCAGTAAACTTCGGGGACTGCTTTTAACAAGACCGACACCTCGCAGGGTGTTGAATTTCACTTGCTAATGGGACGTGGATATGACGAGATCAAAAGCTGCGTGGAAAGGTGTTCCAAATATGACATTATATGGAGATTCCAAATCCATGACATAAAATTTGATTTCCTCTGTCCTCACCCTGTCTCCATCGCCAAGGGTGACCTATATCTTGACTGTTCATTTAACCGGTACTTTATGTGGTGTGAATCCTTCTAGGACCATTTTACTTGCTTTGAGATGCTCATCTTTCAAGCCCATCTCCCTGAAACATTGAAGATACATGATGTTTTTGGTAGCTCATGTATCAACTAAAATTCTTCTTACCGTGCATTTATCGATCTCATCTCTTGTCATTCGAATTTCAAGAACAATGGGAGTGATTTTGGCCTCTCCATTGTGCTCTAACTTTTCATTTGAAAAGGAGATGACTTCACGCTGTACACGCTCATACTCCGGAATGAGGTATGATTTGGTAAGGTTGTATATCCTCTTTTTGATTCTCTTGATGGATGTTAATTCGGAATTTATCATGTTGATTACCCTTTTGCCTTTGTCCTTTCGTTGTTGAATATCAGCCACATATTCTTTTTGACACCCCTCTCGGATGAGCTGCTCAATTGCTCTTTTTAACTGGATGCAATCTTCGGTAGTGTGTCCATAATCCCGGTAAAACCCATAGAACTTTGTTTTATCCTGCATAGGAAATGACTGAGGTCTCATCAAGGCAGGGTCCCTAACTCTATTCTTGTCTTTTATGACTGCCACCAGACATTCTTTTGGGACGTTTAGAGGTGTAAACGTCTCGAATTTTTTACTTCGACTTTTGTGTTTCCATTCTGGGAAATTTGGGAAAACATCTTTCTGAAATTCGTGTTGCTTGTCTTTCTTTCTGGTAGTGGATTCTAGTGCATTGCTTTCGGCTAGTGCGACTTTCCTATCAATATTGAACTTTTCTCTTATGGTTTTTGGCTTTCTTAATTGAAGCTCTGTATATAACATTTTGGATCGGAACCCTCCTTCGAAACAGGTAATGACAATGTCTTGAATGATCCCTCAATGTCATCATATATCTTCTTGAATCGTTCCAAGAAAGATAACAAAGTTTCGTCGTCTCGTTATTTGATATTTGCTAGATCCCCTCTCATTTTTGGTATGGTTCCTAATGTACTGAACTTATCTAGAAATGTTTTTTCTAGAGTGTACCAAGAATCAATTGTACCTACTCTAAGAGAGGTGAACCAAGTTAAGGCCTTATCGGATAAAGTGCTCGGGAATGCTTTGCACAATATTGCTTCGTCACTTGTGACTAGGCCCATAGCCAATTTATAGTAGTATATATGTTCGAGGGATCGAGTTTGCCCAGAGTAAAGAACGAACTGTGGGATCTTCAGGAACGGGTCGGAGGCAACACTTTGGATCCATTTGGCGTATGGACCTAATTCAATTGATCTCGTCCTTTGGACCTTTGTTGTACTTTTAACCTTTTCGGGGTTGTGTTCGGTATATCGCTTTCTGGCCCCACGCTTCATAGTGGGTTTTGAAGTGTGGTGACTTTCTCCCACTTTGCTGATTGTTTGAAATTACTTTCCCCCCGTTCGCGATCCTCACTTCTCGACCTTCTTAGTGGCCAAAGTCTGTGTCCATTGTGGAAGTTGTTCAGAAGGGTCATCCAAGAACATCGACAGTGGTAATTCTGCCACCCCTCTGCGACATTGTCTTGAGAGCTCTTGTTCTTGCTTTAAAAGTTCGTTTTCCTTCTGCAGCTTCAGTAACAGTTCTCTTTCATCGTTTATCCTTTTGGAAGTGATGTGATCCCTTAGATCTTGGGAATGTCTCGAGGTTTCTGGTTGCGGTCCTAGCCTTTCCACAGCGGGGCAACGATGTGAAAAGGGTGGAGCTGAGGATTGTGCTATCCTCGTTTCTGTTTTTTGAGGTGACACCGAACAGTGCGTCCTTCTCCTGAATGTCGGGACATAATGATTTACGAGAGAAATCTTTGTTCCCGGTAACGGAACCAAACTAATTCGACAAAAATCAGTAAAGATAATTATAAGGAGAAAAAGGTAAATCTGTATAACTCGGGTTTAGGATATATCCAAACTATGTCTTGGTTTAATGAGAATTGGTCAAGTTGGTTGGTTATGAATACACTCCGAGAATTCTGAAGTATCGAATACGTGCAAAACAGAGGAAGTTTAGTGGGGACGTAGATTCCTCATGAACTCTCCGACGATCAAGTCAGTTTAGAATTATGAAAAATGTTTAGGATATCTCAGTTCTTCCCCTTCTTACCTCCTACTTGCTTCCTTTTTATGGGTGTTTGTCCGAGGAGGGCACTGTCATCAATGTAAGTTCGTGGGTCTATCGTTAAAACGGACAGACTGGGTCGTGTCTTGCCATTACAAGAAAAGGTCTTTAAATCGAGAAGTTAAATAGAGAGAGAGAGAATCCACGATTGAGATAATGGGATTATAAAGTATGCTCTTTAATCATGATTGTTGATTCCTGGTTAATAATCATGGTTTTACTGTATGAGCGAAGTATTGACAGTTACTTTTAAGGTTTAATGACGCTTTTGGCTTTATTGGTTGTTCAATATATATATATATGATACATAATACAAATCTAATCACATATTACGTTCCTTCAATATTTTATGTTGAAAATTAGATTTCTAAATTCTCTCATTTCTAGACCAAAGAAAATTTATTTTTGAAGAAATTTATAACAAGGAAAAAATCATCTTAAAAAAAATAAAATTACTATTTCAACTAATTTAAATTTAATTCTAAATATATTAAGATTAAATTTGAAAAATATAAATTTATTTAACATTATTGTTTTTAATTAAACGTTTCTGTTCTCTATTACTAGTTAAAACCTATTTAATTGATTCAAAATGTCACAATCATATATGTTTATTTAAAACCACATAGTTTTGATATTTTTCAAATTTCTAATTTGCGCTCTATATATAGGTAAAAAAGTGACAATTAATAGCTATTAAGTTCACATGTATTATTTATCTAACTCTAGATATATTAATATCTTGAATTTATTAGCTCTTATAATTATAAAAATGTTTTTTTGTCATTTTACTTTATTTTCTTGACATAATTATAATAAATAAAAATATTTATTTTAGTTAAATTTTAAATTTTAAATTTTAAATATTATTAAAAACACATAATAATTAATTGTAAATGTAAAAAAGATATACAAAAATATTGATAAGTTTTGGTTGAAAACACTAATTTAGAAAATTAAGAATAGATGAATAATCATTTTTATAAATAAAATGTTTAAAACCGATGTAAAATAATATAAATAGTTAAAATAATGAATCAAATATAATATTTATAAAATAAGTAGAATGTCTATTAAAAGAATTTAGAAATCAATGAATAAAGTTTTAGAATTTGATTTTTTTTAATAAAAATACTTTTTATATATTTAATTATTTCATTTTAATTTATTACATTTTTTATATTTTTATTTTTAGAATTAGTTGGAATTGAAATAAAAATTATATTAAAATACTGAAATTTTAAAATTAAATAATTAATTACTCTCTAAAATTTATACATATTTTTCTGTGATTTACAATAAAAATATATTCGGTCTTGAATTAATATAATATGTTAAAAAAAATTAGAAGTTTTAACTCTGCAATTATAATTTATTAAATCATATATTAATTATAAAAGTAAAACAAAAATATAATCGTTTGTGTTATACCAATAAACAAAATATATCATGATTCACACAAAACAAAAATTTTTATTTTAAATTTTTAATTATTTATATGTAAAACATATTAAGCAAAAAAAAATAAAAAAAATTTAAAAGAATATGGTTAAAGAAAACTTTTACAATGGGGAGTTTGGAATAATGGTCCCCACAAAATATATTATATATTTATAAGTATTTTAATAATGTTTTAGAAGTAAACATATTTAAAAATTATTTAAATATTTAAATTATTTTAAATATTAGAACATAATTAAAATTTATTAACTATATAAACTTTGCAAAAATGGAAATTTATACATAATATATATTCATTGTAGAGTGCTTTGATCAATAAAACTTTAAAAATTTGTTTATTAATTCTCCTAAGTTGTAGAGTTAAATTTATTTTTTTATTAATCAGTAAAACTTTAGTGATTAACAATTTTATATTTATAAATATTGCTCTTCTTTTCGGCTTAGTTTTCTTATTATGAGTATTTTTCGCCCATCTAAACAAATAGTATCATATTAGGGTTTTCAGTAATAGCAAGTAATTAAAAAAATAGAGAAAGAAAGTTCAACTTTGCATATAATATATATATTCTATATATATAATATATATATATATATTATATATATATATATATATATAATATATATATATATATATATATTACAAGTTTCAAAAATATAATTGGAGCAAAGAGACTTGACCGTTGACCTAATTCCACACCTCAAATGCCTTAATTTATCTGTACTTTTATGTTATCTTCCATAGTTAAATCAAGGAATGAAAAATACAATGTCCTATTTGTGTATGTCTGCTAATACCATGCACCATAAAACGTGAGATTGAATTAATGAAAGTAAAATTATGTGCTAGGCGTATTGAAAGTTGTTATTCCTTTCTCTGTTGTTGCAGAAAATTGCAAATCAAGTATATTGCAGTATTGTTCTCCCTTGCTAAACCTTCCAAATGTGAATAACTTTTCTAGTAGAACTCTAGATTTTATGAACCCTGTGATATGTGACAATAAAGGTATAGGTGATTAGTAATAGTTCCCTTATTGTACCAAAATGTTATAGAGATGAAACTTCTGATCTTACTCTAGCATTATGTTTGTTAGTATATAGCTTTTTGGATATTGTTACCTTGTTTAAAATTATAGCTTATTTAGGAGTGGAACAATACTTTCAAAATGTAAGCTTCTTTTTGGAATCCATTGTGTTAAATGATTTTTCTCTACTACATATTCCAAGGTGGTTTGAAACCAAAGAAGGCGATTCTTGCTTTGCTTCGACTGTTTGCAGAAACTGAGTTGTTTGTGGGGTGGGATGTGACTGTGATTGCAAGTGACTGCAAATATTCATTTGATAATTGTTGTCGACAGGACAAGATATTCTCTTGTGGAAGTCAATACTAAATTTCAGCATTGTTCCTGTTCTTTAGGTGCTCATAGATATTATAATGGTTCCTTGACAATGTTGCACTTTCTAAATTTCATTTTGAAAATGTTGAGCAGATATGCAATGACCGGACAGCTTACACAAAAGAGTGATGTGTATAGTTTTGGCGTGGTTTTAATTGAATTCATTCCAAGATCAATCCAATAGCTCTCGAAATTGAATTCATTCTAAGATCAAGTCTAAAATGCCCATCGAAAAGTTTAAATTCATTGGATTGATCAAGCTTAAAAAAACACTCGAACTTATGACGGATCGAATTAACGGATCCAAAATAAGATCATGTCAATTAAATATTAAATATACTTTGTTACATGTAATTCGGATTTTTCTTTGTAATTTTGATTTTATAAGAAATACAAGAATTATTGTTTTGGCATGCTCAATGGGACAATTTTTACGATTCATCTCTTTTCATCAAAATCCTTAAAATGGAGTCGAAGAATGATGTTAATAGAGTTGATTTAAACGACGTTATTGCAAACGTAAGTGTTGGTGTTTCAATGTTTGAAACCTAGATTGGTCCTATCATGCAAAGCAAAGGAAATGTGGTTGCTGATTTGCAAAAGAGATCAATTGGCAACTTAACTCTCAAACACGATAACCCTTGTTTTAGTGTTACGTCGATGCAAAATCAACCTCAAGATCGAAGGAGTAGCGATGATAATTCGAAAGGTTCTTTTGTAAATGTCACTTCTATGCCTGTTACGATGACAAATGCTTCAACGGTAAAATAATAGTTGATAAATTTGACAAAGTTGGTGGAAGATCTCACATTATAGTTGGCAAAATAAAATCACATCCTCACTCAATTGATGGACATCAATGGTAAGTTACTAGGCAATGCAAAGGTATGTTGAAACAACACAAAATGATGTTTTCTCAAAGCAAAAAGAAGAATCCAATGATCTTGAAACAATTAAGTTGTTAAAAAACAATTCCAAAATGTTAATATAATCAAAACAAATTAAGGAAAACATAGAATTTTACGTTGGTGGATTCATTCTGACAAATGAGAATAATCTAAATTTAAGTCATTAAAAAGGAAAAAAATCATCATTACAAAAAAGAAAAAAGAAAAAAAAGAGCATTGAAAAAAGAAACTAATGAACAAGTGAAATCAATGCACAAAAAACTGCACTAAAAAGGAAAATTTGTAGACAGCTCCACTTAAAATATTTTTGCAGATAAGAGTCCACTGAAAAACTTAATTGCATTGAAAAAAATTTCCCAGACAAAACTACACTAAAAGAATTGCAGACAAAACTTCATTGAAAAATTGCAGTAACAAAAAGAACTACACAAATAAAATATTGCAGTAAAAGGCTGTTAAAAAAAGAGCAGAAAGAAACTGCAGCAAAAAGAAAAAAAAAAACAAAAAAAACCAGCAAAAAATAAATCAGTAAAAAAACGCAACAAATAAAAATAATTGCAAATGAGGAGAAATTTTATTAATGAATCACAATTCTTTATACAATATATATTTATATATGTTTACAAAATAAATAAAATTTTTAAATAAATAAGGGGTTATGAAACTAGTTTATCAAAAAAGTTGTTGTCAAATCGACAAAGAGTAGAGAATATGATTGATGTTGATGAAGATTGACGAGAAAGTAACTCAAGTTGATGAAGTTACTAATTTTTTCGAATCGATGTTGGCAAAGTCGACGATGATTCCTCTAAATATTGTCAAAGTTGATAATCGCTTCAAATCATCTACAAAATTGATAAATTGTTTTAAATGGATGTTGATAAAGTTGATGATGATTCCTCTAAATATTCATTGTCGAAGTTGATGGTTGCTTCAAATCGTGTACAAATTTGATAATTTCTTTTTAAATTGATGAAATTTCCTCTAATCAATCGTTGGTCAAGTCAATTGATAGTTGTTTCAAGTTATTGACAATGTTGACAAACTCATTCATATGCACATATATATATATATATATATATATATATATATATATATATATATATATAAGTTGATGCATCTTTCTCAAAAGTAATGGTAAAAAAAATTACATTTCTCCAAATTGATGGCTGATAACTCTCCATATCTGGATGACAAGCAAGTCCATTAACCTTGGGCTCTGATACCACTTGTTGAACCCGAATATTCCCCCAAGATTAGACTCTTAAAAAGACTTCATATTAATGGTGTTAGTGATATTCTTATATGCTAGTCAGTACTGTTGGGGTGTCAACCCATGTCCCACATCTGAAGATAATGCTAGAGGTGACTAGCATATAAGAGAAGCCCGACCTTGTGGGTATATATGGGCCCAACAAGTGGTATCAGAGCCAGGGTTTTATCAGAGATGTCAGGAGGGTCGCGAATTGAGATAGATAAATTCGATGGAAAGCGGTTCGATCTGTGGAAGATGAAGATGGAGGATCTTCTTTGTGATCCAGATCTATGGTGATGGCTTTCCGACTAATATTACCTAAATAGGTATTATTTTACCCTATGTTGATTATGAGTAATTAAGGACTGAGATTGACTAATTGTCACATTTAGTCTCTATGGTGTCACTTAATCAGCCAGAACCTAAGGCAGAGTACCTATTGTGTAGCTAGTCTGTTGGAAAGTATCTACGATTTTATTAAATAAATATCGTACTCCCAGGGAAGTGGTAACAGCTTAGTAGTAACTAGCCTTTTATCCTAACTCTTATCTTATGATCCAATTATGCAATCTTCATCAATAACTTTGATGAGAGGGTGATCCATTCTCCACTAGGTTTAAGTCTAATTAAGCCTAAAAGTGTTTTATAGATAAGGTCCTGATTTTATGTTAGACTGTTCCTATACGTTGATTGACCTATATTCAAGTGTTTTAGACATGTCTTGGCCTGGATTGAAACTATGTTCTGAGTCTAAAGGTGTACCACATCTGAGTCTCTATGCTACCGCCCCATCGTTAAGGTAAACGGCCCTACTCACGGTTCGGACGAAAGACAGCTATGAAAGGCTTATGTCACTTTGGGGATCACGCCGCTGGCCCATAACTGCCGGCATAACGCTCTACTCAGCCTACCTAGACTACTCTAACAAACAGGGTGTTCCGCAGGTTATTTTATCTAGTATGGCAGACACCAATACTAATTGATGCCTGTTAAACTAAACAGGTTATGAATAGACCGTGGTTAGGAATTGTCTATAACCCTAATTTTAGTTTAAAAGAAACTACATTAGACATGCAGACATAATGAATATTTAAGCAGGTGGCCATTTTCGGAAAAATATAATAACTTCAACATATATAACAAATATACATAACAACCATAATCCATTATTCATAATTGACATTTGGACAAACACAATAACAACATATAAGAGAGGGACAGGGGGACTGATGCCATAAAGAAATCACCCTTTACGTAGTCTCGCCGATGGAGCGTACTGCTGTATATGTCGTATTGCTTGACCCGACTCTGCTCGCCAGAACCTTCGAAGGACGCTTTCTCAGCCTAGTAGCTGGACTTTACCTTACGTCCTGGGCTTAAGCCCAGCCCTGTGGACTGACTCTTCAAACGCCTAGAGCCCTCTTAGGATCTTCTAACGAAATCTCGGGTATTCTATGAATACCAGAAACGAACCTATCTATCGAACCCTAGGATCTGAGACTATTTCTCAGAAACTAAGAAAAACGAAACACAAAAAGGAGAGAAAGAAAACTTATACTAAAATCTGAGTCTCCGAGTGAGTTGTGTACTCGAGAATTGTACACTGGAAACCACTGAATGACTCAGATCGAGTGGAGAGGGATGATTTCAACTGAGGAAGGCCTGGGGTATTTATAGCAACTTCCTGGAGTGATTTTCTCTCAAAACTTTGATGTGGGATTCTGAATTCTGGTTCGGGATGCCCGTCCCGGTCTGTTGACTAGGTCAGGACGGCCGTCCCGACCTGTTGACCAGGTCAGGACGCCCGTCCTGATTCGGGACGCACTCCCCGAAGTCCGAACTTCTGAAAAATTGCTTTTTGCCCCGAAATTTGCCATTTTCTTCCACTTTTCACCTGACACTTCCAAAATCATAAAAACTGTTAAATTTGAGTTAATGACGAGCAATTAAGACCGATTTGCCCTCAATTTCACCCTAAATCATGCATAAAAATATGCTAAAAATGTGATATGATTTATGCATATCAGATAACCCCACACTTAGCTTTTTGCTTGTCCTCAAGCAAAGTCTACTTGAAGTTAGTGATTCTAAATCATAGTGCAGTCACTTAAATTTCCTAGTCATGTTTTTATTCCAAAAATTATTCAGACGATTCTTAACACAGGTTTGACTGGTTAGTTTGTTATGACAAGGTCTCAAATGTCTCTAGTAGATTGTTATGATCAAGCAGAAAAACAACTTAACAACTAGGTTGAACTCTTCTCTTAGTCACAGGGTCTTCCTGATGTGTAGTGTGTGTACTGGTCCAGACTAGATAGTCAACACAATAAACTCTTGTCTTAACTATTACCAGATAACACTTCGACCCGTCGCTAGAAAACTTTCTGAGTTCTGAGCCTTGGTGATAAGATTTTTACTTATTTAGCGTTTATTGAGTTTTTTCTTTCATAGATTTGTCAGGGTATTTTGAGTCTGCTTAGAACACGTCAACTTCAACTACCCATGTAGCGAGTCCCACTCCGATGACTCCCAGACCTACATGACCTTAGGGCATCAGATTTTAAGTTCCCCGAAAGAGTGGTGCTCGAGTAGCGAAGGCCGCTGGCAAACTACCCTTATTTGATTAACTTTCTTTTGTTTCTTTTCACTTTTAGCTCAGAGTCTCATCTAGTCATTCTAATTGTCAAAATATCCACAACTGGTCTTAATTTTATCTAGTTAAGTCTTGAAAAGGTAATTGGCCGAGGTTTCTAATCCAGACTAAGTTGTGCTCAGTTATCAGGAATCCCCTATTTCTAATCAATAAGTTCAAGATAGTCATCAATCGTCTCCTACTAACCATAACATTCTACCTACATATCATAGACATCAGCAAATGTTTACCAATCATACTGCATTTAGAAGTCTGAAAGAATGAAAAATTTTGAAATTTTTTTGGAAGGGTGTGAAATTATGGGGAAAACAAGAAAAATCATGCAAAAATTTTCAAACTACTACAGTGCACTGTGCACTGATACCCCACACTTAAGTCTGACACTGTCCTCAGTGTTCATGCATTTCTAATTCCCCCACATTTATTTGAAAACAAGAAGAAATGAAAACAAAACAGATAGCTCGTACCCCACACTTATTCGACTAACTAAGGGTAAGAGAGGAAATATGGCAACAAAACAAGAAGGATATCAAAACAGAACACAAAGCAAATAAAAGTAAAGGAATATGAGGGTTAGAAAAACTCCCTTCATGTCGCGAGCAGAAGGGTCTTCTCTGATCTGTCAATTGGCTCTTCACCTTAGCCATGTGCTATTGCTGAGGTGTTCTTGACTCTGCAAGCTCTAGATATTGGAACGGATGACGTCAGATCCGATCATTCAATGTCAAGCTCCAGGTAGTGGCCTATCCATTTGATGAATAACTCGAGCCCCAAGGACTGATTCTTCGAATCATTTGCAAAGTTTCTCGTAATCGTAGCAACGTATCCAGAAGGAACGTGTCTAGGAATGAGACTTATTTGGATTGGTGTGCCTACCTGCCAATGTCAGTGAAGGTATTGCATGCAAGTTTTGAATGGTAGAAAAGATACCTGAAGCTTTGGCTAAGCCGTGGTGGTAGGAGGCTCCGGTGGTGTAGATCTGGGCCCAAGTATTTGAGACTTCCTCGGGGAAGTTTCTCATAGCTGATTGTATGCAGGGGATGCAAGCTCCTCCATTGCTATGCTCCTGATACAACGCCAAATTCCTCTATATCCTTCGACCGTTCGATACCACTTGGTAGATCACTTGCTTGCAATGGTCTGACTTTAATTGTTGTCAGTATCTCATCTGTTGATTCTGCGGGTAGGGGTTTTGCTGTGGTGGTATCTTCTGAAAGTTTCCAGCTTCCGAATTATTCCTCAGCTAAATCCCGTATGATTCCTCTAGTTGGGATTGTATGCATTTCCCATTGGAGTAGCATTCTGCAGTAACCTACTCCTACCTCAGTTGGAATGGTCAGTATTCCATTCACATAGCAACTCCCGCTAAAGTGAAGTACTTGGCAGACTTCGCAGATTCGATACACAGACTGAACGTTTTTTCCTAAGACATTGGCATTCTGAATCTGGAAAATAACTTCTCATAGAATCTGCACATGACTTTAACATCATTAGTAGGTAATGCCTGTGGCTCAGGCCATTTTTTGAAAGTGTTCCACGACTACTATGATGTAATTATTTTCACAGGAAGAAAAAGAAAAGGATTCGATACCCCAGATATTAAAGATTTCAAGACTCTATATACCTTGCTGGGGTAGGCGATCTCTGGAAGAGGTGTTACCTGTTATTTGGCAAGCATCGTAGGACTGTATCAGTGATACAAAATCCTTGAATATGGTGGGTTAATAATATCCTACTTCCAACACTTTCCGGACAGTGTTGATAGCAGTTAATTGGTCTCCCATAGATTCCTGCAATGCTTCAGAATCATGTGGCCTTCGCTTTCCGAGATACATCCTCTGATCACTTTACTCTGCAAAAATTTGAAATAGAAGAGAAATCTGCCCAGTAGTAATATTTCAAATCAGCAAAGCATTTCTTCTTTTGCTGATAAGTCATATCACTTGGGAATAATTAGCTGCTAGATAGTTAATAATATCAGTAAACCACGGAGGAGAATCATTACTCATAGCAAATAATGAAAATAGATCCTCATTCAGAAATTTATCAAATACTACTGTCTCGTCAATAGCCTCTAACTCAGGGTATCCTAATCTAGACCAAAGGTTTGCTTTCTAGATTCTTAACCCTTTTTCTTATCCCTTCATTCTATATCAAATTCAAGTAACAATAAAACCTAACTTAATCAATTATGGTTCAGCATCAGTTTTATTGAACACAGATATCGCGGAGTGATCAGTGTAACCTATTGTTTTAGACAAGACTAGATAAGATCAGGATTTATCATACATGAACTTTCTTATCATGTTTCTGTCCTAAAACAATTCTTACTACATCATTACATCACATATTCATTCAAAAAGCAGATTTCAATCAGGTGATGCCATAATGGGTGCAACAATTCCTTTTGGTTTAAAAGATCTCATGCAATTATCAGCAAAACAAAAGGAACATCCTTTTTTCAATAGAACATTCAAAGGTCTGGCTATTAAGGAAAAATTATTTCATAACTCATCTTAATAAAGCCGGCATGACTCTAAGAAAATTCTAAAATGGAATTTCTTCCCAAAAAAATCTAGGCCAAAATTTTGCAACTCAGAAGAAAATATATTTTATCCTCATTTCCATTTTTATTTCTTCGAAAACTAGAAAACGAAAATGAGCAAAAAATGTACAACTAAGAAAACAACTAAGAAAGAACAAGAGATAGGGAAAAGAACAACTTACCATTGAGCAAGAAAAATACATTTTTTTCGGGTTTTAAATTTTAAAATTTTTTTTTCTTCTTTTTTTTCGAAAGCAGTTAAATTTCCTCAATATGGTTTTAGAATGATTTTCTAAAATTTGATTATCCTAAGTGTCTTAATTTTAGATAATATCTAAAATCAATTAGTTATGATAATCCTATATTTCGGAAATTGATTGTCTAACTAGCAGAAAATAAGTGTTAGGTCTAAGGTCTACGTTATTACCGCTACCTATCATAAGTCTCTAGAATTGTGGCCTTTAATCCTAAATTCATTATGATATTTCCCCGACAACGTCGCCAAAAATCTGATGGCTTTCCGACTGAAATGCTAAATAGGTATTATTTTACCCTATGTTGATTATGAGTAATTAAGGAATGAGATTGACTAATTGTCACATTTAGTCTCTATGGTGTCACTTAATCAGCCAGAACCTAAGGCAGAGTACCTATCGTGTAGCTAGTCTATGGAAAGTATATACGATTTTATTACATAAATATCGTACTCCCAGGGAAGTGGTAACAGCTTAGTAGTAACTAGCCTTTTATCCTAACTCTTATCTTATGATCCAGTTATGCAATCTTCATCAATAACTTTGATCAGAGGGTGATCCATTCTCCACTAGGTTTAAGTCTAATTAAGCCTAAAAGTGTTTTATAGATAAGGTCCTGATTTTATGTTAGACTGTTCCTATACGTTGATTGACCTATATTCAAGTGTTTTAGACATGTCTTGGCCTGGATTGAAACTATGTTCTGAGTCTAAAGGTGTACCACATCTGAGTCTCTATGCTACCGCCCCATCCTTAAGGTAAACGACCATACTCATGGTTCGGACAAAAGACATCTATGAAAGCCCTATGTCACTTCGGGGATCACGCCGCTGGCCCATAACCGCCGGCATAACGCTCTACTCAGCCTACCTAGACTACTCTAACAAATAGGGTGTTCCGCAGGTTATTTTATCTAGTATGGCAGACACCAATACTAATTGATCCATGTTAAACTAAACAGGTTATGAATAGACCGTGGTTAGGAATTGTCTATAACCCTAATTTTAGTTTAAAAGAAACTACATTAGACATGCAGACATAATGAATATTTAAGCAGGTGGCCATTTCCGGAAAAATATAATAACTTCAACATATATAACAAATATCCATAACAACCATAATCCAGTATTCATAATTGACATTTGGACAAACACAATAACAACATATAAGAGAGGGACAGGGGGACTGATGCCATAAAGAAATCACCCTTTACGTAGTCTCGCCGATGGAGCGTACTGCTGTATATGCCGTATTGCTTGACCCGACTCTGCTCGCCAGAACCTTCGGAGGACGCTTCCTCAACCTAGTAGCTGGACTTTACCTTACGTCCTGGGCTTAAGCCCAGCCCTGTGGACTGACTCTTTGAACGCCTAGAGCCCTCTTAGGATCTCCTAACGAAATCTCGGGTATTCTATGAATACCAGAAACGAACCAATCTATCGAACCCTAGGATCTGAGACTATTTCTCAGAAACTAAGAAAAACGAAACACAAAAAGGAAAGAAAGAAAACTTATACTGAAATCTGAGTCTCCGAGTGATTTGTGTACTCGAGAATTGTACACTGGAAACCACTGAATGACTCAGATCGAGTGGAGAGGGATGATTTCAACTGAGGAAGGCCTGGGGTATTTATAGCAGCTTCCTGGAGTGATTTTCTCTCCAAAATTCGATGTGGGATTCTGAATTATGGTTCGGGACGCCCGTCCCGGTCTGTTGACCAGGTCAGAGCGGCCGTCCCGAGTCCTGGACGCCCGTCCCGACCTATTGACCAGGTCAGGACGCCCCTCCCCGAAGTCCGAACTTCTGAAAAATTGCGTTTTTGCCCCGAGATTTTCCATTTTCTTCCACTTTTCACCTGACACTTCCAAAATCATAAAAACTGTGAAATTGAGTTAATAACGAGCAATTAAGACCGATTTTCCCTCAATTTCACCCTAAATCATGCCTAAAAACATGCTAAAAATGTGATATGATTTATGCATATCATATGGCCAGCAATCGAATCGGAAAGGCCTGTTGCTGTCGAAACAGGTTTGGCATCCGAAAAGTGGGTTGAAGACTGGGATCAAATCGATCGGAAAGCAAAGGGCTTGATCAGGCTTTGTCTCGCAGACAACATTCTAACAAACGTGATGAGTGAACCAACAGCCAGGGCTTTATGGCGGAAATTGGAGTCGCTATACCAAAGTAAGTCACTTGTCAATAAATTATTCTTAAGGAAAAAGTTGTATAACCTTAGGATGCGTGAGGGTGATTCGTTAACCACACATTTGAACGAATTTAACACATTGATCGGTCAACTTGTATCTATTGGCGTTAAGTTTGAAGATGATTATAAGGCAATTACACTACTTTGTTCACTGCCGGATTCATGGGATAATCTCATTGTGGTTATTGGTGGTGGGAACCAAGAACTCTCGTATGAAACTGTGTGTGCGGCCTTATTAACAGAGGAGACACGAAGAAGGGGATCAGGGAATTCCAGTAAAGAGGCTCTTGCAGCTAGGGGTAGGCCTACAGAGAAATCTCAAAATTGGAAAGGGTCCCAATCTAAATCTCGTGGGCGATCGAAGAGTAGAGAACAGAAGGTAAAATACTGGAAGTGTGAGGAGTGGGGTCATATGAAACGTGACTGTAAAAATAAGGCGGTTCATAAAAGGGAAGAAAATTCATCCTCTGGAAAGGAAGTCGAGACGACAGGAGATATGTATGTGGCAACTGCGTGTATGGCCCAGTCAGACAAATACATCTGGTACGTTGACACCGGTGCTTCATTCCACATGACACCTCATAGACACTGGTTTTGTGAATATGAGCAGTATGATGGTGGAGACGTCATGCTAGGAGATGATACTGCAGTTCAGGTTATTGGGCATGGTCGCGTGAAGTTGAGGATGGAAGACGGCACAATAAAAACTCTTCCGAATGTGATGCACATACCTTCTATGAGTAAAAGTCTGTTATCAGTTGGCACGATGGCCGACTCAGGGGTTAACTTCAGTTGCAATAAGGATTCGTGCAAGATGACTCGAGGTTCCATTGTAATTGCACGAGGAGTCCGTTATGGGACGTTATATAAATTGCTTGCGGAAACAGTTACTCTCAGTGGCAGTTTTGTGTCCAAAGAGGCGAAGGAAGATGAGCATGATACTTCTCTATTGTGGCATCAGAGGATGGGGCACATTGGAGAAAAGGGTTTATCTACCTTGTTTTCGAGCCAAATGGTGGAGGGAGTACCAAAGTGCTCTATAAGTTTCGGGTTTTGTGAACACTGCATTTATGGAAAACATAATCGAGTTAGTTTTCCACAGAATGATGCAAGAACGTCAGAGCTTCTGGGACTAATCCACAGTGATGTTTTTGGACCTACTCCTACACCATCTATAGGAGGATCCAGGTATTATGTATCTTTCATAGATGACCTCTCAAGATAGAGTTGGATTTATTTTCTTAAAAGTAAATCTGAGGTGTTTGAAAAATTTCAAGAGTTTAAGGCTTTGATTGAAAATCAATTGGGCACGAAAATCAAAGGAGTTCGCACAGATAACGGAGGTGAATTCTGCTCAAACGTGTTCGAGCAGTTCTGTGTGAAGAATGGTATAGCAAGGCAAAAGACGACCCCTTATACGCCTCAGCAGAATGGAGTGGCTGAAAGACTAAACCGGACACTCATGGAAAAGGCGAGGTGTATGCTGAGTTGGGCAGGGTTAGAACTTGAATTTTGGGCAGAAGCAGTTGCCACAACTTGTCACCTAAAGAATAGGTCACCAACCACATCAGTGAAGGATCGTACACCATATGAGGTAGTGTTTGGGAAGAAGCCAAACCTGTCATACCTTCGCGTGTTTGGGTGTGATGCATACACTCATGTACCTAAAGAGATGAGGGGGAAACTTGACAACAAGTCCGAGAAGAACATATTCATTGGATAAAAGGAAGGGGTCAAAGGCTATAAGTTGTGGAATCCTGAAACAAGATCTATAGTCTACAACAGGGATGTTATCTTTCGTGAAACTCAATCTCAGGCTGGTACACAGAAACAGGATGAGCAAAACAAAACAGTAGTGCTTGAAGAAGACATGAGAGATGAAGTTAAGGAAGTGGTGACACAAAGCACATCAGTTGAGAATCATTCTGATTCTGATTCTGATTATGACTTTGATTCTGGTCAAGTCAGCTTGGTTGATGATGTTGATGAAGCTCCTGATACAGGTAATACATCGGCTCTCAGGAGATCAACAGGGAACAGACGGGCGCCTCTACGCTACGGGTTCAGTGCTTTGAGTACAGGTGAAGACCCTACTTCTGTAAAAGATGCGAGATCAAGGGATGATACAAATCAGTGGGAGCTCGCAATGATAGATGAGATACAGACGCTTGATAAAAATGAGACATGGAGCTTGTGCAAATTGCCTAAGGATAGAAAGGCAATTGGATGTAAATGGGTATTCAAGCGAAAATTGAAACCAGATGGAACCGTGGAGAAATACAAGGCGAGATTGGTTGCAAATGGGTATTCTCAGATCGAGGGAGTAGACTATGATGAGATCTTCTCACCAGTGGCAAAAGTGACCTCTATACGGTTTGTCCTGTCCATAGCAGCGGCTTGTGATCTTGAAGTGGAACAGATGGATGTAAAAACAGCATTCCTCCATGGTGATTTGGAGGAGGAGATTTACATGAGGCAACCAGAAGGATTTGAAACAAAAGGGAAGGATCGTGTGCAGGTTAAAGAAGTCTTTATATGGACTGAAGCAGTCTCCGAGGATGTGGTACCAAAAGTTTGATACGCACATGCTTCAACTTAATTTTGCCCGTTTAAATTCTGATCACTGTGTCTACGTGAAGAGAGCAGGTGATGAATTTGTGATTCTTACTCTCTATGTGGATGATATGCTACTAATTGGAAATGGCATGAAGATGGTAAAATGGGTGAAGGGTCAGTTGGCCAAGAAGTTTGATATGAAAGACTTGGGGCCTGCAAATTTTATTCTGGGCATGCAAATTAAGAGGGATCTTGAGAAATGGAAACTGTGGCTAGGCCAGGAGAAGTATATCAACGAGATTTTGAAGAAATTTGGTATGGCAGACTGTCAACCTGTTGGTACCCCTATGTCTACAGGGACCAAATTATCTGTGGAACAGTGTCCAAAGACTGATGAGGAAGCTGAGGTGATGGCTCGAGTGTCATACGCTAGTGCAGTTGGTAGTTTGATGTATGCTATGATATGTACACGTCCAGATATAGCTCATGCAGTGGGAGTCCTGAGTAGATATATGTCCAATCCAGGTAAAGAGCATTGGACTGCGATCAAGAGAGTTTTCAGGTATCTTCGTGGAACTTCAAAATTGTCCTTGTGTTTTGAAGGAGTAGAATTTGGAAAAGCTCTCGATATCATCGGCCATGTAGATGTTGATTGGGGTGCATATACAGATTGTTGGCGATCTACTAGCGGATATGTTTTCACACTATTTGGAGGTGCAGTGAGTTTGATGAGTAAGAGACAAAGCGTGGTAGCTCTCTCCTCAACAGAAGCTGAATATATAGCTCTTACTCATGCTGGAAAAGAAGCTATATGGTTACGTCGTTTGTGTATGGAACTTGGTTTTGAGCTAGGAGCCATGGAGGTGAGATGTGATAATCAAGGAGCTATTCATTTAGCCAAGAATCTGGCATTTCACTCAAGAACAAAGCACATTGACATTCAGTATCATTTCATTCGAGAGAAGATGGAAAAGAAACTAATTCAGCTTACAAAGGTTGACACGATGTAGAAGAATAGTTTAGACTTTCTAAGGTTGTCCCAAGTACAAAGTTTGAATGGTGTTCTGCAGCGATTGGGTTGACGACGAATGACAACTGGAAGGCTCTCGCTTGCTCGATATATTCACCAAGTGGGAGATTGTTGGAGTTTGGTAAATATCTCGAGGACACTTCGGGGGCGGAGTCCCCACCCCCCAACGGGCTTAGGCCCAGTGATATGTAGGGTTTAGGCCCAGTGATATGAAGATAGGCCCAGTGATATGTAGGGTTTAGGCCCAGTGATATGAAGATAGGCCCAGTAATCTGTAGATAGGCCCAGTCATATGTAAATAGGGTTTAGAGAACCAAGAAATAATAATTGAGAGTTCAGTTTTCAGGACGTAGCCCTAATTGGGGTGAACCTGGGTAAATCATGAGTTCTTTTATTATTATTGTTTTTCGATTTTGTCTATCAAATTCATATTCTACATCGTTAAAATCCTACAAGTGGTCTTGTTGGGGCCACATATACCCACAAGGTTGGGCTTCTCTTATATGCTAGTCACCTCTAGCATTATCTTCAGATGTGGGACATGGGTTGACACCCCAACAATCTTCCCTTGAAACCAAGGACCACATACCCGTGTCCTCCCCTAGGGGAGGGGATAACCATCTTGCATCTTCGGCAAGGCATCCACATCTGGCAAGCAAGCCCTCTAGCCTTTGGCTCTGATACCACTTGTTGGGCACACATATACCCACAAGGTTGGGCTTCCACCACTCAACTCCACATTAGTATGATATTGTCCGCTTTGGGCCTAAGCCCTCACGGTTTTGTTCTTGGGCAACATCCCAAAAGGCCTCATACTAATGGAGTTAGTGGAACTCTTCTATGCTAGTCACCTCTAGCATTATCTTCAGATGTGGGACATGGGTTGACATCCCAACAAGTACTAGCATTATCTTCCAGATGTGGGACATGGATTGATATCCTCACAATTTGATTATTGATAAAAGAATCTTGATTCTTTATAAAATTAACAAATTGTAAATAGTTTAGAAACGTGCCTTGACTATTACTAATCAATTGACAGTCTTAGAGTAAGATCATAAGATTTAATCAGTCAACAATTTTAGTAATAAGAAAGACATAAACCTAGTTAATTATCATATACGAGACTCTATTTAAACTAGTTCATATATTCCTTTAACAATAAATAAATATGAAAGAATATAGAATCATGTTATATGTCTACTTATATCAAAACATTCAAACAATATGATTTAATTGACAGATTATTACGATGTAAAATCAATACAAGAGCACAATGTATTAATTAAACGAAACAATAATATAAATAATTCATATATATATAAATAATAGAGAAGTTCTATTAGCAAGTAATTTAGAAAGTTCTCACAAATGTTGAAGAACTAGAATCACAATAAAATAATTGATTTAGCTATGAAGACAGGTCTTTTTTGAAAAAAAAAACCTAATTTGAAAAATGTTTTCTGAATTTTTTTTTCTATCCCTCCTTAGGAGCCCAAAGCCTTTTTTTTAAATCAAGTCTCAAAACTTAACAAATTTCCCGTTTTCGCTGTTTGTTTTTATATTAAAATAAATAAATAAATAAACTAAGAACTTTTCGTCTTCTTTGCCTCAATACAAAAGTGAAGAAAATCCAAAAAAAACCTCAAATTGACTTTCAAGCCAAATCACAAAATACTCCTCAATTAAAATTCTTCTCCATTTGCTTACCTCTAAACTAAATCAAATGGATTTATCCTCATTCTACAGTGCTATCTTCCATAATTTTCAAAAGTGTTTGTTCAAATACATCCATTTATTTCTTACAGATTATCTTACTAAAGAAGAGGAAAGATCTCTAGTTTCTTCAAGTGGCAGAACTAAATTTTAGTGGAGTTCAATTAAGAAAATAAAGAGAGTGATGATTTGATGAAGGGAGGGGTTTTGAAATGAAATTGATAGTCTGGCGTGGTGGATGGAAGAAAAATAAGGACAAAGAGTTAATAGAAGCCAATAGAAGAAACAAAAATATCATAAGAATATTTTGGTAAATTGTCAATTTAATAGCAACACTGATGCTAGTAGAAACAGTTGATGATAGTAGAAGCAACATTGATGATAGTAGCAACAACATTGATCGTCGTAAGAGCAGCTGATGGTAGTAGCAACAATTGATGGTAGTAGCAGAATCATTGATGGTAGTAGCAGCAACATTAATGGTAGTAGCAGCAGCAGTTGATGGTAATAGCAATAACTGATGATAACAGTAGCAACAACTGATGGGTGTAGTAGCAACATTGATGGTAGTAGCAACAGTTGATTGTAGTTGTAGCAGTAGTTGATGGTAGTAGCAACAACAGTTGATGCTAGTTGTTCTGGTTGTTGATGGTAGTAGCAACAACTGATGTTAATAGCAACACCATCGATAGTAGTAACTAATGGTAGTAACAACAACATTGATCGTAGTAGGAGTAGCTGATAGTAATAGCAACAGTTGGTGGTAGGAGTAGCAACATTGATGGTAGTTGTAGCAACAGTTGATGGTAGTAGCAACATTTGGTGATAGTAGTAGCAACAGTTGGTGATAGTAGTAGCAACAGTTGGTGATAGTAGTAGCAACATTGATGATAGTTGTAGCAGTAGTTGATGGTAGTAATAAACGTTGGTGGTAGTAGTAGCAACAGTTGATGGCAGTAGCAACAGTTGGTGGTAGTAGTAGCAACATTGATGATAGTTGTAGCAGCAGTTGATGGTAGTAGCAACAACTGCTGGTAGTAGCAGTACCATTGATAGTAGCAATAGTAGCAGCAACATCATTGATGGTAGTAGCAACAACTGATGGTAGCAGTAGCAACAACTGATGGTAGTAACAGCAATATTGATGGTAATAAAAACAAGTGATGATAACAGTAGCAACAATTGATGGTGGTAGTAGCAACATTGATGGTAGTAGCAACAACTGATAGTGGTAGTAGCAACAACTGATAGTGGTAGTAACAACAACTGTGATGCTAGTAGTAGCAACAACTGATGATAACAGTAGCAACAACTGATGGTGGTAGTAGCAACATTGATGGTAGTAGCAACAACTGATAGTGGTAGTAACAACAACTGTGATGCTAGTAGTAGCAACAACTGATGGTAGTAGTAACAAAATTGATGGTTGTAGCAGTAACATTGTTGGTAGTAGAAGTAGATGATAGTAGCAACAGCTGATGGTAGTTGTAGCAGTAGTTGATGGTAGTAGCAGCATAATTGATAGTAGCAATAGTAGTAACTGATATTAGTAGCATCAACATTGACCGTAGTAGGAGTAGTTGATGGTAGTAACAACAGTCGGTGGTAGTAGTAGCAACATTGATGCTAGTAGCAACATTATTGATGGTTGATACGCCAAAATCGTATCACCTTTTTAGCATGTTTTTATGTATGATTTCGGGTAAAATTGAGTGAAAATTGATCTTAATTGTTTGTTATTTACTCAATTTCACAGTTTTTATGATTTTGGAAGTGTCAGGTGAAAAGTGGACGAAAACAACAAATTTTTGGGCAAAAATGCAATTTTTGTAAATGTTGACTTGGTCAAAGGGTCAGGACGGGCGTCCCGACCTGGTCAACAGATCAGGACGGGCGTCCCAATCCGGGACAGGCGTCCCGAACCCCCAGATCCAGTCCCACATCGAATTTTTGATGAAAAATCACCCCGGGAAGCTGCTATAAATACCTCAGGCCTCCAGCAGTTGAAATCATTCCTCTCCACTCGATCTGAGTCATTTAGTGGTTTCCAGTGTACACTTCTCCAGTACACAACTCACTCAGAGACTCGGATCTCAGTTTTCTTTCTTATTAGTATTTTGTTTTAGTTTCTGAGAAATAGTCTTAGATCTTAGGCTTCTATAGATAG
Organism: Asclepias syriaca; assembly: GCA_027405835.1. NCBI lineage: Eukaryota > Viridiplantae > Streptophyta > Magnoliopsida > Gentianales > Apocynaceae > Asclepias > Asclepias syriaca. The sequence goes on from CM049932.1 coordinate 16,831,756, forward strand.
GTTCGTTTCTGGTATTCATAGAATACCCGGGATTTCGTTAGGAGATCCTAAGAGGGCTCGAGGCGTTCGAAGAGTCAGTCCACAGGGCTGGGCTTAAGCCAGGTTGTTAAGTAAAGCCCAGCTACTAGGCTGAGGAAGCGTCCTCCAAAGGTTCTGACGAGCAGAGTCGGGTCAAGCAGTACGGCATATATAGCAGTACGCTCCAACGGCGTGACTACGTAAAGGGTGATTTCTTTATGGCATCAGTCCCCCCTGTCCCTCTCTTTATATGTTGTTACTGTGTTTGTCCAAATACTGATTTGAATACCAGATTATGTTTTTATGAATATTTGTGATATATGTTGAAGTTATTATGTTTTTCTAGAAATGGCCACCTGCTTAAATATCCATTATGTCTGCATGTCTATTGTCGTTCTTTTAAACTGAAATTAAGGTTATAGACAATTCCTAACCACGATCTATTCATAACCTGTTTAGTTTAACAGACATCAATTAGTATTGGTGTCTGCCATACTAGATAAAATAATCTGCGGAACACCCTGTTGGTTGAAAGTAGTCTAGGTAGGCTGAGTAGAGTTTTATGCCGGCGGTTATGAGACGAGCGGTATGATCCCCAAAGTGACATAGGGCGTTCATTGCTGACTTTAGTCCGAGCCGTGAGTAGGGCTGTTTACCTTGGCGATGGGGCGGTAGCGTAGAAACTCAGATGTGGTAACCTTTAGACACAGAACATAGTTGCAATCTAGGCCAAGACATGTCTAAAATACTCGAATATAGGTCAATCAACGTATAATAACAGTATAACATAAAATCAGGATCTCATCTATAAAACACTTTTGGGATTAACTAGACTTAAACCTAGTGGAGAATGAATCATCTTCTCATCAAAATTATTGATGAAGATTGCATAACTGGATTATAAGATAAGAGTTAGGAATAAAGGCTAGTTACTACTAAGCCGTTACCACTTCCCTGGGAGTACGATAATTATGTAATAAAATCGTAGATACTTTCCAACAGACTAGCTACACGATAGGTACTCTGCCTTAGGTTCTGGCTGATTAAGTGACACCATAGAGACTAAATGTGACAATTAGTCAATCACAGTCCTTAATTAATCATAATCAACATAGGGTAAAATAATACCTATTTAGCACGTCAACCGGAATCCCATCAATGGTAGTAGCAACAACTGATGGTTGTAGTAACAACATTGATGGTAGCAGTAGCAACATTGATGGTAGTAGCAACATCATTGATGGTAGTAGCAGCAATATTGATGGTAATAGCAACAACTGATGATAACAGTAGCAACAACTTATGATGGTAGTAGCAACATTGATTAGTAGATAAAGTTGATGGTAGTAGCAACAGTTGAGGGTAGTTGTAACAGTAGTTAATGGTAGTAGCAACAACTGATTATAGTAGCAACGCCATTGATAGTAGCAATAGTAGCAGCTAATGGTAGTAACAACAACATTGATCGTAGTAGGAGTAGCTAATGTAGCAACAATTGGTGGTAGTAGTAGCAACATCATTCATGGTAGTAGCAACAACTTATGGTTGCAGTAGCAACATATGATGGTAGCAGTAGCAACAATTGATGGTAGCAGTAGCAATATTGATGATAGCAGTAGCAACAATGATGGCAGTAGCAACAATGATGGTAGTAGCAACATTGATGGTAGTAGCAACAGCTGATGGTAGTAGCAACAGCTGATGGTAGTAGCAACAGCTGATGGTAGTAGCAACAGCTGATGGTAGTAGCAACAGTTGATGGTAGTAGCAACGACTGATGGTAGTTGTAGCAGTAGTTGATGGTGCTAGTAGCAACTAATGGTAGTAGCAGCAGTTGATGGTAGTTGTTGTAGTAGTTGATGGTAGTAGCAACACCATTGATAGTAGCAACTAATGGTAGTAATAGCAACATTGATCGTAGTAGGAGTAGTTGATAGTAGTAGCAAAAGTTGATGGTAGGAGTAACAACATTGATGGTAGTTGTAGCAACAGTTGATGGTACTACCATCAATGATGTTGCTACTACCATCAACACTGATGGTGGTAGCAGGATCATTGATGGTAGTAGCAACAATATTGATGGTTGTAGCAACAACATTGATGGTAGTAACAACAACATTGATGATAGTAGCAACAACTGATGGTAATAGCAGCAACAACTGATGGTAGTAGCAGCAACAACTAATGGTAGTAGTAGCAGCAGTTGATGGTAGTAGCCGGAACTAATAGTAGCAGCAGTACCATTAATGGTAATTTCGCTTGAGCTCTCTCCACCAGATATGAGAACATCCCCTTCTTACGCCCATGATGAATAGGTACCCAAGTCCAAAGTGGCAGAGATATGGAACTCCAAGGAAATAGCATGTTTAAGATATATCGAGGGTATTAGGGGAGAACAAATTCATGATTTTCCACAGTTCACCTGTTGGCTAGAAATACAACAAAAACGAGCAAGACATGTTCCATTAGCCTTGCCTGCAAAGCTTCCCCAAATAACAATAGGTCATCAACAAAGAAAAAATGAGATAGCTTAGGACCACCACACTTAATGTGCACTGTTGCCCCTGATCCATCTTCAACTGCCCCTACAGTCTACTGACTGAGAACCTCCATACCCAATACAAATAGATAAGGGGATAGGAGGTCTCCCTAGCGGAGGCCTCGAAAGGGTTTAAAAGGTTCTAAAATTTCTTCATTCCAGCTCACTGCCACCGATACTAAGGTGACACAATCCAAAATAAGATTCACAAGTTTTGGTTTGAACCCCGTCACCCTAAGCACCAACTAGAGGAAACTCCAATCTACACGGTCATACGTTTTCTCTAAATCTACTTTTAAAACTAAGTCACATATACCAGCTGGAAATGCTCCTATACGGATTGACGTCCCAAAATGACAATCTGTAAATGAAATAGCAAATCAGTCTATAGCACGCCAAAAGCGTGGTAGACCAATTGGTTCAAAAGATAAAAATCCTCGTAAAAAGAAGGGAGCAAATGTTAATAATGAACCCGAGCTTAATACTCCAGAAAAGTCAAGAGACAAAATAAATAAAATAACTGCAGAAGAAGTTCAGGTACCTAAAGATATTGAAAATATTGAAAATATATATAATGATGAGATCTCAATAAATTATGTCTCAAAGGGAAACTGATTGAACTGAGAAGAATTAACTATCGATAGTGTTTTTGTATATAATATAACATCAACTATTATATATGAAAATAATTATAATGAGCCTACATCCATTGATGAATGTCGACGTAGAAGTGATTGGCTGAAATGGAAAGATGCAATTCAAGCAGAATTAAACTCACTTGAAAAATGTGAAGTTTTTGAACCCATAGCCCGGGCACCTGAAGACGTTATACGTGTAGGGTACAAATGGGTATTTGTACGGAAAAAAAATGAGAAAAATGAAATTATGAGATATAAAGCACGCCTTGTTGCACAAAGTTTTTCTCAAAGACTGGGAATTGACTATGAGGTCACTTATTCTCCTATGGTGGAAGCAATTACTTTTCATTATCTCCTTAGTCTGGTAGCTAATGAGAAACTTGATATGCGTCTTATGGATGTAGTTACAGCCTATTTATATGGCTCACTTGATAGTGATATCTATATGAAAATTCCTGAAAGATTTAAAATGCCTGAAGCATATAAATCAGATTTTCGAGATTTGTTTTAATAAAATTACAAATATCTTTGTATGGTCTAAAACAGTTTGGACGAATATGGCACAATCGTCTTAGTGAATATTTATTGAAAGAATGTTATCAAAATAATCAAATTTGTCCATGTGTATTTATCAAGAAAGAAAATTCAGGGTTTGCTATAATAGTTGTATATTTTAATGATTTAATATCATTGGAACCTCTGTAGAAATTTTAAAAGCAGTAGATTCTTTGAAGAAAGAATTTGAGATGAAAGATCTCGAAAAAATAAAGTTTTGTCTCAACTTGCAGATCGAGCATTTAAAAGATGAAATTGAAATTTTTGTTCATCAATCAAATTATACTGAAAAGGTTCTTAAAACATTCTACATGGACAAGGCACAACCATTGAATACCCCAATGATTGTTCGATCACTTGATGTGAAAAATGATATTTTTCGACCTCGTGAGGATAATGAAGAAGTTCTTGGTCCTGAAGTAACATATCTTAGTGCAATAGGTGCACTAATGTATCTTGCTAATAATACAAGACCTGATATAGCTTTTGCTGTTAATTTGTTAGCAAGGTTTAGTTCATGTCCAACTAGAAGACATTGGAATAGAATCAAACATGTCTTCTGATATCTTCGAGGAACAATTCATATGAGATTGTTATATCCTTATAGTTCTAAACCACAACTTGTTGGTTATGCTGATGTTGGATACTTGTCTGATCTACATAAAGCCAGATCTCAAACAGACTATATTTTTACATGTGGAGGAACTGCTGTTTTATGGCGTTCAACAAAGCAAACGTTAGCTGTTATTTCTTCGAATCATGCAAAAATTATAGCAATCCATGAAGCAAGTCGTGAATGTGTTTGGTTAAGATTCATGTCTCAACACATTCGAGAGACATGTAGTTTATCTTCAGGCAAAGAACTTTCTACAATAATTTATGAAGAAAACACTGCATGTATAGCTCAATTACAGGAAGGATATATCAAACAAGATCGCACAAAGCATATTTCACCAAAAGTTTTCTTTACACATGATCTTCAGAAAAATGGTAATTTCAGTACAACAGATCCGTTCAAGTGATAATTTAGTAGACTTGTTCACAAGAGCATTACAAACTGCAATATTTGAAAGACTAGTCTATAATATTGGAATGCGCTGGTACAAATATATTATGTAATGATTAGGGAGAGTATGCAAGGAACTATGTACTCTTTTTTCCTCACTGGGATTTTTTCCATTGGGTTTTTCTCTAATAAGATTTTAATGAGGCATATTCCTTGTACAATAGACATCCAAGGGGGAGTTTTATAAATCTCTTTGTATGTCCGTTGAATTTCTTTCAACTCCCATAACCATCTTTTCAATAACATCTAATAACACTAGTAACCTCCTATTCATGTTAATGTTTAGAAGTTACATGTTTGTGTGTATATATATATATATATATATATATATATATATATATAATATTGTATGTATATATTCCTCTTACTTCATCCCTATAGGGGCTTACACACACACACACACACACATATATATATATATATATATAATATATATATATATATATATATATTTGTATAGATGCATCATATGTAAAAGCTATAAAGAACAACTCTCTCTTCTTATTGTCATTTATCTCTATCTCATTTGATCTTTTGTAAAAAAATTTTGTTAGTTATAATTTTATAACATAACCGTAATTATTTTATCTCATTATTATTGTTCTTCTTTAAGCCTATACAACAGTAGAGCGATGACGACCGGGTGATGGAAAACATGCAACATTAAATAACTCAATAACAGAATCACTTTCAAAAACTTTTTTCCCCATTGCAACAATGAGTTCTATATTAAAAATTAAAAGATAAAGAAAGAGAGAAAATGGTCTCCGTGATTTAGTGATTTACAAATTCATTATTTCTTTGTAGGTCCTTATAGATAACAATTAGCAAAGACAAAAGCTTTTTCCGTTCTTCTTGAATTGTCATATGCAAAAGAGAGAGCTTTGCCATACAAATTTAACATAATTTTTTATTCTTTTACAACATCATTTACTGTTTCTAAAATCTTCAACTTTCTCATAAATATTTTAATTCATTATTTTTGTGTTCAAATATCCTCATATGGGTCGAACAAAATTTACTAAAATTAAAGCTCCTCTTTCCCACGTAAACAAATTCACAAAAAAAAAATTGTTTAATAGCAAGACCAGATTTTTCATCAACTGAAAAAGAGGTTTTGAAAATTAGCATATAGCCAACGCAAAAAAAAAAAAAAAAAAAACTTGAATTCTAAAAAGGTTTAGATGTTTTGAAAATAATTTACCCTATTTTAATTAAAAAGTCAACCATTCTTAAAAAAAAAATCACTAATTGAATTTGACATATTTATCAATTTACTCAAGTTTGTATGATATAAAAAAGAAAAAAAATTCAAATTACATTTCATATTTCTTATCATGTCACCTATTTTATTACTTATAAGTTACTTATAAGTAAATTTATTCTTTTAACTTTTAAAGACAGAGTTTGAATAGGGTTTGCAACCAAATAAGCAAATGGAACATTTTATTTTTTAATTTTTTAGATTATTCAAAATCATTACATTTTGATTAATATTTTCTAAATAGACAATCACAACCTGAATGACTAAACCCTGTTTCTCATGCAAGAACTGACTCCTAAATACCCTACAAACCAAGAAAATTCTCCTTCCTTCACATATTTTGTACTTTTCATATATAATTGTACTCTCTTTACATTATTACTAAATTTTTGTATAGTTTTATGTGTGCAATGGTATCCTTTATTTATAAGGGCAAATTAATTACCATATTCTTAATTTATTTTTATTTAGTAAAATATATATATTGAAGAGGAAAGAAGTTCTGCCGCTAGCCACGTCATCACTTGAATATTATAGTGTGTATCGTTATATCGTTACATTACACTCTGGTATGAAGAACTACATAAGACATAAGAAAAGTTCAGAAAAAACCACTAGTCGGGAACCGTACTTCGACTTTACCTTAATTCGGTACTCCGTACTCCGATCTGAAGTACCGAAGTGCTTCACACCTCAATCATCATTACTCTAATAAAGGATCTTGAATGTCCTTATGAGCAATGATTAGTTAATGACGGGTGTCAAGCTATTAATTTAACCAAGATTAGTGTCCCTCAACAATTTACACGTGTTAATCACTGGAGCATTACAACCAACAACTGTCTATGATGACTCTCTAAATAATGGTAATTTTATTTTTACCTTCCACGGTAAGTCAGGTAAATATACTTATTATAAATATAAGTAAGAAGGGAGGAGAATGATCTTTTGGCCCAATCTTACATCTTCACATATACTTACATAATATATACATTTACTTCTCCTACACTTTTCTAACAAAACTATCGGAGGGTCATCTTTGTTACCCCACCGTTGTGTGACTTCTTTTATTTTGCAGATAGTTGATTTCAACCCACTTTCGGATAATTCCAAGGAGTACAACAACACAAAAATTTCCCATATCACTTTGGTTCCGTTACCGGGAAATCGAAATTAAAATTTTCTTGCTACAGATATCCACAAAAAAATAGTGAAAGCCAAAATGAATACTCAAAAGTCAGTTCAATCAACATCTAAAGCCGCGTCTAAGGCAGCCTCAACCTCAAGACCTCAGAAATCAAGATATGATTTGAGAGAGTTCGTAAATGAGAAAAGAACTCAAAAATAATTTGTTCCTGAAGTATCAATACATGCTGCACCAATCTCTGATGAAGTGCAGCGCTTATAGTTGGAAGTTGAAAGATTGCAAAAATGTCAGAAATTGATGGATGAATGGTATCGATTACAACAAGAAGCAGTCAACATAGGCGAAACATTGCCACCTATGAGTTTCCAGATCATACCACCCGCTCACGAGCATGCACACTCGCAGATGACCCAAAGTGCAATGAGGAATCCACCCGTACAATCTCATGGATTCCAGAAAGATGCTCACAATATGATGAATTTTAATCCATCGTCATATAGGGTGAGGGGAGAAACTTCACGGGCACCACAGAGAAGTGAAGTTGGAGAATCACATCAACATACCCGGAATGGAGTAAGGAGACCGCATGCAAGATTGTCTCCCAGTTACTCTCAAAGACCGAGAATTAAAGCAACACCAGATTATCATATGTCAGTTGCTAAGTCCTTGGCCAAATCAACACCAAGGCAGACTCCGCGACAAAAATTGGTGAAAAGAGGAGTAGAGATGATTCACAAGGCCTTCGAAATGGGCCCTTTTGAAAAATGGATCAGAGATGTTCTTTCGGACACCAACTTGAAGTTACCGCAGTTCGTCTTGTATAATGGAAGAAAAAAATCACAAGAACATATTTGTAGATACAAATCAGCTATGAGTTTGGTTTCAAGTGATGAAGCAATACTGTGCAAAGTTTTTCCCAGTACTTTGACTGAGAAGCTTTGACATGGTTCACTTCTTTGAAAGCCGATAATATTGATTCTTCGTATACTATGGAGAAATTCTTTTTGGATAAGTTTAGCACGGCTGGCGAACTTCCAAAAATGAGAGGAGACTTAACAAATGTCAAATAAAAAGACGATGAACCACTTCTGGAGTATTTGGAAAGATTCAAGAGAATCTATCATGAGATCGAAGGTTTGAGCCAAGATACGATTATCACCTGTTTTGAAGGATGATTGAGATCTTACACACTCAAGACGGAGTTCGGACTCCGACATCCCCTGAACAATTGGAGAAATGTTCAAAATCGCGAAGCATGTTGGCCAACGCAACTGAGCTGAAAGATATAGTCGACGTTAATGAGGGTGATAAACCCAAGTTCGACTCACGTCTAGATGCACAAAAAGATAAGTACAGAGTGAAAATGTGGTTGCTGTCTTAAAAGAGAAGTACGGAGTGAAGGATCCACCCCCGTTGAACCCACACACTGAAGGAGTGCAAGATCCAATTAGATATTGTGACTTCCACCAAAATTATGGTCATAATACAAAGTACTGTTATCAGTTGAAAACGATTATTGAATCTTTGAAAATGAGAGGATTGCTGGCGGAGTTTATAAAAGATGAACCACAACGAGAACAACCTTCATTGAAAGGAAAAGAAAAGGTGATAGATGTGATCCTAAACGAGGCACTGTCAATGGCATATCATCAAGGGAATGGTCAAGCAGAAGCCGCCAATAAATTAGTACTCCAAACCTTAAAGAAAAAACTTGAGGGTACTTCGAAGAAATGGGTAGATGAGTTACATTCTACACTTTGGTCAGTCCAAACTTCGGCTCAGGGGCCAACCGAAGGAACTCCCTTTCTCCCTCATATATGGAAGTGAAGCTGTTGCACCAGTCGGACTCGCACTTCGCACTTTGCACTTCCCACGCATCAAATTTTGGCATATGATATCAACGACAATAACCAAAATCAGTTATATGATCTTGATCTTTTGGATGAAAAACGTAAAGTCGCGCGACTTTGCATGGAAATTTACAAAGAAAAAATAAAATTGTATCATGATAAAAGGATTGTACAAAGGCCTCTACATGTTGGAGATTGGGTACTCCGCAAAATCGAAGGCCCATACGGAATACAAAGCGAAGTTAAAAAAAAAAGGTGCATATCGCTTAATTAATGAAGAAGGAATTTTTACTTCCAAATCCTCGGCACTCAAATCATTTGAAGAAATATTATGTATAACTATCGTTTACATATTTTATTCAAATGTTTATATTTTTCAGTTAAACTTAAAACTTGGTGTTGAAATTCAAGTTTTTGTACTTGATCGTTAATGGCACAAGTTAATAAGTTTCATTTATAATCTTCAAGTTATTTACTTATTCATATTATTTAAAGTTTTTACACATCGAAATTTACTTAAAGTTTGTTCTTGTTAAATATATTGAACACTCTTTAGTATTTGTCAAATGATTGAAGTTAAAAAAAAAACTTGTAACAAAATAAAATTTCAAAGATAGTATCTATCTATTACACTTTAAGTATCCTCTGCGGGATTATCAACCAAAGTCTGGCCAGCTTCAGTTGAATGATCTCCCACAGAAGGATTTACTTCGCGTCTGATATTTGGTGAAGTGGGTGGAGGTGGATTCCATATCCTTTCCTCACTCCGATCCAGATCTGATATTTCCTTCAGCTCGTCTTCAATATATGGCACAAAGTAGCACCCATACTTGAAGATTTGGATTAGCGTAAGTACCTTTTGACCTCTCACACTCCCGTGATGCTTCGAACTTCGAATTTACAAATTGAGATAACCAAAATTTATTTTCTCAATCTCGGGGGAGAGGAAAGAAGTTATGTAGCTAGCCACGTCATCACTTGAATATCAGAGTGTATATCGTTATATCATTACATTACACTCCGATATGAAGAACTACAAAAGGCATAAAAGAAGTTCAGAAAAAACCACTAGTCGGGAACCGTACTTCGACTTTACCTTAATTCGGTACTTCGTACTCTGATCTGAAGTACCAAAGTGTTTCACACCTCAATAATCATTACACTAATAAAGGATCTTGAATGTCCTTATGAGCAATGATTAGTTAATGACGGGTGTCAATCTATTAATTTAACCAAGATTAGTGTCCCTCAACAATTTACACGTGTTAATCACTGGAGCATTATAACCAATAGCTGTCTATGATGACTCTCTAAGGAATGGTAAAATTATTTTTACCTTCCACAATAAATCAGGTAAATATACTTATTATAAATATAAGTAAGAAGGGAGGAGAATGATCTTTTGGCCCAATTACATCTCCATATATACTTACATAATATATACATTTACTTCTCCTACACATTTCTAATAAAACCATCGAAGGGTCATCTTTGGTACCCCACCGTCGTATGACTTATTTTATTTTGCAAATAGTTGATTTCAACCCACTTTCAAATAATTCCAAGGAAGAGTACAATCACACGAAAATTTCCCAGATCAATATATATATATTTTAAAAATACAATTCTAAAATTTAACCAAAGTACTTTGAGCTAGGACGCAAAAAAGGTCGAGCATGTTTGAAAATTTGAATACACTTAATTAAGATTAATAACAAAATTAATTATTTTTTGAAAAGAGAGAAATAAATTAAATTTCAGCTATAATTGAAGAAGTAATTTTAGTAAACTATATAATTGAAGACGTATTAAAAAGTATCATAGTACTTTTATTATTATTTAGTATCCATCAATTCAATTCATTTTTTCCATACAGAAGAACATTATAATCCTGATTTAGTACCGAAAAAGATGTTAATTTTCAGTAACTATTTGAATGATACAATGATATAAGTTAGAATTTTTCCTTTTTAATTAATTAAGTGCGGAGATCACTAGATAGTACGTTGGGGCATCAAAACCCAACTCATTTCATATTTTATCCTGATTGATTGATTTATTTTCCTTTTGTTATAAAAGGTAGAATGATATTCTTTCTGTTTAACCAATTTCATTTCATATTGAGTGTCACAATTTTAAAATATATTACAAAGTAAAGGTTTTCAGACTCCTGTTAATAACCCTTTAGAGAAATTTTAGATAAGAAATGTGAAACTTCAAGTCACAACATATCTTTCTATTACAAGAGTCGTGTCGAAAACGTATTATAAACAATACAATCATATTTATAAATAAAATTTCTTGAATTTTATGTAAAATTAAAAATTATAAAGAAAATAGAATAAAAATTAAAAATATTTTTATTGGATCCTATTTTTATAGATTCACTAATTTGATCCATAAGGTCTTTTTGGACTCAAACTCGATCTAATAGATTTGAATTTCTTCGAGGGACGCTTTAAACTAATCTCGAAATGAATTCAACTGCTTGAGGGCTATGAGAGGAAGAGCCAAAACTACTTTCAGAGCTTCTGTTCTTTTTCTTAAAGGAATTTGCCCTTTACTTTATTGGTGAAGAGGATAACAATCAATAAGTATTAAGTTGTCATATGTCACTCATCTAATGACTATCAATATCTTTTATATATATATATATATATAATATAAATAAAATTTAATTATATTCTAAATTTTAAATATATATTTAAAATAATGTAAATAAAATTTTATTATCTACCATATTGTCTGCTTTGTCATACTTTAAGTCGGCCTCATGGTTTAATATGCGTAAAAGAGTAGGCCTCATGGTTTAATATGCGTAAAAGAGTAAAGGGTTTCAAACCACTGTATAATTACAGGTCAGAGATTTTTTAGGCGAGCGATGTGAGACTTCAAGTCACAATACACTCTCCCATATTATAAATAGCCCAATGATATTGTTGATTTTGACCCATTTCGAATAAGTCTCCTAGTTTAAAAATCTTAAAGGAGTAAATGACTTCATGACTCTGTTTAATAACTGCTAGAGATCTCCAAAAATAAATGATATGAAATTTCAAATTACAACACACCCTTTCATCGCAAACATGATTCATGATGATAAATTGTTACGAACAATCTAATAATATTGTTTGCTTTATAAGTCTCAAATTTTCAAACACGGAAAAGAGTAAGGAATTCAGACCATGTTTAATGACTGGTAAGAGATTTCCTAGAGCGAAGCAATAGATTTAAGTCACAACACCTTTCTCAATTTCCCACCTATTTTAATGTTTATTTATGCAGTGTGTGTTATAATTAATTAAGGGATGGCACAGGATAAAGTCCATTTATCAAAAGGAACCAAAAAATCAAAAAAGAAAGGAAAAACGTTGAGAGTTTCTATGGACAATAGTCCCATACCATGAGTTATAATTGGTCCAACTTCATGCATGGAGTTTATCAAAATAATGCTTCTTTTTCTTTCTTTCTTTCTTTTTCATTATTTTTTCTTTTTCAACAAATTAAAATTTGATTTTTTTTTTTGTATACATTTCTTACAGAAAAGTTTCGAATAAATTGATGAATAAAAATGGGATTGATGGAATATCATGAAAAACAATATCATTTGTAATGTTAGATTTTTAGATCAAAATGATCCTATTTTTCAAAAAAGTTCCCCAATAAATTTTTTTTAAAATATTTCTGTTTTTATCATATTTCAAATTTATGGTATATAAAGTCTCAACTGAATTATATCTTCTTTTTTTTTTAATTTTTAAAGATTATTAATATAATCAATTTAAAAATATTGTAATTATCTAAAAATTTAATATTTTATAATCATTTTAAATTTTGACTAAACATATTAATACGTATTTAATGCCGTCGCCTTTGGCAGTTTAAAATTGCCTATTTGTCTGTGGTATAGGAATATGAGAGTAGCTTTTAAAAGCTGGAATCGAACCATACGATAGAGAAATATGGTCCTTTTAAATTAAATTCGATTAATTTTCAATTTCCCAATAATATTCCTTTTTTTTTTCCCCTTCCTACTTTGTTCTCTACAGCTGCCTTTTCTGACTACGTTTGCTACAGTTTTAAATTTTTTGTTAGATTTTTGTCAGTCAGCAGACATCCTAAGAAAATCCAAGGTATAACCTAGTATTTTATAAGCTATTGTACTTATCCACAAGTAAACTACATTAATTAAATTATGAGCATTGTTGTCAAGGCTCTCCAGCCTCTCCTAAAATCTTAAGTCCCTGCTCCTGAGAGTTAGTATTGATCTGAATTGTGGAAGTAGAGTCTTTTAACTTTGAATAAAGATTTTATCATAACTTTTAAAATGATGCTCACAAAAAATATATTCATGCTTAATTAGCTTCAAGAGAAAAAAAAAAGGGCTTTAGTAAGTGCCTTTTGTTTTCTTATCTTGGGAGGAAGAATGGGGAAAAACATATTTATAGAAAATGTCAATCAAAGTTGTGATATAAAGAGAGGTATATCAAAATTTTGTTGTTTTTGACTCTTTCTCTCATCATCAAAGTCCATTATGAGAAATTCAAAGTCTATGAAAAAATTCATAGTTGTTCGACAAGATCAATCCAATAGCTCTCGAAATTGAATTCATTCCAAGATCAAGTCTAAAATGCCCATCGAAAAGTTTAAATTCATTGGTTTGATCAAGCTTAAAAAAACACTCGAACCTACGACGGATCGAATTAACGGATCCAAAATATGACCCTGTCAATTAAATATTAAATATACTTTGTTACATGTAATTCGGATTTTTCTTTGTAATTTTGATTTTATAAGAAATACAAGAATTATTATTTTGGCATGCTCAATAGAACAATTTTTACAGTTCATCTCTTTTCATCAAAATCCTTGAAATGGAATCGAAGAATGATATTAATAGAGTTGATTTAAACGACGTTATTGCAAACGTAAGTGTTGGTGTTTCAATGTTTGAAACCTAGATTGGTCCTATCATGCAAAGCAAAGGAAATGTGGTTGCTGATTTGCAAAAGAGATCAATTGGCAACTTAACTCTCAAACACGATAACCCTTGTTTTAGTGTTACGTCGATGCAAAATCAACCTCAAGATCGAAGGAGTAGCGATGATAATTCGAAAGGTTCTTTTGCAAATGCCACTTCTATGCCTGTTACGATGACAAATGCTTCAACGGTAAAATAACAGTTGATAAATTTGACAAAGTTGGTGGAAGATCTCACATTATAGTTGGCAAAACAAAATCACATCCCCACTCAATTGATGGACATCAATAATAAGTTACTAGGCAATGCAAAGGTATGTTGAAACAACACAAAATGATGTTTTCTCAAAGCAAAAAGAAGAATTCAATAATCTTGAAACAATTAAGTTGTTGAAAAACAATTCCAAAATGTTAATATAATAAAAACAAATTAAGGAAAACATAGAATTTTACGTTGGTGGATTCATTCTGACAAATGAGAATAATCTAAATTTAATCATTAAAAAGGAAAAAAATCATCATTACAAAAAGGAAAAAAAAGAGCATTGAAAAAAAGAAACTAATGAACAAGTGAAATCAATGCACAAAAAACTGCACTAAAAAGGAAAATTTGTAGACAGCTCCACTTAAAATTTTTTTGCAGATAAGAGTCCACTGAAAAACTTAATTGCATTGAAAAAAATTTCGCAGACAAAACTACACTAAAAGAATTGCAGACAAAACTTCATTGAAAAATTGCAGTAACAAAAAGAACTACTGTGATACCCTGTCCCACATCGATAAGTGAAGTAAGTATGCAATGGTATATAAGAATGGGTCTAGGTACTCATAGTCAACTCGGGGTATCCCTTTTGGTATAGTGAGGACAATACCAAGTAGTTGATTATGGGTATTGTCAGGCCCATAGTTGCGGCACGGGCCCGAGGGTCTGGGTCGTGACAATTGGTATCAAAGCAGGTAACCAGCTCGAACTATGGGAACTAAGTGCTACACCCGAGGGTGGGAGCCACCTCTAGAATCCCGGACGTCCACTGGTTGATCTTGGGCCAAGGCCTATTATGTTCGAGTGGACCCTAGCGAGGACGCTAGGCCTTAAGGGGGGTGAATGTGGGGTATCCCTTTTGGTATAGTGAGGACAATACCAAGTAGTTGATTATGAGTATTGTCAGACCCATAGTTGTGGCACGGGCCCGAGGGTCTGGGTCGTGACAACTACACAAATAAAATATTGCAGTAAAAGGTTGTTAAAAAAAGAGCAGAAAAAAAAACCAGCAAAAAATAAATCAGTAAAAAAACGCAACAAATAAAAATAATTGCAAATGAGGAGAAATTTTATTAATGAATCTCAATTCTTTATACAATATATATTTATATATGTTTACAAAATAAATAAAATTTTTAAATAAATAAGGGGTTATGAAACTAGTTTATCAAAAGAGTTGATGTCAAATCGACAAAGTGGAGAATATGATTGATGTTGATGAAGATTGACAAGAAAGTAACTCAAGTTGATGAAGTTACTAACTTTTTCGAATGGCAAAGTTGACGATGATTCCTCTAAATATTGTCAAAGTTGATAATCGCTTCAAATCATCTACAAAATTAATAAATTGTTTTAAATCGATGTTGATAAAGTTGATGATGATTCCTCTAAATATTCATTGTCAAAGTTGGTGGTTGCTTCAAATCGTGTACAAATTTGATAATTTCTTTTTAAATTGATGAAATTTCATCTAATCAATCGTTGGTCAAGTCAATTGATAGTTGTTTCAAGTTATTGACAATGTTGACAACTCATTCATATGCACACACACACACACACATATATATATATGTTGATGCATCTTTCTCAAAATTAATGGTCAAAAAAATTACATTTCTCCAAATGGATGGGTGATAACTCTCCATATCTGGATGGCAAGCAAGCCCATTAACCTTGAGCTTTGATACCACTTGTTGAACCCGAATTTTCTCCACAAGATTAGACTCTTAAAAAGGCTTCATACTAATGTTGTTAGTGTTATTCTTATATGCTAGTCACTACTAGCATTATCTTCAGATGTGGGACATAGATTGATATCCCCACAATTTCATTATTGATAAAAGAATCTCGATTCTTTATAAAATTAACTAATTGTAAATAGTTTAGAAAAGTGCCTTGACTATTACTAATCAATTGACAGTCTTAGAGTAAGATCATAAGATTTAATCAGTCAACAACTTTAGTAATAAGAAAGACATAAACCTAGTAAATTAACATATACGAGACTCTATTTAAACTAGTTCATATATTCCTTTAACAATAAATAAATATGAAAGCATATAGAATCATGTTATATGTCTACTTATATCAAAACATTCAAACGATATGATTTGATTGACAAATTATTATGATGTAAAACCAATACAAGAGCACACAATGTATTAATTAAACGAAACAATAATATAAATAATTCAGAAATATATAAATAATAGAGAAGTTCTATTAGCAATTAATTTAGAAAGTTCTCACAAATGTTGAAGAACTAGAACCACAATAAAATAATTGATTTAGCTATGAAGACAGGTCTTTTTTTTGAAAAAAAAAAACCTAATTCAAAAAATGTTTTCTGATTTTTTTTTCTATCCCTCCTTAGGAGCCCAAAGCTTTTTTTTTTTTTTTAAATCAAGTCTCAAAATTCAACAAATTTCCCATTTTCGCTGTTTGTTTTTATATAAAAATATAAATAAACTAAGAACTTTTCGTCTTCTTTCAATACAAAAGTGAAGAAAATCCAAAAAAACTTCAAATTGACTTTCAAGCCAAATCACAAAATACTCCTCAATTAAAATTCTTCTCCATTTGCTTACCTCAAATGGATTTATCCTCATTCTACAGTGCTATCTTCCATAATTTTCAAAAGTGTTTGTTCAAATACATCCATTTATTTCTTAGAGATTATCTTACTAAAGAAGAGGAAAGATCTCTAGTTTCTTCAAGTGGCAAAACTAAATTTTAGTGGAGTTCAATTAAGAAAATAAAGAGAGTGATGATTTGATGAAGGGAGGGTTTTTGAAATGAAATTGATAGTCTGGCATGGTGGATGGAAGAAAGATAAGGACAGTGAGTTAATAGAAGCCAATAGAAGAAAAAAAAATATCATAAGAATATTTTGGTAAATTGTCAATTTAATAGCAACGCTAATGCTAGTAGAAACAGTTGATGATAGTAGCAGCAACCTTAATGATAGTAGCAACAACATTGATCGTCGTAAGAGCAGTTGATGGTAGTAGCAACAATTGATGGTAGTAGCAGAATCATTGATGGTAGTAGCAGCAACATTAATGGTAGTAGTAGTAGCAGTTGATGGTAATAGCAACAACTGATGATAATAGTAGCAACAACTGATGGGGGTAGTAGCAACATTGATGGTAGTAGCAATAGTTGATTGTAGTTGTAGCAGTAGTTGATGGTAGTAGCAGCAACATTTGATGCTAGTTGTTGTAGTAGTTGATGGTAGTAGCAACAACTGATGGTAATAGCAACACCATTGATAGTAGCAACTAATGGTAGTAGCAGCAACATTGATCGTAGTAGGAGTAGCTGATAGTAGTAGCAACAGTTGGTGGTAGGAGTAGCAACATTGATGGTAGTTGTAGCAGCAGTTGATCGTAGTAGCAACAGTTGGTGATAGTAGTAGCAACAGTTGGTGATAGTAGTAGCAACATTGATGATAGTTGTAGCAGTAGTTGATGATAGTAACAAACGTTGGTGGTAGTAGTAGCAGCAGTTGATGGTAGTAGCAACAGTTGGTGGTAGTAGTAGCAACATTGATGATAGTTGTAGCAGCAGTTGATGGTACTAGCAACAACTGCTGGTAGTAGCAACAACATCATTGATGGTAGTAGCAACAACTGATGGTAGCACTAGCAACAACTGATGGTAGTAGCAGCAATATTGATGGTAATAGAAACAACTGATGATAACAGTAGCAACAAGTGATGGTGGGTGTAGCAACATTGATGGTAGTAGCAACAACTGATGGTGGTAGTAACAACAACTGTGATGCTAGTAGTAGCAACAACTGATGGTAGTAGTAACAAAATTGATGGTTGTAGCAGTAACATTGTTGGTAGTAGCAGCAGATGATAGTAGCAACATCTGATGGTAGTTGTAGAAGCAGTTGATGGTAGTAGCAGCACCATTGATAGTAGCAATAGTAGCAACTGATGGTAGTAGCAGCAACATTGACTGTAGTAGGAGTAGCTGATGGTAGTAAGAAGGGTAAATTATCTTACTAAGACTTAAACTTTTCAATCCAACTTTTGCACATGTATTTATTTTTGCTTTGAACTGACACTTGAACTATAAAATATCACCTCCTTTGCCCTTCCGTCCAAAATTTCCGTCATACTTCATTTTTCATCCAATTTTTAGGGGCATTTTCGTCTTTTAAAATAATTAATATTTTAAAATTATTAAGATTTAATTTTTAGTGATAATTTTGTCTTTTCATAAAATTTTAAAAAAATCTAAAAAATCTTCTTAAATTGGAGGGATTCGATCCCTCAACCACACGAATGACAAAATTATATTAATGCACTGGAGCAACCATTAACATGTTAAATTGTATGAAACTTATGTTTTATATTGCATACTAGATGATGCCAAAATAAATTAAAATTAATTATATTTGTAAACCCCTAAATTTGAACCGCCGTATAAATAACCATTTACCATTTGAACAAATACAAAAATTTATATTATTTGAAAATTATATTAAATATAAAGATTCTAAAAAAATATTATCCAAACAGCACAATTTAAATCATATGTCTTCGTAGTCATTCCCTTCATCAAATCTTGAATTATTTTTAACTTTGAATTCGTTGCAGAATACAAATTTTGAGTTTCTTTTAGAATGCCATTATTTCATTATTAGTGTCAATAATGACATTGTATAAAAAAACATCTCGAAATTCATGTTGTGCGATGAATTCGAAACAAAAGAGTTGAAGAAGAACTTCAATGCAAGGTTTGAGGAAGGTGACAACAACAACAACTTGTAGTTTGAATTGTCTCATTTGATAATATTTTTTTGAGAATGTTTACATTTAATATAATTTATATTTAAAATATAAAATGTAATCTCAATATAAAATGCGTATTTATTATTTTTGAATTACAATATAAAATATAAATTTCAAATAAAGTTATATATTTATAGTTGTTTCAGTGGATATATATAATTTATTTAGACGTGTGATTGTAGGATCAAACCCTTGAGATTACAAAAAAATATTTTTTAGATTTTTAATAATAAAGTGAAATGACAAAATCACCCTTAAAAATAAAACCCTAATAATTAAAAAATGATCATAATTGTAAAAAGACGAAAATACACCTGGAAATTGGATGAAAAATAAAGTATGATAGAATTTTTAGACGGAAGGGCAAATTATGTGATATTTTATAGTTCAAGTGTCACTTCAAAACAAAAATAAATACAAGTGCAAAAGCTGAATTTTTGAAAAGTTCAAGTGTTAGTAGAATAATTTACCCTAGTAACAACAGTCGGTGGTAGTAGTAGCAACATTGATGCTAGTAGCAACATTATTGATGGTAGTAGCAACAACTGATGGTTGTAGTAACAACATTGATGGTAGCAGTAGCAACATTGATGGTATTAGCAATAGGGTAAATTATCCCAGTAGCACTTGAACTTTTCAAAAATCTAGCTTTTGCACCTCTATTTATTTTTGCTTTGAATTGACACTCGAACTACCAAATATCACCTGTTTTGCACTTCCGTTCAAAATTTCCGTCAACCTTTATTTTCTGTCCATTTATCAAGGGCATTTTCATCTTTTTAATTTAAAAATAAATTATTAAAAAAAACTTTTTCCACCCATCACTCACTTTCCCAATTTCTTCCCAATTTCTTCAGGGATTGTTCCTGTCAAATTGTTCTATTTATCACGCACATTGACTGGGTTGAAGAGTTTGCACTTGGAAGCAAATCTGTTCAACGGTACATTTCCTGCTGAAATTGGAAATTTATCCAAACTCAAAAATTTAAGGATGTCTTATAACGGATTCTCACCGGCTGCTTTACCAGCCGAGTTCGGAAATCTGAGGAATTTGAAGTTTCTTTGGTTGGCCAGAGCAAATCTGATTGGAGAAATACCAGAAACTTTTGCCAGTCTTTCGAATCTTGAGCATTTGGACTTATCTTTGAACTCAATTTCAGGGAAAATCCCAGATGAGATTTTCTTGTTGAAGAATCTCAGAGTTTTTCTACTGTACCATAATCAATTATCAGGTTCAATTACTTCTTCAATACGGTCATTAAACATGACTGATATCGATTTTTCCATGAACAATTTGACAGGAACAATCCCTGAAGAAATTGGAAAAGTGAGTGAGTGAGTGATGGGTGGAAAAAGTTTTTTTTTATAATTTATTTTTAAATTAAATAAATGTTATTTCTGCAACGACGGCGAAGAAGAAGAAGAAGAAGAAGAAGAAGAAATAGACGTAGCCCTATTTAAATTCTTCCCAGAATTGGAAACGTAAGTCAAAGGCCTACTGGCCCCTGAACTCCTACAAGCTCCGATTAGAATCTCATAAGCAGTTTCCCGGAGCTCCGGCTCCGTTAGATAAATACCCAATTCACCAAACGGATAGCGCAGACCCTCAACTTCCGCAGGCAAAGCCTTGATTCTGTTGTTGTTTACCATTTCGACCATGTTCTGGCTGTCATCGATTGTTCTGCTTCGTGCTAAAGTTGTTGTGTCTTTGTAAGCATAAGACAGCACATCCGTCTCCCTTTCTTCAGGAACAATCCTTGAAGAAATTGGGAAAGTGAGTGATGAGTGGAAAAAGTTTTTTTTATAATTTATTTTTAAATTAAAAAGATGAAAATTCCCTTGATAAATAGACATAAAATAAAGGTTGACGGAAATTTTGAACGGAAGTGTAAAACAGGTGATATTTGGTAGTTCGAGTGTCAATTCAAAGCAAAAATAAATAGAGGTGCGAAAGCTAGATTTTTGAAAAGTTCAAGTGCTACTGAGATAATTACCCTTAGCAATATCATTGATGGTAGCAGCAACAATATTGATGGTAATAGCAACGACTGATGATAACAGTAGCAACAACCTATGATGGTAGTAGCAACATTGATTAGTAGATATAGCTGATGGTAGTAGCAACATTGATTAGTAGATATAGCTGATGGTAGTAGCAATAGTTGAGGGTAGTTGTAGCAGTAGTTAATGGTAGTAGCAACAACTGATTATAGTAGCAGCGCCATTGATAGTAGCAATAGTAGCAGCTGATGGTAGTAACAACAACATTGATCGTAGTAGGAGTAGCTAATGTAGCAACAATTGGTGGTAGTAGTAGCAACATCATTGACGGCAGTAGCAACAACTGATGGTAGAGTAGCAACAATTGATGGTAGCAGTAGCAACATTGATGATAGCATTAGCAACAATGATGGTAGTAGCAACATTGATGGTAGTAACAACATTGATGGTAGTAGCAACAGTTGATGGTAGGTGTAGCAGTAGTTGATGGTGGTAGCAGCAACTAATGGTAGTAGCAACAGTTGATGGTAGTTGTTGTAGTAGTTGATGGTAGTAGCAACAGTTGATGGTAGTTGTTGTAGTAGTTGATGGTAGTAGCAACAGTTGATGGTAGTTGTTGTAGTAGTTGATGGTAGTAGCAACACCATTGATAGTAGCAACTAATGGTAGTAATAGCAACATTGATCGTAGTAGGAGTAGTTGATAGTAGTAGCAAAAGTTGATGGTAGGAGTAACAACATTGATGGTAGTTGTAGCAACATTTGATGGTACTACCATCAATGATGTTGCTACTACCATCAACATTGATGGTGGTAGCAGGATCATTGATGGTAGTAGCAGCAAGGTTGTAGCAACAACATTGATGGTAGTAACAACAACAATGATGTTAGTAGCAACAACTGATGGTAATAGCAGCAACAACTGATGGTAGTAGCAGCAACAACTAATGGTAGTAGTAGCATAGTTGATGGTAGTAGCAGGAACTAATAGTAGTAGCAGCACCATTAATGGTAATTTCGCTTGAGCTCTCTCCACCAAAGACGAGAACATCCCCTTCTTACACCCATGATGAATAGGTACCCAAGTCCAAAGTGCCAGAGATATGGAACTCTGAGGAAATAGCATGTTTAAGATATATCGAGGGTATTAGGGGAGAACAAATTCATGATTTTCCACAGTTCACCTATTGGCTAGAAATACAACAAAAACGAGCAAGACATGTTCCATTAGCCTTGCTTGCGAAGCTTCCCCAAGTAACAATAGGTCATCAACAAAGAAAAAATGAGATAGCTTAGGACCACCACACTTAATGTTCATTGTTACCCCTGATCTATCTTCAACTGGCCCCACAATCTGCTAATTGAGAACCTCCATACCCAATACAAATAGATAAGGGGATAGGAGGTCTCCTTGGCGGAGGCCTCGAAAGGGTTTAAAAGGTTCTAAAATTTCTTCATTCTAGCTCACTGCCACCGATACTAAGGTAACATAATCCAAAATAAGATTCACAAGTTCTGGTTTGAAACCCGTCACCCTAAACACCAACTAGAGGAAACTCCAATCTCACGATCATACGTTTTCTCTAAATCTACTTTCAAAACTAAGTCACATATAACAGCTGAAAATGCTCATATACGGATTGATGTCCAGAATGACAATCTGTAAATGAAATAGCAAATCAGTCTATAGCACGCTAAAAGCGTGGTAGACCAATTGGTTCAAAAGATAAAAAATCCCCGTAAAAAGAAGGGAGCAAATATTAATAATGAACCCGGGCATAATACTCCAGAAGAGTCAAGAGACAAAATAAATAAAATAACTCCAGAAGAAGTTCATGTACCTAAAGTATTAAAAATATTGAAAAGATATATAATGATGAGATCTCAATAAATTATGTCTCAACAGGAAAACGATTGAACCTAGAAGAATTAACTATCGATATTATTTTTGTATATAATATAACATCAACTATTATATATGAAAATAATTATAATGAGCCTACATCCATTGATGAATGTCGACGTAGAAGTGATTGGCTGAAATGGAAAGATGCAATTCAAGTAGAATTAAACTCACTTGCAAAACGTGAAGTTTTTGAACCCATAGCCCGGGCACCTGAAGATGTTATACCTGTAGGGTACAAATGAGTATTTGTACGGAAAAAAAATGAGAAAAATGAGAAAAATGAAATTATGAGATATAAAACACGCCTTGTTGCACAAGGTTTTTCTCAAAGACCGGGAATTGATTATGAGGTCACTTATTCTCCTATGGTGGAAGCAATTACTTTTCGTTATCTCCTTAGTTTGGCAGCTAATGAGAAACTTGATATGCGTCTTATGGATGTAGTTACAGCCTATTTATATGGCTCACTTGATAGTGATATCTATATGAAAATTCCTGAAGGATTTAAAATGTCTGAAGCATATAAATTAGATTCTCGAGAATTATTTTCAATAAAATTACAAAGATCTTTGTATGGTCTAAAACAGTTTGGACGAATGTGGTACAATTGTCTTAGTGAATATTTATTGAAAGAAGGTTATCAAAATAATCAAATTTGTCCATGTGT
Organism: Asclepias syriaca; assembly: GCA_027405835.1. Classification (NCBI taxonomy): domain Eukaryota; kingdom Viridiplantae; phylum Streptophyta; class Magnoliopsida; order Gentianales; family Apocynaceae; genus Asclepias; species Asclepias syriaca. Next base: position 16,855,456 of record CM049932.1, read on the forward strand.
ATTTATCAAGAAAGAAAATTTAGGGTTTGCTATAATAGTTGTATATGTTAATGATTTAAATATCATTGGAACCTCTGAAGAAATTTTAAAAGCAGTAGATTCTTTGAAGAAAGAATTTGAGATGAAAGATCAATAAAAATAAAGTTTTGTCTCGGCCTGCAGATCGAGCATTTAAAAGATGAAACTGAAATTTTTGTTCATCAATCAAATTATACTGAAAATGTTCTTAAAAGATTCTACATGGACAAGGCACAACCATTGAGTACCCCAATGATTGTTCGATCACTTGATGTGAAAAATGACATTTTTTGACCTCGTGAGGATAATGAAGAAGTTCTTGGTCCTGAAGTACCATATCTTAGTGCAATAGGTGCACTAATGTATCTTGCTAATAATACAAGACCTGATATATCTTTTGCTGTTAATCTGTTAGCAAGGTTTAGTTAATGTCCAACTAGAAGACATTGGAATGGAATCAAACATGTCTTCCGATACCTTCGAGGTACAATTCATATGAGATGTTTATATCCTCATAGTTCTAAACCACAACTTGTTGGTTATGCTGATGCTGGATACTTGTTTGATCTACATAAAGTCAGATCTCAACCAGACTATATTTTTACATGTGGAGGAACTGCGATTTCATGGTATTCTACAAAGCAAACATTAGCTGCTATTTCTTCGAATCATGCAAAAATTATAGCAATCCATGAAGCAAGTCGTGAATGTGTTTGGTTAAGATACATGTCTCAACACATTCGAGAGACATGTAGTTTATCTTCAGGCAAATAACTTCCTACAATAATGTATGAAGATAACACTGCATGTATAGCTCAATTACAGGAAGGATATATCAAACAAGATCGCACAAAGCATATTTCACCAAAAAGTTTCTTTACACATGATCTTCAGAAAAATGGTAATATCAGTACAACAAATCCGTTCAAGTGATAATTTAGTAGACTTGTTCACAAGAGCATTACAAACTGTAATATTTGAAAGACTAGTCTATAATATTGGAATGCGCTGGTACAAAGATATTATGTAATGATCAGGGAGAGTATGCAAGGAACAATGTACTCTTTTTCCCTCACTAGGGTTTTTTTCCATTGGGTTTTTCTCCAATAAGGTTTTAATGAGGCATATTCTTTGTACAATAGACATCCAAGGGGGAGTTTTATAAATCTCTTTGTATGTCCATTGAACTTCTTTCAACTCCCATAACCATCTTTTCAATAACATCTAATAACACTAGTAACCTCCTATTCATGTTAATGTTTAGGAGTTACATGTTTGTATATATATATATTGTATGTATATATATATGTCTCTTACTTCATCCCTATACGGGCTTACATATATATATATATATATGTACATAGATGCATCATATGTAAAAGCTATAAAGAACAATTCTCTCTTCTTATTGTCATTGATCTCTATCTCATTTGATCTTTTGTAAATTGTTTTTGTTAGTTATGATTTTATAACATAACCGTAATTATTTTATCACATTATTATTGTTCTTCTTTATGCCTATACAACAGTAGAGCGTGACGACCGGGCCATGGAAAACAGGCAACATTAAATAACTCAATAACAAAATCACTTTCAAAAGCTTTTTTCCCCGTTGCAACAATGAGTTCTATATTAAAAATTAAAAGATAAAGAAAGAGAGAAAATGGTCTCCGTGATTTACAAATTCATTATTTCTTTGTAGGTCCTTATGGATAACAATTAGTAAAGACAAAAGCTTTTTCCCTTCTTCTTGAATTGTCATTTGCAAAGGAGAGAGCTTTGCCATACAAATTTAACACCATTTTTTATTCTTTTGCAACATCATTTACTGTTTTTAAAATCTTCAACTTTCTCATAAATATTTTAATTCATTATTTTTGTGTTCAAATATCCTCATGTGAGTCGAACAAAATTTACTAAAATTAAAGCTCCTCTTTCCCACGTCAACAAATTCACCAAAAAAAAATGCTTAATAACAAGGACAAGATTTTTCATCAACTGAAAGAGAGGTTTTGAAAATTAGAATATCGCCAAGAAAAAAAAAATAGAAATCTAAAAAAAGTTTAGATGTTTTGAAAATAATTTACCCTATTTTAATAAAAAAAGTCAACCATTCTTAAAAAAACTCACTAATTGAATTTGACATATTTATCAATTTACTCAAGTTTGTATGATATAAAAAAGAAAAAAAAATCAAATTACATCTCATATTTCTTATCATGTCACCTATTTTATTACTTATAAGTTACTTATAAGTAAATTTATTTTTTTAACTTTTAAAGACAGAGTTTGAATAGGGTTTGCAACCAAATAAGCAAATGGAACATTTTAATTTTTAATTTTTTAATTATTCAAAATCATTACATTTTGATTAATATTTCCTAAATAGACAATCACAACCTGAATGACTAAACCCTGTTTCTCATGTAAGAACTGACTCCTAAATACCCTACAAACAAAGAAAATTCTCCTTCCTTCACATATTTTGTACTTTTCATATATAATTGTACTCTCTTTACATTATTACTAAAATTTCATATAGTTTTATGTGTACCAGGGTATCCTTTATTTGTAAGGGAAAATTAATTACCATATGCTTAATTTATTTTTATTTAGTAAAATATATATATATTGAAGAGGAAAGAAGTTCTGCAGCTAGCCACGTCATCACTTGAATATCGGAGTGTATATTGTTATATCGTTACATTACACTTCGATATGAAGAACTATAGAAGGCATCAGAAAAGTTCAGAAAAAACCACTAGTCGGGAACCGTACTTCGACTTTACCTTAATTCGGTACTCCGTACTCCGATCTGAAGTATCGAAGTGCTTCACACCTCAATCATCATTACTCTAATAAAGAATCTTGAATGTCCTTATGAGTAATGATTAGTTAATGACGGGTGTCAAGCTATTAATTTAACCAAGATTAGTGTCCCTCAACAATTTACACGTGTTAATCACTGGAGCATTACAACCAACAACTGTCTATGAAGACTCTCTAAATAGTGGTAAAATTATTTTTACCTTCCATGGTAAGTCAGGTAAATATACTTACTATAAATATAAGTAAGAAGGGAGGAGAATGATCTTTTGGCCCAATCTTACATCTTCACATATACTTACATAATATATACATTAACTTCTCCTACACTTTTCTAACAAAACTATCGGAGGGTCATCTTCGTTACCCCACCGTTGTGTGACTTCTTTTATTTTGTAGATAGTTGATTTCAACCCACTTTCGGATAATTTCAAGGAGTACAACCACACGAAAATTTCCCAGATCACTTTGGTTTCGTTACCGGGAAATCGAAATTAAAATTTTCTTGCTACAGATATCCACAAAAAAATAGTGAAAGCCAAAATGAATACTCAAAAGTTAGTTCAATCAACATCTAAAGTCGCGTCCAAGGCAGCCTCAGCCTCAAGACCTCAAAAATCAAGATCTTATTTGAGAGAGTTCTTAAATGAGAAAAGAACTCAAAAATAAGTTGTTCCTGAAGTATCAATACATGCTGCACCAATCTCTGATGAAGTGCAGCGCTTACAGTTGGAAGTTGAAAGATTGCAAAAACATCAGAAATTGATGAATGATTGGTATCGATTACAACAAGAAGCAATCAACATAGGCGAAACATTGCCACCTATGAGTTTCCAGATCATACCACCCGCTCACGAGCATGCACACTCATAGATGGCCCAGAGTGTAATGAGGAATCCACCCGTACAATCTCATGAATTCCAGAAGGATGCTCGCAATATGATGAATGTTAATCCAGCGTCATATAGGGTGAGGGGAGAAACTTCACGGGCACCACAGAGAAGTGAAGTTGGAGAATCACATCAACATACCCGGAATGGAGTAAGGAGACCGCGTGCAAGATTGTCGCCCAGTTACTCTCAAAGACCGAGAACTAAAGCAACACCAGAATATCATATGTCAGTTGCTAAGTCCTTGGCCAAATCAACACCAATGCAGACTCCGAGACAAAAATTGGTGAAAAGAGGAGTAGAGATGATTCACAAGGCCTTCGAAATGGGGCCTTTTGAAAAATTGATCAGAGATGTTCTTCCGGACACCAACATGAAGTTACCGCAGTTCGTCTTGTATAATTGAAGGACAAAACCACAAGAACATATTTGTAGATACAAATCAGCTATGAGTTTGGTTTCAAGTGATGAAGCAATATTGTGCAAAGTTTTTCCCAGTACTTTGACTGAGAAAGCTTTGACATGGTTCACTTCTTTGAAAGCCGATAATATTGATTCTTGGTATACTCTAGAGAAATTGTTTTTGGATAAGTTTAGCACGGCTGGCGAACTTCCAAAAACGAGAGGAGACTTAATAAATGTCAAACAAAAAGACTATGAACCACTTCTGGAGTATTTGGAAAGATTCAAGAGAATCTATAATGAGATCGAAGGTTTGAGCCAAGATACGATTATCACATGTTTTGAAGGAGGATTGAGATCTTACACACTCAAGACGGAGTTCAGACTCTGACATCCCCGAACAATTGGAGAAATGTTCAAAACGGTGAAGCATGTTGGCCAACGCAACTGAGCTGAAAGATATAGTCAACGTTAATGAGGGTGATAAACCCAAGTTCGACTCACGTCTAGATGCACAAAAAGATAACTACAGAGTGAAAATGTGGTTGTTGTCTTAAAAGAGAAGTACGGAGTGAAGGATCCACCCTCGTTGAACCCACACACTGAAGAAGTGCAAGATCAAAGTAGATATTGTGACTTCCACAAAAATTATGGTCATAATACAGAATACTGTTATCAGTTGAAAAAGATTATTGAATCATTGAAAATGAGAGGATTGCTGGAGGAGTTTATAAAAGATGAACCACAACGAGAATAACCTTCTTTGAAAGGAAAAGAAAAGGTGATAGATGTGATCCTAAACGAAGCACTGTCAATGGCACATCCTCAAGGGAATGGTCAAGCAGAAGCCGCCAATAAATTAGTACTCCAAACCTTAAAGAAAAAACTTGAGGGTATTTCAAAGAACTAGGCAGATGAGTTACATTCTACACTTTGGTCAATCTGAACTTCAGCTCGGGGGCCAACCGAAGAAACTCCCTTCTCCCTCGTATATGGAAGTGAAGCTGTTGCACCAGTCAAACTCGCACTTCCCATGCATCGAATTTTGGCATATGATATCAACGACAATAACCAAAATCAATTATATGATCTTGATCTTTTGGATGAAAAACGTAAAGCCGCGCGACTTTGCATGGAAATTTACAAAGAAAAAATAAAATTGTATCATGATAAAAGGATCGTACAAAGGCCTCTACAAGTTGGAGACTGGGTACTCCGCAAAATCGAAGGCCCATACGGAATACAAAGCGAAGTTAAAAAAAAAGGTACATATCGCTTAATTAATGAAGAAGGAATTTTACTTCCAAATCCTCGGCACTCAAATCATTTGAAGAAATATTATGTATAACTATCGTCTACATATTTTATTCAAATGTTTATATTTTTCAGTTAAACTTAAAGCTTGGTATTGAAATTCAAGTTTTTGTACTTGATCGTTAATGACACAAGTTAATAAGTTTCATTTATAATCTTCAAGTTATTTACTTTAAAGTTTTTACATTTCGAAATTTACTTAAAGTTTGTTCTTGTTAAATATATTGAACACTTTAGTATTTGTCAAATGATCGAAGTTAAAAAAAACTTGTAACAAAATAAAATTTAAAGATAGTATCTATCTATTACACTTTAAGTATCCTTTGAGGGATTATCAACCGAAGTTTGGCCATCTTCAGTTGAATGATCTCCCACAGAAGGATTTACTTCACGTCTGATATTTGGTGAAATGGGTGGAGGTGGATTCCATATCCTTTCCTCACTCCGATCCAGATCTGTTATTTCTTCAGCTCATCTTCAGTATATGGCACAAAGTAGCACCATCTCTGAAGATTTGGATTAGCGTAAGTACCTTTTGACCTCTCACACTCCCGTGATGCTTCGAACTTCGAATATACAGATTGAGATAACCAAAATTTGTTTTCTCAATCTCGGGGGCCACTGAAGAGGAAAGAAGTTCTGCAGATAGCCATGTCATCACTTGAATATCGGAGTGTATATCGTTATATCATTACATTACACTCCGATATGAAGAACTACAAAAGGCATAAAAAAAGTTCAGAAAAAACCACTAGTCGGGAACTGTACTTCGACTTTACCTTAATTCGGTACTCCGTACTCCGATCTGAAGTACCAAAGTGCTTCGCACCTCAATAATCATTACTCTAATAAAGGATCTTGAATGTCCTTATAAGTAATGATTAGTTAATGACGGGTGTCAAGTTATTAATTTAACCAAGATTAGTGTCCCTCAACAACCAACAACCAACAACCAACAACCAACAACTGTCAAGTTAATGGTGAGTTTACAACTGTCTATGGTAAAATTATTTTTACCTTCCACGGTAAGTCAGGTAAATATACTTACTATAAATATAAGTAAAAAGGGAGGAGAATGATCTTTTGGTCCAATCTTACATCTTCACATATACTTACATAATATATACATTTACTTCTCCTACACTTTTCTAACAAAATCATCAGAGGGTCATCTTCAGTACCCCACCGTTGTGTGACTTCTTTTATTTTACAGATCGTTGATTTCAACCCACTTTCGAATAATTCCAAAGAGTACATTCATACGGAAATTTCCCATATCAATATATATATTGTAAAAATACAATTCTAAAATTTAACCAAAGTACTTTGAGCTAGGACGCAAAAAAGGTCGAGCATGTTTGAAAATTTAAATACACTTAATTAAGATTAATAATAAATTAAAGAGAAAAATAAAATTAAGTTTCAGCTATAATTGAAGAAGTGATTTTAGTAAACTATATAATAGAAGACATATTAAAAAGCATCATAGTACTTTTATTGAATAATTGGTGAGTTTGGTCCCAAACAAATTTATGTTTGGCAAGCTTAGTCCCAAAATATTTTTTTTAACTTTTAAGGTCCCAAACATTTTTTTAAGTGAACAATAAAGTCCCTTTGGACGGATTCTGTCAAACACCCTAAAAATCTAACGGTTTTTACATTTAGTTAATTAAAAAATAAGGGTAAAAAAGTCATTACATGTAAAAAGAATGAAAAAAATAAAATAAAAATTTAAATAAAGGAATAAAAATATATTTATATTTTAAATTTTAAATTTAAAAAAAAAATCTATCAGAATATAGTAAGAATATCAAAATTTCTTGGTCAATCTTCTTCTTCTCCGACTACAAACAAGATTTTTATTATTTTCTGACATCTCTAAATAAAGGGAAAAAAAGAAAAGACAGAGAATCTTTATAAAAAGAAAAATTTTATACTGAAATACTTTTGTTGAGAGAAAAACTTTCATTATTAATAAAAAAAAATGTTTATGTTCTTCTTCTTTTCTTTTCCTTTTTTAATATGTATATATATAATTTTTTTAAAATTGTTAGAAAACAATAAAAATTGAATTTGTATTCGAACAAAATAAATATTGATGAAGAATTTGATAGATTTTTTATTTTTAAAATTTTAAATGTGATGACATTTTTATGTTTTTGTTTAAATATTATTTTTAGTTTTGTTCTTTTGTAATGATTTTTTTACCCTTATTTTTTAATTAACTAAATGTAAAAACCGTTAGATTTTTAGGGTTTTTGACATAATCCATCCAATAGGACTTTATTGTTCACTTAAAAAAATGTTTGGGACCTTAAAAGTAAAAAAAAATATTTTAGGACTAAGTTTGTCAAGCATAAATTTGTTTAGGACCAAACTTACCAATTATTCTACTTTTATTATTATTTAGTATCCATCAATTCAATTCATTTTTTTTATACAGAAGAACATTATACTCCTGATTTAGTACCGAAAAAGAGGTTAATTTTCAGTAACTATTTTAATGATACAATGATATAAGTTAGAATTTTTCCTCTTTAATTAATTAAATGCGGAGATCAATAGACAGTACGTTGGGGCATCAAAACCAACTCATTTCATATTTTATCCAAATTGATTGATTTATTTTCCTTTTGTTATAAAAGGTAGAATGATACTCTTTCTCTTTAACCAATTTCATTTCATATTGAGTGTCACAATTTAAAAATGTATTACAAAGTAAAGGTTTTCAAACTCATGTTAATAACCCTTTAGAGATATTTTAGATAAGAAATATGAAACTTAAGTCACAACATATCATTCTATTACCAAGTCATGCTTAAAACGTATTATAAACAATACAATTATATTTATAATAAACTTTCTTGAATTTTTTGTATGTAAAATTGAAAATTACAAAGAAAATAGAATAAAAATTAAAAATATTTTTATTGGGTCTTATTTTTATAAATTCACTAATTTGATCCATAAGGTCTTTTTGGGCTCAAACTTGATCCAATATATTTGAATTTCTTCGAGAGAGACGTTTTAGGCTAATCTCGAAATGAATTCAACTTTTCGAGGACTATGAGAGGAAGAGCCAAAACCATTGTTTCAGAGCTTATGTTCTTTTTCTTAAATGAATTTGTCTTTTACTTTATAAGTGAGGAGGATAACAATCAATAGGTATTAAGTTGTCACGTGTCACTCATCTAATAACTTGAATCTATCAATATCTTTTATATAATATATATATATATATATATATAATTTAATTATATTTTAAATTTTAAATATATATTTAAAATAATGTAGATAAAACTTCATTATTTACAATATTGCCTACTTTGTCACACTTTAAGTGGCCTCATGGTTTAATATACGTAAAAGAGTAAAGGGTTTCAGACCACTATATAATTACCGGCCAGAGATCTTCTAGGCGAGTGATTGAGACTTCAAGTCACAATACACTCTCCCATATTATAAATAGCCTAATGATATTGTCGGCTTTGACTCATTTCAAATAAATCTCCCAATTTAAAAAACTTAAATGAGTAAAGAGTTTAATGACTCTGTTTAATAACAGTTAGAGATCTCCCAAAACAAGCGATATGAGATTTCAAATTACAACACATCCTTTCATCGCAAGTATGGATCGTGATGATAACTTGTTATGAACAATCTAATAATATTATTTGATTTATCCGATTTTAAATAAGTGTCAAAATTTCAAACAAAAGTAAAGGAATTCAGACCATCTTTAATAACTAGTAAGAGATTTCCTAGAGCGAAGCAATAGATTTAAGTCACAACACCTTTCTCAATTTTCCACCTATTTTAATGTTTATTTATGCAGTGTGGGTTATAATTAATTAAGGGATGGCACAGGATAAAGTCCATTTGTCAAAAGGAACCAAAAAATCAAAAAAAGAAAGGAAAAACGTTGAGAGTTTCTATGGACAATAGTCCCATACCATGAGTTATAATTGGTCCAACTTCATGCATGGACTTTATCAAAATAATGCTTCTTTTTCTTTCTTTCTTTCTTTTTCAATTTTTTTATTTTCTTTTTCAACAAATTAAAATTCAAAAAAAGAAAGGAAAAACGTTGAGAGTTTCTATGGACAATAGTCCCATACCATGAGTTATAATTGGTCCAACTTCATGCATGGACTTTATCAAAATAATGCTTCTTTTTCTTTCTTTCTTTCTTTTTCAATTTTTTTATTTTCTTTTTCAACAAATTAAAATTTGAAAAAAAATTTGTATACATTTCTTACAGAAAATTTTCGAATAAATTGATGAATAAAAATGGGATTGATGGAATATCAGGAAAAACAAAATCATTTGTAATGTTAGATTTTTAGATCAAAATGATCCTATTTTTCAAAAAACTTTCCCCAGTAAATTTTTTTTAAAATACTTCTATTTTTATCATATTTCAAATTTATGATATATAAAATCTCAACTCAATTACATCTTCTTTATTTTTATTTTTAAAATTTTTAAAGATTATTATTATAATCAATTTAAAAATATTGTAATTATCTAAAAATCTAATCTTTTATAATCATTTTAACATATTAATACGTATTTAATGCCGTCGCCTTTGGCAGTTTAAAATTTAAAATTGCCCTATTTGTCTGTGGTATAGGAATATGAGAGTAGCTTTCGAAGCTGGAATCGAACCATACGATAGAGAAATATGGCCCTTTTCAATTAAATTCGATTAATTTTCAGTTTCCCAATAATATTCCTTTTTGTTTTTTTTTTTTTTTCCTTCCTACTTTGTTCTCCACAGCTGCATTTTCTGACTACGTCTGCTACAATTTTATAACTTTTTGTTAGATTTTTGTCAGTCAGCAGACATCCTAAGAAAATCCAAGGTATAACCTAGTATTTTATAAGCTATTGTACTTATCCACAAGTAAACTACATTAATTAAATTAATACTAATCATTTTTACTATAAACGTAAAACATAGTTTAATAATTATTAAAATTTATGTAAAATATCTACAAACAACTATTATTGGATGGAGGAGATGTATATATAGAAATTTGTAACACATGGGATCCACTAGTTTTTAAAGATGGCGAATTGCACCTGTCGGTTGGAGAGATCATAAAGTCGATCGAAACCCTATTTCATACAAACTATATATATAGATATATATATATATTTATAGTCCTTTTTTCCATTTGATATTTGAAGGAAAGTGCAATGCCCATGTGAGTGCTTGTTAATAATTAATAAGAATGTTTTGCACAGCATGTATACAATGCTTCCAATGAAAAGAACAGAACTAGAGAAAACAGGAAAAAGAAGAGAAAAGGTACCGGGGCTTTTTTTTTTTAAGTTAATAAATAGTGTTGATATTAATTTTGCAAAATCAATATTAAGAATAAAATTGGCGAAATATCAAATATTTTTAGTTATCATCTTCATTATATCATAAAAGCGAATTATATAAAATAATTATTATTTTTAAGAAAGTGATATCTTATACACGTTTTTAAACTAGTTACAATTATTGTTCTTATTATTTTTGTTCTGTTATCAAATGAAGTTTATATATATATATATATATATATATTATTATATATATATATATTAAATAGGGTGAGTAGTTAATTAACTATTTTTTGGGTCAAATATTGCAACATCTTAGGAGTTCTAAGAACAATAATTAAGACAGGAATTTCATTAAACTTACCCTCTAATGCACCTAGAAGAATTAGGGTTGAATTATTGTTTTCTTCTTTGTTTTTTTGTTCTAAGAAGAGAATTAGGTGAGACTATTAAATTGCTTTAAATTCACTCCAACAGTGCTCATAGTATTAGTACTAATTAATGAGCCACAGTTCTCGTACTCAGCTGCATAGAAAACTATGAGCAATGCCCATTTCATCTTCCCCATCTGAAATAAATAAGTGAAATGGATATGTAATGGTAAATAGTATTTTTGGTATAATTGTGGATGGTGCTTAGTGTCCGGGTTTTGAGAGGATGCAAAAGTGAGTTAATAATGGCAAATAAAAAGGTGTTGTTGACATGTAAGAAACAGTTGAAGATCTGAGTGTATTATATATATATATCTATCGTAAGATTAAAATTGTTATTTATTTTTGCAGCTTTTGAGTCATTTTATGGTGTAAATAGAAAATGGAAAGTTCAACATTTGATCTCTGACAAGGCCGGCCCCGACAAGAAGGACTAGACATGTAATAAATTTGGTTAGGTTTCCAAACAGTTGTCTCCATTAAAACTCCTGTTTTGTAGGTTTCTTGTAAAATTGCATAACTGTTCTTCATCTACCCAACCTGCAAATATGCAAATGCCAATTTCAGAAACTATTCCACCAAAACTTTTTATTTTTAGGGTAATAAATTCTCCCGTTTATTACTTCACACCCAAAAAAAAGAAAATTAGAAAAAACACACACACACGCAAAGAAATTGGATTGAATGAAATTTCCAGCTTCACTACATACAAATATATATACGTATACATTATACAGTCTTTTCAAAAAAGGTCCGTAGAAATATCAGATGGATAGCTCTATAAACGCCCTGCATGTATTATTGATCATTTTTTTCTTCACACACACACACACACACACACATATATATATATATATATATAAGTATACCTAAATTAATCCTTAAATCACCAAGTAAATGAAAAAGAAGTAGAAGTTATCATTAACAGTTTATGTTATTACATGATCTTGTAGTGATAAATTTTAAATTAGATTTGCTTTCTTAAAATGGAAGTATTTCTTTTATTATTATTACTTTTTATATTTTGAAAAGAGTTAAGGAGATTATTGTGATAAGTTATAAATAATTAATTATAAGTGATGCAGCCGGATTCTTGCTTCCCTTATTTCTCTTCCTCCTTTCCTCCTTTCTCCTTTAAGCGTATTCTTTAAAGAGTCTTTTTTCGAGAGTTTTTCCTTTCAACGTCTTTCCCAGAGGCGGTTTTTGGGTTGCGTAATTTCTTCTTGTCCTCTTTTCTCATCTTCGAGGGTTTTTTATTTATCAACGTCTAACAGGCCGTGAGCTTTTTGTGTTATGGGCTTTTCTAGATATTTTATGTTGTGATGATATAATGAACAGATATGATGATATGTTGTATGCGGGTTGCTCGAAATATTTCATGTTGTGGGGGTATATTTGTGCATATATCGTGGGGGTATATTTGTACATATACCATAAGCATATATATATATTTTTTTTGTTGGGGGAGATCCGGAATGTTTATGTAGATATTACTGAAGGCGTGGAGGTGCGATTTGATTATGACGGGTGTGGCCGAATGTTATGGAACAAACATAAAGGGGGGGGGGGTTTCGGGTGAAAGAATATGTAAGTTTTGGGAGCGAGTCGTTATTTTGGCATGTCGGGGGATCGGGGTATAATGATGACCTTTGGTATGTGTGTGGCTGTGAAAAGACGTGTCTGAGGCTTCCATGGAAGAGACGGTGCGTGGTGACTATTCAACTGGCGGCGTGCGGAAAGCATGCACGCGTGAAAGCACGTGCAGACGTGAAAATGTATGTAATGTAGTTTCACCAGAAATTTGGGGTCCGGTGTAATGCATTTTTCAAAATGTATAAGAGGAAGACGGGGGAAAAATGGGACGAGACATTTGAATCACTTTTCTTTTTTATTCTTCGTGCTCTCTAAAGAATTTCGTTTGTCTTTGTGAGTCTAAGGTATTTTCAAGTTCTTTCGTGTGCGTTCGTTTATGGTGATATTCGCGTATTGTGTTTGGAGTGACAAAAGGAGGCGATTGCAGTGTTGTTAAGTTTCCAGGTTAGCATTTTTTGTATTGTAATATTGTTGTTTGTTTTGATGTGAAAATGTAGGTGAATCTGGTTATTTTGCAGTAGTTATAACAATGAAATTTGTGTGTTTATGGTTTATGAGGGGTGGTGAACGGTGTTGGATGTGGACTTAACTGGTGAACATGTTTTTGTGTTGTGCTTGTAGTGTTTGTGTGCTATTGCTTTTGTGTGATTGTGCTTGGACTGTCTTTGCTAAACATGACTCCTCGACGAATTTCAGGTACTTGTTGTTCTGTTGCTTTGCATTTTTTGGGTTAGGACTTGGGAAAAAGGGAAAAGAAAATAAAGAACAATTTGATTTTAAGACATAAAGGGTACAATGAGTTCATCTGACAAGACGGTTTCAGTTGACGGGAAAGAAAACTTATCTGACGGTTCTGATAGGTCTGTAGGGTTTGAAGAATTGGTGGAGTGGATGGGTCCTGTGGGTTCATCTGGGGATCGGGATGCTAGTGTGTTATATAAGATGGATGAGGAGGACTTTTATTTTCCTCTCCTGGATGAAAAAGATGTAAGTTCTGGAATGGCCTACCGAAGGCCAATAGATGAAGTAGGACCAATGAGGAAAGAACCAAATACTAAAGGTTGTGAGGAAAAGGAGAACCCTCAAACTCCTCAGTATAAAACAACTGTATCTGAATCTTGAAATTTGGAGGACATTCGGGAACATTATCATTTTCCCATAACATTTAAAACTATCTATCCAAAAGCGACCCAACGGATCCATACGCCACCTGCGAATTGTGTGACAATGTACGTAGCTCACCTTCGGGCGGGGTTACGGTTTCCATTGCATCTGTTGTTCGTGGATATTTGTAAATACTATCGGGTACAGTTGGACTACTGTGGGGTTTTTAATGGCGTGTAGGGCTTTCGGGTGCGAGTGTCGGTTAGAGTTATGGCGAAGGTTGTATTATTTGTGTCAAAAGTGTACAACACCTGAGGGTCGTGGATTTTTTTACATTGCGCGTCGTAGCTCTCGGCCGGTGATTTTGGGTCCGTCTAGTATTCACTCATGGAAGAATGAATTTTTCTATGTTAAGCATCATAGTTTCATCAATAATGGACTCTTGCTGCCTTGGAATAACTGCAAGAGTTTGAGTAATGATGTGCGGGAGGGGTATGGAAGGGATTATCATGATGCATAAATGTTGTCAAAGTATCGGTTCGAGTTATCTGTAGGAGAAGATTGGTCAGAGAAGCTGATGTGGCATGCGAGTTTAGAGTTTGACTCCAGACTGGACATCCAGAAATTACGTGGGTGAAATAAAGGGATATAGAATGGAGGGGGGTTCCTTTCTCGCTTTTTCATTTTTGTTAAGCTTATTTGCCGAAAGTTGTTGTTTTGAATTGTTTGACTTTGTTATTTTCAAAAAAAAACTTGGTGATGGAAATGGTTCAAAACAATCCTGATAAACGTAAAAAAAAAACTACTGGTAAAATTAAAATTCTTTCGGTTATGCCTAACAAAGGGAGCTTTAGCTTTATTATCGGAACTCATAGGTATTATTATCCAGGGATGTTTCGGGATGCTAAGAAGAAGGAAGGGGGGGTTGCAAACAAGGTGGTTAGGGGAGAAGGGGTAACTATTGGAGAGAAAAAGAAAAAGGAAGTACAAGCCCCAATAGTCAGGAAGGAATCAGTGAAGGGGAAGGGGAAAGATAAGGAGGTAGTGGTGGAGGATTCTGCTGATGTTTCTCCGCTGAAGAAACGGTTGAAGGTGGAGGGTGGGGTTTCCGGGGAGGTTGGGGTGTCTGGGGAGGTTGGAAAGGTAAATATGTTTCTGCTTGGGACATACCGTCGAACCTGACGATGGGAGGGCTGGGGTTGCGATGACCTTTTTCCAACACTGCATTCCCCTAGGAATGAAGAAGTTTGAGGAGAAAGTGTCGACGGAAGTGCTCATCGGTCAAATGTATCAACAAAAATTTGAAGTAAGTGTGTTGGTTAGCTTAAAAGGGATAGTGGTAAAAGAGAAAATTTTTTATTGTAAATGTGAATACTAACTTGACATTATTTTGTATTGTTTCGTATAGGCAATGCTTTCAGAGGTTGAGCTCCTAGACCGCTTTCGGCTAACTCACTATAACTATGAAAGTTTGGAAGCGGAAAAAGACTTGGCTTGGAAGGGTAGGGAAGAGGCCTTGATAGCTAAGGAGGCAGCCGAAAGCAAGATTCAGGATTTGGAGGAAAGGTTGCGGAGGCAGGGGGAGGAGTTGGAGGAGGTGCGGCAGGACGTGTTGCGCGAAAGATTGAAGGTGGGGGAGTTGGAGTTGACAAGGAGGAAATGGGAAGAAGAGGCTGTGAGGTTGCGGGACTGCTATGAGACTCCCGAAGGTTTCATAAATGCTGAAACAGAGAAAGCGGTTATAATTCCGTTCTTTAAATACGAACGTTGTTATAGGTTGTTTTCTCGAGTAGCGGCTCTCGTTGCTGGTGATAATTTGGTTGTGCTGAGGGATCACATTCAACAGACCGATCCTTCATTTGAATTACCGAAACAATTCCATGCTTTGGCGACCGTGTCAGAAGGGATTGTTACCCTTGGGAAGGGGACCGTTTGATTTTGATGAATTGGTTGCCGAAACTGGTGGTGAATGGGAGGATTCAGGGGAAAGGGTAGAGGTAGGAGAAACTACCCTGGTGGAAGGAGTGGTAGCAGGTGGGGAGGAGGGTGAAAATACTGTGTTGGGGGATGATTCAATAAATGTATAGTTTGTATATTTTCAAGTTTGTGGAGGAAAATATCAATATAATGCATTAATTTTGGATGTTATGACTGTGTGGTGGAATTAGCTTACATCTGTTTATTGATGTGTTTATTGACCATTATTTTAAATATTTATATTTTGAAGGTGATAATTAAGTTTGTGCATATGTACGTCTATTAAGTGTGATTATTTAATTTGATATGTGAGAATTTGGTGTTACGGAAAATGGATATAGATTAAAATACAAGTGTGACTGCCGAACCTTTTAGGTAGAATCGGGGTTTTGTGTGAAATATACGGGCGCTACGGATAATACTTTCGGAGGTTGGCGGCGTTCCACGTTCGGGTGAGAATGTTGCCTTTGTGATCTTTCAAATGAAAACTTCCGTTTGAATTTACTTTGGTAATAATGTATGGTCCTTCCCAATTTGCGTCGAGCTTTCGGGTGGGCTCTTGATGACTGATGGAATTTTTACGGAGGACGAGGTCGCCTACAATTAGTGTATGAGGTCGCATCCGTGAATTTTTGTGTTTTGCTAGAGACCGTTTATAATTATATTCGCGAATGGCCGTGTTGGATCGAATATGATCAAGTAATGCCAAATTTTTGGTAATTTTAAGATCGTTCCATTCGATGGAAAAATTATCCACTCAGGGGGGATGGAGATCCGATTTCAACTGGGAGTAACGCCTCAGTGCCGAAACATAAAGAAAATGGGCTTTCTAGGGTGCGAGAGTGGGGTGTTGTTCGGTATGACCATAGTACATTTGGCAATTCGTCGACCCATCTGGTTTTGGTCGAATCTAAACGTTTTTAAACCTTGTACAATAGTTCGATTAGTAACTTTTGTTAGTTCGTTTGTTTGTGGATATCCAACTGATGTAAAGCGATGATCTATGTGTAATTCTTGACAAAAACTTTGGAATTCTTGTGCTTCGAACTGTTTCCCTTTGTCGGTGATGAGGATACGGGATATTCTGAACCTAGTGATGACGTTGTTCCAGAAAAAATATTTAATAACTTGTGTTGTGATGGAGGCTACAAGTTTTGCTTCTACCCACTTTGTGAAATGATCGATGGCGACGATAAGAAATTCTTTGCTGCCTTTAGCTTTCGGGAAAGGGCCTATGATATCCATTCCCCATTGGTAGAAAGGAATTGGGTTACTAATAGAGTGGAACTGCACAGTGGGCATGTGATGTATGTTGGCGTGTAATTAGCATTTCAAATAGTGTTGTATTAATGTGGTAGCGTCAGTTTCCTTAGTGGGGCAAAAGTATCCTGTCTGCATGACCTTTCGGGCTAAACTTCGAGCGCCAATGTGAGATCCACAAATGCTTTCGTGGATTTCTCGCAAAATGTAATTTCCTTCGGTTTCGGGAACACATTTGAGTAGAGGTCAAAAGTAATATCGTCGATATAATTGATCGTTCAGAAAAACATATCGAGCCGCAAAGTTTTTGAGTTACTGTGCCTAGACTTTATCAACTGGGCTTGTGTTGTTGGTGACGTATTGAATGATAGGTGTCATCCATGAAGGTTCTTGAGAAATAATCAAGATTGGAAGACTGTCGATGGATTTCTGCATAAGGGGCTCTATCCATGTTCCTTCTAAAGTGTCACCAGTGTGTAACTTGGATAAAGCATCGACTTTAGTGTTTGCTTTTCGGGTTACGTGTTCGATTTTCAAGAACTGAAAGTCCTTAAAGAAAGCGGATACTAACCGTAAATATCTTTGCATGTTGTCTTCTTTTGCTTCGAATTCACCGTTAACTTGACCAGTTACGACTTGAGAATCTGTAAGTATGTAGAGGTTTCACATATGTAAAGTACGTGCAATTCGTAATCTTGCGAGGACGACTTCATATTCAGATTCGTTGTTGCTGATTGAGAATACGTATTTTAAAGCGTAAAATAGTTTGGAGCCTTCGGGTGAAGTTATGGCAATACCAGCGCCTCGGTTGGTTTCGGCTGCGAAACCATCTACATGAATTTTCCAACAATCAGCCGGGATGCTATTTTCGGGCAGACTTTGGGGGGCTGGGGGGAGTAAGTCGGTGCACTCTACAATGAAATCGGATAATGCGCTGGCGTTTATTTGCTTTATGTGAGTGTACTCGATATCATATTTCGAAAGTTCTATGGCCCATCGCATAATGCGGCCAATGATGTCGGCTTTGTGCAATGACTGGCGAATAGGGACTTGCGTGTGCATACATATATGGTGAGCTTGGAAATAATGTCAGAGTTTTCGTGTTGCCATTATTAAGGCAAAAATATGTTTTTCCAGAGGGGAATATCGGGTTTCGGCAGGTTGTAGAACATGGTTTCTGCAGGTTGTAGAACATGGCTGATGTAATAAGCGAGGCGGAAAACCTTGTCACGTTCTGCGTAGAGGACGACGCTAATAATTGAAGGTGAAATTGAAATGTATAGATGGAGAATTTCGTTAGGTTTTGGGGGGACTAGGACGGGTGGATTTTGTAAATACTATTTTATGTCTTGGAAAGCTTTCTCTCATTCGGGAGTCCATTCGAAATGTTTGCGGTTACGAAGGAGCGAAAGGAACGGGAGAGATTTCTCTCCTGATTTTGAAAGGAAATGGTTGAGAGTTGCAATCCGTCCGCTGAGCCGCTGTACTTCTTTAATATTTTTTGGGGGTTTGAGATTCTGTATTCCTGCAATTTTGGACGAGTTTATTTCTAACCCGCGTTGAGAAATCATGAAACCTAAAAATTTTCCTGCACTCACCCCGAATGTGCATTTTTCGGGATTGAGTTTTAGACCAAAATCTTGTATAATTTGGAATGTTTCCTGAAGGTCTTGGGTTATATCTAATGATGAAATGGTCATAACTAATATATCGTCGATATATGCTTCTGCGTTTCTGCCAATTTGTGAACTGAACATCCGGTTAATCATGTCTTGAAAATCTGCTCCAGTATTTTTTAATCCGAAAGGCATACGTTTATAGCAAAAAAAGTCCTTCTGATGTTACGAAAGCGGTTTTTTTTTCTTCTTCTTCTGCCATTAGGATCTGATGATAGCATTTGTAGCGTCTAAAAATGATAGCAAACTATAATCGGCTGTGGCGTCAGCAAGTAGATCTGTGCGGGGAAGGGTGTATGACTTCTTTGGGATGACTTTGTTGAGAGAAGTAAAATCGATGCAAACTCGCTATTTTCCACCTAGCTTTGGTACGACTACAGGGTTGGCTAACCATTGAGGAAACTGGACTCTACGTATGACGTCGGCTTGAAGCAGATCTGATGTTTCTTTGCGAATAATGTTTTGTTTCTCGGTGTTGAAAGAGCGACGTTTTTGAGTGACGGGTTTCGCTGATGAGGGAATTCCTAACTTATGTTCCATGAAGGATAGGGAGATGACTCCGAGGTCTATGGGTGACCTAGAGAAAATATGAGAAAATTCTGCCGCAAGTTCTAAAATATGTCGTTGTAATTGATTTGGGAGGGAAGCACCTATTTTGATTTGGCGTTCTGGATGAGCGGCATCAATGCCGAATGTTTCAAAATGGTCGATGGGAGTCATATTGCGATCTGGTTTGTCAAAAGAATCGGCCGAAAGCTTTGGTGGTGTGTTTTTTGTAAGGTAGCAATTTTATCGGATTGGTTCGTCTCCGAGAATTATCCAGGGTCCGGAAGGTAAAGATATGATCATATCGTTGCAAAATGTGTGAATCTGTGCTTGCATTGTATTCAGCGTTGGGCGACCAAGGATGATGTTTTAAGGTGCTGGTAAATCTACAATGACGAAAGTGGTTGTTTGTTGTTGGAGGTGGGAAGGTGGCCCCCATTGAAGTAATAGATTGGTAGTTGTTGTTGTTGGGAGATTATAGGTAGTTGTTGTTGTTGGGTTTGACATTCGGATATATTCTCGCAAATGTCCTTTTTGGATGGTTGCTTCGATTGCTTGTTTCAGAGAGAACCAGTTTCCTGTTGTGTGCCCGACTTCTTTGTGGAATGTGCAGAAAAGTTGTTGGTTTCGGCGTTCAATGGGGGATGGCATCAGGCGTGGAGCCTGTAATATGCCCAATGATTCTATATGCTGCCATATGGTGGCACTGTCAGAAGTCAACGGTGTAAATTGGGGAGTATTGTATTTGGGAAAACGGGGCGTCCGTTGATCGGTGATGGTTGTTGCCGCTTGGGATCTATATTCGGGGTGTGGGAATCTGCTGGGGGGTTGAGTGTTTCTGGCCTAAGAATATCTGGATGTCGTTAGTGCATTGTTACGAGCAGCGTCGTGTGCTTGAGTGGTTTCCATGGAGGAAGATAATTTTTTTTGCTTTTATCCACACTTCAATTTGTGTAAGTAATTCTTGCATAGTACGTGGTTCTTGGATGTTTAGTTGGTGCGAATATTCTCTTTTGATGAGTCCATTGCGGAATACTTCGACATAAAAGGAGTCTGTACAATCTTTAGTGAGTAATACTTCTTTGTTAAACCGCTGAAGATATGAAGATAATGACTCTCCTATGTTTTGGCAAATTTGTAAAAGCTCAAGATGGGTCTTTTTATCTGTCCAGAATGCTTTGAAATGTTGTAGAAAGTTGTTGTTGAGTTGTCTGAAAGAGAGGATAGATCCGGCAGGTAGGCTACCGAACCATGCTTGCGCTTGTTCGACTAATGTCATCGGAAAACATCGGCATAATAGAAAGTCGTCTGCTCCGTGTATGACCATTGTTGTTGTGAACTGTCTGAGGTGAATTTTGGGATCAGAGTAGCCGGTGTATTGAGTAAATGTGGGAATTTGAAATGTTGGCAGCAACGGACCCTTGGCATATGCCGGGGCTAGGGGATTTTTGTCAAGTGTGTTCCAGGGGAGAATGTTGGCATTCGTAATTAATTGAGGGGGTTCAATTTGGACCTGGTCGCATAACTTTCCAAATTGTGCGTTTGTAGTTGTGGGTCTGGAAGTGGGTGCGGCAGGTGGTTGAACATTCTGGTGTGTGTGGAAAAATTCTTGGGTTCCAGGGTTTTGTGCTGGAATATACCACTCGTGTGTTGGTGCTTGCGGCTGTTGTGGGGCAGTTGGGTACGGTACTGGGTATGCTATGTGCCCCGGAAGTGTCTGTGGCATCGAAGTTTGCCTTGGTGGGGCAAGTGGAGCCAATGAGATTGTATTGATTTGTGGGTTTCAAATTGGTTGTTTGTGTATGTCGGTATCGGGAAATATGGGGTTGTGCTCCTGTTGTTTGTCATGCCCCGGTGGTCTAATGGTTGGTCGATTGGGTTGCTGTGCTGGTATTGACTTACGGGGGCATTGGAACGTCGGCTGAGGACCCGATTGTTTCAGAAAAGTGGGATGTGGCGTCGTCTATTAACTCTGGGTCGGATCTTGATCGCTTGGATATAACGTATTTAGCGATATTTCGTAAATTCTGCATAATATTGTCATATGGCACGTTTACATTTGGTCGATCTTGGTGTAGTGAAATAGGATGTGAACGATTGTCATGTTTCTTGTCGCGATGATGTGATCCGGACGGGGTTTGTGTTTCTTTGGATCGGTGTGGTGGGTGTGTTGATGATGATTGCTAGCACTGATTGGGGTTAGCGATTGCGGAGGCGGTTATCAATGGTTGATGTTTACTGGCAGGAATGGGAAGAGGGATGCCTAAAGATGTTGCAAGAACTTCTGGAAGGTTTTTAGGGTTTTTAGAATCACGGCTGTGGGTTGTCATGTTCTTTTTCGTCGATATAATCGTATGAAAAAGCACGGTGGGTGCCAATATGATGCAACCGGATTCTTGCTTCCCTTATTTCTCTTCCTCCTTTCCTCCTTTCCCCCTTAAGCTTATTCTTTAAAGAGTCTTTTTTCGAGAGTTTTCCCTTTCAGCGTCTTTCCCAGAGGGGGTTTTTGGGTTGCGTAATTTCTTCTTGTCCTCCTTTCTCATCTTCGATGGGTTTTTATTTATCAAAGTCTAACAGGTCGTGGGCTTTTGTGTTATGAGCTTTTTCAAATATTTTATGGTGTGATGATATAATGAACAGATATGATCATATATTGTATGCGTGTTGCTCGGGATATTTCGTATTGTGAGGGTATATTTGTGCATATATCATGGGAGTATATTTGTACATATACCAATAAGTGTTATAAAATAATAAAAAAAGAGGAAGTAGTATTTTATATTTATCATTAATACAAGTACACATCAGTACGTACGATACTGTCATTCAAGAACATTTCAATTTAATGCTGTTTCTTCTTTTTTTTTTAAACAGTATTAATTTATGACAAATGTTATAATAGTAGTAATAATAAGAAAGGTAACACCCAAATTCAAACAAAAGACACGATATATATAAAAAAAAAAAAAAAACTACCAAAGTAAAATCCATGAATGGATGCCGGCCGGCCTAGAGCTTGACGACTTCAGGGATGTGAACCGGGTAGTCATGAATGGAGTCAACCCAAGGTCCAAGCGATGTCGATGCTTTAATATTTCTGTTACATTTCCAAACAGCACTGTTACATTTGAATCCACTTCCGAATGCTATTTGCCAAATTCTGTCACCTTTTTTCATTCTTCCTTTAGCTTCAATATAACTCATTTCATACCACAACGAAGACGACGACGTATTTCCAAATCGGTGCAGAGTCATCCTGGATGCTTCCACGTGTTGGGATCCCAGATCAAGGTTTTTCTGAAGCTCATCTATGACCGCACGTCCACCGGCGTGTATACAAAAATGCTCAAACGCTTGTTTGAAATCAGGAATATAAGGGTTTAGTTTGATTTTAAATACTTTCCTAGCCACAAGTGTAATAAGAAACAGAAGCTGTTCCGATGCGGGAAGGACCAGTGGTCCTATGGTGGTGATGTTTGACTTCAAAGCTTGTGCTGCAATTCTCATCAGATCTATAGACAACGATATTCCAACGTTACCTTCTGAATCCTCCGTTTGCTGCACGCAATTATATGATTTGTCATCGCCGCCTTTGTGGGTTCTCACCACGTGGACTAATTTATACTTGGCACGTCTTCTGTCCGACCATCTGTTTGATAAAAGAATAGCTGCTCCTCCCATGCGGAATAAACAATTGGGAAGCATCATTGATCTTTCGTGTCCCATGTAAAGATTTGGGGTAATAATTTCAGTACTTACTACTACTGCATTTGAGTTAGGGTGCACTTGAAGTAGGTCACGTGCTAAATCTATGGAGATTAAACCAGCACTGCATCCCATACCGGAAAGATTGAAACTTTTAATGTTACTTCTGAGTTTATATTTGTTCACCACCATGGCTGATAAAGAGGGTGTGGGTGAGAATAGACTGCAATTTACTATAAGAATGTCTATGTCTTTAGGCTTGAGTCCGGTTTTTTCAAGAAGTGAATCCATGGCGGAGAAAATGACTAACTCGGCTTCTTCTCTAGCGAAATCCATGGTAGGTGTAGGCGGGATGAAATGTATAGCTGGTGGTACGCATGTTTCTTCACCTAAGCCTGAACGTTCGAGAATTTTCATTTGGAAATGGACACTTTTTGGATGGTCAGCTAAGACAATACGGGCATGTTCCATAACGGTTGCAAAAGGAACTCTGAGATTGCTTGGGGGTTTGAAGCATGCAAAATCTACGAGATAGATTGTGTTTCTTTTTGTTATCAAGTAAAGTGTGAGAATATAAATGAGGAGAAAAGAGAAACAAAGCTTGTGAAGGAGTGAGAAATTATGGGGAGAATAAAAATGGAGATCTTCGGGTGTTTGTGTAAGGATGTGAATGAAAATGGAGATAAGTATTGGTATAAGCAAAAGTTTGAGGAAATTGTTGATTAGGTATTGATACCCTAATTTCACATATTTCAGCTTCACTGAATGATTGGATCTTGAAACTTCTGCTGCTTGTTGTGAAAGCATGGTGGCCTCCAGCTACTATCTTCTTATATTTCCTTTATTGTCTGTTTTTGTTTTTTTTTTTTTTTTTTCCTTTCTTTTTTCTGCAGAGGAATTGATGATGGATGGATCGATGTATATGGTTTTCTAGCATTTTGAGAAAACATGGCCTCTTTTAAAGGCTGTTCGAGGAGATTGCAATGAATTTTGGCAGATGAAGTGGACCAATAATTAGTTACACAAGAAAAGGATTAAAAAAATAAATAAAGAGTAAGTGTACGGTACCATTCTCTTAATTTAATTTAAGAATCTATTATATCTGGAATTTATGATTTTTAAAGTTACAACTGAGATTAAGATTGTTCATTATATTTATCATATATTAAATTTATGATTTTTTAAAGTTATAATAAGTAAAATTATTATCAATTTATAATTTTTTAAGGGTATAATAAGTGAAATTATTATCAGTTGAATTTATTGACAATATTTTAAATCTATTATGGTTACCATTTCTCATGGTATTAATTAATGCATGATTTATGAATATCAACTCCCAACAGATTGTTATAACCTTTGTACTTTTCCTTCAAACTGTAAACTTTGCTATAACCTTTTCCTTTTTTCTTAAATTCATTATTTTACTCTCTCTTTTTTTTTCCCATCTATCCTTATCCATTACTCTCTTTGCAATTAATATTTCAAACAAGAAAGAGAAATATTAAGTGATCAGAGATGAAAACACTACCTATAAAAGTGTCTATTTATATACTGTCCAAGATATATATATATATATATATATATATATATTATTAACTTTGCAGACATAATTATGGATTTATTAGATGATTTTAAGAAGGTCCAATAGAATATTATAACCAGAGTCATTTACCAAACTAAAGCAATTTTTAAAAAACTTTCCTAATGTTACCTTGTGAGTCTACTTTACCAGTGGACCTTTATTCTTTTAAAATAAAATATTGAGAGGCTACTTTGATAAAATAAACTCTTATTTTTTTAAATAAAATATTCAAATCTACTTTGTCAAAGTAAACCATCACTTTTAAAAAAAAAAATTACTTGTTAATTTTAATTTTCTAATAATTATAATTTATAAATACTAATTTTATTATAATTTTCATAATATAAATTATATTTATTTAATAATTATTAAAAGAAAAGAAAAATCTTGTACCAAACTTTTGTAAAAGAATCTTAAATTTTTTGAATGTGAATATATATATATATATATATATATATATTATACATTAATAACTTATCACATTGATTTTTTTAAAAAACATTTATCAAATTTAAAATAAAATTATAAAAATTTAATTTATTTTTAAAAAAAAAATTTATATAAATATATAATATAATTAATTAAATCACTTAGTTAAAAATATAAATATAAGTTTAAAATTAAAATTGTATAAATTTTTATTAAATTTTAAAAAATTAAAAATAAAAATCATGAATAATTCATAAATAAATATTTAAAAATAACAAAACAATTATCGTTGATCAATAAATATTTTTTATTAATATTAATGATTCATCATTTAATTTCACGTCAAATTAAACCTTTTTAAAATGTATCAAATAAAAAAATTGTATATATATATATTATATATATTATATTTTTTTTTGAGAATAATTTTAATAATTTAATAAATATAATCTATATTGTGAAAATTATAAAATTAAAATTTATAAGTAATTTTTTTTTTCTTTTTTAAAAAAATGTGAGGATTTATTTTTAAAAATAGACCTTGAATATTTTATTTTAAAAACATGATGACCTATTTTGACAAAATAGACTCTAAATATTTTATTAAAAAAATAAGGGTTTACTTAGATTGGGAAATAGGTAAAAAAGTAACATTAGTTTGGGAAGTTTTTTAAAAATTGCATTACTTTGGTAAATGACTCTTTTAAATAATTGACAGATAAGTCGGCATGATTTATTAAAATAAATTTAACAATCTCCTACTTGGACTTCATGTGTCACCAGCAATTATGTATTGTTATGAGTATTCAATATTTGCTATCATTACTGTCTACATCCTTAATCAATCCAATCTATCAATCATATCAATATAAAATCAAAGGAACATTCATCACAAAATCGTAACTAAACTCAACAATGATCATGTATATCAACAAAACTGAATGACATGAATCAAGTATGATATGTAACATGAAAATTACACGGAATATGATCTCCAGATGCCAATTTTCAACTTGTATCTTCTTTATTTGTTAATAAAATCATACTGAATAGGAATAGTGTAAAAAAATTACTTAATACTTTAATACCACAGTTACAAATACCAAATTTGTAATATATATCTATAGTTATAATACAGACTCTCACTAAATTGATATAACATATCAAAACAACAAATAACACTATATGAATAACATACTCGTATATGACATTTAATCATAAGAGTTTAATTAATGGATTCATAATCACAGAGTTTATCTCAATATATTTTATAAACATCAAACCACTCTAATATATATCAGAATATAGAACAACAAAATCATTGTCACAAAAAAATAATTTAATGGTCTTTAGATACTATTCAGAATTTCTCAATTTCTCAATTTAGCGACATAATTCATTAGCTATATTTTATAATTGGATGTCTTATAATATGCTATTCTTAACTACCATAGTGAAAGTGTTATGAATGTTTTGTTTATCCTCTCCGAAAAAAAAATCACCCTTTCAATAAAAAAGATAGATATAGTCATAAGTAAATTTATAAGTACCTTGGCATCTCACATCTCAGCATCTCATGAATTTAAAATCAAAATATCTAGTAATCTTCACTTGTCCAATCACATGTATGTGAGTATGTACTATTTTGTTCTCTTCAAATATCACACTTTTACGTGTTTTCAAAATTGATTCATGAATCTCTTAAATATTTGCCAATTACTTTAATAATAAACACAATATCCAAATGCATACAAACATAAGTACATACATAAAACTTTGTTATTGAAGGATAATAAAACTTTAAATCTCTTTATATCTCCTTCAGAAACTTAAAATTACTACCGTATTACAAATAAGTCGATATAATTTATAATATATATATATATATAACATGATTTTTTCAATTGGGCTAGAAACATGGGGCCTAATGGAGCAACTAGTCTAGAGATTTACACGGCTCTAGGTTGAATTATTTATTATTAATATTTTCCGTCCAAAAAAAAAAAAAACACTTTAGATGATTAATGAGTTTAGGTGAGAGCAATCAGAGTTATCATATTTCTGGTGGTTAACTTCATATATGATACAAATTATTAATTGTTGATAAAGAAGCTTTCTGCATCTTTCGTAAGTAGAACGTCATCATTATAAACTTGTTTACATGAAACCTTAATATTTCCTTTTCACAACTTCGTTTTCTTACCCTCTTTATCATTTTCCAATCTATACTCTTTTTTCATCACTTAATTACAATCTTTTTCCATTCCAAAAGAAGAAAGAGAAAAGCGAGAAGCGAAAACAAATCCTATATATTCATTATTGATTATAAAGGTAAAATAGTTTTTTTTGTGTTGTTTGTTATATATATTTTTAAATTTTGTTCTTAGCAATTTATTATTTAATGTTTTTTATTTCGATTTTTTCTTCAATTTTCACATAGTATTATAGAAAAATTATGAGATTTAAGTATTACACAACTATAATATAGGTTTTGGTGATGCCAGAAACTCTTGATTGAAGAGACTCACTTTAAGACACAAGTAAAAAATTATTGTTCCAAAGAATCTAATTCATCTATTCTTACTAAGTATATTCTGAAATATTAGTTTAAACTGCCTAGACAAGTTTGTATTGATGAATGAAGCTTTTGTGAGAATAAGGAACCTTAGAAAGACTCAATGTCCACAGTCTAGAGCTTCATTGACACAGGATCAATAGCATCCACCACCATTTCCATTACATTGGCATCCTAATTATTCATCTCAGCAGCTACCTTATATGTCACCATAATTTAACAATGCAACTATTGTACCTTAAATGAAAATTTTTGAATTCCTACACTGGAGTGATTTTTCCATTGATAAGATTCGAACTCAAGACCTTACGAATGGGGAATCAAGATCTTTTCACTTGGACCAACAAGTGTTGGTTGGGGCATTCCGAGAATTGAACTCGAGACTTCACACACCCTAAGCGATAATCATACCACTAGACCAAATGCCCTTCTCTTATAGGCACATGTTAAACTCTTCAAATTACAATAATTATAGTAATAAAAAAATAATAAGTATATTTAAAATAAACAATTCATTGAACAATGCAAAGTTAAATGGCCAATATTTAACAAAATTGAAATAATTTTTTTTAAGAGATTTCAAATATTCTGATTTTTAATCTAATAAGAAACTAGACATTTAGAGCTTCAAAACTGTAGTCTTACATTAAATTTGATTATCATTTGACCTTTCAAATTTTATGTAAAATAATGCACCAGAAGCTACAAATTTTGAGCTAATATTCAACTGTTTTGATATTATTCAAAGTTTGAATTATTTTCTAAATGTATATTTCAGTTTTGATTGCATTAAGTTTCATGATCCTATATACTCACAAATACTAGTAAAAACTTAACCTTAATTGTTCTTTGACATTTGATCTACGATTTCATGATTAAAAAAAAAAAACCCTTCAAAATGTAGTCGGCCTAGAGCTTGACGGTTTCCAATGTCGACGCTTTAATGTTTCTGTTACATTTCCAAACAGCACTGTTGCATTTGAATCCACTTTCCGAATGCTATTTGCCAAATTCTGTCACCTCTTTTCATCCTTCCCTTAACTTCAATATAATTAAGTTCATACCACCTTTTTTTGTTTAGTTAGTATTTTTTATATTATTTTCTATATATATATCCTCTTGTTTCTCTATTGTAATATAATTTGGTTATTATGAAACATTTTTTCTTCTAATTCTCATGTGGTATCAAATCAGGAGATCAAAAATTTGAATCATAACCAGTGAAATTTGAATTTATGTAAATTTAATATGTTGCACATGGTGAGCTTCTGTTATAAAGTTTGTCATCGGCTGTGTGGTGAGCTTCTGTTACAAAGTTTGTCATCGGCTGTGTGGTGAGCTTCTGTTATAAAGTTTGTCATCAGCTGTGTGAAAGAGTCTTAGCTTGTATTTGTTCACCACCATGGCTGACAGAGATGGTGTGGGTGAGAAGAGACTGCAGTTTACTATAAGAATGTTAAAAAGAGATAAATTGTCATTCACTTTAAAAGTCTTTAATTTGTTTTCTGAAAACTTCTTCTTACAGGTGGACAAATTTCACTTTCAATCTCGCTCTAAAACCATGGTAAAGAAGATAAATTGACACTTTATCTAAAAGCTTAAGTATATAAAATAACCTTTAATTTATTCTCTTAATAGTGATAATAGTAATTTGAATTCAAAATCTTTTTATTTAGGGTTTATTTAACTTTTACATAGTGCTTACAACGACTATTTTTTATTTTACCATGTATTTTTTCATTGTATCAAATTAAAACTTTACCTAACCTATATTAATTTGAATATAAAATATTTATGGAAAAATATTACAGGTAGATTCAAATTTTGAAAATTGAATGAGACATGCAGGCATAATAGACAGCCAAACAGAAAGTAATTATTAAATATATATATATATATATATATATATATATGAATGGCTTATGGGGAATGCATAGATCTCTCAACAATATTATTCATAATCAATTTAAATTAAAAAAAGTATTGTGTTAAAGATATAAAATAGTTTTTGTTCCTTTTCTTACAACAACTCTAATGTAAAGAAAAAGACCCATCAGCTAAAGACACTATTTATAGCGGTAGAGTCAAATGTTTGTTTTGTTCTACCCAATGAATACATTTAAACCCTAATAGGGTAATATATATATATATAATAATAATAATGAAAGGTTGGAGTCTGTCTGAAACTGATTATGAGTTTATGTGTACTATATTGAAATGAAGGCAGTACTTGTGAGAAAAACATCTTGTTTAATATAATATATATATATATATATATATATATATATATATATATATATATATATCTTTTGGAATCTTTCCATTTCTTTATCTATATATAGTTTTAATACAGGATTTTTAGATTGATTGTTTATAATATTTGTGTTGGGCCTCATATAAACTTTCTATTTTTAGTTTTTGGGTACTAAGGCCCATTAAAATTGCATGCAAAAGAAGTAGGGAATTCACCTTATAGCCCCCAAGAAATAATTAAACGGAAAAATTAAAAGTTTTTTTTTTTCTTCTTGTAAGATCTACAAAATAATTGAATAAGAATGTGTTTGTGTATCAAGTGCAACATTATAAGTATATAAAAATAAAATTGTATATCTATTATCAACTCGGAATACATGTTATTGCAACAATGACAGTACTAAGTTGTTGATCATCGGTGCCTTCAAATTCATAATCATCATAAGCTCGGTTTCTGATAATTGGTATCAGAGTGGATAACTAGCTCAAACTATGTGAGCTAAGTAATACTATATTTATGGGAGTCACCTTTATAATTTCGAACGTTTACTAATTGATTTGGGCTTAGTTCAATTCTATTCAATTGCACCCTAAATGAAATGTTTGAAACTCAAGGGGGGAATGTCACACTTTCTTTGAGTTTTTTTTATTAAAAGTTTAGATGTGAGTATTGAAAATTGGGTCGGATCAAGATTTAGTGTAAAATTTGATAATATATATATATAGTCATTTTAATATCAAAAGTAAATCTATGGACCGTAATACAATTATACAGACAACATAGAATTATGCTCATAATTTTGATGTGAGATTAATATATATATACACAAACATTTATGTATTAATTATGTTTGTGCAAGTGTATATAAAAGAGGAACACAAAAAGACGGCCACCAAAACTCCAACTACCATGATTAAGGATGAACGAGAAACCTTAATCTGTCATAGTACCTACCCAAGTTTTATATATATTATAACAATTTCTCGAATGTACTTTAATTAGTTTACTAAGAGTGAGAGAGAGGAAAAAAGAAGGTATAAATATTATTTGTCGAGTTTGCCACTTCAAGATGACGTGCTCGCAAATTAGAAAATTATCGACTAGAAGTAGTTAATGGCGTGTTTGTCCAAGGTTGTAATAAGAATCATATTTCTAAAAATATAGTACAAGTGTAACAACACAAAGCCTACTATCCCAACCATCACAACTGCCAAATACATTAATTTTGTTTGGTTCGCGAGCTCTGCCCAGAACTTTTAACATAGAGCTATTCACTCTAAGAAAAATTTAAACTCTTAATTATTCGATCGGAAAAAGTATTTAAAAGTCTGTATACTAACTTTTTTAAAATACTTGATTTAAATTAATTTTTATTTAAAATTATGTCTTAAATACATAACTTCTCATATATATATATATATATATATATATATATATAAATAAAATTGCTAGCTACGTATTCTTTATATATACTCATGCACAGTCGGCCTCGGATCTCATTCACAGGTATTAATTCTCTTCGATTGATTTCATCCAAAAACCAAAAAAAAAAAAAATGTTCAATTCCTCTTTTGTTTTCCTTGGCCATATTTTTTAAATTTTCTTCTCAAGGATGCCTCCGAGGTCACCGGAGTTTTTGCTACTGCCGATAATATTAGTACTATCCATAATTAATGCAATTCATCCTACACCTCCACCTCTCGGACAACTTGATTCCCAACAAATATTTGTAATGATTTCTTTATTTCCGATAATAGTAATAATTGTCACAATTTTATCCTCCATGTCTAGACCTACACCGGTCTACCTCGTAGATTACTCTTGTTACAAGGCACCATCTACATGTCGGGTGCCATTTGCAACCTTCATGGAACATTCTAGAATCATCCTCAACAACAACCACGAGCCAAAAAGTGTGGAATTTCAAATGAGAATTCTTGAACGGTCAGGTCTAGGAGAGGAGACATGTTTGCCACCAGCAATACATTACATCCCACCAGAACCAACTTTGGAAGCAGCAAGAAAAGAAGCTGAAATGGTCATATTTTCATGCATAGACAATCTTTTGAACAAAACGGGATTAAACCCTAAAGACATTGATATTCTTATAGTAAATTGTAGTCTTTTTTGTCCCACACCGTCTCTTTCATCAATGGTGGTCAATAAGTACAAAATGAGAAGCAATATCAAAAGTTTTAATCTTTCCGGAATGGGGTGCAGTGGTGGGATAATATCCATAGGTTTAGCACGTGACCTTCTCCAAATACATCCAAACAAAAACAATGCTGTTGTGGTGAGCACTGAAATCATTACTCCAAATTATTACCAAGGCAAAGAAAGATCAATGCTTCTCCCTAATTGTCTTTTCAGAATGGGCGGCGCCGCCTTTTTGTTATCCAACCGTCCGTCTGACATGAAACGAGCCAAATACAGGTTACTCCACGTGGTCCGTACTCATAGAGGAGCAGATGACAAAGCTTACCGATGTGTGTTTCAAGAAGAAGATTCAGAGGGTAAATCAGGAATTTCACTATCTAAACACTTGATGTTAATTGCTGGGGAGGCCTTGAAATCCAACATCACAACAATCGGACCGTTGGTTCTGCCAGCATCGGAGCAGCTTCGGTTTCTTGTCTCTTTCATTTCAAGAAAATTCTTGAATTCAAACAAATCAAAAAAACCCTACATTCCAGACTTTAAACAAGCGTTTGAACACTTGTGCATTCATGCAGGAGGTCGAGCAGTGATAGATGAGCTTCAAAAAAACCTAAACTTGTCTGAAGAAGACGTGGAGGCATCAAGAATGACACTGCACCGATTTGGGAACACATCTTCTTCGTCATTATGGTATGAACTGAGTTACATTGAAGCAAAAGGAAGGATGAAGAAAGGTGACAGAGTTTGGCAGATTGCATTCGGAAGTGGATTCAAGTGTAACAGTGCTGTTTGGAAATGTAACAAAAACATCGAACCTCCAACATTGGATGGACCTTGGTCGGATTGTATTGATAAGTACCCTGTCAGTATCCCTGAATTTGTCGAACTCTGATAAGTGTCACAGGTTATCATTACTATTATCTTATTTCATCCTTAAATTATAATCTATTATCAGTAGAAGGGTTTGTTGTAATTGTTAAAATTAATGTCTTGTAATCATATTATTATTTAAGATTTTTAAATCTTGGGAAAATGAGTATTTATTATGTTGAATGACTCTTTGAACGTCTCTTTAATTATCTTTGAATGTCCTTTTGTATTTCAAGTTTTCTATTTAAGGAGTCTTCTAATCAATCTGTGGGGAATATCAAAAAAAATAATTAGAAAAATAAAGATTGTATTCTCAAACTAGAAGAAGTTTCATATTCATATTTTCTTCACCTCTATTAAAATTCTCAGTTTTTTTTATTTTCAACAGATTGGTATCAGAGCAAGTTGTTCAATCAACTGGGGCGAAAAAAAAAATCAACAAAATAAAAAATTCAAGCTATGGCGAGTTCGAGTAACCAAGCATCAGGAAACTTACAACCTTCATTTCCTCTCTTCAACAGAGAAAGTTATGACTTCTTGTATGTTAAGATGAGAACAATATTCATCTCACATGATTTATGGGAGTACGTTGAAGAAGAATACGATGACCCAGAAGACACTTCAAGCTTAACGAATGAGCAAAAGAAACAATTAAAGGAACATCGACTGAAAGATGCAAAGGCCTTGAATCTCATTCAACAAGGAGTAGCTGAAATAATTTTTCCCAGAATTATTAATGCTACAAAAGCGAAGGAGGCCTGGGATATTCTTCGAAAGGAGTATAGGGGCAACGACAAAGTCAAAGCGGTGAAACTCCAGTCGCTACGGAGAGATTTTGAAAATCTGAAAATGAGAAATGTTGAGAGTTTGAAAGATTACTCATCAAAAATTGTGAATATCATAAATCAAATGAAGACACTTGGTGAATAGGTTAATGATCAGAGAGTTGTTGAAAAAGTTCTTATTAGCCTTCCGGAAAAGTATGACCCAATTGTTGTCGTAATTGAAGAGACCAAAATTCTCTCAGATTTAAGCCTGGAAGAACTTATGGGTTCGATAAAAACATTTGAGCAAAGACTGAGTAGGCGTTCGAAAAAATCCATTGAAAGCGCTTTTCAATCTAAGCTCACTTTTCGAAGGCGAGATAACCTTGATGGTGATCGAAGCAGCGGAGACTCACATCGAGGTGGCAGATTTGGAAGAGGAAGAGGTCGATCTTCAAGAGGCAGAGGAAGAACCAATTTCGATAGAAGTTCAGATCTCGAGTCCACTCAACAAAAGTGTGGGATTTGCAAAAGGAGCGGCCATAGTGATAAAGATTGTTGGTTTAAAGGAAAACCACAATGTAACAATTGCAAGAAGTTTGGGCATATTCAAAGGGATTGTCGAGTCAAGAATAATCAGCAAGCAAATTTTACCAAAGAACAAGAATATGAATCCATGTTCTACGCTTGTCAACCAAAAATGGAACATGCGAATCATATTTGGTTCATTGATAGTGGTTGTAGCAATCACATGACGGGTGACAAAAATATTTTTGTGAAGCTCGATTCTTCCACAAAATCTCAAGTGAAGATGGGTAACGGAGCACTAGTTCAAGCCAAAGGAAAAGGAACTATTGCCGTGGAGACAAAGGAAGGAACAAAATATATTCATGATGTTCTTCTTGTTCCAAACTTAGAGCAAAATTTACTGAGTCTTGGACAACTTGTTGAGCATGGATATTCTCTTAATTTTGGAGACTACTCATCATGCAAGATTTTCGACAAAAATCGCAAATTTGTAGCAAGCATCAAAATGGAGCAAAATCGCAACTTTCCTATCTCCTTTAACTACTCGAAGAATGTCGTGTTAAAAATAGACACTGTCGACGAATCTTGGTTGTGGCATAAAAGGCTTGGGCACTTGAATTTTCAAAGTCTCGAGAATCTAAAAGAGAAGGATATGGTTTATGGGCTGCCATCAATCAAAGAAATACAAGAAATTTGCGAGGGATGTGCACTCGGGAAACATCACAGAGAGTTGTTTCCAAAAGATAAAGTCTGGAGAGATAAAGCGCCCCTAGAGCTTGTTCATACGGATGTGTGTGGGCCAATGTCGACTCCAACTCATGTCGGTAACAAGTATTTTCTCATATTCATTGATGACTTTACAAGAATGACTTGGGTGTATTTTATGAAACAAAAATCTGAAGTGTTCTCGATTTTTAAGAAATTCCAAATGTATGTGGAAAGGCAAAGCGGCTTTCTTATAAAAGTCTTGAGAAGTGACAGAGGAGGCGAATATAACTCAAATGAGTTTAACAAGTTTTGTGAAGATATTGGTTTGGATAGACAGCTTACTGTGGGATTTACTCCACAACAAAACGGAGTGGCCGAAAGAAAAAATAGAAGCATCGAGGAGATGGAAAAATCAATGCTTTATGAAAAGGGGCTGCCTAAAAATTTTTGGGGTGAAGCTATGTATACGGCGGTTTATTTGCTAAATAGATGTCCAACAAAAGCATTAGAAAATAAAACTCCACTTGAGGCCTGGAGTGGGAGAAAACCATCATTGAGCCATTTGAAAGTTTTCGGATGTATCTGTTATGCTCATGTCCCAAAAGAAACAAGGCGCAAGCTTGATGAAGTAAGTGAAAAATGCATTTTTGTGGGTTATAGCTCAAAATCAAAGGGCTACATGCTTTTTCATTTGATGAAAAATAAAGTCATTATTTCACGAGATGTCTTATTTAAAGAGAAGATGTCTTACGGTTGAAAAAAGAAGGAAGTCCAGGTTCAATCATATTCTTTTGGCGAATAGAAAGAAAATCAAGAACGTGAAGTTGAAGCCGAAATCCCGGAAGAGGTTCCTTCAATTACAACTCCCCAATTTTCTCCATCAAGCTCGAATTCTTCATCGCCAATTCATCTCCGAGAAGAATGAGAAGCTTGACTGATATTTATGCTAGTTGCAATTTTTGTACTACTGAACCGGAAAGTTTTGAAGAAGCAATAAAAGAGGAAGCGTGGAAGAATGCCATGGAGGAAGAGCTACAGGTTATCATATAAAATAAAACTTGGTTTTTGGTGAAAAGACCTCAGAACAAAGATGTGATTGGGGTAAAATGGATTTTCAAGACAAAGCTTAATCCTGATGGTTCGGTTCAAAGAAACAAGGCAAGACTCGTCGCAAAAGGGTTCTCGCAACAGCCCGGAATTGATTTTCAGGAGACATTTGCACCAGTGGCTCGATTAGATACCATTCGGACTCTTATTGCATTAGCCGCTCAAAAGGGTTGGTTTTTATATCAACTTGATGTAAAGTCGGCATTTTTGAATGGAAAATTGGAAGAAGATATGTATGTCGAGCAACCACAAGGTTTTGTCATCAAAGGAGAAGAAACGAAAGTATACAAGTTAAACAAGGCGCTATACGGGTTAAAACAAGCACCACGGGCTTGGTATAGTGAGATCAATTCTTATTTTATTAAGAAGGGCTTTCAAAGGAGCAAGAGCGAACCTACCTTGTACGTGAAGACACAAGGTACTGATGAAATTCTTATTGCTTCACTCTATGTTGATGATTTGGTGTTCACCGGAAATAATGGTGAAATGATTGAAAGTTTTAAAAGGGATATGATGAAAAAATATGAAATGAGTGATATGGGTCTGCTGCATTATTTTTTGGGTATTGAGATTTGTCAAAACAAAGATGGCATTCTTATTTACCAAAATACTTCTCGAAAAATTCAGAATGGGAGATTGCAAGCCAGTGGCTACAGCATTGATTGTGAATGAAAAGTTGAAGAAAGAAGATGGAAGCAAAGAAGTAGATGATTCAATTTATCGAAGTTTAGTTGGAAGCTTGTTGTATTTGACTGCAACAAGGCCGGATATCATGTATGCTACAAGCATGTTGTCAAGGTTTATGCATAAGCCAAGCCAAAGTCACTTTGGAGCTGCAAAAAGGGTGCTACGATACATTCAAGGTACTCTTGATTTTGGTATTTTGTATGAAAGAGATATTGAAGCAAACTTGCTTGGATTTTGTGATAGCGATTGGGTTGGATGTGTCGATGATATGAGAAGCACATCGGGTTACGCATTTTCTCTTGGTTCTGGTATATTTTCATGGGCATCGAAGAAGCAACGAACGGTGGCACAATCGTCGGCCGAAGCTGAATACATCTCAGCATCATTGGCAACCTCGCAAGCAATATGGCTAAGGAGGATTCTGGAAGATATTTGTTCAAAGCAAGAAGTAGTTACTGCTCTCTTATGTGATAACAAATCTGCTATTGCAATGACAAAGAATCCCGTCTACCATAGTCGCACAAAGCACATTGCAATCAAGCATCACTTTATTAGAGAAGCTATAGAAGATGGAGAAATTCAGCTCAAGTATTGCAAGACTGAAGAACAAGTTGTTGATATTTTTACCAAGGCTCTCCCTAGAAATAAGTTCGAGTTTTTCCATGAGATGATTGGAGTTACACAAGCCATTAAGGGGGAGTGTTAAAATTAATGTCTTGTAATCATATTATTATTCAAGATTTCTAGATCTTGGAAAATGAGTATTCATTATGTTGAATGACTCTTTAAACGTCTCTTTAATTATCTTTGAATGTCCTTTTGTATTTCAAGTTTTTTATTTAAAGAGTCTTGTAATCAATTTGTGAGGAGTATCAAAAAATAATAATTAGAAAAATAAAGATTGTCTTCTCAAAGTAGAAGAAATTTCATATTCATATTTTATGCACCTCTCTTCTCTGTTAAAATTCTCAATTTTTTTTTATTTCCAACAGTAATACCAAGATTGATTAGGTATATATATCTCTTAATTAATTTGTCGATGCCAATTTTTTATGTCATGTAGTAAAAATGCATGCCTACAACATTTTGATGGAGAAATTTACAAGTTTTAGAACGAGGAACTTTGCAGTTATTTTAATAAAAACTATTTACTTGCTTGCTAGCTAATTGTATTATTATTACTTAAAGTTTCACATCTCATCTAAAAAATATTTTAATAATTATTAAACAAAAAATTAAAGTCTTTTATTTAATGATACTATTCGATAATATTCATTAATTTTATTTTTCTATTGTTTATCTAAAAGAATTTAGTATGATCTAAAGCTAGTGTAGAATTAACTAGCCATGAATCCCACCAAAATAAGTTATAATCATCTATTAGAATGAATATTAAGTACAAAATAAATTGTTGAAGATTTTTATTTTTTTTTTCATTTGAGCATGAATAAACATACACACACATTTGAGAGTGTGGGTATTTGTGAATTCAAATGAATGCCACAAGTAGAAGAAGCAGAAGAAATTCCATAGAAGATTGCCAAAAGTTGATGGGCCGAGATTATCCATGGCTTACCATATTCTCTTTTGCAAGTCCAAAACGCATACACAAAATTCAATTCACATTTTGATTTTAAAATACCGCATTCTTCAAACTCCAATTAAATTCAAATTAATTAATTAAAATAATACATTCAAATCATTTCCGTCCAAAAACATTCACATCATTTAAGTTACCTGCACTTATATAATAGACATTAACAACTAAGAAAATACTTAAATGATTTCTCTCTTTCACATATTTCTTTTACTCTCCATTTATATTCTTCTATTAATTTCTTCTTCTTACATATATTAAGAGTTAAACAAATAGCAATTTTTCGGGACTTCTTAGTGAAATATCTACGCAAAAAGTAATGGCTTTAACAAGCACGATCCGTAGTCCCTAACATTAATTGCACTTGACCTGACAAACATTGTTTGACCTCATTGACTCAGACAACTTAAGTTGTCAGCCGAGGACAATTCTAGATTTCAATTCTTCTTTGGTTTCTCTACTACTACAAAATATGCATACACAAGTAAAATTCATATACCAAAATATTGTTGAAAAGAATTGTTGAAAATCTTACAATCACCTGATTTCCTAATATCTCATACAGACTTTAATTACTAACTTAAGCATCAGAAAGTCAATGTCGAAAACACATCTTCTAACGCCTAACCTTGTTTTTGTAGAACATTTGAACCTACATGACAAACCATAGGCATTTTTGCCAACAATCTTATTACAACCATTTAGTTAATGTCTAAAATATTTCTTTAATCATTTGTTGGAACCCTATTGCCTCTTTTTTTTTTTTTTTGGTAAATTTTATTAGCATATATATATATATATATATATATATATATATATATATATATAACACTCAATCCTAGCTCTAGCTACCTACCAAATACAATTGGGATCCATGTAACCAACATGGTGATGCCTTTACATATCTAGAACTTGGTTGGTGAAAGTCAAAAGCCAACTACTTTTTTTGAAAGAGCAATTCTCACCAACCTTCAATTTTTCGTTTCTACTGACCTCCAAGAATTGGCTTTGTGGATTGTCTTAACTTTAGGGTGCTAAAAAAGAAAGGAAAATAGAAAGGAAAAAAAAAGAAAATGAAAATGAAAGGGTTGTTGGAAATATGAACTCTTTATAAAAAAATTAAAGATAAAATAAAATACTTCAAATCTAAATTAATAGTGTGTGATATTCTTCAATTAACATTCAAAATATATCATAAAATATAAAATTTAATTTTTAATATTTATTATCAATTTAAAATATTTTTTCATGACATTCACTTTATTACTTTATTTATTATAGTATCGACAAATAAAAAATTGGAATATGTATATATTGTTTTGCTAGTTTCTTACTATGACCAAATAAAAAATAATGATATAAGAATAGAAAGTCAATCAAACATTAACATCTCGTTTTAGACCATGAAAAATTCAATTCTAAATTACTGCAATATTCTACAATGTCAATGGTCAAAGTGACATGAAGATTTTCCACATTCCTACTTGTTTTTACCAATTAACCTACCTAAACCATTTCAGTCTTCTCTCACTATATATAATAATAACATGGAGAAAAGGTCCAAATTGACTATACCAAAATTTCCTTAACAAGAGCGACATTAACCATAAATATTTGACAGTCAAAGACATACATATGTATTTATATTTATATGTTTATAACATTTTTTTATTTGAAATTTTTGACAATTTTAATACGTATAAAATAACGATATTTAAAATTTTAAGACGCTAGTAAAGTTGTAATGAACTCTCTTATTTTAAGTAAGGTTAAAAGTTCGAATTCTGAATTATGTATGTAATAAAGCTTCCTTGCAAAAAAGACCAACTCGACTTGAACATGAATTCCTCTATGGATTTGGTTAAAAATGTCCTCCCATACACGTCGTGCGCTATCTACACATGCAAACTATAATAAAATATACATTTTCTTAAGTTTTAGCTTTACTAGTGTACAAATATTAGACCAATTAAGAGTTTGTGACAGAATTTTGATAGTAATAATTTTTTTTTTTAAATAGAAATTAAATTTGGATTAATCGAAATAATAATTTTAAATGCGAAAGGTTTTTTTTTTTTTTTTTTTTTTTGGGTTAAAGAACTAAGATGGGTGACCTTCAATGTATATAGGGAAGCACCTAGATGGAAAACGCGGCAGAGTTCAAAGCCAGCTAGGAATCTTTTAATACAAAAGCGTCCGCGTTCATATAGCTGTCACCTTCCCATATTTATGCTTAAGATTTGGGAAAAATAAGTGCTAATTAAACACACTTCCCAGCTTCTTCACAATTACTATAAATGCGTTACACGTATTGTATATATATTATATATATATATATATATAATTAATTCTCCTATAAAATCTTCACAATTCCCTTCTCTCTCAGCAAGCATCCAAGAAGGAGAAATAATAAGCTATGGGGATACACAAGAAAGAAACTAATGCACCGTCAACATTGGAAGATCTGATAAGAGATGCCGGTGGTTGCGCTGTCTTAGATGGTGGTTTTGCTACACAGCTTGAGAAACATGGTGCATCCATAAATGATCCTCTTTGGAGTGCTCTTTACCTAATCAAAGATCCTGATCTAATCAGAAAGGTGATTATATATATATATATACACTTTGTATGAGTCTTGTACTAAATGAATTTAACTAAATATGAGTGGATATTGATTTTACTAAATTTCTTGATGTGTATGAATTGGTTGTGCATAGGTACACATGGAGTATTTGGAAGCTGGTGCAGATATACTAGTCTCTTCATCTTATCAGGTTCGTAATTTTGTCACTAACCATCTTTATTGTATAAAAAAAAATATTTATTTGAGTTCGATTCATGTACTATATCAAAATTTATATATATTTCCGATGTGGGATTGAAGATATCACAATGAAGAATAAAAAGAATATATATATATAAATGTTCACTTTTTAAAATTTGAATGTTATGTCGGGACAGGCCACACTTCCGGGATTTGTATCAAGGGGACTGTCAATAGAAGAAGCAGAGAGTCTATTGAAAAAGAGTGTGAAACTAGCGGTTGAAGCCAGGGATAAGTTTTGGAACTCAGTAGTGAAAAGGAAACCTGAAGAAAATAATTATAACAGGGCTCTGGTTGCTGCTTCTATTGGAAGTTATGGTGCTTATCTTGCAGATGGTTCAGAGTACAGGTGAAAATTTATAAGCATTTTGTGATATATATATATATAATCTTGTTTGGGGGACATTTTAATTTTAGTCTTTTTTTTTTTTTTTCAGTGGGAATTATGGAGAGAATGTAGATTTAAATAAGCTGAAGGATTTCCATAGACGAAGACTGCAGGTTCTTTTGGAAGCTGGACCTGATTTACTTGCCTTTGAAACCATTCCTAACAAGCTGGAAACTCAGGTTCAGACAGCACATGATTGCATATGTAAATCATGTGAACATGTTTTCTTTTTTTTTTTACTCCGAAATGGGCTTGTCGGCCGGTCACGTATAAAGTTATTAAATTCTCAATTTTTAAATAATTTTCAGGCCTGCATTGAAGTTCTTGAAGAAGAAAATGTAAAGATTCCATCTTGGATATGTTTCAGTTCTTCTGTAGATGGTGAAAATGCACCGTCAGGAGAAAGCTTCAATGAATTGCTAGGTTTGATAAACAGAAGTAACAGAATTGCTGCAGTGGGAATCAACTGTGCATCAGCTCACTTTATTCTTGGATTGATTCAGAAGTTTACCAAGGTAAAATCTTTTCTTAGATATATATATATATATATATATATATATATATATATATGTATGTATGTATATTGTTTGATAAAATCTGATCAAAGTAGTGCAATTCTTTCTTTTCTCCGTCCACAGTTAACAAGTAAAGCAATAATTGTATATCCCAACAGTGGGGAAATATATGACGGCTTTTCTAAGACATGGCTGGTGAGTTCTTTCTCTCCCCAAATTATCTTGTTCTTGAAGAAGAACAACCCTGGATCTGTCCTGTTTGTCTGATCCTGGAAATTTTTTTTTCATTGACAGCCATCCACGTGTTTTGATGATCACAAGTTTGAGGAGTTTGCTCCAGTATGGAGAGATGCCGGAGCAAAACTCATCGGTGGCTGTTGTCGAACAACGCCGGCCACCATCCGTTCAATTTCTAACGCTTTAAAAGGGAAGAATCCAAAGTCCAAACTCCACCAGTGACATACCTCTCAAATCCCATTTCTGACTTTACTGCTGTATTGTAGTTTCTTGATCATTTTATATATATATATATATATATATATATATACATATGCTTACAAAGGGAACTGACCATTTGTTCTGGCCAGAAATTTATAGAAAACTTGGGAGTGATGAATATTGTATTACTCATCAATTCATTAATTGCATTTCTTTACATAATCCTAAAGTGAGGACTGAAAAATCTCACATTCTATACCACATAGAGAAAGGGATAAAATATAACCATGAAAGTTAAGAAAAAATATCATTAATGGAGAATGGTGAGCATTAATTCTACAAGCACAGGTCCCATGGAAACCATTAGTACAGCAAGGCAACTACACTGACTTGCATTAGGACATAAAAATTTGCAGCAGATCACATCACTGAAACATAAATTTACAAAGAGAAGAAGCATAAAGAAAAGGGGGGAAAAATGAGGATGGATTCTTCCCTGCATAAAGATTTCCATGAGAATTATGAAGTCCTACCACCAGCATCTCCTCCATGAATGATCACCGCCGGGGAGGTCCTCTCTTTTCATATGGTCCCCAAGCCCGGGCACCACGGGGGTTACCATATGTATCATTGGTTCGATACCTCATTTCAGGACTCCCATTCATCATTCCATAACCCCCAACACCTAATAGAAGTGCTAGCATTTTCAATTTCATCTATTATTTGAAACCTTTGAATATACACAGAAATAGTAGCTGTATGTATACAGGCATATGAGAGAGAGACAGAGTACTTACCAGGAGCCCTTACTCTCCTATCTGCACCAATTTGCCCTGCTCGGAGCTTTTCTATTTCACGAGCCATGGAGAGAATGTTTTTCTCCATTGACAGGTTTTGTTCCACCAGCTCCTCATTTTCTTTCTTTTCAGCCTCAAATATTCTCCTATAACATGCAACAAACAAAATATTAAATCAAGAACAGGACCCGCCAAATAAATAATATTAAAAGATAAACAAGGAAATTTATAAAAGGTTTTATCTTTGTTTTAGTCAAGCTCCCTCTAATCAGGAATTTCTTTCAAGCTCTTCTGGGAAAAAAGATGAAAGGCTAGGAGAAGGATGAGGTACTAGATTGTGGACTCAAGAACATGCAGAAGAATCAAGATGACGAGTTCATCAAAAGCATTGACATATTCAGACCTTGCTTCCATTAACTCTTTGTGCATCCCGTCAATATCAGCCTTCATTGTGGCCAGTTGTTGATTATCAGCTTTGGCCCGATTAATATCCTTCGTAAGATTTTGGACCTGGGTAGACAATTCCTGTCTTACACTGCTTAATTTCTGAGCTTCTGCTCTTAACTGACTTATCTCTGCCCTTAAGGGTTCAACAGAGTGAAGCTCAGCCTCTAGCTTTAATCCTCTTTCCATAAGCTCAGTTGTGTGTGCCTCTTTATCAGCACGGGCCTTAGGAAGGACTTGACCAAGCCGGTGGATCTCATCTTTTATAGCTGCCAATTCTCTTTGAAGAAACACATTTTCATCCATTAAATGTCTATTTTCAGTCAGAATCTTCTGCATATCTCTATGTTGGATTTCAAGTTCCTCTTCCAAGACAGCAGGATGGGGTGGAAGGGGTCCTTGCCCTCTGAGAACAATAGGCCGTGGGTCCTCGCGGTAACCTCTCACGTTATCAATTTGCCGGGGGATACGATTTCTTCCAGCCATATCTAAGGTCCTACAGAAACGACATTAAATTACGCCGCAAACAGAAACTATT
The DNA here is from genome assembly GCA_027405835.1 of Asclepias syriaca. Lineage (NCBI taxonomy): Eukaryota > Viridiplantae > Streptophyta > Magnoliopsida > Gentianales > Apocynaceae > Asclepias > Asclepias syriaca. The sequence goes on from CM049932.1 coordinate 16,899,734, forward strand.
TTGCATTAAAAATTGATTTTCAAACAGGGACACTATCTAATGAGATTGGTTAAGGTAAAGAGACAAAAATCAGAGGATTTTTGTTAGGTTTCTTAGTATATGGAGGAGCTGGATTCAAAGAATTGCTCCTCCATTGGCATCATCGATACTCTTGCTATTCTGAACAGAGCTAAGTAAAAGATCTCAAGCTCTTTTCGTGATTGTTTTCTAATATAATCAGGAAAGTCATCGCAAAACAGGACTGATGAAACTACATCCAACCTTAACACCAAGTAAAAGAATCTAAGAGCATGAAACAAACATTGCAGTTAGTCCTGTTACTTCATGAAATACAAGGAAACAACAATTACTGACTTATTTTTTGTTTTACCTTCCACAATGTAGAAATTCTGTCCATGAATGAACAGTGGAAGCTCAAAGCTATAGTCAACTATGACTTACAGTGCCTTACCCTCCCCTTTAACTGCCCCAGCACAAGAAGGAGCCTTCTTCCTTTGGACTCATTTGTATGTCAAAGTATAGTACAAGCCAATTAATTATCAGCGTTTTGGTAGAATAGAAAACCTTGGGCTTTCAAATATACCACACCAAAAACTCCAAGGCACAGAGATGAACTCAGATAATTCAACTAATCATTTTGATTCCACAACTTTTCCCACAAATGAAAGTCAAACATAGATCTTACTACTCTATTTACCATAACATCTGAAGGGGTACTTCAATTCAGCAAGGGTGCATTACATAGTTGCTGCAGAATAGTCGAAAGCCGAAGTGCAGATGTAGGTCCTTTATCTTTAGTGACTCTATAAATCCAAATTTTAGTTGACCTTATCGACAAGAAAGCAAAAAGTACAAGCAGCCAGAAATTTTTCTTGAGGTACTATTTCTAAATGATATGCTAGTGTTTTTTTATCCCAGTCATTCAAGAATCGTGTTAAAAGATTTAATCTTTCATTAACATGAATCCATATACCACTATTCTTCACCGAGTAACATCAATAGCTTTTACAGGAGACATCATGCTGCACAAAGCTAACTAGACTTGTTACTTCAAAGATCAAAAATTTATAGATCACGGTTATACTCGGGAAAAAACAGCAGCAGGCTGTCATTTAATGTCATTCAGTACTCCATACAAAATGTAACACTCAAAACTACAACCCACTCCTTCCATAGTAAAATACCTTGTGTTTTCAGTTCATCTACTACAAAGGGGAAAATTTAAGTATAGAATGTTTATTACAATCAAAACCGTAAAAGTGGTCAAGATTAAATATTTTCCTTAAAGAAAATACCAAAACCCCAAGTGAAGTAAGAATAATTCAATTCGACATGCTTCAATTCAATTGAGTCTATAGTTAACCAATCAATTGCCTTACAAACATTTTTTTTTTTATTTTATTTTATCAAGCCAACAACATCAACCATAACGAAACTAGATGTGAACAGAATTCCACAATACGAATACAACCCAGATTACAAGAATCATAGATGACTAAATAAAAACCCATAAAGAAAAGATCAAGATTATCTCAGATTAACCATTTATAGATCATTCGCAACACAAACGGCATAAAAAAATTAAATTAAATTAAAAAATCAATAATTGATGAAGGCAAAGGCAAGAGGGGAGTTACCTTCAAAGAGCAGAGATTTCCTGAAGGCTTCAAAGCTGCTCTCTGCTAGTGGGACGATGATAAGCGGGTTTTCTTTTCACAAGTCGGGTCCAATTAGAAGGATTGTTCGTTTAATGCGATCTCAGATTTCCAAAATTTTGGGGGAAAGAAAATATTATATATATATATATATATATATGTGTGTGTGTGTGTGTGTGTGTGCTAATTAGTCACTCAAAATATGATGGTTTATTAATCAACTCATTAATGTTTTAAAATTCTTAATTTAGTCACTAAATTTGTCTATTTTATTCTGACATCTTATTGTGACGACAACTTTTTACTCACATAAATAATAATAGTGTTTAACTAATTAATTATATTTTTTAAAAAAAACATTTATATTTTTTAAAATAAAAATAATAATTTATATTTCACCCAAAAATAAAATAAAAATAAAAAAGAGATTAAAAATAAGTTGTATTATTATTTTTATAAAAATTAATAATTTTTTTTATAAACTCGTGATTGGAGTTTAATTGGGTTTTTGAAAAAAAAGATTAAAAATTTCATTAATAATAAAAATAAAATATTATATAATTATTCAACTTAAAAATTCCTCAAGTTAAAAATTATATCTTCCTGCACTCAACTTTGCTCCTTCTCTCCCAACCAGGAAGGGTTTTAGCTCCACTAGAATTTTTCTTTTGGTCTAAGAATTTTTTTTTTTTTAAACTTTTATTTACCCAAATTTTAAGTTAAATATATATTTTTTATATTAGTGAATTTGATTCCAAATAAATTTATGTTTAACTAATTAAATATTAAAGTATTTTTTTCACTTTTAAAATCTCCAAACTTTTTTACTTAAAAACAATAAAATCATTTTTCCCAACGTTAAAATTTTTAAAAATTTTACTATATATGAAGTTTGTTAAATAAAAAGAGAGAGTAATCCAATTTTTTACCTTTTGCAAATAAAAAATTTTAAATTTGTAAAAATTTCATGTAAAATAACTCAATTATAAAAATCTTAAGTTTTTTAAGTAAAAAAAATTGGAATTTAAAAGTGAAAAAAAAACATTAAGACACAGTGTAGGTAATTAAATTTAATTACATATTTAAAATATATAATTAAATTTTATTTTAATATTTTATTAAATTTTATTTTTTATTGACCGATTATTTTTGAGAGAGTGACATTTGCTACCATGTTAGCCAAGTGACTCTCATACAATATATATAATTAAATTTTGTTTTGAGAGATTATATTTTGAAAGTGACACTTGGCACCCTATTAGCTAAGTTATTCTCATCATCTCAACTATAAATAAATGGTCAAATTCCATTTATTGGAAAGAGATAGAAAGCGGAGAAAGGAAGTTGAAAAAGAAGCTCTAAGAAGAGGAAGCTAACAGAAGTAACTCCGTCAAAATCTATTCCGTGGAGGTTAAAGGCCTCTGAAGCCTAGAAGATCAAAGGCCTCTGAAGAAAAATCTAGAAGCCCTCGGAAGAAATCCGTTGAAGTTGGACTGAAAAAATCCAGAAGCCTTCGGAAGAAATTCGTCCAAGTTGGATCCAGTCTCAGCCCTTCCAAGAAATTCCTCCAAGTTGGATCCAGTCTCAGCCCTTCCAAGAAATTCGTCCAAGTTAGATCCAGTCTCAGCCCTCCCAAGAAATTCGTCCAAGTTGGATCCAGTCTCAGCCCTCCAAGAAATCCGTCCAAGTTGGATCCAGTCTCAGCCCTCCCAAGAAATCCGTCCAAGTTTGATCCAGTCTCAGCCCTCCAAGAAATCCGTCCAAGTTGGATTCAGTCTCAGCACTCCAAGAAATCCGTCCAAGTTGGATCCAGTCTCAGCCCTCCCAAGAAATCCGTCCAAGTTGGATCCAGTCTCAGCCCTCCAAGAAATCTGTCCAAGTTGGATCCAGTCTCAGCCCTCCGAAGAAATCCGTCCAAGTTGGATCCAGTCTCAGCCCTCCAAGAAATCCGTCCAAGTTGGATCCAGTCTCAGCCCTCTGAAGAAATCCTTGGATCCAGTCTCAGCCCTCCGAAGACATCCGTCTAAGTTGGATCCAGTCTCAGCCCTCCGAAGAAATCCGTCCAAGTTGGATCCAGTCTCAGCCCTCCGAAGAAATCCGTCCAAGTTGGATCCAGTCTCAGCCCTCCGAAGAAATCCGTCCAAGTTGGATCCAGTCTCAGCCCTCCGAAGAAATCCGTCCAAGTTGGATCCAGTCTCAGCCCTCCGAAGAAATCCGTCCAAGTTGGATCCAGTCTCAGCCCTCCGAAGAAATCCGTCCAAGTTGGATCCAGTCTCAGCCCTCCGAAGAAATCCGTCCAAATTGGATCCAGTCTCAGCCCTCCGAAGAAATCCGTCCAAATTGGATCCAGTCTCAGCCCTCCGAAGAAATCCGTCCAAGTTGGATCCAGTCTCAGATCAGCCCAAAACGCCCCTCGGATAAATCAAAATTCATTGGATCGAGATCAAGCTTAAAAAGGCCCTCGAGCCCATGGATCGAATCAGCGGATCAATAGAAATAAAGCCTAAAAAGAAATTATTGTAATTATATTACGTGTAACTCATTTTCTTGTAATTTTAAATTTACAGAAAATATACGAGAAAGAAAATTTATTTACATATAGTATAAATTTATTTGGACCAAATTTATTAATCTCTCAAAAAAAAATTATTCAAATTAAAATTTTGAAATAAATGTAAAATAACTAATAATAATAATATAAATATAAATATATATATATATATATATATATAGCATAAAATTGCAACTTTCAAATCCTGACCTAATTTTAGATCAAGACCTAATTTTAGTTAAAGTGTTGTTTCTCATGATTTTTATCAGTTCAAAATATAATAAAGATAAAAATTATCGTATAAATATTTTTAAAATTTTTTTTACAATCTAATTTGGTTAAAATTTCATAAAAAATATATATATAAAAAAGATAAAAATCAGATAAATGATCAAAATTTAAATTAATTTGAAGAAATATTTCTTTCAAAAATGAAAAATAATATCAGATAAAAATTTCACATATGAATGTAAAAAGTAATGAGCATACCAACTAATGAGAAGGAAAACACCAAAATAAAATACAAAAAATGTCTCTTAATCTAATGGTATTAGAGCACCTTCATCGCCACTATTGAATTATTAAAATACTAATCTAAAATTACATAAACATTTCGTTCAAATCTCCATTTTACATAAATATTTGAGCTATTTGTATTATAAAATAATAAACAACTAAACTAAACTAAACTAAACTAAAAGAAAATAAATAAAAATTTGAATGGATAGTTTGAGAAGTGGGCATGAATTGTCCAATTCCAGTGCTTCCTGGAGTATTCTGTAATAAATAAATAAATATATATATATTCGTCGTGTTCCATTTATATCTGCCCTAAATATCTGTTCCCAATTATTATTTCTAATCAACTTTTTTCTTTACTCAACAATATATATATATACATCCAATTTGTCAATGGTGGAAAACCCTAAAAATTATATATAAACCAGAAAGAACCCATAACTCACCCATGACTTCACAGTAACTCCTCTGAGCTTCTTATAGATCCTTTTAAGGATCGACCATGTCCTACCACCACTCTCTGACCATTTCTTTTATTTTCTTCAATTAATGGTAAAAAAAAAAAAAATCAGAAATTTATATAGTTTGTTCTTATTTTTATGTGAAATTAAGTATGGAAGAAAGGGAAAGGGAAGGTTAGAAACAAGTGAGTCATTTTCATGGTCCATGACCCTTACATACTTTTGCATCAGAGGAAAAAAAAAAATCTACCGAACCTTTTTTTTCTGCAAGTAATAATATCCATGGATGAGGTTTCCACATCAGAATTCTAATGCCAGATATGTGTTTTCTCATTTTATCCATTATTCTCTATTCTTATCCTTATATATTTAGGTGACTCCTTCATATGAAAATATCCATATAACAATATCTAAATAAGAAAACAAGATTTTCCTTTTTTGTTTTTTATGAGAGAAATATATATATTTATTGCACCGTTAAATCAAATCAAATTTGTACATGTTAAATAGAGGAATAAAACAAAGGTAGAAATTCAAACTAAAGACTTTTCGACTAGATAATATATCAAATCAAGTTAAATTATCATATGTTGTACAAATTTTAATTGATTAAGATAATTGATTTAAGTATATTAATAATAATCTGTCTAAAGACATATTATATATATATATATATATATATATAAAACCCTAATTGACCTAAATGTGTTTTTTCAATTCATATCAAATAATTTTCTATGATTTGGAGTACATGTTATAATTTAAAACTTTAATAGTTGTAAAAGTACCTCAAAATCAAGTCTTATTTTGTCACTCTTTTGAAATTATAGGAAGAAATAATTTGAGGGATAGTTGAGTGGGGTTGTTGTGTCCCTTGGTGGGGATAAAAAGGCAAAGAGAGAAGGGGACCTCAATCAAGTAAACTCTAAATGGGTATAATTGAAAGGTAACAATCCAACAAAAGGGTCCTCTTCAAATTTAGTGACCAAATAAAAAAAAAAAAAAATTGACACTATTAGATGGATCAAGAAACCAAGTGAAATCCCTTCTTACAATAAAAGGTCCCACTAGAAATCCACATGATTAGGAATGTAGCCAATCAGAGACCAGGAAATAGGATCACCTTAGTTCAACAGCCAATTACATATCAGATAAGGCCTTCTTATGGGTCCCAAAAAGTGCAAAAAAAAAACCCTTCTGTGAAAAGTTCCCAAAAAGTGCACCTCTATATGGGTCTTCCTTCAACTTCAATTTCTCCTCCCGATCCAAAGTTTTAAAAGTGCACACCGTGGGTCTACAATAATTGCATCAAATAGTTCCTCTTATTATTTCCTCCCTCACCAAACAAAAATCAAGAATCTCCGGTGCCAATATTTATATATATATATATATATATATTTGTGACGAGAATTGAGAAGAGTAGCGGATCGATCATGGTTAGTAGTGATGATAAGAAATTGGCAAATGCTGTGGGAGGAAAGACTGCTAGAGCTTGTGATAACTGTATAAAGAAAAGGGCTAGATGGTATTGTCCAGCTGACGATGCTTTCCTTTGCCAATCTTGCGATGGTTCTGTCCATTCTGCCAACCCTTTAGCCCGTAGACACGAAAGGGTTCGTCTCAAGATTTCTAATTCATCAATCAAAGAAAAAATTGCTTCTTTAGACAATATTTCCGTGCCTCCTCCTTCTTGGCACCGTGGAGTCACAAAAAAGGCACGAACACCGAGGCAAGGAGGAAAACATGCAAAATCAAAATCAAGAAACCCTCATCATCATCTGGTGCCAGAAGTGTGTAGTGATGAAAATTCCCATGAGGAAATTGATGATCATGAGCAGCTAATTGTTTACAGGGTTCCTGTATTTGATCCATATATCCATCATCATGATGATGATGAATCTAATAACAAAGGTGGAGTGATGACTAATGATGATGATGATGATGATGATTGCATAATTAATGGTGGATCATCTTTGCCATCTGAAATGGAAATGGAGCTAGCTGAGTTTGCTGCTGATGTTGAAAGCTTACTAGGTAAAGGTCTTGAAGAAGTTGAGTCATTTGACATGATGGAAGGATTAGGGCTTTCTGATTATAATTGTAAAGAAAAGGAAGAATTGATGATTTCTTTGGGAGGAATAAATGGAAAAGTAAAAGTTGAAGAAGAAGAAGAAGAAGTAATGGAATTAGCTTCTACTATGAAACATCATGATGATGATGATGATGATGATCATGATGATGATGAAGTAATTGGTATTGATTTGGGAAGAGAAACATTTGAACTCAACTTTGATTACTATGATTCCCCTTTGACAACATCTTTTGATCATCAATTAGAGGACAATAAACCACAAATAGTTGTTGATCAAATGGAAACTAATAAGGCAGATGATAATCATGATGCTTTTCCCACCAAAAATATCTTATTGAGCCTTGATTACGACGGCGTTATTGCCGCCTGGGATGATCAAAGGTCTCCTTGGACTAACGGTGAACGGCCTCAACTTGACTCCAAAGACTCCTGGCCGGATTACATGGTATGTATAATTGGTACAATTTCATATATATATATATTTTTTTTTGGTCAAAACGAGTTATTACATTCTAATTAGAACAAATAAGTATATATGGGACTATATAATTATAATTTTGGTGTAAATATTTTGTAGTATATATAATATTTTTAAGGTTTGGATTTAATAAGGTTGAATTGTATGTGTAATTGCAGGGATATTGTGGAACAGTTGTACGGTATGGTGAAGGAATGATGTACGGACATGGTCCAATGGTAGACAGAGGAAGAGAAGCAAGAGTATCGAGGTATAGAGAAAAACGTAGGACGAGATTGTTTTCCAAGAAAATTAGGTACGAGGTTCGGAAATTGAATGCAGAAAAGAGGCCAAGAATGTAAGGCAGATTCGTAAAGAGGACTAATTTATCACCAAATAATATTGCTTTACCTTTGCAAAATAAATAATATATTTTATTTTTAGGTAACCAATTTCATATGTATCATCATTAATGTTGTATTAATTAACCTACGGAATTTTTGAACTGTCTTTCTATATCTATAGAAGTATCTATAATAATTAAATACGAAAGTCTTTTTTTTTTCTTTTTATTACAATCATGTGTAAGAAATTAAATTTATACTGATTTTATTAATAATAATATAAATTTTAAATTTCATATTAAAAAATAAATTTTAATTTATTTTCTTAATAAATCAGACACTTTATTTACTCTTCCATGGTAAAATTTAATTAGAAAATCACCAACATTGACCTATGGAAATCTACAAAGATTACCTGCAATTAATTGGTAAATTTTATTGTTTAAATTATATAAATTTTATATTATTCCATCATTTAATTTTATAATTTTGGCAAGATTCCTCATTTTATTATTAAATTATAGGTCAACTAAAGTCAAAATTTATAATAAAAAAAACTTTTATATAAAAGATAATTAAATTAAAGGAGTGAAAATGAAAAAGAATAAAACAAATTGGCATAAATAGTCCACAAACTATAAAGGTTCAATGACATTGGTCTCCAAATTATTTTTTTATAGAATTGATTTCTGAATTATAAAAAAATTGTAATATTGGTCATTCTGTTAAAAATTCCGTTAATAAAAAAATTCAAAAAGTATTTATGTCATTGTACCATTTAAACATATTTAATAATATGTAAATTGGTATAAATAGTCCCCAAACTATTAATGTTGGGTGATATTGGTCTCTAAATAATGTTTTTGATGAAATTGGTCCTTAAATTATAAAAACTTTTGTAACATTGATCATTTCATTAAAAATTATTCGATAAGTAAAAAATTTCAAATGAATTTATGTCATTACACTATTTAAATATATTATTATTTTAATATCATTTTCACATATATTTTTTTTTTCTAATTTTACATTTTCTCCTTCTTCCTATTTCTTTTGTTTGAAAAAAAAAATCTTCACCTAATTTTCTTATTATTTGCACCAATTAATTTTCTTCGAATTTTTTATTTGTTGGAAATGAAAATAAAGAAAGCCCAAGGGAAAGAAATGAAAGAGGAAGAAACATGAAGATGATATTATATGCATATATATTATATATTATCAAATATATTTAAATAGTGTAATTATATAAATACTTCAGATTTTTTAAGAAAATAACAAATGTCACATTTTTTTTATAATTTTGGTATTAATATCACCAAACATCTATAGTTTAGGAATTATTTATGTCAATCTATCTATTATTAAATATATTTAAATAATGTAATGACATAAATATCCTTAGAGTTTTTTTTATTTAACAGAATTTTTAACGGAAGTACAATATCACAATTTTTTTAAATTCAGGGACCAATTACACCAAAAAAATTATTTTGGAGACTAATGTCACCAAACCTTTATAGTTTGAGAATAAAATTTTGAATGTTAGTTGACTGTTAATTTAATAATAAAATATTGAAATTAATCAAAATTATAAAGATAAAAATTAAAATAATATAAAATTTTTAAAATGAGATAAAATCACAAAAATTATTGTTCACTTGTTGTAAAGTATATATATATATATTGTTCACTTGAATCTGACCACAAACTATGTTAAAATTTGAAACTTTAATTAATTTTTGAAGGACAACATCCAAGTTGCATATGATTATCAATCATGCTTGTAATGAACATGTTGTTTTGTTTTCCTTTTCTTTCTTTTTTTTTTTTTTTCCTTCAAAGATGTGACATTATGTTCAATCATCTTGGGATTTCACTTGGGGATTCTACCAAAATATATATTCTTGTAAGATTTCTAAAGGTGCAAGTCGCTGTTAAATTGAAAATTTTGAAAAAGAAATAACATTGAGAGAGAGAAATTTTGATGGAATTTTGGTGCAATTTCCATTTCATTTCAACATTAGACAACGAAAAAAAGTCTAACTTCATGTTATGCTGAAAAGACAAGTCCATGTTTAGTTTGAAATTGCGAACGGATGGAAAGACATCAAGTGGCCCTGCTAATTAATTTCAACCTTGGCTTCTTGTCACTCTGTGCTTTGGTTGGCACACACACACACACACACACACATATATATATATATATATATATATATGTGTGTGTGTGTATGTATATGTATGTATATATGTATGTATGTATGTATGTACACACATACAAAAGTGGTCCATTTTTCACAAAGCATATTCTTTTGGGGCAATTTTGAAGCTAGAACTTTCTTCTTTATTTTGTACCTTTCCCTTGTACAAAATTTATCGTGGTGGAGGATGAATAGTCTTCAATAGTTGTTCTTCTTTTACAGCCCTAATTTACATTCACATGGATGGTCTAAGGCCATTCTCCAATAGTTAGCAAGTTCTACCATCATACTTTATATTCTAATTATAACTAAATCGATCATAATTTTCGATGAAATAGGTATTTTGTAACAAATGTATGAATAATTACATTCTTTTCTTTTGTCTTAAAATCTTGATATCATAGTATATCACTTTAGACTTGAGAGTCATGTCACACTATCTTTTGGGAAGCTTTTACAATATACAGTTCTTTATGTTGTGATTATTGGGCTCCCAACTATGTGTGTGTTAAGGCCCAATTTGAAGAATTATTCTTGAGCTTTTTTTTTGTCCACTTTTAACTCTAAAAATGCAGTCATCTTGGAGTTGTACTGCAATAATTCTCACTCACAAAAACATAGAGAGGAAGAAGGTTTCCGCTGCAACTTTCTCCAAATCGCAGCTCTGGTTGTTTGGTCGATCAGAGGTCCAAATATTATCTGATCGAGCTGAAATTTTAGGAGGAGTCTAAGGACACGTGAATCTTCAATATGATCGGTGGAGATCGAATTCCAACGGTTCAATATCGATTTATGAGTTCGGATCAGCTGCAGTTTTTTTGGTGATTTCTTGCAATTTTATTTCTCTATTTTGATTCTAGTGCCTTCGTAGTATTGTTAAGGGCTAGATATCATTGTGGTGCTGCTGTATTGTACATTTGTACTCTCTTGTGGTGATAGTGGAGCTGGTTAGACCAAAGAGTCTCGTGGTTTTTTTACTCTTTCACGTTGAAAGGGTTTTCCACGTTAAAATTTTGTCCCTCATATCGTTTTATTTTCTTATTTTGTTTGGATCATCTTATTGCTTGGTGTTTTTTTAAGTGTTTGTTTGTTGCTCCTCACAGGTTCTTTTAAGCGGGAAAAGTGTTAATTTTGGTACAACACATTCTTTTGTGTTCTTGCTTTCCCAACACTTTATTTATAATATGTGAACTAAAAAATTACCATAACATTTTAAAAAAATGTTATAAACAATTCTGGTGATGGCTCGATGTGTTAAGAGAATATAAATTTAAATTTTTAAAATATATAATAATTTATAATTTATCATATAATTATATTCTAATTATATAAATTACACTCGCACCATACACATATTTATGGGCCAAAATCATACATACCGTTCTTTATTTTATGGGCCAAAATCATACACATATTTTCTATATGACTTACTGGATAATAGGCTCTAGCTAGAAGGCCTATTCTAAATTCTTTGCTCGTCTATGCAAAGCCCATGCACACATAGATATATATATGCATATGTAAGTGTATATATATATATATATATATATATATATATATATAACAAACACCTGTTGGCTGGTGGAGAAGAAAAGGTTAATTCTCCATTCACAAAATTTCGAGTTGAAACTTTATTAAAAAAAAATAAGTGTAGAAAAGCTTTTTCAATAAAAGTCCGATGTTATTTGAATTTCGTTTAATTTCAGAACAGACAATATATATATATATATATATATATATATATATATATATATATTGAAAGGATTCGATAATGTTCGAAGTACATTGAGTCGGAGTGAAATGAGTCGAAGAATTCGGAGTAAGAAGTGTCGTACGGATACCACTCCGATCCGTCAGTACAACCATCATAAGCGAAGTACGCGACTTCCTGAAAATACACTCCGACATAACCCCACCGACACATAGAACCGCGGAGTGTGAACAATGCTGATGTAAGCAGACAGCTGTCCAATGATTCATCAGGTAATGATGCCTTTTTTAGACAGCTGTCCGATGACTCATCATATGATGATGAAAATAGCCAGCTGTCACATAACTCAGCAAGTTACGGCAAGAATTTGGTTTACCCCATGGTGAAAGAAGGTAAGTTTCTCACCTATAAAAGAGAGGAAAGGGAGAGAGTAAAGGACTTTTGGAATCATCTATCAATAAAGCCCTTGACTCTGCCATTTCCCTTTTATTTACCTATTTTTGATAGTTGTTCTTATACACAAATATATTCTAACAAAATCATCGGAGGGTCATCTTCGGGAACCCACCGTTGTGTGACTTGTAATTTGCAGATATTCAGACCAGATTCCAGCCTTCCAATACCGATCAGATTTTATCCAGATCAGTTTGGTTCCATTACCGGGAAACGAATTAGAAAAATTCTTATTCCAGATATTCATATTAAAAATAGTGAAAGTCATAATGAATGACCAACATCAACAATCATACCAGTCAATCTGCAAGACGCAATCTATACCTCAACAACAACCACAGTCAGGTTTGAAAGAACCACCAGGCGAGAAGAGACCTCAGGAACCTGATGTAACCATGATATCTCCACATGCAACCCCAGTAGCCGAAGAGATACGGCGTTTACAAACAAAGGTAGAAAGATTGCAGAAACGATAGAAGCTGATGGATGACTGGATGCGTTTACAACAAGAAGCACTTAATTTGGGCGAAACTTTACCTCCTGTGAACTTTCAGACAGCACCTCCTGCCCATCAACCCATAGGCTCCCGAATTGTTCAAAGTGCAAGACAAGACCCACATGATATGATGAATGTGAATCCAGCATCGCATAAAATGAGAGGTGAAACTGTGAAACCGCCTCAAAGGAGTGAAGTAGGCGAGTCTCAGCATCCTGACTATGGCGAGAGAAAATCGCGAGCAAAGACGTTACCAGAATATTATCACAAGCAAAAGCAAAGTCCAATGGAGGACTATCAGGAATCCTCCGTCGAAGGGCCGAGACGGACGCCCAAGCAAGCTGCACGATCTAAACCAACAAAGAAAGGTACAGAGATGGTACGTAAGGCCTTCGAAATGGGACCCTTCGTAAGATGGATTAGGGATGTCCTCCCGGACTCCGCTTTGAATTTTCCGAAATTTGTGTTGTATAATGGGAGAACTAAACCCCAGGAGCACATTTGCCGCTACAAATCATTAATGAGCCTGGTGACTGCCAACGAAGCAATTCTATGTAAAGCTTTCCCCAGCACCCTCACCGACAAGGCTTTAACCTGGTATACTTCGCTCAAAGCCAATAGCATTGATTCCTGGCACACCCTAGAAAAGAAATTCTTGGACAAGTTTAGCAACCCCGGCGAACTACCGAAGACCAGAGGAGATTTGACAAATGTTAAACACAAGGATGATGAGCCCCTCTTAGAATATTTGGAGCGGTTCAAAAGAATTCACTACGAAATTGAAGGATTGAGTCAGGATACGGTGATTACTTGTTTCGAAGGTGGCTTGAAATCTCACGCCCTCAAAATGGAGTTCGGACTCTGACACCCTCGAACAATAGGAGAAATGTTCAAAATAGCAAAACACGTGGCCCTGGCCATCGAATTAACGGACCGGAAACACAGTACTCCGAAAGAGGTGATCGATGTAGAAAAGGGAGAAAACCCACGATTTGGGCAGCAAGCAGACACGACTAAAGGATCGTTTGGAAAAGGCAAAGCCTTCACCCCGACAGGCAGGCCGAACTCAAAACCAACTCAACTCCGCAAGCAAGAAATCAAAATCCCAGGGATGAAAGGCCTTTCGGCTTAAACATTCCTGTTGAAAATGTGGTCGCGGTCTTGAAGGAGAGATACGGAGTGAGGAATCCACCCCCGCTGAACCCACATACTGAAGGAGTTAGAGACCAGAGCAGGTATTGTGACTTCCATCAAAGCCACGGTCATAGTACGGAGTATTGCTATCAACTAAAGAAGATTATTGAATCTTTGAAGAAGAAAGGTTCATTGGCGGAGTTCATGAAAGAAGGACAGCCATCGACATCGATGAAAGGAAAAGAAAAAGTAATCAATGTCATCTTAAATGAAACTCCATCGATGTCCCAGTTGAAAAGACAGATACATCTATTGAAGGAGTCGTACATCGCACCAGCAAGCTTAGAAAAAGAAGATGTCATCTCCTTCACTAAGGCGGAATTGGCACCTACAATTGGGAAGAAATTGAACCCAATACTCTTGGATGTTTCGATAACTCATCCCAACTTTCAGTAATTCTTAGTGCGGAGAGCCCTGGTGGACACCGGGGCATCATCAAGCATTTTGTATTACCAGTGTTTCCGAGACATGGGTTTAGGAGAGGAGATGTTGAGACCTACCTCCATGACCCTTGAAGGCTTCACAACCCACAAAGTGCAAACCAAGGGAATCATGATGCTGAATATTACCCTCGGAGTAGGAACCTTGAGTCGAACAGAACAAGTTGAATTTTATGTTGTGGACGTTTAATCAGTCTACAATATTATTCTAGGTACTCCGGCTCAAGCGGCCTTCGACATGGTAATATCCGTTCCGCATCAATGAGTGAAATTTCCCACTTCGAATGGCATCAGAGTGGAAATGAGTAACCCCAAAGGAATGCTTGACTACTTGATGAGAAACAAGAAAGCAAGCATCGGACTGGAAGAAACCACATCACCACTCCTGATGATCAATGAAGGAGATGAACCCTCGACTTCGATGAGTTTTCCTCAAGAAAGGATCGGCCTTTCACAAACGCAAGAATATGAACAAGTCGTGGTCAACCCCCCGTACCCTGAGCAAACCATAAAAATTGGGCGAAATCTGCCAACAGAAGAATCCGAACAACTGAAAGAATTTTTGACACAACATCAAGACAACTTCGCTTGGTGTACATCTGACATGCCTGGAATAGAGTCAGAGGTGGCGGAGCACAGACTGAATTTTGATCCGACCTTCACTCCGATACGTCAAAAATTGCGAAGATTCAAGGACGAAAAAGAAACGGCAGTAGAAGAAGAAGTCAAAAAACTCCTCCTCGCCAACTTCATTCGCGAAATAGCTTATCCTTCCTGGTTAGCTAACGCCGTGATGGTAAAAAAAGACTATAGGGAAATGGAGGATGTGTGTGGATTTCACCGACCTCAACAGAGCTTGCCCGAAGGATTGGTATCCACTCCCTAAGATAAGCACATTAGTGGATGCGACTTTGGGATATAAAACTCTCAGTTTTCTAGATGCTTTTTCGGGTTATCATCAGATAAGGATGAATGAAGCGGATCAGAGACACACTTCGTTTCAGGCAGCAGGAAAAATATTTTGTTATAACGTGATGCCATTCGGATTGAAGAATGTCGGAGCCACATATCAGAGAATGGTGGATAGAGTCTTTGAGAAACAAATTGGAAGGAACGTCGAAGTCTATGTTGACGATATAGTCGTCAAGACTCCGACGGGAAAATCTCACCTAGAAGACCTGAGTGAAACCTTCAATACATTGACAAAGTACCAGTTGAAATTAAACCCAAACAAGTGCACATTCGGAGTTCACTCCGGAAAATTCCTCGATTTTATGATGACTGAGGAATCGAAGTGAATCCAGAGAAAATTGAAGCACTTGTCAACATGGTAGAACCACGATGCATCAAGGACATGTAGAGATTGAACGGATGCATCGCAGCATGATATGCATAAATCATATCACATTTTTAGCATGTTTTTAGGCATGATTTAGGGTGAAATTGAGGGTAAATTGGTCTTAATTGTTCATTATTAACTCAATTTCACAGTTTTTATGATTTTGGAAGTGTCAGGTGAAAAGTGGAAGAAAATGGCAAATTTCGGGGCAAAAACCCAATTTTTCAGAAGTTTGGACTTCGGGGAAGGCATCCCAGTTCAGGACGGGCGTCCTGACCTGGTCAACAGGTCGGGACGGGCGTCCCGAACCAGAAAGTCAAGTCCCACATCGAAATTTTGAGAGAAAATCACTCTAGAAAGCTGCTATAAATACCCCAGGCCTTCCTCAGTTGAATTCATCCCTCTCCACTCGATCTGAGTCATTCAGTGGTTTCCAGTGTACAATTCTCTAGTACACAACTCACTCGGAGACTTAGATTTCAGTAAAAGTTTTCTTTCTTTCCTTTTTTGTGTTTTCGTTTTTCTAGTTTCTGAGAAATAATCTCAGATCCTAGGGTTTGATAGATAGGTTTGTTTCTGGTATTCATAGAATACCTGGGATTTCGTTAGGAGATCCTAAGAGGGCTCTAGGCGTTCGAAGAGTCAGTTCATAGGGCTGTGCTTAAGCTGGGTATTAAGGTAAAGCCCAGTTACTAGGCTGAGGAAGCGTCCTCCGAAGGTTCTGACGAGCAGAGTCGGGTCAAGCAGTACGACATATATAGCAGTACGCTCCAACGGCGTGACTACGTAAAGGGTGATTTCTTTATGGCATCAGTCCCCCATGTCCCTCTCTTTATATGTTGTTATTGTGTTTGTCTAAATACTGATTTGAATACGAGATTATGATTATTATGAATATTTGTTATATTTGTTGAAGTTGTTATGTTTTTCCGGAAATAGCCACCTGCTTAAATATTCATTATGTCTGCATGTCTAATGTAGTTTCTTTTAAACTAAAATTAAGGTTATAGACAATTCCTAACCACGGTCTATTCATAACCTGTTTAGTTTAACAGGCATCAATTAGTATTAGTGTCTGCCATACTAGATAAAATAACCTGCGAAACACCCTGTTTGTTAGAGTAGTCTAGGTAGGCTTAGTAGAGCGTTTATGCCTGCGGTTATGGGCAAGCGGCATGATCTCCGAAGTGACATAGGCTTTCATAGCTGTCTTTAGTAGTAAACGTGAGTAGGGCCGTTTACCTTGGCGATGGGGCGGTATATCAGATTGCTCAGATGTGGTACACCTTTGGACTCAGAACATAGTTGCATTCCAGGCTAAGATATATCTAAAACACTCGAATATATGTCAATCAACATATAGGAACAGTATAACATAAAATCAGAACTTTGTCTATAAACACTTTTAGGCTGGATTAGACTTAAACCTAGTGGAGAATGGATCACCCTCTCATCAAGATTATTGATGACGATTGCATAACTGGATCATAAGATAAGAGTTAGGATAAAAGGCTAGTTACTACTAAGTCGTTACCACTTCCCTGGGAGTACGATAATTATTTAATAAAATCGTAGATACTTTCCAACAGACTAGCTACATGATAGGTACTCTGCCTTAGGTTCTGGCTGATTAAGTGACACCTTAGAGACTAAATGTGACAATTAGTCAATCACAGTCCTTAATTACTCATAATCAACATAGGGTAAAATAACACCTATTTAGCATATCGACCGGAACGCATCAGATTTTTGGCGCCGTTGCCGGGGAAATATCATAATGAATTTAGGATTCCTGATCAAAATTCTAGAGGCTTATGATAGGTAACGGTAGTAACCTAGACCTTAGACCTACACTTATCTTACACTTGTTAGACAATCACTTTCCGAAATATAGGATTATCATAACTAATTAATTTTAGATGTTATCTAGAATTAAGACACTTAGGATAATCAAATTTTAGAAAATCATTCTAAAACCATATTGAGGGAATTCAAGTGCTTTCGAAATATATAAAAAGAAAAAAAATTTGTTAAAATTTAAAATCCGAAAAAAATTTGTACTTTTCTTGTTCAATGGTAAGTTGTTTTTTTCCCTATCTTTTGTGTTATTTCCCTTTCATGATTGAATAGTTGTTTTTTCTGCATTCTTAATTTTTCACTTTCCCTGTAACCCCACTAACCAGTTTGCTCAGGCTAAAACGTATTCTTCTCTGTAGTTGCATGACTCAAACTTCAGAAGCTAACCTTGAAACACCAGTTGAGAATCTTGAACGTCTCATTCGTACAACTAATAGGCGAAGAACAGAGATGGCTGCTGAAAGACCTACCCTTGAATCCTACATCCAGCCACAGACTATCCCAGTCTCATATGCCATCCGAATCCCTGGGAACCCTCGCTATGATCTTAAACCGAATGTGATCCAGCTGATTATAAATCGGGTTCAGTTTGGAGGAACTGCAGCCGAGAATCCGCTGGAACACTTATCTGATTTCTCTTCTCTCTGCGAAGGCCTCAAGGGAGATCATACTGCAAAAGTAACTAAACTCAACCTTTTTCCCTACTCACTGAGGGACAGAGCTAAGAGATGGTTGGCCTAGCTACCTACTAACTCCATCACCTCGTGGGACGAGTTAAGCAAAGCCTTCCTAGAAGAGTACTACTCTGCAGCAAGAGTCCTAGAATATCGAAGGGCTCTGTCTAGTTTCACTCAAGATGCTGATGAGACAGTGATCGAAGCTTGGGACAGATTCAAGGAGCTACTCAGGCTCTACCCCCAACATGGACTTACCGAGGCATTGCTGATTCAGCAATTTTACGGGGGTATGTCAGACATGGGTAAGCAAATTCTTGATGGACTCAATCCCAGAGCGGTTTCAATGGAATGAGTGATGTAGATGCTAGAAACGCTCTGGAGAGACTCTACAGGAATAGCAAGAATTGGCGCACAAGTGGCCGAGCTAAGAAGCAACCAGTAAATGCGGGTCACGTTGCCTCCACTGATGATCAATTTGAGGCACTGAAGGCCAGCATTACTAATCAGATGAATGCCTTCCAACAGGGGAAAAGCGTTCAGTCAGTATACCAAGTCTGCGAATTTTGCCAAGGACCACATTTCAGTGGAGATTGTTATGGTAATGGGATATTAACTATTCCAGAGGATATGGAACAAGTGGACGCAGTGAATTCTGCTCCTATAGGAAATACCTACAATCCCACTTGGAAGAACCATCCGGTATTTGGCTGGAGAAACAATTCCGGGACTACTAACTTCTAGAAAAGAGTACCTCAGCAACTGCCAAATCCGCAGAACCAGCAAGTCGCTCTGCCTGCACCAAGGAACTACATCGTTCCAGCTGACCCCATGCAAGAATTCAGAGATATGCTGAAGAGCATTTCCAACTCTAACAAGGAAATGATAGAATCCAACAGGAAGATCCAAGAAGCTCACGCGGAAAGAATCCAGCAGAACGAGAACAGACAGAAGCAGACCGAGCAAACAATCAGAAACACACAAGCTGCTATACAAACTTTAGAGAGACAAATGGGTCAGCTATCCACCCATTTCTCTTACAGGTCCTAGGGAACTCTACCAAGCAACACTGAGACCAACCCTCAAACCGAATGCAAGACTATCACTCTAAGATCTGGTAAAATTCTATCTCCATCTCCACCCAAACCATCTGACCCTCCTATTCTTGTGCAGGAACCAGAAGAAGGCTCCAAGGACCCAACGCCGACGGATGTCGAAATCGAAGTAGCAAGGAAAGGGAAGACGGAGTTTATTCCTGAGTACCGGGTAAAAGTACCTTACCCTGGCAGACTTATGCACAATAAAGATAAGGAGCAATTTGAAAAGTTTCTTAAGAGTTTTAGTCAGATTCATGTTAATTTACCTTTACTTGATGTTATTTCTGAAATGCCAAAGTATGCTAAGTTTTTAAAAGAAGTTGTTAGTAATAAAAGAAAATTTGACATGGACAAGGTGGTTCTTAATGAAGAATGTTTGGCGGTCCTGTTGAATAAACTACCGTCTAAACATAAAGATCCTGGTTGTTTTACCTAGCCATGTACAATTGGAAATATTACTAACATGCATGCATTAGCAGACTTAGGAGCTAGTATCAATCTTATGCCATCTAGTTTATTTGATAAATTAAGATTGCATGATTTGAAAACGACTAGGATGTGCATACAACTTGCAGATAGGACAGTCAAAATCCCCAAAGGAATAATTGAGGATCTCTTAGTAAAGGTCGGAAAATTTGTGTTTCCTGTGGATTTTGTTGTCATGGATATGAATGGGGAAGGAGGAGTGCCCCTGATCCTAGGTCGACCATTTCTAGCTACCTCAAAAGCATTAATAGACGTCAGTAATGGTCAAATCAAGTTAAGGGTAGGAAATGATGACATCACTTTTGATCTAAATGAAACCCTTAGGTATCCCATGCATTTAGATGATACTTGTTTTTGTGTGGATGCCATGGAACACTTGATTGCAGTTAATGTGACAGACCTATGCTCAAACTATCAAGTCCTGAGTGAGGACTCCCTAGAATTAGAGGAGCCTGAACTTAGCTATTCTGAAAATGAAAATACGTCTGATAGTTTCACTGAGATAGGTGATGATGAGATGAAGAAAGAGCGAACCTCGTTTGAAGATCCACCAGACTTAGAGCTGAAGGAACTACCCACTCATCTGTGCTACGAATTCCTAGATGACAACAAGAAACTTCCCATTATTCTTGCAGCTGATCTGACTGCAGAACAAAGGAAGCGGACTGTGGACATGTGCAGAAAGTATAGAAGAGCCTTTGCCTACAAAATTGCAGACATTCCAGGTATTAATCCAAGCTTTTGTTCGCATAAGATTCTTCTAGAAAACGAGTATAAGCCATGTGTGCAACCTCAAAGGAGGTTGAATCCTAATGTGTGTGATGTTGTTAAGAAAGAAGTCATTAAACTATTAGATGCAGGACTTATCTACCCTATCTCAGATAGTGAATGGGTAAGCCCTATGCAGGTAGTACCTAAGAAAGGCGGTATAACAGTTGTTAGGAATGAGCATAATGAACTAATCCCTACGAGAACTGTAACTGGTCATCATGTATGCATAGACTATAGAAAACTAAATACGGCCACACGAAAAGATCACTTCTCACTTCCTTTTATTGACCAAATGTTAGAAAGATTATCTGGACACATGTTTTATTGCTTTCTTGATGGGTTTTCTGGTTATTTTCAAATTCCTATTTCCCCTGAGGACCAGCATAAAACTACGTTCACATGCCCTTTTGGAACATTTGCATATAGAAGGATGCCTTTTGGTTTATGTAATGCACCTGCTACATTTCAACGTTGTATGACTGCTATCTTTGAGGACATGTTAGGAAAATCTATGGAAGTATTTATGGATGACTTTTCTGTTTGGTAATTCATTTGAGGTTTGTCTAAAGAACTTGGAGTTAATGTTGAAACGTTGTATCAAATCTAACCTGGTTTTAAATTGGGAAAAATGCCACTTCATGGTAAGAGAGGGAATCGTTTTAGGACATAAGATCTCACACCTAGGTATGGAAGTAGATAAGGCCAAAATTGAAGTTATTTCGAAACTACCTCCTCCCAAAAATGTGAGAGCCGTTAGAAGTTTTTTGGGACACGCTGGCTTTTATCGTAGGTTTATAAAAGATTTTTCATTAATAGCCAGGCCGTTGACCAATTTACTCGGAAAAGATGTTCCATTTTTCTTTGATGAAAAATGTCTAAAAGCTTTTAATAGACTTAAGGAACTTTTAACCACTGCACCTATCATGACATCACCCGACTGGAGTCTACCTTTTGAGCTTATGTGTGATGCTAGTGACTATGCAGTAGGAGTAGTTTTAGGACAAAGACATGATAAGAAATTTCATGTAATATATTATGCTAGTAAAACCTTAACTGATGCTCAGGAAAATTACACTACGACAGAAAAGGAATTATTAGCAGTAGTATATGCATTTGATAAGTTCCGATCTTATCTAGTCCTGTCTAAAAATATTGTTTATACTAATGATTCTACACTAAAATACTTGTTCAATAAAACCGACACAAAACCAAGATTAATTAGATGGGTTTTATTGCTTCAAGAATTTGACATAGAAATTCGGGATAAGAAAGGGGCAGAAAACTTAGCCACAGACCACTTGTCCAGGCTAGAGAATCCGACCCTAGAAGCCTGATGCGATTCCGGTTGACGTGCTAAATAGGTGTTATTTTACCCTATGTTGATTATGAATAATTAAGGACTGTGATCGACTAATTGTCACATTTAGTCTCTATGGTGTCACTTAATCAGCCAGAACCTAAGGCAGAGTACCTATCGTGTAGCTAGTCTATTGGAAAGTATCTACGATTTTATTAATTTAATTATCGTACTCCCAG
Organism: Asclepias syriaca; assembly: GCA_027405835.1. Lineage (NCBI taxonomy): Eukaryota > Viridiplantae > Streptophyta > Magnoliopsida > Gentianales > Apocynaceae > Asclepias > Asclepias syriaca. The sequence continues at coordinate 16,922,065 of CM049932.1, forward strand.
GGAAGTGGCAACGGCTTAGTAGTAACTAGCCTTTTATCCTAACTCCTATCTTATAATCCAGTTATGCAATCTTCATCAAATACTTTGATGAGAGGGTGATCCATTCTCCACTAGGTTTAAGTCTAATTAATCCTAAAAGTGTTTTAAAGATGAGTTCTGATTCTATGTTATACTGTTCCTATATATTGATTGACCTATATTCGAGTGTTTTAGATATATCTTAGCCTGGAATGCAACTATGTTCTGTGTCTAAAGGTGTACCACATCTGAGGTCTCTACACTACCGCCCCATCGTTAAGGTAAACGGCCCTACTCACGGCCTGGACTAAAGTCAGCAATGAACGGTACCCTATGTCACTTCGGGGTCATGCTGCTCGTCGCAAAACCGCCGGCATAACTCTCTACTCAGTCTACCTAGACTACTCTAACAAACAAGGTGTTCCGTTAGTTATTTTATCTAGTATGGCAGACACCAATACTAATTGATGCCTGTTAAACTAAACAGGTTATGAATAGACCGTGGTTAGGAATTGTCTATAACCCTAGTTTTAGTTTAAAAGAGACTTACATTAGACATGCAGACATAATGAATATTTAGCAGGTGGCTATTTCCGGAAAAACATAAAAACTTCAACATATAACACAACTATTCATAAAATCGTAATCTGATATTCATAATTCATATTTAGGGCAAAGCAATAACACATATAAGAGAGGGACATGGGGACCGATGCCATAAAGAAATCACCCTTTACGAAGTCTCGCCTACGGAGTGTACTGCTGTATATGTCGTATTGCTCGCCCTGACTCTGCTCACCAGAACCTTCGGAGGACGCTTCCTCAGCCTAGTAGCTAGACTTTACCTTACGTCCTGGGCTTAAGCCTAGCCCTGTGGACTGACTCTTCGAACGCCTAGAGCTCTCTTAGGATCTCCTAACGAAATCCCGGGTATTCTATGAATACCAGAAACGAACCTATCTATAGAAACCTAAGATCTGAGACTATTTCTCAGAAACTAAAACAAACACTAATAAGAAAGAAAACTGAGATCCGAATCTCTGAGTGAGTTGTGTACTGGAAAATTGTACACTGGAAACCACTTAATGACTCAGATCGAGTGGAGAGGGATGAATTCAACTGCTGCAGGCCTGGGATATTTATAGCAGCTTCCCGGAGTGAAAATCTCTGAAAAATTCGATGTGGGACAGCTTCTGGCGGCTCGGGACGCCCGTCCCGGATTGGGACGCCTGTCCTGGTGGTCTGACTGGGTCGGGACGCCCGTCCCGGACTGTTGACCAAGTCAACATTTCCAAAAATTGCATTTTTACCCCAAAATTTGCTGTTTTCGTCTACTTTTCACCTGACACTTCCAAAATCATAAAAAATGTGAAATTGAGTAAATAACAATCAATTAAGATCGATTTCCTATCAATTTCATCCTAAATCATACATAAAAACATGCTAAAAAAGGTATATGATTTTCGCGTATCAGATAACCCCACACTTAGCTTTTTGCTTGTCCTCAAGCAAAGTCTACCTGAAGTTAGTGATTCTAAATCATATGTGCAGTCACTTAAATTTCTAGTCATGTTTTTATTCCAAAAATTATTCAGATAATTCGTAACACAGGTCTGACTGGTTAGTTTGCTATGACAAAGTCTCAAATGTCTCTAGTAGATTGTTAGGATTGAGCAGAAAACAATTTAACAACTAGGTTGAACTCTTCTCTTAGTCATAAGGTCTTCCTGATGTGTAGTGTGTGTACTAGTCCAGACCAGATAGTCAACACCGTAAACTCTTGTCTTAACTATTACCAGATAACACTTCGACCTATCGCTAGACTTACTGACAACAGATAACTTTCTGAGTTCTGAGCTTTGGTGATCAGATTCTATCATTTAGCATTTATTGATTCCTTTCGTTTATAGATTTTCTAGGGTATTTTGAGTCTGCTTAGAACACGTCAACTTCAACTACCCATGTAGCGAGTCCCACTCCGATGACTCCCAGATCTACACGACCTTAGGGCATCAGGCTTTAAGTTCCCCGAAGGAGTGGTGCTCGAGTAGCGAAAGCCGCTGGCAAACTACCCTAATTTAATTAGCTCATTTTTTTTTCTTTTTCACTTTTGGCTCAGAGTCTCATCTAGTCATTCCAATTGTCAATGCATCCTGCAACTGGTCTAATTTTATCTAGTTAAGTTTTGAAAAGGTAATTGGTTGAGGTCTCTAATCCAGACTAAGTTGTGCTCAATTATAAGGAATTCCCTACTTCTAATCAATGGGTTCAGCAATAGTTATCAATTATCTCCTACTAACCATAACATTCTACCTACATATCATAGACATAAGCAATTGTTTAACCAAGCATACTGCATCTAGAAGTCTGAAAGACGGAAAAATTTTGAAAAAATTTTGGAAGGGTGTGAAAATATGGCAAAAACAAGCAAAATCATGCAAAAATTTTGCCAACTGGTACAGTGCACCGTGCACTGCTACCCCACACTTAAGTCTGACACTGTCCTCAGTGTTCATGCATAGCTAAACTACCCCACACTTATTTGCAAACAAGAAGAAATGAAAATAAAACAAAGAACTCTTACCCCACACTTATTTGACTAATTCAGGGTAAGAGAGAAAATAAAACAAGAAGGATAATATAAATAGCAAAACAGAGCACAAAACAAAGAAAACAAAAGTAAAGGATTATGAGGATTAGAAAAACTCCCTTCATGTCGCGAGCAGAAGGGTCTTCTCTGATCTGTCAATTGGCTCTTCACCTTAGCCATGTGCTATTGCTGAGGTGTTCTTGACTCTGCAAGCTCTAGATATTGGAACGGATGACATCAGCTCCGATCCTTCATTGTCGAGCTCCGGGTAGTGGCATATCCATTTGAGGAATGGCTCAATCCCCAAGGACTGTTTCCTCGAATCATTTGTAAGATTTCTCATAATCATAGCAACGTGTCCAGGGGGAACGTGTCTAGGAATGAGACTTCTTGGGATTTGTGTGCCATCTTGCCAATGTTAGTAAAGGTATTGCATGCAAGTCTCGAATGTAAGAAAAGATACCTGAAGTTTTGGCGAAGCTGTGGTGGTAGGGGGCTCCAGTTGTGTAGATCTGGGCCCAAGTATTTGAGACTTCCTCGGGGAAGTTTCTCACAGCTGATTGGTATGCAGGGAATGCAAGCTCCTCCATTGCTATGCTCCCGACACAATGCCAAATTCCTCTATATCCTTTGACCCTTCGTTACCACTTGGTAGATCACTTGCTTGCACTAGTCTGGCTTTAATTATTGTCAGTATCTCATCTGTTGATTCTGTGGGTAGGGGTTTTGCTGTGGTGGTATCTTCTGAAAGTTTCCAGCTTCCGAATTATTCCTCAACTAAGTCCCGTATCATTCCTCCAGCTGGAATTGTATGCATTTCCCATTGGAGTAGCATTCTGCAGTAACCTACTCCTACCTCTTTTTGGAATGGTTCGTATTTCATTCCCATAGCAATCCCTGCTAGAGTGTGGTACTTGGCAGACTTCACAGATTAGATACATAGACTCAACGGTTCTTCCTAAGACATCGGCACTCTGAATCTGGAAAACAACTAGAATCTGCACATGACTCTAACATCATTAGTAGGTAATGCCTGTGGTTCAGGCTATTTTCGAAAAGTATTCCACGACTACTATGATGTAATTATGTTCAAAGGAAGAAAGGAAAAGGATTCGAAATACCCCTGATATCAACGGTTGCAACATTCTGTGTACGTCGCTGGGGTAGATGATCTCTGGAAGTTGTGTTAGCTATTATTTGGCAAGCATCGCAGGACTGTATCAAAGATACAAAAGTCCTTGAATATGGTGGGTCAACAAGATCCTGCTTTCAACACTTTCCGGACAGTGTTGATAGTAGTCAATTGGTCTCCCTTAGATTCTTTAGGGCAATGCTCCAAAATCTTGTGTCCTTCATCTTCTGAGACACATCTTCTGATCAACTGATCTGCAAAAATTTGAAATAGAAGAGAAACTGCCCAGTAGTAATATTTCAAATCAGCAAAGAATTTCTTCTTTTGCTGATAAGTCATATCACTTGGAACTTATTCAGTGACTAGATAATTTGCAATAAACCACAGATGAGAATTATTATACATAGCAAACAATGCAAATAAGTTTTCATCCAAAACTTTATCAGTATTATACTAGCCTCTAACTCGTGGTTTTCTAATCTAGACCAATGGTTTGCTTTCTAGATTTTCAACCCTTTTTCTTACCCCTTCATTCTATATCAAACTCAAGTAACAATAAAACCTTACTTAATCAATTATGGTTCAGTATCAGTTTTATTGAATACAGACATCTCAGAGTGATCAGTGTAACCTATTGTTTTTTACAACACTAGATAAGATCAGGATTTATCATACATGAACTTTCTTATCATGTTTCTGTCTAAAACAATTCTTACTACATCACATATTCATTCAAAAAGCTGATTTCAATCAGGTGATGTCATAATGGGTGCAATAATTCCTTTTGGTTTTAAAAATTCTCATGCAATCATCAGCAAAACAAAAGGAACATCCCCTTTTTTTCAATAGAACATTCAAAGGTCTAGCTATTAAGGAAAAATTATTTCATAACTCGTCCTAATAAAGCCGGTATGACTCTAAGAAAATTCTAAAATGGAGTTTCTTCCCAATAAAAATCTAAGACAAAATTTTACAACTCAGAAGAAAACACATTTTATCCTCATTTCCATTTTTATTCGAAATTAAATAATAGAAGAAAAACACAAAAAAGAGCAACTAAGAAAACAATTAAGAAAGAACAAGAGATGGGGAAAAGAACAACTTACCATTGAGCAAGAAAAATACATTTTTTTTTCCGGTTTTTAAATTTTAAAATTTTTTTTCGAAAGCAGTTAAATTTCCTTAATATGGTTTTAGAATGATTTTCTAAAATTTGATTATCCTAAGTGTCTTAATTCCAGATATTATCTAAAATCAATTAGTTATGATAATCCTATATTTCGGAAACTGATTGTCTAACTAGTATAAGATAAGTGTAGGTCTAAGGTCTAGGTTACTACCGTTACCTATCATAAGTCTCTAGAATTGTGGCCTTTAATCCTAAATTCATTATGATATTTCCCCGGCAACGGCGCCAAAATTCTGATGCGGTTCCGGTTGACGTGCGAAATAGGTGTTATTTTACCCTATGTTGATTATGAATAATTAAGGACTGTGATCGACTAATTGTCACATTTAGTCTCTATGGTGTCACTTAATCAGCCAGAACCTAAGGCAGAGCACCTATCGTGTAGCTAGTCTATTGGAAAGTATCTACGATTTTATTAATTTAATTATCGTACTCCCAGGGAAGTGGCAACGGCTTAGTAGTAACTAGCCTTTTATCCTAACTCCTATCTTATAATCCAGTTATGCAATCTTCATCAAATACTTTGATGAGAGGGTGATCCATTCTCCACTAGGTTTAAGTCTAATTAATCCTAAAAGTGTTTTAAAGATGAGTTCTGATTCTATGTTATACTGTTCCTATATGTTGATTGACCTATATTCGAGTGTTTTAGATATATCTTAGCCTGGAATGCAACTATGTTCTGTGTCTAAAGGTGTACCACATCTGAGGTCTCTACACTACCGCCCCATCGTTAAGGTAAACGGCCCTACTCACGGCCCGGACTAAAGTTAGCAATGAACGGTACCCTATGTCACTTCGGGGTCATGCTGCTCGTCGCAAAACCGCCGGCATAACTCTCTACTCAGTCTACCTAGACTACTCTAACAAACAAGGTGTTCCGTTGGTTATTTTATCTAGTATGGCAGACACCAATACTAATTGATGCCTGTTAAACTAAACATGTTATGAATAGACCGTGGTTAGGAATTGTCTATAATCCTAGTTTTAGTTTAAAAGAGACTTACATTAGACATGCAGACATAATGAATATTTAGCAGGTGGCTATTTCTGGAAAAACATAAAAACTTCAACATATAACACAACTATTCATAAAATCGTAATCTGATATTCATAATTCATATTTAGGACAAAGCAATAACACATATAAGAGAGGGACATGGGGACCGATGCCATAAAGAAATCACCCTTTACGAAGTCTCGCCTACGGAGCGTACTGCTGTATATGTCGTATTGCTCGCCCTGACTCTGCTCACCAGAACCTTCGGAGGACGCTTCCTCAGCCTAGTAGCTAGACTTTACCTTACGTCCTGGGCTTAAGCCTAACCCTGTGGACTGACTCTTCGAACGCCTAGAGCTCTCTTAGGATCTCCTAACGAAATCCCGGGTATTCTATGAATACCAGAAACGAACCTATCTACAGAAACCTAAGATCTGAGACTATTTCTCAGAAACTAAAACAAACACTAATAAGAAAGAAAACTGAGATCCGAGTCTCTGAGTGAGTTGTGTACTGGAAAATTGTACACTGGAAACCACTTAATGACTCAGATCGAGTGGAGAGGGATGAATTCAACTGCTGGAGGCCTGGGGTATTTATAGCAGCTTCCCGGAGTGAAAATCTCTGAAAAATTCGATGTGGGACAGCTTCTGGCAGCTCGGGACGCCCATCCCGGATTGGGACGCCCATCCTGGTGGTCTGACTGGGTCGAGACGCGCATCCCGAATTCGGGACGCCCGTCCCGGACCGTTGACCAAGTCAACATTTCCAAAAATTGCATTTTTACCCCAAAATTTGCTGTTTTCGTCTACTTTTCACCTGACACTTCCAAAATCATAAAAAATGTGAAATTGAGTAAATAACAATCAATTAAGATCGATTTCCTATCAATTTCATCCTAAATCATACATAAAAACATGCTAAAAAAGGTATATGATTTTCGCGTATCAAAGCCATTGATGAAACAATCATATCTGATAAATTTCTGGATGAGAATCTATGTGCATTGTCTGCTATTTTCTAACCCACTTGGTTTGCAGATATAGCAAATTGCTTGGCAGCCCGGACTCTCCCTAGTGATATCACGACTCAACAAAGAAATAAATTATTTACTGACCTGAAATATTACTATTGGGAAGATCCTTTTCTATTTCGAATATGTGCAGACCAGATGATTAGAAGATGTGTCTCTCAAGAAGAAGGTTTCCAAATTCTGGAACACTGTTACTGCGGACCAACAGGCGGTCACTTAGCTGCAGAAAAGTATTAGAAGCAGGCTTCTACTGGCCTACCATATTCAAGGATGCCGCAGCATTCACAGGATCGTGCGATGCCTGTCAAAAAACTGGAACCATTTCTTCTCGAGACAGTCTACCCCAACAGGTAATTCAAAGTGTAGAAATATTTGACATATGGGGTATAGACTTCATGGGTCCATTCCCTCCTTCTTTTGGTAAGCAGTACATCATAGTAGTTGTGGAATATTTTTCAAAATGGCCTGAGGCACAGGCCCTACCTACTAATGATGCTAGAGTCGTATGCAAATTCCTTAAGCAGATTTTCGCCAGATTTGGATGTCCAAAAGCCCTAATCAGTGATCGAGGTACGCACTTCTGCAACTCTCAATTACAAAAGGTACTTCAACAGTACAGAGTTCAGCATCGCATTTCCACAACCTACCATCCCCAAACCAATGGACAGGCTGAGGTAACCAATAGGGGAATAAAGAGAATCTTAGAAAAGACTGTGGGTATTAACCGTAAGGATTGGGCCAATAAGCTGGAGGACGCATTATGGGCCTTCCGTACAACATACAAGACCACTACGGGATTCTCCCCCTATCGACTAGTCTATGGAAAAGCATGTCACCTTCCGGTCGAACTTGAACACAGAGCTTATTGGGCGATACAAAAATGCAACCTCAACGATAATTTAACTAAGGAACGCCGGACTCTACAACTCAATGAATTGGATGAGTGGAGGCTCAAAGCCTATGAAAACCCACACTAATTCAAGATGACAAGTAAACTCCGGCATGACAGGCGACTCAGAACCCAGAAGAATTTTGAACCAGGAGATAAGGTATTGCTATACAACTCAAGGTTAAAATTGTTCCCAGGAAAGCTGCGTAGCTATTGGTCAGGACCATTCACAATCACGAAAGTATCACCTTTCGGAGCGTGTGACATCATGGATTCTGCCGGCATTATTCAAAAAGTAAACGGACAACGCCTAAAGATTTACAGAGAGCCGTTTGACTCGTCCGAGCAGACTGTGGACCTCACAGAATAAGGGAGTATCTCTTTCATTCTGTTTCTTATTTTGTTATTTCTTTCAGTAATTTATGTTCCTTCTTACCCGTAGTTAGTTGAATAAGTGTGGGGTAAGAACTCTTTGTGTTGTTTTGTTTCTTGTTTTCAAATAAGTGTGGGGTAGCTTAGAAATGCATGAACACTGAGGACAGTGTCAGACTTAAGTGTGGGGTAGCAGTGCACAGTGCACTGTAGTGAGAAAAGTTTTGCATGATTTTGCTTGTTTTTCCAATATTTTCACACCCTTCCAAAAGTTTTCAAAATTTTTCATTCTTTCAAACTTCTAAATGCAGTATGATTGGTTACACATTTGCTTATGTCTATGATATGTAGGTAGAATGTTATGGTTAGTAGGAAGCAATGTGATAGCTATCTTGAACTAATTGATTAGGAATAGGGAATTCCTGATAACTGAGCACAACTTTGTCTGGATTAGAGACCTCAGTCAATTACCTTTTCAAGACTTAACTAGATAAAATTAGACCAGTTGTGGATGTTTTGACAATTAGAATGACTAGATGAGACTCTGAGCTAAAAGTGAAAAGAAATAAAAGAAAGTTAATTAAATAAGGGTAGTTTGCCATCGGCCTTCGCTACTCGAGCACCACTCCTTCGGGGAACTTAAAGCCTGATGCCCTAAGGTCGTGTAGGTTTGGGAGTCATCGGAGTGGGACTCGCTACATGGGTAGTTGAAGTTGACGTGTCCTAAGCAGACTCAAAATACCCTACATATATAAAGAAAATCTATAAATGCTAAATCATTAAAAATCTGATCACCAAGGCTCAGAACTCAGAATGTTGTCTATTGTTATTATATCTAGCAACAGGGTCGAGATATTATCTGGTAGTAGTCAAGACGAGAGTATATTGTGTTGACTATCTGGTCTAGGCTAGTACACACACTACACATCAGGAAAACCTTGTGACTAAGAAAGGAGTTCAACCTAGTTGTTAAGTTGTTTTCTTGCTTGATTATAACAATCTGCTAGAGACATTTGAGACCTTGTCATAGCAACCTGACCAGTCAGACATGTGTTAAGAATTGTCTGAATAAAGTTTTGGAATAAAAACATGACTAGGAATTTAAGTGACTGCACTATGATTTAGAATCACTAACTTCAAGTAGACTTTGCTTTAGGACAAGCAAAAAGCTAAGTGTGGGGTTATATGATATGCATAAATCATATCACGTTTTTAGCATGTTTTTAGGCATGATTTAGGGTGAAATTGAGGGTAAATTGGTCTTAATTGTTCATTATTAACTCGATTTCAAAGTTTTTATGATTTTGGAAGTGTCATGTGAAAAGTGGAAGTAAATGGCAAATTTCGGGGCAAAAACGCAAATTTTCAGAAGTTTGGACTTCGGGGAGGGCGTCCCATTTCAGGACGGGCATCCTAACCTGGTCAACAGGTCGGGACGGGCGTCCAGGACTTGGGACGGCCATCCTGACCTGGTCAACAGACCGGGACGGGCGTCCTGAACCAGAAAGTCAAGTCCCACATCGAATTTTTGAGAGAAAATCACTCCAGAAAGCTGCTATAAATACCCCAGGCCTTCCTCAGTTGAATTCATCCCTCTCCACTCGATCTGAGTCATTCAGTGGTTTCCAGTGTACAATTCTCTAGTACACAACTCACTCGGAGACTTAGATTTCAGTAAAAGTTTTCTTTCTTTCCTTTTTTGTGTTTTCGTTTTTCTAGTTTCTGAGAAATAATCTCAGATCCTAGGGTTTGATAGATAGGTTCGTTTCTGGTATTCATAGAATACCCGGGATTTCGTTAGGAGATCCTAAGAGGGCTCTAGGTGTTCGAAGAGTCAGTTCATAGGGCTGGGCTTAAGCTGGGTATTAAGGTAAAACCCAGTTACTAGGTTGAGGAAGCATCCTCCGAAGGTTCTGACGAGCAGAGTCGGGTCAAGCAGTACGACATATATAGCAGTACGCTCCAACAGCGTGACTACGTAAAGGGTGATTTCTTTATGGCATCAGTCCCCCGTGTCCCTCTCTTTATATGTTGTTACTGTGTTTGTCCAAATACTGATTTGAATACGAGATTATGATTATTATGAATATTTGTTATATTTGTTGAAGTTGTTATGTTTTTCCGGAAATAGCCACCTGCTTAAATATTCATTATGTCTGCATGTCTAATGTAGTTTCTTTTAAACTAAAATTAGGGTTATAGACAATTCCTAACCACGGTCTATTCATAACCTGTTTAGTTTAACAGGCATCAATTAGTATTGGTGTCTGCCATACTAGATAAAATAACCTGCGGAACACCCTGTTTGTTAGAGTAGTCTAGGTAGGCTTAGTAGAGCGTTTATGCCTGCGGTTATGGGCAAGCGGCATGATCTCCGAAGTGACATAGGCTTTCATAGCTGTCTTTAGTAGTAACCGTGAGTAGGGCCGTTTACCTTGGCGACGGGGCGGTATATCAGATTGCTCAGATGTGGTGCACCTTTGGACTCAGAACATAGTTGCATTCCAGGCTAAGATATATCTAAAACACTCGAATATAGGTCAATCAACATATAGGAACAGTATAACATAAAATCAGAACTTTGTCTATAAACACTTTTAAGGCTGGATTAGACTTAAACCTAGTGGAGAATGGATCACCCTCTCATCAAGATTATTGATGACGATTGCATAACTGGATCTTAAGATAAGAGTTAGGATAAAAGGCTAGTTACTACTAAGCCGTTACCACTTCCCTGGGAGTACGATAATTATTTAATAAAATCGTAGATACTTTCCAACAGACTAGCTACACGATAGGTACTCTGCCTTAGGTTCTGGCTGATTAAGTGACACCTTAGAGACTAAATGTGACAATTAGTCAATCACATTCCTTAATTACTCATAATCAACATAGGGTAAAATAACACCTATTTAGCATATCGACCGGAACGCATCACAGCACTTGGAAGGTTCATCTCGAAGTCAACAGAGAGATGCCTCTCTTTTTTCAAAACATTGAAGCAGGCAGCGAAGACGTTCACCTGGGACGCAGAGTGCAAAAAAGAATGGCAAAAACTGAAATAGTACCTCCAGAATCCGCCACTGCTGAGTTCGCCTGTAAAGGGCGAAGTTCTATACTTATATTTATCAGCTTGTAACTTGGCAGTAACCTCTGTATTACTCCGGGAGGTTGCACATAAACAACTCTCGGTATATTACGTGAGCAAAGTCTTAAACGGACCTGAGTCCAGGTATCTGAATATAGAGAAATTGACTTATTCTTTGGTTGTCGCCGCACAAAAGTTACGAATCTATTTCAATGCCCACACGATTGAGGTATACACGAATGCACCGCTCAAACAGATCTTCCACAAAATGGATCAATCCGGAAGAATGTTAAAGTGGTCAGTAGAATTATGTGGGCATGATATTAGATTCAAGCCCCGCACTGCAATTAAGGCACAAACCCTAGCGGACTTCTTGGTAGAATCTACTTTTTCAGAAGACACAAGGCTCGCAATAATCCCTTCTCAAGGCCCAGCACCCCGACAATCGATGGAACATTGGACCATGTATGTCGATGGGTCGGTTAATGCGCGAGGTGTGGGATTAGGTATAGTCATTAAGACCCCGGGTGAAAGATAGACGGAGTATAAAAGCATTCGACTCAATTATCCTATGTCCAATAATCAGGCGGAGTACGAGGCTCTTATCCAAGGTTTGCTCTGGGCGAGTAAAGTAGGAATAGTTTCACTCCGAATCTTCAGCGATTCTCAAGTCGTGGTTCACCAAGTAAATGCAAGCTGCGCAGTTAACTCCGATAATTTGAAGCCGTATGCGGCCAAAGCACTCCAACTCAAGAGCGACTTCGATGACCTTCAGTTGGAAAAAATTGATCGGCAACAAAACCAGGAGGCGGATCAACTCGCCAGAGTAGCATTAGGAGATGTACCGAATGATCTGTCGATCGAAGTCGAAGTACACACTTCCCCCTCGATCCACCAGAATGATTCGATAATGGTCATCAAACTGACCGAAGAAACTTGGGTTGACCTCCTAAAAAATTATATCGAACAAGGAACATTACCGGAAGACGCGAGTGAAGCAAAGAGAATCCGAAATCGGAGTGCACGGTATGTAATTCATGAAGGAATCCTTTACCGAAGATCCTTTACAAAACCTTTACTCCGATGTGTCCCTCCGAACATGGTACAATCTCTCCTTGAAGAAATACACGAAGGAACCTGTGGAGGACACCCGGGTGCAAGAGCTTTGGCCACTAGAGTCATCCATCAAGGCTATTATTGGTCGACACTTCAACAAGACTCACTCACTTTTGTCAAAAAATGCAAAACATGCCAGATCTTCGGTGACATACCACGACTACCTTATGTACTTCAAACACCGGTCACAACAACGTGGCCATTCGACATGTGAGGAATGGACCTAATGGGTAAATTCCCGAAGTCGCAAAGCGGACATGAATACTTAGTCGTAGCCATCGACTATTTCTCTAAGTGGATTGAAGTCAAACCACTAACCAACCCTACAGAGAAAAATGTCATCGCTTTCTTCCACGACTCAGTCTTATGTCGATTCGGAGTACCAAGGGCAGTAGTGACAGATCATGGCACTCAGTTCTCAAACAGCTTCACTGCGGAGTGTGAAAGATTACATATTCGACATTGGAAATCTTCTGTAGCACATCCCCAGGGCAATGGCCAAGCTGAAGCCGCGAATAAATTGGTACTCCGAGCATTGAAGAAAAATCTCGAAGGCATATCCAAAAGGTGGATTGATGAACTACACCCCCACACTGTGGTCAACACGCACTTCGACTCGGGGGCCAACTGGAGAAACTCCGTTCTCTAGTCTATGGAAGCGAAGCTGTAGCACCAGCCGAAGTGGTCTTCCCCACACTTCGAGTCGCGGCATACAACCTCAATGATAACATTCAGAATCGAGCTATTGACTTAGACCTCCTGGATGAAAGATGCAAGATAGCTCGACTCCGAATGGAAGCCTACAAAGAAAAGACTAAAATACACCATGATAAAAAAGTAGTACCCCGACCACTACACATTGGCGATTGGGTACTTTGGAAAATTGAAGGCACAGCTAGAGCGCTGAACTCCAATAAATTGACTCCGAATTGGGAAGGCCCATACAAAATACACGATGAAATTAAAAAAGGTACATATCGCCTGATCAATGAGGAAGGGATCTTACTCCCAAACCCTTGGCATTCCGATCATTTGAAGAATTACTATATGTAATTTCAATCATCCTAGCATGTTTAACTCTAGGACCTAGTAGCAAAATTCGTTGAAGTTAGGTTACATGCATGTACATTACAATGTTCATTCCAAAATTCACTTCAATACAGACATTTGGATTTATTAAAGTTAGAATTGAGCAGTACTTTTCCAGTTCATTTTCTACTCGCAATAGTGAAACAATACATGATTACCTTACTTCAATGATAGTTGAAACTTTCAATGTTCATATGAGAAATCGGAGTGAAATGACTTGAAGAGTTTTCACATTTAATGTCAGTTGAAATCTTCAATGTTTATATGAGTTATAGGAGTGAAATGACTTGAAGAGTTTTCACATTTAATGTCAGTAGAAATCTTCAATGTTTATATGAGTTATCGGAGTAAAATGACTTGAAGAGTTTTCACATTTAATGTCAGTTGAAATCTTCAATGTTTATATGAGTTGAAACATTCAATATTCATACATATCCGCGCAATGAAATGACTTGAAAGGCTTTCACGTTCAATGTTAGTTGATACCTTCAATGTTCATATATGTGCGAAGTAAAATGACTTGCAAAATCTCAACAGAAGTTTTCATTCATTAAAAGATTACAGCAAGTACAGTACATGTGTACATTTCCAAAAAACTAAGGAGCTACTGCCCTTCAGATTGAGGTTTCTCAGCAGGAAGCTCAATCGGAGTGGGCTCAACTTCAAGAGGGTTCTCGACAGAAGGGTTCTCCAACTCCGGAGCCCTCCCTATCTCCGAAACCAAATCTAGGATACTTGGCAAAGTAAGAGCAGGAGGCTCCCAAACCCTTCCATCCTCCTGATCTTTCTCCCGAATCTCCGCCAACTCCGATTCAGCATAGGGCACGAAGTTGCACCCGCTTCTGAAGCGAGGGTCAGTATAATTCCATAAGAACACATGCACCATACGAGTCTTATCTGGTATGAACTCGTGGAAGTTGCAGAGTATATGTGCATATCCACAGTCGAAGAAACAGAAGCTCTTCTCGAACAACTCATCATCATATTCCTTGGAGTCCTTGTACGTCTTAATGAGGTCAGCGGTATGCTCCGCAGACTCCAGATATTGTATCCTCTCCGTAGCAGTCCGCTTACCTGCCTCGAACTCCTTCAATTTTTCCTTCATCTCACGAAGTCGGACTTTTAGATCTTCATTGGCAGATAGACAAGACTTGAGCTCTTCGGACTGCTTATCCTTCTCCTCTATCACCGAAGCCAAGTTCTCTTCAGCGGATTTCAGCTTAGCTTCGGACTGCTCCAATTCCGTCAACTTCAAAGACAATTGCTTCTGAAAGTTCGCACTCTTCCTCTCCGTGCTTATCAATAATGTCTTCGAAGCATTAGTAGAAGAGGCCATGTTCCCCACGTGGCTGATATAAGCACAAGCCTGAAAACAAAACCGGAGTGAGTATACTTTCAAGTAAGAGAAGTACACTTTGCTGAAGAAACAAGCTTCGACAATTTTCAAGTAAGAGAAGTACACATACTTGAGAGAGGAAAGCACCTATGTGGCCGAGAGAGTCCTCAATTCCGAAGGAATGACTCTTGATATGGTCAAACGTGTCAGAGTCCATAGCCCTAGACAGAACCGCTTCCCCAAAATATTTCCCCATGATCGAATCAGAAATCTTCAAGTTCTTCAATGGCGGAGTGGCTCTTTGAATGTCTTGGGACAGCTGGGAGAGTTCCCTTCGGTCCTTGGGCAACTTAAATCCCTCCTGGGTCCAACGGAAAGTAGCGGGGTATGTAGGTGAATCCCCATACCCTCTACTAGAACCAGCAGTCCGCGGGATAACAGCTAAGGTCCCCTCTTCCTCTTCAACAGCAGGAAGACGGGACTTACGGGATGGTCGTTTGCGAGGAGCCTCCACTTCGGATTCCTCTGCATGTCTCGTACCATGACGACCGGAACCGACGATCATTTTTTCTTTCCGTTTATCGGTCCTAGTCACCAGAGAACCAGAAACCTCATCCGGAACGTCAGTAGGCGGAGTAGAAGTGGCACCCTCGGACGAAGCCGGAGCAGCACTCAAAGATGCTTTCTCAACAGCCCGAGCATGGTTCGGAGTGGACTGACTTATGCCCCTCTCCCTTGAACCCAGTGCTGCATCTCTACGTTTGGAAAAGCAGGAAGACATTTCTGCAAAAATAAAACAAGACGGAGTCAGACGAAGACATAATTACAAAAGAACATCGGAGTAAATGTACTTGGAGTTTAACCTCTGTTTTTAATAGGAAGACACACGGTACTCCGTGAATCGCTACGCTCCGGACACTCTGTAGAAAATACCCTATTTGGGTGAAGCCTCCACGTCGGGTTCCATACCCAATTCTCTCCTACGGGCATCGACACTCATACCCCCTATTCCACAAAATTCCCTACTCGTCCTCTCTAACAAATCCTTAGTATGAAACACTTTGGTTTGTTCTTTGGGATTATCTCCCAACTCACTTGTGACATAATCCAAGAATTTCCTATCAGAGTCGGAGTATTTCGTCCTTCTTGACACTTTACTAAGAGAAAGAAGAGATCTACGTTTGGGATAGAATGGAAAACCCAGGTTAGATTCAACACAAACCCAGTTATCACGCCAGGAACTAATTTTGCTAGGGGCAGGCTCAAAAAGAGTGACCACATTTGGTCGAGGTCGGAGTGACAGGGTTAAGTTATTCATACGAAGTACCGAAAAGAATGTGTGGAGTAATGCATCAGAAATTTCGACTCCGATCCGCCTACACAAAATCGTCAAAGAGAAGAAATATCTAACTCCGTTAGGATGTATATGGGCTGGTTGGGAACGGATGGTTTGAAGGAAATCACAAAAGGCGGGATCGAGAGGTAAACTCACCCCGCAATGAAAATGTTCAAAAGGAATGGGAATAAAATAGTCGGTCATGGGAGGACAAACGGACAGACGGAACACTCTAAACCTAGACTCGTCTATTTCTTCCCTTAACAGACCTAACCCCCACCGATTTGGTTCGCTCTCATAGCATAATCTCCAGACAACTGTTTTTTGGTTTTGGGAACTGCCTCATAATCGTCAGAGTCACTGGTTTCACTCAGATTGCTAGGACCTGGGACATCCCTGACGTTATAACCAGTCGAAGTCACTCCAGCATAGGTGGTTTTGGGAACACTGGGATCCAAAGGGAAGGCTACTAGAATAGTTATATTGGTCGAAGTTTGGGCAATAGTTGCTACTGGTACTCCCTCACTCCGTTTTCTCTTCCTACTCTCTACGCTTTTTTCACTCGAAGTATCATGGCCTTCTTCGAACATCTTTTCAATCGAAGTAGATGTTGAATCACCAGACTCCACTTCGACAACAACAATAGACAGATTCATAGTACTATCAGTACTCGACATGATGACCTGAGAATAAAATACAAAGGTTTAGCACTCCGCCTAAAACCTTTAAACCCTAAAAAAACTACTCTTCCTCAAAATCCAACCTAAACATATACCCAAAACCCTCCTTTTTCAAATTTCCAACCAATGTCTCCCTCAATATTTCAAAATAAACAAACCAAACAAATACCAAGAACAGAGCCGACAAAGCTACCGTTCACCTAAAATCCAAACACACAAAACAAAATATTCGAATGCTGAAAATGATAAACAATTTTTCCCCAATACCTTTTTGTTTAGAAGATTATGGTGAAGATCAGACGGCAGGTGATGCGATTCCGGTTGACGTGCTAAATAGGTGTTATTTTACCCTATGTTGATTATGAATAATTAAGGACTGTGATTGACTAATTGTCACATTTAGTCTCTATGGTGTCACTTAATCAGCCAGAACCTAAGGCAGAGTACCTATCGTGTAGCTAGTCTATTGGAAAGTATCTACGATTTTATTAATTTAATTATCGTACTCCCAGGGAAGTGGCAACGGCTTAGTAGTAACTAGCCTTTTATCCTAACTCCTCTCTTATAATCCAGTTATGCAATCTTCATCAATATCTTTGATGAGAGGGTGATCCATTCTCCACTAGGTTCAAGTCTAATTAATCCTAAAAGTGTTTTAAAGATGAGTTCTGATTCTATGTTATACTGTTCCTATATGTTGATTGACCTATATTCGAGTGTTTTAGATATATCTTAGCCTGGAATGCAACTATGTTTTGTGTCTAAAGGTGTACCACATCTGAGGTCTCTACACTACCGCCCCATCGTTAAGGTAAACGGCCCTACTCACGGCCTGGACTAAAGTCAGCAAT
Source organism: Asclepias syriaca (assembly GCA_027405835.1). Taxonomy (NCBI): domain Eukaryota; kingdom Viridiplantae; phylum Streptophyta; class Magnoliopsida; order Gentianales; family Apocynaceae; genus Asclepias; species Asclepias syriaca. Next base: position 16,939,784 of record CM049932.1, read on the forward strand.
GAACGGTACCCTATGTCACTTCGGGGTCATGCTGCTCGTCGCAAAACCGCCGGCATAACTCTCTACTCAGCCTACCTAGACTACTCTAACAAACAAGGTGTTCCGTTGGTTATTTTATCTAGTATGGCAGACACCAATACTAATTGATGCCTGTTAAACTAAACAGGTTATGAATAGACCGTGGTTAGGAATTGTCTATAACCCTAGTTTTAGTTTAAAAGAGACTTACATTAGACATGCAGACATAATGAATATTTAGCAGGTGGCTATTTCCGGAAAAACATAAAAACTTCAACATATAACACAACTATTCATAAAATCGTAATCTGATATTCATAATTCATATTTAGGACAAAGCAATAACACATAAAAGAGAGGGACATGGGGACCGATGCCATAAAGAAATCACCCTTTACGAAGTCTCGCCTACGGAGCGTACTGCTGTATATGTCGTATTGCTCGCCCTGACTCTGCTCACCAAAAGCTTCGGAGGACGCTTCCTCAGCCTAGTAGCTAGACTTTACCTTACGTCCTGGGCTTAAGCCTAGCCCTGTGGATAGACTCTTCGAACGCCTAGAGCTCTCTTAGGATCTCCTAACGAAATCCCGGGTATTCTATGAATACCAGAAACGAACCTATCTATAGAAACCTAAGATCTGAGACTATTTCTCAGAAACTAAAACAAACACTAATAAGAAAGAAAACTGAGATCCGAGTCTCTGAGTGAGTTGTGTACTGGAAAATTGTACACTGGAAACCACTTAATGACTCAAATCGAGTGGAGAGGGATGAATTCAACTGCTGGAGGCCTGGGGTATTTATAGCAGCTTCCCGGAGTGAAAATCTCTGAAAAATTCGGTGTGGGACAGCTTCTGGCGGCTCGGGACGCCCGTCCTGATTCGTTGACCAGGTTCGGGACGCCCGTCCCGGTTCAGGACGCCCGTCCTGGAGGTTTGACTGGGTCGGGATGCCCGTCCCGGACCTTTGACCGGGTCAACATTTCCAAAAATTGCGTTTTTGCCCCAGAATTTGCTATTTTTGTCTACTTTTCACCTGACACTTCCAAAATCATAAAAACCGTGAAATCAAGTAAATAGTAAAGAATTAATGTCAATTTACTCTCGATTTCACATTAAAACATACATAAAAACATGCTAAAAATGTGATACGATTTTCGCGTATCAGCAGGTTCTTAGCACAACTTGTATACACGAAGAAGAAGAAGAAATTTGAAAGAAAAGGAAACGCCCAGAAGATTTGCAGAAAATATGAAGAGGAAAAATTTTGCGGTATTTATAGAAGAAAGATGAGGCATTACATACACCAATCTTTAAGTAAGAATTAATATTATTTTTTAATAATATTGTGAAATGTGATTGGAAAGCTTAATCGATTTCGAAATTGTTGGGATACTCGATCACGCAACCCATCACTTCCTCTTTTTAAAAAAAAACCCTTTTATGACAAAGAAGCCTCGATAAGGGGGCTGTGATGATGAAAAACCTCTTCCCATTCTGGCAGCTATAATTTTATTATTAAACCCCAAAATTTTGAAATTTTCCAACTGCCGGAACACCGATAATGATTCAAATTCCCTATTTTGAGATTAAGACAACTGTACCCATTATCTCAATCTCGGGGGCCACTGAAAGGATTCGATAATGTTCGAAGTACATTGAGTCGGAGTGAAATGAGTCGAAGAATTCGGAGTAAGAAGTGTCGTACGGATACCACTCCGATCCGTCAGTACAACCATCATAAGCGAAGTACGCGACTTCCTGAAAATACACTCCGACATAACCCCACCGACACATAGAACCGCTGAGTGTGAACAATGCTGATGTAAGCAGACAGCTGTCCAATGATTCATCAGGTAATGATGCCTTTTTTAGACAGTTGTTCGATGACTCATCATATGATGATGAAAATAGCCAGCTGTCACATGACTCAGCAAGTTACGGCAAGAATTTGGTTTACCCCATGGTGAAAGAAGGTAAGTTTCTCACCTATAAAAGAGAGGAAAATGAGAGAGTAAAGGACTTTTGGAATCATCTATCAATAAAGCCCTTGACTCCGCCATTTCCCTTTTATTTACCTATTTTTGATAGTTGTTCTTATACACAAATATATTCTAACAAAATCATCGGAGGGTCATCTTCGGGAACCCACCGTTGTATGACTTGTAATTTGCAGATATTCAGACCAGATTCCAACCTTCCAATACCTCAATATATATATATATATATATATATATATATATATAGATAGATAGATAGATATAGATATAGATATATTATAATGTGGTCAAGTATTTCACACTCTTGTAAGTCGTATGAAGTTAGAATGAAATGTGCAACGAATTGAATCTAGATTAAAAATATATGTAATGATTTAAAGTGCGGAAACTGGGTGCCGCAAAACCAGTATCTTTCCTTTCCTGTCAAACCTGAATTATATTAAGAATTCCAGATTCTATGAATCTGTACATAATATCCATATAGTAATAATAAAAGTAGGTATTATATTTTTATGGTGGTTGCGACGAGTAGCCACAACTACTACGACAATATTACTTTTGAATTGGACAGAGATGGATTGAAACGTATATTTTAGACCCTTTAATTTTTTTATGCGGCTAAAAAACAACGCTTAAAAAATATAGTAATTCATTTTTTATTTTATTTTTTTCAATTCAAAACACATAATTTTATATATCAGAATACATACGTTTACGTTCTTAATTGCTACAAAATGATGATTTCATCCCGCACCTAAAGCATACTTGACAAGCATTTTATTGTTATGTATTTATCTTGAAAGTGATTAATTCAAAAGAGTGGGTAATGACATATTATTAGCGTCTGCTGATTTCAACCAATAATTATATATATATATATATATATACACACACGATATTGTCTTATTTTAATTATTTCAAAAGACTTTAAATGAATGTTTAATATTCTAATTTTTGTAATATTATATATATATATATATATATTCTAATTTTTGTAAAATTTTACTATGTAACATTTATAATATATTTTTTATGTTTTTTATTATATGCATTTAATTATAAATGATAAACAGATTATAAATATTGTATCAAAATTTTATTTTGATTCTCAATATTAGCAATTATATAAAAATGTAACTTGATCTGCATTTGAATATTATATAACATTAAAAGAACATTTAAAAATCCTAAAAAATTCTATTCTTCCATGGCGTGTGGCGAGCACAAGTCAAGTTGTATATAGGTCATGTTAGAGTACAAAACAAACGAGAGAATAAAATATACATTTTGACACGTAGATATACATACATACATACATTAGATATATATATATATATATATATTATATATATATTAGAAAAGTTTGGTGTATTTTAAAATAGTATTGTATGAGTATTTTAAATATTGTAAATTTCTTGTTGAATATGGTAAGTGTTACACACTAGATTCAATGAATCATCCAATGAGAATCTTTTGAGACTGGAATTTCCGTAATTATTAATTACTTGAGGGGTTACAAAATAATTTTTTTTTTTTTTTTTTTTTTTTTTGTTGCTTAGGTCAGTCATCCATCCATTGGAAAAGATAGCCGCTTCCTCTGACTTTGACACTACTAGGGTTTTATTTTTATCTTTTTTTTTAGGTGAAATTTTATTTAAAAGTAGAAAATTATGTGAATATGAAAATAATAAATATTAAAAGTAATAATACAAAATTATATATTATATATATATATATATATATATATATATATTATCTAAATCTTCAATATTCAAATTACCACTCATGGACACTTATACAACAAAGATTCGATTTTATCTTTTTCTTTTAATTACAGTGTAATTTATTTTGAGTTAAATAGAAAACTTGAAAGAGTGTGTAAAAAATTAAAAATAATTGAACAAAGAGCCAAATCTATAACTTGAAGAATCCTTCCTATATATAACCCTTGCATTCAACCAAGAAACAACATGGAAATTAATATTAGGACAATACATCACAGATTCACAGTGTACTAAAACTATTTAATATTAATTTAATCTTAATCTGACCTTCAAAACCAAGAAAACCATTAATTAATCTTTTCAATTTCCTCTTTCTTTCTTTTTTTATCCTTCTTGGTTTCACGTGATATTTGCTAATGCAATCTTAAATCAATGAATCTACCTCCCCTTTTTTCCCCATATTGTTCAAATAAATATAAATTTCAAAATAATATGTAGACAAGTATCTCTTTCAATTAAATAATGTTACATCACTATCCAAGAAATTGTGGATGAGATATATATATATATATATATATATTATTCTATATAACATATAATTTCAAGAAATTATCGATCAAATGTAAATCATACCCGCAAGAAAAGAAAGTTTTTTGGAAACAAATATTCAAAACAGATATATATTGTTCTATGTAACATATAATTTCTTGAATTTGCTCTTACTTATTACATTTGCGATCCATCGTGTTGAGAATTGATTAAAGAAATCTTGGTGGCGTGTGGCCTCCATAAATCATAGCTAAACCATGACTAATTTAATTACTTTAATTAGGGATAGTTGGTAGCTAAGTACATTGTTTGGCATATTTTCAGTCCCTCGAAGTACTTAAATTAATTATATATTCCTTTTACTCTCATTGGTTAGCAAACATAATTTCTTTAATTCCATTTGCATCCCATGATCCCATCAACCAAAATAAACTTCTTTCCTTTTTTTCTTTTTTTTTTCTTAAAGAAACACATTCTCTAAATCAAGTTGAATGTATAGAAGTAATATGTGACGAAACTGGATGCCTCTTTGACGATTCTATACAGAAACATATATATATATATATATATATATATATATATATATATATATTGATTCTACAAAAATCTGTCGAGGGTAAAAAAGAAAATTAAAAAGTCGAGAATTCAGGAAATGTTTGAATGGATTCGTCTGTAGGAGACTTTGAATCGGTCAAAGTCAAAGGGAACGGATACTTCGGGTGGTGGCCCTTGACGAACTATAATTTCGGAAGGTATACTTCGGGTGGTGGCCCTACAAAACAAGTAAGTTCGATGGGGAGTCTGTTCCCCGTGAACTCTCCGATACTTAAGTCAGTAGAGTGTTTGTGTGTATTTTTGGATATCTGGAACCTCTCTTACCTTTTGCTCAGATGTCTCTTTTATAGGAGTTTGTCTGATGGTGTCTCGTCTGTTCATAAGTTTCCCGTTGGAGCTTTGGGCCGTTTTGACCATTGTAGACAACGGGCTATAAATGTGGCCTTTATAAAGAAGTAACGTCTGCTCTTTATGAGGCCCATTAATTTGAACTTATGACGTCAGGTGAGGTCAGGGGCAGTTAAGGCGTGATAAAATTACTGTTCTGCCCTTGAGGTACTTTTCTGACTGTTCAGTGGCCTATCATCGAAGTTCCACATGACGAAGTAGGGGGGCTTCGGCAGGATAAGTGTGTTGAGTACTTTGACTTGTGGCTGAAGTTAGAGTCTTTGATTGTGACTGGCTGTCTTTTCATCTTGTGCCTCTGTCATTAATTGCAGAATGTCAGCCAGCAGAAGTACCTTTTCGCTTTCCCCGATGCATCGATTCTGGCAAGTAATCATTTCACAAAAGTTTTTCCCAGCTATTTAGTGATCTCTTTCTTTTCGTATGCCTTTTTCTTTACTTTTGCTTCCTTGCCTTTATAGCTTCCTGCCATTAACGCCTTCTGAAGATTCCTTCGTCTTTGTTTTCATCGCAAGTTCAGTCACATTTTCTCAGACTTCCGTCTCGATTTCAGACGCTTAAAAAGGTATGCTTTGTCCTCTTATTGCCTGGTTTCTGTTTATTCCTCCATTGTTGATATGCTATCTTTTGACTCTTTTATGCTTCCTCTGTTTGCTTTGTTTTTCTGTGGGATAGTAAGGGTAGAATCATGTGTTTTTTCTAGGTTTAGGGTTTAGTCATAGTTTATGCTTATCTTTCTGGGTAGCTTTTTGTTTGAATGGAGTTCTAAATGTTGAACTTCTGTTCGCAGGTAGGAAATGGCTGCCCAGAGAGAAGATGAAAGGGAGGTTGAGGAGCTTATGAATGAGGGTTTTGGTGCTCCTCAGCCTGCCCAACCAGAGGTTACTGTGGCGGTTAGGGAAGGCCACGGTGAGGTTCATGAGGGTGTCCCATATCAGCCGCCTATGCCTGCACCTCCTGCTTCAGATTTATCTTTAGGTCGAAGTAGGATTAGCCGTGAACAGGCAGAGTCTTTTGCTCGTAGGTATAGTGTAGATCCTAGGACTTATATAGTCTCTGTTGGCCCTCTGGTAGGAAAAATGTCACTTCGTAGTATCCCCTTTCTTTAGCTCATTTTGAAGTAGGCCTTCTTCTTCCCATGGACCCCGTTTTCGTAGATTTTTTAGTTTTTGCCCGAGTTCAGCCTGGACAGGTGCATCCCAATGCCGTTCGCACCATTTTTTGTCTGATTTGTCTTTGCCGTAGATTAGGCTTTGAGTTGTCTTCTAACATTCTTAGAATGTTTTTTTCTTCACTTCGGATATTGGACAACACTCTTTCACTCCGTCCACGCTGAAACAGAGTCGTCCTTTTTTATTCTCCACCTAATAAGATAGACTTCAAAGGCAGGTGGATGATGGCAGAGTCTCGCATAGGTTTCCCCTTTCGTCCGTGTGTCAGCGAGAACTATCAGTGGACCCAGAAGAATATACCCGGGATTTAGGAGATAATCGCCAAAACCAATCCCTGGTATATTCTTCTGCCGCTTTACTTAGTGAGGCTAGCTTGAAGTGGTGCGGCATAGGGGCTGGCTTGTCTGAGCGGAAGAGGGAGTTAGGCTTTGCAGAGGAGAGTCCAAACCAAGATTGGACCATACACCCCGGGGGTGTTTTTTCTTTTCAATGTGACCCGTGTAATTCTAGTGCTCGTGGGTGTGGAAATGGCCGGGGTAACATATATATGTGTTTTTTTTTTTTGCAATTCGCAAGGATTCTAACTTGGTTTTTTTTTCCGTAGGTCCTACTATGTTCAGTAAAGCTTGGGGAAACCGTGTGGAGGAGAGGGATGTCCGGCAATCACACTTGGACTCCCTACCTCGGTTTCCTCCTTGCTTGATAGACCGGGGTGTAGCGGGGGAGACGCCTCTCACTTATCCATCTTTTGCTAGTCCGTCTGGGCGAGGTAGAAACCTTCGTCTAGCAAGAGATGGGGAAGTGAGATGTAGGACTCCTCGTTCTGCTCCCGAGCCTCACCGGGAAGCAACACCGGAGGTGGTGGAGGACGAAGAGTAACTCCGCCCGCGTCAAAGGCGGAGGACCTCTCCTCGGCGCCCCTCTACCGAAGTAACTTCTCCCCCTTCTTCTCCCCTTCTGTGGATGCCCTGGATGCAATGCCCTTGGCATTTCAAATGGTCCTGAGCCTAGTCCTGCTGCTGAAGCGCCTGCTCAAGTTGCTGAAGCTGAGGCCATTCCCATTGCCGAAGCCGAGGTAGACTCCGAGAACCCCGGCCCTTCATGGCTCCAACCGGGGTTCGAGCTGCCCACTGAGGAGGGAGCCTTGCGAGCTTTAGCCACCGAGATATCTGCCCAAACTCCTCACCTCAACAACCTTCATTTCAACAATATGTATGCTGCAGCTTTACTTGGAGGTACCATCTTGGACCGAGCTCATGACGCAGAGAGTATGGTCGGGATGAGAGAGATGATCGGGTTGGTGCTCTGATAGCTCGGGTAAGTTTCCTCCCTTTTTGCTCTTCCTTTGAGCATTTATGAAAGTCTTATAACTCCTCTCTTTTTTTAATAGGTTCCTCCTTAGTTCTCCATATTCCAAGTCTCAAATTTCGGAGCAAATGAGCGAGCAGCAGCAGCTGTGATGAGAGTGGCGGGTGGGTGGTCAACGAACCTCGCTTGGCTGCTCTGGAGTCAGAAGTGGCTAGTCAAGCTTCGCGCTTGGAGTTAGCCAATTCTGAGAAGCTCCAGATGGCTAGCGAGATGGCGGAACTGAAGGAGCCACTGGCCAAGGTAGAGGAGAGAAATGCGGAGTTGCAGGCAGCCAACAACGACTTAAATTCAGCCAGGGATGAGGTTGTTGCTAGTCGGATCTCCATGCAGGAGGAGTTGGAGCATTGTCAATCAGAAGATTTCAAGAAGAAGATAGTTGACGACTTCAAGAGTTCTCCTGCACACCATGAAGACATCGATCGTGAGGCTGGTTCTTTCTTGGACAAAGAATGCATCCACATCATCCGGCAGCTTCATCCTTACTTCGAGGACAAGTCCCTTCTCCTACAAGCTTTTAAATCGAACTTTGACAACGATTTATGTAGGCAAGGAGCAGACTTCGTTCCCTTCACTGTCGAAGAATTGGAGGCACTCCGGCAACGGGATGAGAAAAGGGGGAGGCCTTTTTGGAAGTCGCCTCGACCTACCACTCCCACCTTCTGGATATGCTTGGTGAGGGCTCAAGTTCGGCAGCTTCTTGAAGCTTTTGTATTTAAGACTTAGATTCCTCCTTAATGTAAACTTCTTTCTATACTTTGTACCCCATTTTTGGAAGCTTCAATGGAATTATCATTGTCTTATTTTTGTTTACTTTCCTCGTTTGCTTGAAAACTTTCTAACTTTTGAACTTCGTGATCGCAAGGCTGCCTTACTTGATAACTTGTATTCTTCTAAGTTCTTCAACTCTTACTTGGTAATTACGAGTCCTTATATGGCTTTGGAATTTTTCCAAGTCTTTTTAACTTAGCACTTCGTAACACGACACGGTCTCTTGATATTAATCTCCAACTTGATACTTCATAACCACGAACTGTTTCGTGGTATTTTAAATTCCAAGTTCGTCTTAACTTGGTACTTCGTAACCACGAACTGTATCGTGGTATTTTAATTTCCAGTTCACTCTTAACTTGGTACTTAACAACGAACTGTTTCGTGGTATTTAAATTTCCAAGTTCACTCTTAACTTGGTACGTAACCACGAACTGTTTCGTGGTATTTAAATTTCCAAGTTCACTCTTAACTTGGTACTTCGTAACCACGAAACTGTCTCATGGTGATAACATTTTTGCTCCTGGGATTGATCCCTGTATTTGTAACCACGAGCTTTTATCGGTGGTGATATTTTTCTTCCGAGACTGAACCTGGTGCTTTATAACCACGAGATTTTACTCAAATGGTAATAACTTCGAGATCGTGCTCGGTACTTTGTAACCACGAGATTTACTCAAATGGTAGTTTTTATTTCAGCATAATACTTTCAGAAATTGTCAAACAAACTTGTTTTTCAAGATGACTTGAATTCAAAACAATGCTTTCTAGATGATCTTATACATAGTACCTTTTTAAGTGATTACGTGCCACGGGTTGGTAGGAGAATGCCATTTGTCATGAGTTTGTAGGTGACGGGTCTTACTTCGTGTTTCACGAGGTACGGTCCTTCCCAATTCGGAGTCAGCTTGTTTGCTTTTATGTGCCTCGTCGTGCCTTCTATCTTTCGAAGTACCCAGTCCCCTATCTTTATTGGTCACTTGAATACTTTCTTATTGTGAGCTTTTTTGGTTTTTTGCTTGAATGATTGCGATCTTAGGCGGCTTGCTATTCTCCTTTCCTCTAGCAGATCTAGTTCTACGCTTCTTTTTTCTTTGTTGGCATTCTCATTGTACATTGATACCCTTGTTGTGGGCAATGCGACTTCGGCTGGTACTACCGCCTCAGAACCGTATACCAATGCGTAAGCCGTTTCTCCCATGGGGCCCCTAGTCGAAGTGCGTATTGCCCATAGAGCGGGGTTTAATTCATCAGCCCATTTGTTGGATTTTCCTTCCAAGTTTTTCCTTAGAGCCATTAACACCAATTTGTTGGCAGCTTCTGCCTGACCATTCCCCTAAGGGTGTGCTACAGATGACTTCTAGAGCTTGATGTGCAACCTTTGACATTCTGCAGTGAACTTGGCTAAAAATTGTTCTCCGTGATCGGTAATTACTGATCTGGGTATCCCGAAGCGACATAAGACATGTTCTCGGAAGAACTTAGAAACATTTTCCTTTGTTGGGTGTGTGAGGGATTTTGCTTCTACCCATTTTGAGAAATAATCCACCGCCACTACCAAGTATTCACATCCATTTCTTGTTCTCGGAAATTTTCTCATTAGATCCATACCCCACATGTCAAACGGCCAGGCTCCCCACTATCGGGTTTGTTCAATCGAAGGCAACTGCTGAATGGTTCCGAAAATTTGGCACGTCTCACACTTTTTGGCATATTTTTTAGCATCTTCTCCGAGTGATGGCCAGTAATACCCTTGGTTGATTACTCTTTCAGCCAGAGCTCGGACCCCGGGATGTCGTCCACATACTCCCTCGTATATCTCAACTAGCAAGTCGTTGACTTGAGATGGAGGGATGCAACGAAGTAAGGGCCTCGAAAAAGATAGTCTATACAATATCTTCATGGATTGTGTACCTCGCAGACTGTCTTTTGACTTGTCTGGCCCGAGTAGCATTATCTGGGAGGGTCCCTTGTTGAATGAAGTTTTTTATTTCCTTATCCCAATTCTCTAAAGTGGGGCGTAGGCATTGAATTAACTCCGGCTCTTAGATCATTGTTGATACCCTTTCTATGGGGATGCCTTCTTCGTTGGGTGTCTCTCCGGAGGTGATTTTTGCAAGCATGTCTGCTTGCTGATTCTCTTTTCTGCTGATTAGAGATAGTGTGAAAGGTCAAAATTTCTCTCTCTATTTTCTTGCTTCGTCCACATAAGACTGTAAATCCTCCGATTGTACCGTATAGGTCCCTTGGACTTTATTTACCACCAACTGTGAATCGCTATAGACCTTCAGAGCTTTAATGTTAGCCCCATGGGCCCATTCTAACCCATTTAACAGCGCCTCGTACTCCGCTTGGTTGTTTGAGAGATTGGGCTTCAATTTGATGGCCTGCATTTCTGTGTATTCTTTGTTAGGCGAAGTTAGGACAATTCCTTCTCCGACTCCACTGGAGTTGACTGCTCTGTCGACTCTCAGTTCCCATGATTCTTTTGTAGGCTCAGCCACCTCTAGGCTTAATTCTATGAAGGACTCCTCTGCGAGGAAGTCTGCAAGAGCATGTGCTTTGATTGCTGTCTGAGGCTTAAACATGATTTCCTGCCTGCATAACTCGATAGACCATCGTAACATTCTCCCGGATTGATCCAGTTTATGAAAAATTTGTTTGAGTGGGGCATTAGTGTAGACCACAATAGGCTGAGATTCGAAGTATGGCCTTAGTTTCCGTGCGAAAATCACTAATGCGTATGCTAGCTTCTCAATATTAGAATACCTAGACTCCGCATCATTCAGAACTTTGCTGACGAAGTATACAGGGTGCTGCTTTGTTCCTTCTTCCTTTATCAATACTAATGCCACGATCAAGTCAGAGAAGGACAAGTATAGGAAGAGTGTTTCCCCAATGCTCGGAGGTGGTAGCAAGGGAAGATCTAATAGATGGTCTTTCAAGCTTCTCCAAGAGCGGCTGCATTCCGGAGTCCAGACAAAATCATTCTTCGAATTTTTCAAGGCTTTGAAGAATGGGAGGCACTTCTCTGCCGATTTTGAGATGAATCGTCCTAACGCAGCAATACATCCGTTTAGCCTTTGGATGTCCTTGACGCATCGGGGCTCGATGAGTCGAGCTATAGCCTCTAATTTCTCTGGATTGGCTTCAATTCCTCGTTCAGATGTCATGAAACCTAGAAATTTGATGGATTTCACTCCAAATGTGTACTTCATCGGGTTGAGTTTGAGGTTGAATTTTGCCAAGTTGGAGAAGGTCTCTTCTAGGTCATCTAGGTGCGAGGTGCCATGTTTGGTTTTGACCACCATATCGTCGACATATGCCTCTATGTTCCTTCCGATTTAGCTTTGGAGGATGTGATTAATCATTCGTTGATATGTTGCCCCTGCATTCTTCAATCCGAATGGAATAACGTTATAGCAATATATGGCCCCTGCAGCTCGGAACGAAGTATGTACCTGATCACTTGGCTTCATTTTTATTTGATGGTATCCTGAAAAGGCATCCAAGAAGCTTAGATACTCATATCCCGCTGTTGAATCTACCAGTGCATTAATTCGAGGCAACGGGTAGTAGTCTTTGGGGCAGGCTTTGTTGAGGTCGGTATAATCCATGCACATTCTCCATTTTTCGGTGGACTTTTTTTTACCATTACTACGTTAGCAAGCCATGTGGGATACTTTACCTCGCGAATGAACCCTGCTTTCAAAAGTTTATCTACCTCCTCTTTCATGCCTTGTATTTTCTCCTCACCGAATTGTCTAGATTTCTGTTATATTGGGCGGCACGTCGGGTTTATGTTCAGTGCATGCTCGGCAATGGAGGTGTCAATTCCTGGCATATCCTCTGTACACCAGGCGAAGCTATTTTGATGATCTTTTAAAAACTTGATGATGTCTTGCCGAAGTTGATTTGGCATCTCTCTTCCAATTTTGACAAGTTGTTAAGGATAGATCGGATTTATGGCCACTTCATCAAACTCGCTCTCTCGCGATACTTCGATGACTAGGTCGCAGACTTGCTTTTCCAGTATCCTTTGTATCCTCAGGTCTTGCTCTTCCGTCACTACATTGATGTTCCCGATTTTAGCGGGATAATCCCTTTTCCTTTTTATCTTCATAACAAACTTCGTGGGCTGCTTTTCACAAACCCAACTCCTCGCGAAGTGTTGAACTTCACTTGTTGGTGGGATGTAGAGATAACTAAGTCAAAAGTCGTGTGGAAAGGTGTCCCTACTATGACATTGTATGGGGATTCCAAGTCCACAAAATAGAACTTGATCTCTTCAGTCCATGCTTTGTCCCCTTCGCCAAGGGTGACTTGTATTCTCACTGTTCCTTTAACCGGTACCTTATGTGGTGTGAACCCCTCCAGTACCATTCTGCTAGTCTTGAGATGTTCTTCTTTCAAGCCCATTTCTTCGAAACATTGCAGATACATAATGTTCATCGTGGCTCTGGTATCGACCAGAACCCTTTTCACTGTGCATTTGTCGATTCCTTCTCGAGTCATACGCATCTCGAGAACAATAGGACTGATTTTTGCTTCCTCATTACTTTCTAATTCTTCATTGATGAAAGTAATGACTTCCATTTGTTCAAATTCATACTTCGGAACGAGATATGATTTAGTGAGGTTGTATATCCTCTTCTTGATCTTCTTGATGGAAGTCAACTCTGGGTTAATCATGTTGATTACCCTTTCTCCCTTGTCCTTCTGCTGTTGCATACCGACAATGTATTCTTTCAAGCATCCTTCCTGAATGAGCTTTTCGATTGATCTTTTCAGTTGGAAGCATTCCTCCGTGGTGTGACCATAGTCTCTGTGGAATCCACAAAACTTGGTCTTATCCCTCGTAGCGAATGAATGTGACTTCATCGGGGCAGGATCCTTTACTCCATATTTCTCTTTGATCACTGCAATCAAACTTTCCTTTGGAACATTCAAAGGTGTAAAAGTTTCGAATTTCTTACCTCAATTTTTATCTCTTCGTTCGGAAAAACTCGAGGCAATGTCCTTTGGATGCTCGTGTTGCTTATCCTTCCTTCCTGTGGTGGATTCGAGTGCACTGCTCTCCGCTAATGCTACTTTTCGAGCAACGCTAAACATTTCACCAATGGTCTCCGGATTTCTCAGTTGAAGCTCGGTGTATAGCATCCTAGATCTGAATCCTCCTTCGAAACAGGTGATGACAGTATCTTGGCTAATTCCTTCGATGTCATCATAGGTCTTCTTGAATCGCTCCAAGAAAGAGAGGAGAGTTTCATCTTCTCGCTGCTTGATATTAGCCAAATCTCCTCTCGTTTTTTGTATGGTTCCTGCAGTACTAAATTTGTCCAGGAATATTTTCTCTAAGGTATGCCATGAGTCGATGGTACATGCTTTTAGAGATGTGAACCAAGTCAGAGCTTTGTCGGATAGTGTGCTCGGGAATGCTTTGCAGCGGCACACGTGTTCGAGGGGTCGGGATAACCCCGAGTATAGGATGAATTGCGGGATTTTGAGGCTTGGATCGGGGGGTACATTTTGGATCCACTTGGTGAAAGGTCCCAGTTTGATCGACCTGAATTTATGAACTTTGGTGGGGTTCTTTCCTTTCTCTAAACTATATTCGGGGGAACGCTTTCTGGTCCCTCTTTTATGGACAGATTTCGAGGAATGATGACTTTCCCATACTTCGTTGACCGCCTGCTTTCTGCCAGTCCGTGTTCCACGCCTCTCATCTTTTTTTGTGGCTGTTTGTGTTCATTGTGAAAGTTCCGAGGGATCTCTGGAAAATCTTGGAGGGGGTAGATCCGCGCCGGCCTTCCTGAACTCAGCCCTCAACTTTAGCCATTGTCGTGAAAGCTCTTGATCCTGTTTCAATTGTTCATTTTCTCTTTGCAACCGCTGCAACTCTTTCTCCGTTTCCTCAATTCTTTTAGAGTTGAGTTGTTCTCTCAGATCTTGAGAACGTCAGAATGTTTCTAGTTGTGGTCCCAATCTTTTCGAGACGGGGCGACGACTGGAACTAGGTGAGGACGAAGAATGTGATATTCTTATCCTAGTTCCTCGGAATGATGATTGTCGGACAGTGCGTCCATCTCCTGAATGTCTAGACATTTTTTGATTTGTGAAGGAATGATGAATATTCTGGCTGAAGAATTCCCGGTAACAGAACCAAACTGATTCTGCAAAAATCTGTCGATGGTAAAAAAGTAAATTAAAAAGTCGGGAATTCAGGAAACGTTTGGATGGATTCGTCTGTAGGAGACTTTGAATCGGTCAAAGTCAAAGGGAATGGATACTTCGGGTGGTGGCTCTTGACGAACTATAATTTCGGAAGTTATACTTCACGATGTGGGGCCAGAATGAACGTACTTCGCGACGCTGAGTCTCTTTTACCAAGTACCTACAAAACAAGTAAGTTCGATGAGGAGTCTGTTCCCTGTGAACTCTCCGATGCTTAAGTCAGAAGAGTGTTTGTGTGTATTTTTGGATATCTGGAACCTCTCTTACCTTTTGCTCAGATTTCTCTTTTATAGGAGTTTGTCTGATGGTGTCTCATCTGTTCATAAGTTTCCCGTTGGAGCTTTGAGCCGTTTTGACCGTTGTAGACAACGGGCTATAAATGTGGCCTTTATAAAGAGGTAACGTTTGCTCTTTATAAGGCCCATTAATTTGAACTTATGACGTCAAGTGAGATCAGGAACAGTTAAGGCGTGATAAAATTATTGTTCTGCCCCTAAGGTACTTTTCTGATTGTTTAATATATATTTATATATATATATATTCTTGAGTCCTACCTCCCCCCTTCCAGGTAGGTAGTGTATTAGTATCTTGTTTTTTTTGAGTAAATGTGAGTAAAAGTTGAGATTTGTTGTGCAACTCGAATTGAATTTGGATTAAAAACATATGTATGTAATGATTCGAAATTATATTTATATATGATATGGATTAACAAATTGTTGTTCAGCTAGGAGGAGTTTGATTCCATTGTGAGGTCAAGTTTTAACAAAAGTGCGGAAACTCGGTGCCGCAAACCAGTATCTTTCCTTTTCTGTCAAACCCCATAGAAATTCATCCAGAATTATATTAAGAATTCCAGATTCTATGAATCTGTACATAATATCCATATAGTAATAATAATAGTAGGTATTATATTTTTATGGTGGTTGCGACGACGAGTAGCCACAACTACTACGACAATATTACTTTTTAATTGGACAGAGAAGGATTGAAACGTATATTTTAGACCCTTTAATTTTTTATGCGGCTAAAAAACAACGCTTAAAAAATGTAGTAATTCATTTTATTTTTTTTTTCAATTCAAAACACATAATTTTATATATCAGAATACATACGTTTACGTTCTTAATTGGTACAAAATGATGATTTCATCCCGCACCTAAAGCATACTTGACAAGCATTTTATTGTTATGTATTTCTCTTGAAAGTGATTAATTCAAAAGAGTGGGTAATGACATATTATTAGCGTCTGCTGATTTCAACCAATAATTATATATATATATATATATATATATATATATACACGATATTGTCTTATTTTTATTATTTGAAAAGACTTTAAATGAATGTTTAATAAACTGCGAGCACTAAATGATAACAATTGAATACAAAAGAAAAGGATTGATTATGACAAAGGCTCCAATATGCGGCAAAACTTAAACGTTTCCATCATTCCTTTAATAAATAATTATTGGTTTAAATTAATAAGTGTGTATAATTAAGTCACTGATTAATAATTAAAGACACATTAGACATAATGTCGACATATTTAATTAAAAAAATTAGTTAGATACCATTTCAAACTTGTCCTCCTCTAATTACATGTCTTCCAACAATGAATCTAAACATTTCTCATTAAAGAAATGTGTCAATCTTTCATTGTGAAAACGTTAATATACTTTGAACTAGTTAATAAGATTAAAATAAACAAGTATTTAAGAGAAAAATAATTTTAAAGAATCTAGAAATAAAGGTACATACCCTAATATAATATATGTGATATTGCAGACCAAGATAAATAAAATGTATTTGAATATGATTAAAGATATAACACTGTTTTATAAATCTTATTTTTATCTTATATTACTCGATAAATAAATAAATATCTTTAAGGTATCTGATCGCTTGAAAAAAGTATTATTTTTTTATCTTTTCTTTTTAGCTATTATATTTGAATTGTTTACTAATTTTAAGTATTATAAAATTTTTTTAGAGGAATCTCTCCTCCCATTTTGCAAGATAAGAGAGCTTCAATTTGATAGAAGAGCTAGTTCCTCATATCGTAACAAGGGTTCTTCAACTACATTAGCAATTAATACCTAATATATGGAAACTTTAAAATTTTTTTTTTTTTTTGAATATTAGACGTTGGAAATTACTTTTTTCACAAATTCAATCCAAATTATATATATATAACATTAAAGAACATATATATATATATATATATATATATATATATATAACATTAAAAGAACATTTAAAAATCCTTAAAAAATTCTATTCTTCCATGGCGTGTGGCGAGCACAAGTCAAGTTGTATATAGGTCATGTTAGAGTACAAAACAAACGAGAGAATAAAATTTACATTTAGACACGTAGATATACATACATACATTATATATATATATGTGTGTGTGTGTGTGTGTGTTAGAAAAGTTTGGTGTATTTTAAAATAGTATTGTGTGAGTATTTTAAATATTGTAAATTTCTTGTTGAATATGGCAAGTGTTACACACTAGATTCCGTAGAATATGTAATGAATCTTCCAATGAGAATCTTTTGAGACTGGAATTTCCGTAATTATTAATTACTTGAGGGGTTACAAAATAATTTTTTTTTTTTTTGTTTCTTAGGTAAGTCATCCATCCATTGGAAAAAGATAGCCGCTTCCTCTGACTTTGACACTACTAGGGTTTTATTTTTATCTTTTTTTTAGGTGAAATTTTATTGAAAAGTAGAAAATTATGTGAATATGAAAATAATACATAGAAAATAAAAGAAAATATGTTATCTAAATTTTTAATCTTCAAATTGTCAGACCGATATACAACAAAGATTCGATTTTACCTTTTTCTTCTAATTAGGGTTAGACAGAAAGCGTCAAAGAGTGTAAAAAAATGAAAAAAAATGAACAAAGGGCCAAATCTATAGAATCCTTCCTATATATAACCTTTGCATTCAACCAAGAAACAACATGGAAATTAATATTAGGACAATACATCATAGATTCACAGTGTACTAAAACTAATTAATATTAATTTAATCTTAATCTGACCTTCAAAACCAAGAAAACCATTAATTAATCTTTTCAATTTCCTCTTTCTTTCTTTTTTTATCCTTCTTGGTTTCACGTGATTTTTTGCTAATGCAATCTTAAATCAATGAATCTACCTCCCCTTTTTTCCCCTTATTGTTCAAATAAATATAAATTTCAAAATAATATGTAGACAAGAAATTGTGGATGAGATATATATATATATATATATTATTCTATATAACATATAATTTCAAGAAATGATCGACCAAATGTAAATCATACCTGCAAGAAAAGAAAAGAATGTTTTTTGAAAACAAATATTCAAAACAGAAATATATTGTTCTATGTAACATATAATTTCTTGAATTTGCTATTACTTATTACATTTGCAATCCATCGTGTTGAGAATTGATTAAAGAAATCTTGGTGGCGTGTGGCCTCCATAAATCATAGCTAAACCATGACTAATTTAATTACTTTAATTAGGGATAGTTGGTAGCTAAGTACATTGTTTGGCATATTTTCAGTCCCTCGAATTACTTAAATTAATTATATATTCCTTTTACTCCCATTGGTTAGCAAAAATAATTTCTTTAATTCCATTTGCATACCATGATCCCATCAACCAAAATAAACTTCTTTCCTTTTTTTTCTTTTTTTTTTTTCTTAAAGAAAAACATTCTCTAAATCAAGTTGAATGTGTAATATGTGACGAAACTGGATGCCTCTTTGACGATTCTATACAGAAACATATATTATATATATATATATATATATATATTGATTTTGCAAAAATTTGTCGAGGGTAAAAAAGTAAATTAAAAAGCCGGAAATTCAGGAAATGTTTGAATGAATTCGTCTGTAGGAGACTTTGAATCGGTCAAAGTCAAAGGGAACGGTTACTGCGGGTGGTGGCCCTTGACGAACTATAATTTCGGAAGGTATACTTCACAATGTGGGGTTAGAATGAACGTACTTCGCAACGCTGAGTCTCTTTTACCAAGTACCTACAAAACAAGTAAGTTCGATGGGGAGTCTGTTCCCCGTGAACTCTCCGATACTTAAGTCAGTAGAGTATTTGTGTGTATTTTTGGATATCTGGAACCTCTTTTACCTTTTGCTTAGATTTCTCTTTTATAGGAGTTTGTCTGATGGTGTCTCGTCTGTTCATAAGTTTCCCGTTGGAGCTTTGGGCCGTTTTGACCGTTGTAGACAACGGATTATAAATGTGGCCTTTATAAAGAGGTAACGTCTGCTCTTTATGAGGCCCATTAATTTGAACTTATGACGTCAGGTGAGGTTAGGGGCAGTTAAGGCGTGATAAAATTATTGTTCTGCGCTTGAGGTACTTTTCTGACTGTTCAGTGGCCCATCGTCGAAGTTCCACATGACGAAGTAGGGGGGCTACGGCGGGATATGTGTGTTGAGAACTTTGACTTGTGGCTGAAGTTAGGGTCTTTGATTGTGACTGACTGTCTTTTCGTCTTGTGCCTCTGTCATTAATTGCAGAATGTCAGCCAGCAGAAGTACCTTTTCGCTTTCCCCGATGCATCGATTCTGGCAAGTAATCATTTCACAAAAGTTTTTCCCGGCTATTTACTGATCTCTTTCTTTTCGTATGCCTTTTTCTTTACTTTTGCTTCCTTGCCTTTATAGCTTCCTACCATTAACGCCTTCTGAAGATTCCTTCGTCTTTGTTTTCATCGCAAGTTCAGTCACATTTTCTCAGACTTCCGTCTCGATTTCAAACGCTTAAAAAGGTATGCTTTGTCCTCTTATTGCCTGGTTTCTGTTTATTCCTCCATTGTTGATATGCTATCTTTTGACTCTTTTATGCTTCCTCTGTTTGCTTTGTTTTTCTGTGGGATAGTAAGGGTAGAATCATGTGTTTTTTCTGGGTTTAGGGTTTAGTCATAGTTTATGCTTATCTTTCTGGGTAGCTTTTTGTTTGAATGGAGTTCTAAATATTGAACTTCCGTTCGCAGGTAGGAAATGGCTGCCCAAAGAGAAGATGAAAGGGAGGTTGAGGAGCCTATGAATGAGGGTTTTGGTGCTCCTCGGCCTGCCCAACCAGAGGTTACTGTGGCGGTTAGGGAAGGCCAGGGTGAGGTTCATGAGGGTGTCCCATTTCAGCCGCCTATGCCTGCTCCTCCTGCTTCAGATTTATCTTTAGGTCGAAGTAGGATTAGCCGTGAACATGCAGAGTCTTTTACTCGTAGGTATAGTGTAGATCCTAGGACTTATAGAGTCTCTGTTGCCCCTCTGGTAGGAAAAATGTCACTTCGTAGTATCCCCTTCCTTTAGCTCATTTTGAAGTATGCCTTCTTCTTCCCATGGACCCCGTTTTCGTAGATTTTTTAGTTTTTGCCCGAGTTCAGCCTGGACAGGTGCATCCCAATGCTGTTCGCACCATTTTTTGTCTGATTTGTCTTTGCCGTAGATTAGGCTTTGAGTTGTCTTCTAACATTCTTAGAATGTTTTTTTTCTTCACTTAGGATGTTGGACAACACTCTTTCACTCCGTCCACGCCGAAACAGAGTCGTCCTTTTTTATTCTCCACCTAATAAGATAGACTTCAAAGGCAGGTTGATGATGGTAGAGTCTCGCATAGGTTTCCCCTTTCGTCCGAGTGTCAGCGAGAACTATCAGTGGACCCAGAAGAATATACCCGGGATTTAGGAGATAGTCGCCAGAACCAATCCTGGGTATATTCTTCTGCCGCTTTACTTAGTGAGGCTATCTTGAAGTGGTGCGGCATAGGGGCTGGCTTGTCTGAGCGGAAGAGGGAGTTAGGCTTTGCAGAGGAGAGTCCAAACCAAGATTGGACCATACACCCCGGGGGTGTTTTTTCTTTTCAATGTGACCCGTGTAATTCTACTGCTCGTGGGTGTGGAAATGGTCGGGGTAACATATATATGTGTTATTTTTTTTGCACTTCGCAAGGATTCTAACTTGGTTTTTTTTTTCGCAGGTCCTACTATGTTCAGTAAAGCTTGGGGAAACCGTGTGGAGGAGAGGGATGTCCGGCAATCACACTTGGACTCCCTACCTCGGTTTCCTCCTTGCTTGATAGACCGGGGTGCAGCGGTGGAGATGCCTCTCACTTATCCATCTTTAACTAGTCCGTCTGGGTGAGGTAGAAACCTTCGTCGAGCAAGAGCTGGGGAAGTGAGAGGTAGGACTCCTCGTTCTGCTCCCGAGCCTCACCGGGAAGCAACCCCAGAGGTGGTGGAGGACAAAGAGCAACTCCGCCCGCGTCAAAGGCGGAGGACCTCTCCTCGGCGCCCCTCTACCGAAGTAACTTCTCCACCTTCTTCTCCCCTTCTGCGGATGCCCTGGATGCAATGCCCTCGGCATTTCAAAGGGGTCCTAAGCCTAGTCCTGCTGCTGAAGCGCCTGCTCCAGCTGCTGAAGCTGAGGCCGTTCCCGTTGCCGAAGCCGAGGTAGACTCTGAGAATCCCGGCCCTTCATAGCTCCAACCGGGGTTCGAGCTGTCCACTGAGGAGGGAGCCTTGCGAGCTTTAGCCGCCGAGATATCTGCCCAAACTCCTCCCCTCAACTACCTTCATTTCAACAATATGTATGCTGCAACTTTACTTGGAGGTACCATCTTGGACCGAGCTCATGACGCAGAGAGTTTGGTCGGGATGAGAGAGATGATCGGGTTGGTGCTCTGATAGCTCGGGTAAGTTTCCTCCCTTTTTTGCTTCTTTCCTTTGAGCATTTATGAAATGTCTTATAACCTCCTCTCTTTTTTTTAACAGGTTTCCTCCTTAGTTCTCCACATTTCCAAGTCTCAAACTTCGGAGCAAACTGAGCGAGCAGCAGCTGATGCAGAGTGGCGGGTGGTCAACGAACCTCGCTTGGCTGCTCTGGAGTCAGAAGTGGCTAGTCAAGCTTCGCGCTTGGAGTTAGCCAATTCTGAGAAGCTCCAGATGGCTAGCGAGATGGCGGAACTGAATGAGCGACTGGCCAAGGTAGAGGAGAGAAATGCGGAGTTGCAGGCAGCCAACAACGACTTAAATTCGGCCAGGGATGAGGCTGTTGCTAGTCGGATCTCCATGCAGGAGGAGTTGGAGCATTATCAATCAGAAGATTTCAAGAAGAAGATAGTCGACGACTTCAAGAGTTCTCCTGCATACCATGAAGATATCGATCGTGAGGCTAGTTCTTTCTTGGACAAACAATGCATCCACATCATCCGGCAGCTTCATCCTTACTTCGATGACAAGTCCCTTCTCCTACAAGCTTTTAAATCAAACTTTGACAACGATCTGTGTAGGCAAGGAGCAGACTCCGTTCCCTTCACTATCGAAGAGTTGGAGGCACTCCGGGAACAGGATGAGAAAAGGGGGAGGCCTTTTTGGAAGTCGCCTCGACCTACCACTCCCACCTTCTGGGATATGCTTGGTGAAGGCTCAAGTTCGGCAGCTCCTTGAAGCTTTTGTATTTAAGACTTAGATTCCTCCTTAATGTAAACTGCTTTCTATACTTTGTACCCCATTTTTGGAAGCTTCAATGGAATTATCATTGTCTTGTTTTTGTTTAACTTTCCTCGTTTGCTGAAACTTTCTAACTTTTGAACTTCGTGATCGCAAGGCTGCTTACTTGATAACTTGTATTGTTCTAAGTTCTTCAACTCTGTACTTCGTAATTACGAGTCCTTATATGGCTTTGGAATTTTTCCAAGTCTTTTTAACTTAGCACTTCGTAACCACGAATGGTCTCTTGATATTTTAAATCTCCAACTTGATACTTCATAACCACGAACTATTTCGTGGTATTTTAAATTTCCAAGTTCGCTCTTAACTTGGTACTTCGTAACCACGAACTGTCTCGTGGTATTTTAATTTTCCAAGTTCACTCTTAACTTGGTACTTAACAACGAACTGTTTCGTGGTATTTTAAATTTCCAAGTTCACTCTTAACTTGGTACTTCGTAACCACGAACTGTTTCGTGGTATTTTAAATTTCCAAGTTCACTCTTAACTTGGTACTTCGTAACCACGAACTGTCTCATGGTGATAACATTTTTGCTCCTGGGATTGATCCCTGTATTTTGTAACCACGAGCTTTTACTCGGTGGTGATATTTTTCTTCCGAGACTGAACCTGGTGCTTTGTAACCACGAGATTTTACTCAAATGGTAATATACTTTCGAGATCGTGCTCGGTACTTTGTAACCACGAGATTTTACTCAAATGGTAGTTTTTATTTCAGCAGAATACTTTCAGAAATTGTTCAACAACTTGTTTTCAAGATGATTTGATATTCAAAACAATGCTTTCTAGATGCTCTTCATACATAGTACCTTTTTAAGTGATTTACGTGCCACGGGTTTGGTAGGAGAATGCCATCTTTGTTCATGAGTTTGTAGGTGTCGGGTCTTACTTCGTGTTTCACGAGGTACGATCCTTCCCAATTCGGAGTCAGCTTGTTTGCTTTTATGTGCCTCGTCGTGCCTTCTATCTTTCGAAGTACCCAGTCCCCTATCTTTATTGGTCACTTGAATACTTTCTTATCGTGAGCTTTTTTGGTTTTTTGCTTGAATGATTGCGATCTTAGGCGGCTTGCTATTCTCCTTTCCTCTAGTAGATCTAGTTCCACGCTTCTTTTTTCTTTGTTGGCATTCTCATTGTACATTGATACCCTTGTTGTGGGCAATGCGACTTCGGCTGGTACTACCGCCTCAGAACCGTATACCAATGCGTAAGCCGTTTCTCTCGTGGGGCCCCTAGTCGAAGTGCGTATTACCCATAGAGCGGGGTTTAATTCATCAGCTCATTTGTTGGATTTTCCTTCCAAGTTTTTCCTTAGAGCCATTAACACCAATTTGTTGGCAGCTTCTGCCTGACCATTCCCCTGAGGGTGTGCTACAGATGACTTCCAGTGCTTGATGTGCAACCTTTGACATTCTGCAGTGAACTTGGCTAAAAATTGTTCTCCGTGATCGGTAATTACTGATCTGGGTATCCCGAAGCGACATAAGACATGTTCTCGGAAGAACTTAGAAACATTTTCCTCTGTTGGGTGTGTGAGGGCTTTTGCTTCTACCCATTTTGAGAAATAATCCACCGCCACTACCAAGTATGCACATCCATTTCTTGTTCTCAGAAAATTTCCCATTAGATCCATACCCCACATGTCAAACGGCCAGGCTGCCACTATCGGGTTTGTTCAATCGAAGGCAACTGCAGAATATTTCCGAAAATTTGGCACGTCTCACACTTTTTGACATATTTTTTAGCATCTTCTCTGAGTGTTGGCCAGTAATACCCTTGGTTGATTACTCTTTCAGCCAGAGCTCGGGCCCCGGGATATCCTTCACATACTCCCTCGTATATCTCAACTAGCAAGTCGTTGACTTGAGATGGAGGGATGCAATGAAGTAAGGGCCTCGAAAAAGATCGTCTATACAATGTCTTCATGGATTGTGTACCTTGCAGACTGTCTTTTGACTTGTCTGGCCCAAGTAGCATTATCTGGGAGGGTCCCTTGCTGAATGAAATTTTTTATTTCCTTATCCCAATTCTCTAAAGTGGGGCGTAGGCATTGAATTAACTCCGACTCTTAGATCGTTGTTGATACCCTTTCTATGGGGATGCCTTCTTCGTTGGGTATCTCTCCGGAGGCAATTTTTGCAAGCATGTCTGCTTGCTGATTCTCTTTTCTGCTGATTAGAGATAGTGTGAAAGGGCAAAATTTCTCTCTCCATTTTCTTGCTTCGTCCACATAAGACTGTAAACCCTCCGATTGTACCGTATAGGTCCCTTGGACTTGATTTACCACCAACTGTGAATCGCTATAGACCTTCAGAGCTTTGATGTTAGCCCCATGGGCCCATTCTAACCCATTTAACAGCGCCTCGTACTCCGCTTGGTTGTTTGAGAGATTGGGCTTCAATTTGATAGCCCGCATTTTTGTGTATTCTTTGTTAGGCAAAGTTAGGACAATTCCTGCTCCGACTCCACTGGAGTTAACTGCTCCGTCGACTCTCAGTTCCCATGATTCTTTTGTAGGCTCAGCCACCTCTAGGCTTAATTCTATGAAGGACTCCTCTGCGAGGAAGTCTGCAAGAGCATGTGCTTTGATTGATGTCTGAGGCTTAAACGTGATTTCCTGCCTGCATAACTCGATAGACCATCGTAACATTCTCCCGGATTGATCCAGTTTATGAAAAATTTGTTTGAGTGGGTCATTAGTGTAGACCACAATAGGGTGAGATTCGAAGTATGACCTTAGTTTCCGTGCGAAAATCACTAATGCGTATGCTAGCTTCTCAATATTAGAATACCTGGACTCCGCATCATTCAGAACTTTGCTGACGAAGTATAAAGGGTGCTTCTTTGTTCCTTCTTCCTTTATCAATACTGATGCCACGATCAAGTCAGAGAAGGACAAGTATAGGAAGAGTGTTTCCCCAATGCTCGGAGGTGGTAGCAAGGGAAGATCTAATAGATGGTCTTTCAAGCTTCTCCAAGAGCGGCTGCATTCCGGAGTCCAGACAAAATCATTCTTCAAAATTTTCAAGGCTTTGAAGAATGGGAGGCACTTCTCTACCGATTTTGAGATGAATCGTCCTAACGCAGCAATACATCCGTTTAGCCTTTGGATGTCTTTGACGCATCGGGGCTCGGTGAGTCGAGCTATAGTCTCTAATTTCTCTGGATTGGCTTCGATTCCTCGTTCAGATGTCATGAAACCTAGAAATTTGCCGGATTTCACTCCAAATGTGCACTTCATCGGGTTGAGTTTGAGGTTGAATTTTGCCAAGTTGGAGAAGGTCTCTTCTAGGTCATCTAGGTGCGAGGTGCCATGTTTGGTTTTGACCACCATATCGTCGACATATGCCTCTAGGTTCCTTCTGATTTGGCTTCGGAGGATGTGATTCATCATTCGTTGGTATGTCGCCCCTGCATTCTTCAATTCGAATGGCATAATGTTATAGCAATATATGGCCCCTGCAGCTCGGAACGAAGTATGTACCTGATCACTTGGCTTCATTTTTATTTGATGGAATCTTGAAAAGGTATCCATGAAGCTTAGATACTCATATCCCGCTGTTGAATCTACCAGTGGGTCAATTCGAGGCAGCGGGTAGTAGTCTTTGGGGCAGGCTTTATTGAGGCCGGTATAATCCACGCACATTCTCCATTTTCCGGTGGACTTTTTTTACCATTACTACGTTAGCAAGCCATGTGGGATACTTTACCTCGCGAATGAACCCTGTTTTCAAAAGTTTATCTACCTCCTCTTTCATGCCTTGTATTTTCTCCTCACCGAATTGTCTAGATTTCTATTATATTGGGTGGCACGTCGGGTTTATGTTCAGTGCGTGCTCGGCAATGGATGTGTCAATACCTGGCATATCCTCTATACACCAGGCGAAGCTATTTTGATGATCTTTTAAAAACTTGATGATGTCTTGCCGAAGTTGATTTGGCATCTCTCTTCCAATTTTGACAAGTTGTTAAGGATAGATCGGATTTATCGCCACTTCATCAAACTCGCTCTCTCGCGATACTTCGATGACTAGGTCGCAGACTTGCTTTTCCAGTATCCTTTGTATCCTCATGTCGTGCTCTTCCGTCACTACATTGATGTTCCCAATTTTGGCGGGAGAATCTCTTTTCCTTTTTATCTTCATAACAAACTTCGTGGGCTGCTTTTCACAAACCCAACTCCTCGCGAAGTGTTGAACTTCACTTGTTGGTGGGATGTAGAGATAACTAAGTCAAAAGCCGCGTGGAAAGGTGTCCCTACTAGGACATTGTAGGGGGATTCCAAGTCCACAAAATAGAACTTGATCTCTTCAGTCCTTGCTTTGTCCCCTTCGCCAAGGGTGACTAGTATTCTCACTGTTCCTTTAATCGGTACCTTATGTGGTGTGAACCCCTCCAGTACCATTCTGCTAGTCTTGAGATGTTCTTCTTTCAAGCCCATTTCTTCGAAACATCGCAGATACATAATGTTCATCGTGGCTCTGGTATCGACCAGAACCCTTTTCACTGTGCATTTGTCGATTCCTTCTCGAGTCATACGCATCTCGAGAACAATAGGACTAATTTTTGCTTCCTCATTACTTTCTAATTCTTCATTGGTGAAAGTAATGACTTCCGTTTGTTCAAATTCATACTTCGGAACGAGATATGATTTGGTGAGGTTGTATATCCTCTTCTTGATCTTCTTGATGGAAGTCAACTCTGGGTTAATCATGTTGATTACCCTTTCTCCCTTGTCCTTCTGCTGTTGCATACCGGCAATGTATTCTTTCAAGCATCCTTTCTGAATGAGCTTTTCGATTGTTCTTTTCAGTTGGAAGCATTCCTCCGTGGTGTGACCATAGTCTCTGTGGAATCCACAAAACTTGGTCTTATCCCTCGTAGCGAATGAATGTGACTTCATCGGGGCAGGACCCTTTACTCCATATTTCTCTTTGATCACTGCAATCAGACTTTCCTTTGGAACATTCAAAGGTGTAAAATTTTCGAATTTCTTACCTCGATTTTTATCTCTTCGTTCAGAAAAACTCGAGGCCATGTCCTTTGGATGCTCGTGTTGCTTATCCTTCCTTCTTGTGGTGGATTCAAGTGCACTGCTCTCCGCTAATGCTACTTTTCAAGCAATGCTGAACATTTCACCAATGGTCTCCGGCTTTCTCAGCTGAAGCTCGGTGTATAGCATCCTAGATCTGAATCCTACTTCGAAACAAGTGATAACAGTATCTTGGCTAATTCCTTCGATGTCATCATAGGTCTTCTTGAATCGCTCCAAGAAAGAGAGGAGAGTTTCATCTTCTCGCTGCTTGATATTAGCCAAATCTCCTCTCGTTTTTTGTATGGTTCCTGCAGTACTGAATTTGTCCAGGAATATTTTCTCTAAGGTATGCCATGAGTCGATGGTACCTGCTTTTAGAGATGTGAACCAAGTCAGAGCTTTGTCGGATAGTGTGCTCGGGAATGCTTTGCATAAGATGGCTTCGTCATTTGTGACTAGCCCCATGGCCTATTTGTAGCGGCACACGTGTTCGAGGGGTCGAGATAACCCCGAGTATAGGACGAATTGCGGGATTTTGAGGCTTGGATAGGGGGGTACATTTTGGATCCACTTGGTGACAGGTCCCAGTTTGATCGACCTGGATTTATGAACTTTGGTGGGGTTCTTTCCTTTCTCTAGACTATATTCGGGGGAACGCTTTCTGGTCCCTCTTTTATGGACAGATTTCGAGGAATGATGACTTTCCCCTACTTCGTTGACCGCCTGCTTTCTGCCAGTCCGTGTTCCACGCTTCTCATCTTTTTTGTGGTTGTTTGTGTTCGTTGTGAAAGTTCCGAGGGATCTCCGGAAAATCTTGGAGGGGGTAGATCCGCGCCGGCCTTCCTGAACTCAGCCCTCAACTTTAGCCATTGTCGTGAAAGCTCTTGATCCTGTTTCAATTGTTCATTTTCTCTTTGCAACCACTGCAACTCTTTCTCCGTTTCCTCAATTCTTTTAGAGTTGAGTTGTTCTCTCAGATCTTGAGAACGTCGGGAAGTTTCTGGTTGTGGTCCCAATCTTTTCAAGACGGGACGGCGACTGGAACTAGGTGAGGACGAAGAATGTGATATTCTTATCCCAGTTCCTCGGAATGATGATTGTCGAACAGTGCGTCCATCTCCTGAATGTCTGGACATTTTTGATTTGTGAAGGAATGATGAATATTCTGGCTGAAGAATTCCCGGTAACAGAACCAAACTGATTCTGCAAAAATCTGTCAAGGGTAAAAAAGTAAATTAAAAATCCGGGAATTCAGGAAACGTTTGGATGGATTCGTCTGTAGGAGACTTTGAATCGGTCAAAGTCAATGGGAATGGATACTTCGGGTGGTGGCTCTTGACGAACTATAATTTCGGAAGTTATACTTCGCGATGTGGGGCCAGAATGAACGTACTTCTGATAACTCTAAAATAATAGAGTTATTCACCTCTAATTCTCCACATTTTATTCGGGATTTAATTGACTTTATTTGGAAAAGTGAATAAAAATGTGTTGATTTAATGTTTTCTCTCTTTTTGCCTTTTTATGTGGATTTATTGCTAAAAGTCAATTTATTTGAATTAATTTCTCAAATTAAGGACAAGTTGTATTGTTTGTTGTTACTTGGGAATTAATTGAATTAAATTGGCGGAACAAGGGCAATGAGGGGATTTTTTATTTTGGTTGGATGCAAGTTGACCGTGACTAGCTTGAAACAAGTGTGAAAATTGGCAGCTATATATATTATATATCTCTATGTATATATGTATATATATGTATATTATTCACCCACACACCTTTCGGTCATGCACAAATCCAGCTGGACATGTTAAAGGTCAAAACCTGGGTACTATGCATTTAATCCCTTTGTCCTATCTGTTTTACATGTATATATACACATATATATATATGTATACTTGTATTATATATATATAGTGTGTGTTTGCTTCTTAGTATGGCGACAAGGGAACAAAAAGGCTGAAGACAAAGTCAAAATTTCAGACATGGCAGCTGAGATGTTGCTGATATCCCTGCAGCCGCCAGAGGAAGAAGACAAAGACCTGCAGAAAGTACTGATGTTCTGCTGCAAAAACCTGCGGCTGTCAGAAGAAAGAGACAAACACTCTGCAGGAAATGCTGCAGCAGGAGGAAACGACAGAAGAACACAAAATGCAGCTGAAGACCAGCTGCTGAAGTGGCTGCAATATGCAGAGGAAGAAGACAAGAACTCCAGAAGTCAGCTGGGATTTATTTTGACTTTTGTTGGAATTTTGGAGAAAATTCCAGAAATTATGGACACATGGTAGCTCGTGATTGGTTTGGTGTGCAACAAGAGGTTATATATGTATGCAGAAACACAGGAGGGGGGTTCGGCCAGAGAGAGAGTGAAGAGTTTGGAAGATAAGTTACTTGTTAGAAGGCTCTTGGCCGAGATAGAGAGTAGGTTTTCTTCTTAGTTTTCTTAGGATAGTTTAGTTTTTCTTCTTAGTTTTAGGCTGATCTTTAGAAAGGGAAGAAGACAAGAGTGAGCAGGGTGACTTGCTGCAGCATCCATCAGCTGAGCAGTAGAGAGCAGCAGCATCCAGCAGAGGAAACGAAGGGCAGCAGCTTGATTAAACCGATTTGAGCAGTGGGTGATCTTCCGGCCAGAAGTAATCCTCTTTTCATTTCCTCATTTTGCTACCAATATTTGTAACTGAATGTTCTCGTAACATGAGAATGTATTCATGAGTTTAAAGATTGATTAAATATGTTTTGGGAGTGATATGCTTTCCGTCCTAGGGTTGATTCCGTTGATTGGTTTCACTATGGACCTAGGGGCTGTTTTTCCCATTACGTTATTCTTTGTTTTCCGTGATTCGTTTCAGCATAATATATATCTTTAACCTGAAGATGTTGTGGTGTAGTTAAGTATGAGCATGTTGAATACATTTTTTGACTATGAGGATAAGTATGTTGTAGCATTACTTTCTGTTTTTATGTTTAATGCTTGTATGGGGCAAAGCTTGGTTTATTCATGTAATTACATTAGAATTATGTGGCATTAGATTGAGCACTGCGTGAACAGCGGTAACTCATATAGTAGTGGATTGATAACTGCGTGAACAGCGGTACCTCCACTGACTAGCGTTGCACTAGGTCCAAGGTATGTTATCGGGGATCTAGACTAGTAGATCAAGTGGTCTGGGTGAAACCAGACATGCTGTAGCATTGATATGGAACTGAAAGCATGCTTTGTATACTTAGATTCATCTTTGGCTTGTACTTACATTTTTGGCGTGAATGCCGCAGCATTGTATTACCTGCAGTACTCTTGTGATTATTTCCAGTAGGCTAACATTTAACTGTTAGTTTAGATAGGAGTAGGAATGCCGTAGCATTAGACCAATCTCAGTTTCATGATTTACCATTCTTTATTCTTTTATTCTTTTATTCTTTTATTATTCTTTATTCTTTTAACCATTTGTACAATCATATTTGCAATTGTAATTGGCATACATAGTCCCTGTGGGATCGATAATCTTGTACTTAGGTACATATATTACTTGTTGACCGGTGTATACTTGCACTTGTTAAGATTGCGTTGATTTATTCTATATTCTTATCTTCTCAATTTGTGACACACGCACACAACGCAACAAGTTTTTGGCGCCGTTGCCGGGGACTTTGGAGTCAATTTGATTGTAAATATTGATTGTTTGCATTAGGTTACTTTTGTTTTTCAGTTTATTTTTATACTCATTCCTAAGCTTATGAGATTATTTAAATGTTTGTATGAGGTACAAAATAACATATGCATGAGCTGGCTTAACTTGTGGATTTATTGACTTGAACTATTTGTTAAATTTCAGCTTGTGTCTCATTCCTTCCCTAACGTGTGCTGTTTTGCATGAGTAAAACGCGAAGGGGATCTCAATCTTCATTGCTGCCACTTGATCCCGAAATTGTGAAAACAGCCAAGGCATTAAAGAAGAAGAAACACACCACGGTTAGGGCAGTCATGGAAGATCCGAGAGATACACAACCTTGACCTGCCCTGAATCCAGTAGTGATGGCGGATGACAGGGACCATGCCATTCGGCAATATGCAGTCCCTATGTTTAATGCATTGAAACCAAGTATTGTGCAACCAGAGATTGCTGCAGCACAGTTTGAGCTGAAACCAGTGATGTTTCAAATGCTGCAGACAGTAGGGCAGTTCAGTGGACTACCTGCTGAAGATCCACACATGCACCTACGGTTATTCTTGGAGGTAAGCGATGGTTTTAAGCTAACAGGGGTGACGGACGATGCTTTGAGGCTGAAATTGTTTCCATACTCTCTGAGAGACAAAGCTAGAGAATGGCTTAATTCTCTACCCTCTGGTAGTGTGACTTCATGGCAGCAGCTTACCGAGAAATTTTTGATGAAATACTTTCCTCCAACGAAAAATGCTAAGTTGAGAAATGAAATCACCTCTTTTCAACAATTAGAAGATGAATCATTGTATGAGGCATGGGAACGATTCAAAGAGTTGTTAAGGAGATGTCCACATCACGGAATCCCACATTGTATTCAAATGGAGACATTTTACAACGGGCTGAATGCACACACCAGAATGATAGTTGATGCTTCAGCAAATGGAGCACTTTTGGCAAAGACATACAATGAAGCCTATGAAATAATTGAAAGGATTGCCAACAACAACTATCAATGGCCTACAACAAGACTGCCAAGCGGAAGAAGAGTGGCTGGAGTGCTGGAATTAGACCCAATAACTTCACTTTCAGCCCAAGTATCATCTATGTCGAATATGCTGAAGACACTGACAATACCGCAACATAGCGGGCAAACTGCTGATCACCTAAACCAGCCCAATGTAAGCCAGGTGCAAGCTGTGTGTTATGTTTATTGTGGAGAGGGGCATCTATTTGAGGATTGTGCTCACAATCCCGCATCAATCTGCTACATGGGAAATCAAAACCGGGGTAATGGTCTTCAATCCAACACTTACAACCCTACTTGGAGGCAGCATCCAAATTTTTCTTGGAGCAATCAAGGGATGCACCCCACGCAAGGTATGAACCCAAGGCCACTGCTCCAGCAGCAACAACAGCACCCCCAGCAGCAGCAACAACAACTCAACAATCAACAAAGACCTCTACAACAACAACCACTTTCAAATGCTTTAGAGAGCATGATGAGAGATTTTATGGCAAGAACAGAAACTACCATGCAAGGACTATCATCTACTGTTCATAACTTGGAGAATCAGGTGGGGCAGTTAGCCCAAGAGATGAGGAGCAGACCACAAGGATAACTTCCGAGCGATACAGAAAACCCAAGAAGAGAAGGAAAAGAACATTGCAAGGCTGTAACATTGCGAAGTGGCAGACTGTTGGATGAGCCAAAAATGAAGTCTAGAGCAGCTGAGAAGACCAGTGAAGAAATTCCAGAAGCTGAACCAGAACCAGTGGAGCCAAATGCTGCAGCATCGCCAATGCCGCAGCAATGCAATATTCCAGAGAGCAAACTAGTACAGCAAAGAATGCCTTTCCCACAAAGGTTTGCCAAGAAGAAGCAAGATGAACAGTTCAAGAAGTTCTTAGACATGTTGAAACAGCTGCACATCAACATTCCTTTGGTGGAAGCCATAGAGCAAATGCCCAACTATGCAAAATTCATGAAGGATATCCTTACAAAGAAGAGAAAGTTGGGAGAATATGAAATTGTTGCACTAACCAAAGAATGTAGTTTCTTTTTGCAGGATAAATTGCCCCCTAAAATGAAAGATCCGGGGAGCTTTAACATTCCTTGTTCTATTGGAGACTCATATTGTGGTATGGCATTGTGTGATCTTGGTGCTAGCATCAACTTGATGCCTATGTCGGCTTTCAAACAATTGGGTATAGGAAAGGTAAGACCTACGACGGTGACATTGCAACTGGCGGATAGGTCTCTAGCTCACCCCGATGGGAAAATCGAGGATGTCCTGGTAAGAGTAGATAAGTTCATTTTTCCAGCTGACTTTATTGTTCTTGATTATGAAGCAGACAGGGAAGTCCCCATTATTTTAGGAAGACCTTTCCTAGCTACAGGAAGGACTCTTATTGATGTGCAAAAAGGGGAGCTAACCATGAGATTCCAGAACGAAAGAGTCACATTCAACGTTTTCAAGGACATGAAATTCTATGATGAAGGAGAGGAGTGTTTTCATGTCACCACCCGAGATTCTTAGGAAGAGAAAGATGAAGAGCAAGGTGAGGATGCCAAGGAGGCATTAATGGAGGAAAGTTTGCATGAGGATGGCAATATGGAGACTAAAGCACATTCAGCTTAGGTAGAAGGAAGCCCTCAAAGGTTCAGATTTTGAGCTCAATCTGAATCCTTGGAGCTGTCTTCTAGAGATTTCAAGATAACAAAACCTTCTGTTGAAGAACCACCACAGCTGGAATTGAAGCAATTGCCGCAGCATTTGAAGTACGGGTTCTTAGGGGCAGATTCAACACTGCCCGTGATCATTTCAGCCTTCCTTGATACTGCACAAGAGGAGAAATTGCTTGGAGTACTAAGGCAACACAAGAAAGCTATGGGCTGGACTTTGGCCGACATCAAGGGCATAAGTCCAACCCTATGCATGCACAAAATCAGTTTGGAAGAAAGTTCCAAAAATTCTATAGAAGGGCAGCGGAGATTGAATCCAATTATGAAGGAAGTGGTGAAGGAACAAATCATCAAGTGGCTGGATTTTGGCATCATCTACCCCATCTCTGACAGTTCTTGGGTAAGTCCTATTCAATGTGTGCCTAAGAAAGGAGGAATCACTGTGGTAACAAATGAAGACAACGAGTTGATTCCTACAAGAACAGTCACGGGATGGCGCATATGCATTGATTATAGAAGACTCAACAAAGCCACAAGGAAGGACCACTTCCCATTTCCCTTCATTGACCAAATGTTGGACAGGTTAGCTGGACATGAATATTATTGTTTTCTTGATGGCTATTCAGGTTACAACCAGATTGCTGTAGCACCAGGGGACCAGGACAAGACCACCTTCACTTGTCCCTATGGTACGTTTGCTTTTAGAAGAATGCCATTTGGATTGTGCAATGCTCCAGCAACGTTCCAGCGTTGTATGATGGCCATTTTTACAGATATGGTAGAGCAGTACTTAGAGGTTTTTATGGATGACTTTTCCATATTTGGTGATTCTTTTGATACATGTTTAGAAAATTTGGCCAATGTACTTAAACGATGTGAGGAAACTAACTTAGTCCTCAATTGGGAGAAGTGTCACTTTATGGTGAAAGAAGGAATCGTGTTAGGTCACAGGATTTCAAAGAAAGGTCTTGAAGTAGACCGAGCAAAGATAGAGGTTATTGAAAAACTACCAACTCCAACAACTGTGAAACACATTCGAAGCTTCTTGGGACATGCAGGCTTCTACCGGAGATTCATTAAGGACTTCTCTAAGGTATCTAAGCCTTTATGTCAATTATTAGAAAAGGATAATGTGTTTTCTTTTGATGCAGCCTGTGCCACAGCATTCGAGGAAATCAAGAAAAAGCTTATTTCAGCCCCCATTATCATAGCACCTGACTGGACTTTACCATTCGAACTAATGTGTGATGCAAGTGATTATGCAGTAGGTGCTGTTTTGGGGCAGCGGCATAACAAAATTTTCCATTCCATCTATTATGCAAGCAAGACACTCACGGAGGCTCAGGTAAACTACACTGTTACTGAAAAAGAGTTACTTGCTGTTGTGTTTGCCTTTGATAAATTCAGGTCCTATTTGGTGGGCACGAAAGTAATAGTCTACACCGATCATTCTGCCATCAAATACCTACTTGCGAAGAAGGACTCAAAACCGAGGCTCATTAGATGGATTCTACTCCTACAAGAATTTGATGTGGAAATCAAGGACAAGAAAGGAGTGGAAAATCAAGTGGCTGATCATTTGTCTCGATTGGAGCAACAAGGGGGATGTCAAATCCCAATTAATGAATACTTTCCGGATGAACAACTGCTGGAAATTTCAGAAGAAAC
Organism: Asclepias syriaca; assembly: GCA_027405835.1. Taxonomy (NCBI): domain Eukaryota; kingdom Viridiplantae; phylum Streptophyta; class Magnoliopsida; order Gentianales; family Apocynaceae; genus Asclepias; species Asclepias syriaca. The sequence goes on from CM049932.1 coordinate 16,975,156, forward strand.
GAGACTGCCATGGTATGCGGATTATGCCAACTTTCTGGCCAGTGGTGCAATGCCGCCAGATTTCTCATATCATGAACGAAAGAAGTTTCTCCATGATGTCAAGAGTTATTTTTGGGAGGAACCATTTTTGTTCAAGCAATGCAAAGACCAAGTGATTCGGAGATGTGTAAACGATGATGAAATTGAGGACATCATTTTTCAATGTCACAACTCACCATGCGGAGGACATTTTGGAGGGTCAAGAACTGCAGCAAAGGTACTACAATCCGGTTTCTTTTGGCCTTCATTATTTAAAGATTGTTATGAGTTTGTGGCAAGGTGTGATCGCTGCCAACGAGTGGGTAACATCTCAAGAAGAAACGAAATGCCTCTCACCAACATTTTGGAAGTGGAACTTTTTGATGTATGGGGTATTGATTTTATGGGACCTTTCCCTCCTTCTTTTGGGAATTCATACATTTTAATGGCAGTGGATTATGTGTCTAAGTGGGTGGAAGCTGCAGCATTTCCCACTGATGATTCCAAGGTGGTGATCAATTTCCTTCGAAAGAACATTTTCTCACGTTTTGGAACACCTAGAGCAATCATCAGTGATGAAGGATCTCATTTTGTCAACAAATGGCTAGGAGGCTATTTCCAGGAAAATTGAAATCGAGATGGACCGGACCATACATAATTGAACAAATTCATCCTAATGGAGTGGTCTCGGTTGTGGGGAGAACGGGAACCCAATTCAAGGTGAATGGTCATAGACTAAAAATCTACAAGGATGGGGATCAAGAGCAAATCACTAATTCTCTATCACTGCTCGATGATAAAGAATTGGATGGACCTCACACCAATGAAAAATTCAAGTGAACACTCTCCAATTTTATTTTCTTTTCTTTTATTTATTTATTTATTTATTTTATTTCCTTTCCGTTTTTTTTATTTCTTTGTTCATTTAATTGCCTCCTGTTTTATTTCACTTTATTTACTGTTTTCTTTTCTATTTTTTTTTCTTTTTGTCTTCTCGTTTAATTATTTTGTTTTTTTTTTCTTTCTTTTTTTTTATTTTATTTCTGTTTTTATTTCCTATTTTCTGTTTTTATTCTGGTAGATAGTTATTTGATTTTAATTTCTGTTTGTTTATTTTAATTTATGTTTTCCTTGTTTTTATTTGTTCATTTATTTCTGCTATTTTGTTTTATACAGTGTCGGGCACACCTGTACCCGACAGTTGCCTTCTGCCTTGAACTCTCAACGGGACAAAATGTATATATAAATATATATATATATACATATATATATATACATATATATTTTTGTCTAGGGCAGACAATCATGCTATTTCCGGAAAGTCTCTTTCTTTGTTTTGTTCTGCCTTTATTGTAGGACAAAAGAAGGTATACATACAGTATATACACATTTTGGGCAGAGCAATCATCTTACTTCCGGATAAAAGACAAAAGACCAATGGGTAAGAGAAAATCTGGTCAAACCATTCTTTATGGCCTTCAAGAAGCAAACGGGTGTCTTTTCAATTTCCATTTTCTTCCCAAGGTAAGTATTCATTATTCTATCTTATAATTCATTTTCCAAAAGAATGAATGCTTTCTAGTTAGAAAAACCAAAAGACCACCATTCACTTCATTCGTTTTCAACTAACCCAACTGAGAGCATTTCACTCTTAAAAACAAAAACTCAATACACTCACCTCTCATCGAAAGAGAAAAAGGAAAAAGAAAAAAAAACACACCAAAGCTTTTCTGTTCTTCTTCCGACGCTTCTGAGTTCGAAGAATCTCAAGTAGAAATCCGACGCAAACGACACCTTAAAGGTATGTTTCCTTACTGTAAATCTGAAGATGAACTGCGTATTTACGGCTGGAATGGTATGTTTCTTTTTCTGGGTCAGCCGAACAGCATGGTTTCCCTTTCCCCCTTTTTACTGATTTTACGAAACCATGCTCAGATCTGGTTTTCTCTTTCGATCCTGGACAAAAATATAGACATGTTGGTTGATATATAGTGAGTGGACTGTGAATGCATGAGTGTTTTTGTGTTTTTATTTGAACAAAATGTGATCAATGGGTGTTTTCATGTGAATGGTGAGCAGCAGTCTTGTGTTTCAAAAGCATGTTGTTCCTGCTAAAATGCTGATATTTTCTGATGAACGAGGGAATCTACATTGTGGGTGACTGAAAGGCTGTGTTACTCTACGGGTTTTAGCTTAGTGTTTCTGGGACTGTTGTGAGCAAATATGAAGGAAATGTTTCTTTAAAAATATGTGGTTATCATCTGTTTCGTCTGTTTTGAAGTATGATGTTTTGATAAGGGATAGATTCTGTTTGCATGCTATACTGAGAGATGTACATTTTCTGGATTCAAAGATGAATTTTCAGAAATCAAACTCCACCTTGAAAAGGGTACGGTAGGGTTTCGGGTAGACGAGAGATAAAATTTTTGGGATATTTTGATGCTAATAATGTCTATTTTGGAATGAAACCTTCACAATGATATCCTTAGGAAATTCTGAATTTTTCTGGGTAGTCTCTATCTCATAATGGACAGTGGCTGAATCCTTTTTCCTTGATTTTTACTGATGAAAGTCCAGATACATGTTAAATGGTTTTGATTAGGATTTGCTGAGGCTGTTTAAGTTCTTTCTGTCCCTTTTGATTAGAAATTGCTGACTGTTTTGAGCCATGCTTGAACTGTTTTTATTGGGACTGTTTTGAACTATGCTTGGACTGTTTGTATTGTGACTGTTTGTAGGAATACTGTTTTTACTGGTTTAAGTCTTTGCAGGATGACAATTAAACAAATGATTGGAAAACTCCCTCCGAGGGAGAAATTCTCTTCGGCAGATGCAGAAGCACGAATGAATGACTTGTACGCCGAGAAGCAATGCCTGGAAGACTTAGGGTTTGACCTGACGGGAGATCAACCCTACCCGTTGCCAGAAACCTGCCGTCACATAATCAGACTGAATGGTTGGGAACAGTTTTTTTCCCAACGAGTGGAGCCGGATATCGGAATAGTACGAGAATTCTACGCCAACTTGTGGCCGAATAGTGTGTACGCAGTGTTTGTTAGGGAACAGTTGGTGTCATTAAATCCAAGGACCGTCAACCAGCTGTTCAACCTTATCAACTACGACAACGACACAGATGATTTCTACTCCTTTTTGGCCAACCCAGAAGCCTGTGATAGAACCCTACAAGAAGTGACAGTCCCCGGGACTGAATGGATAATCTCAAAGAGCGGAAACAAGACTTGCAAGAGGGAAGCCTTGACAGACGAGGTAAAGATTTGGTTTTATTTTGTGAGGCACTCTTTGATGCCCACAAATCATTCCTCGACGCTGACAATGGAACGAGTGGTACTCTTAGCATGCATCATCAATGCGAGGACAGTGAATATTGGGAAGCTAGTATGTGAACAAATACGATCGTGTGCGGGTAAGAAGAGTGGGGAAATGTTCTTCCCCACCCTTATATGTTTATTATGCAGGGCAGCCGGTGTAGAAGTGCCCATTGAAGACGATGACTTCTACCCCGGAGGAACAATTACGGCTCAGGACCTTCGCCGAATTCTGCCCTCATTACAGCCAAAGACGGAAGGAACACCGCCTGCTCGAACTCCCTTGCGAGCAGTACCGATGGACAACTCTTCCCCAACAGTAGCAGATGCTGCAGCATCCACGTCTGACGATGCTGTAGCCATGATGAGGCACATGCACGCGCAGCTGCAGATATTCTGGAGGTTCTCCCGCGAGCAATATGAAGCACACCTCAGATCTCTTCCCCGAAATCGGGTGCAAGCTGGCAACCCGTGGCCTGCATTCCCAACTGAACTGATTCCAGGAGAAGACCCGAACCAGATGGCAGACGATGATGTTATCATCACACCGTGACCGACTCCCTCAAAAAGGGAGTAATTCTGAACTTTTAAAACAACTTTCTTTTACATTACTGTTTTAATTTTTTTATGCCTGCTGAGCAGGCCCTCGGACACCTTACTTTTTAATTGTTTTGCTCTACTTGCTTTGATGATGGTTTTGGACTAGTAGTTTGTTTTGTTTTGACTCTTTTGTTTGTTTGTTTTGTTGTGTTCTGTTTTACATTTGCCTTACCTGCTAACTTTCTGTGGCTGAAATTCTGTGATTGATGGCAATGAGGACATTGCTTCCCTTTGAGTTTGGGGGAGGGTGTCCTCTCATGGTAAAAAGTTGAAAAAATGGTGTTAAATTTAAAAATTTTTCCTACTGTCTTTTGTGGAAACATGATAACCTCTCTGCTGGAATTTTGACCTAGTTGAATGCATAGATACATTGTATGAAGAAGAAGCTATTTTAGGATGCCTTACAAGATGATCTATCCGGCATAAATGACCTGTTTGCATAATGTGGTAGCATTTCATATGACCCGTGAGAACTTAAATTTCAGCAGGATTAGTGTAGACTTTTGGGGCCTGATTCATGATGATGTTTTAAAAACAAAAATACATTCTTGTAGACATTGTACCGTTCTTCTTGAATAATTAGGTATTAGTTAACCCTAAGTAAGAATCATTTCTAAACTCCCTATCTTTTGCACATAGTCTTACTTAGAAATTTCATGATCATAAAAAAAGTCACTATGGTATGAAGGTTCAGAATTTTTAACTCATTTATTATAGTCCTTGAGGCGAAATCCTAGCATATTTGGTAATATAGAAATGATTGAGGCATGTTCTTGAATAGTTTGAGCCTTTCTAGCCTATCCTAATGAATTTTGTTTCCCTAGTTAACCCGAGTTGAGCCTAAGCCTAATTTCTTGACACCCTTATCAAAGAGCCACTTATCCTAAATGATTTGCATGTATCCATTCTTTGCTCTCCCTAAAACTTGATCTTAGTCTGCTGTGAATAGTGTTGAACATGAGTTTGGGGGAATGCCGAGAATGCCTTAGTGAGGAACATAGGAATGCTGCAACGCAATGCTGCAGCATTATCATTTTCTTGGGATTAGGGGTATTTAATGCTCTACGTATTGAGGGTACGTGTATGAAAACATGTGAAAAAGAATGAGAACACCCTCTCTACCTTACAAAGAAAAAGAAGAACAAAAAGAGCAAAAAGGAAATATGTGTTATGCTTCTTTGAGGATAAATGCTAAATACTTATTGTGGATTAAATGTTGCACATATTTCTGAAGCATGGTGTAAATTTTTATACTCCTTGGGTTGATTGACCAAAAAACAAAAAAAAAAAAAAAAATTTTGGGAAGTAATAGCATTGGGTAGAAGCTCATGGCAGACTAGGACTAAGTTCTGAGCCTACTGTTTATCCATATTTTTCCTACCTTAGCCCTAGCCTACATTACAACCAGTTTAAGACCTCTTTGATCTTTATTGCTAAATTTGCTACATTAGTGGAGAGGGGTGTAATAGATTGAGTTTGAGGATACCAAAGGAACCTTAGGATTACTATATGTTGACTTATGAACTTGAGATTGAAAAGGACGGACTATTCACACACACACTTTGGAGTGGAAATACTTCAAGCTTGGGTTAGTTAATATTTGGCTATTCACTTAAGGATGGAACTTATGACTACTTGAATTTTGCATTTTTCTCTGAAATCATTGGTCCCAAGTTGACTGAACTTGCTGAGCAAAGTTTTTGTGGGTATGTATATTCTTGTTGCTTCCACATTGCTGCAGCATTGCTCGGGGCGAGCAATGACATGAGTTTGGGGGTGTGATAACTCTAAAATAATAGAGTTATTCACCTCTAATTCTCCACATTTTATTCGGGATTTAATTGACTTTATTTGGAAAAGTGAATAAAAATGTGTTGATTTAATGTTTTCTCTTTTTGCCTTTTTATGTGGATTTATTGCTAAAAGTCAATTTATTTGAATTAATTTCTCAAATTAAGGACAAGTTGTATTGTTTGTTGTTACTTGGGAATTAATTGAATTAAATTGGCGGAACAAGGGCAATGAGGGGATTTTTGATTTTGGTTGGATGCAAGTTGACCGTGACTAGCTTGAAACAAGTGTGAAAATTGGCAGCTATATATATATATATATATCTCTATGTATATATGTATATATATGTATATTATACACCCACACACCTTTCGATCATGCACAAATCCAGCTGGACATGTTAAAGGTCAAACCTGCGGTACTATGCATTTAATCCCTTTGTCCTATCTGTTTTACATGTATATATACACATATATATATATGTATACTTGTATATATATATATATATATATATGTGTGTGTTTGCTTCTTAGTATGGCGACAAGGGAACAAAAAGGCTGAAGACAAAGTCAAAATTTCAGACATGGCAGCTGAGATGTTGCTGATATCCCTGCAGCCGCCAGAGGAAGAAGACAAAGACTTGCAGAAAGTACTGATGTTCTGCTGCAAAAACCTGCGGCTGTCAGAAGAAAGAGACAAACACTCTGCAGGAAATGCTGCAGCATTGGGAGGAAACGACAGAAGAACACAAAATGCAGCTGAAGACCAGCTGAAGTGGCTGCAATATGCAGAGGAAGAAGACAAGAACTCCAGAAGTCAGCTGGGATTTATTTTGACTTTTTGTTGGAATTTTTGGAGAAAATTCCAGAAATTATGGACACATGGTAGCTCGTGATTGGTTCTTGGTGCAACAAGAGGTTATATATGTATGCAGAAACACAGGAGGAGGGGTTCGGCCAGAGAGAGAGTGAAGAGTTTGGAAGATAAGTTACTTGTTAGAAGGCTCTTGGCCGAGATAGAGAGTAGGTTTTTCTTCTTAGTTTTTCTTAGGATAGTTTAGTTTTTCTTCTTAGTTTTAGGCTGATCTTTAGAAAGGGAAGAAGACAAGAGTGAGCAGGGTGACTTGCTGCAGCATCCATCAGCTGAGCAGTAGAGAGCAGCAGCATCCAGCAGAGGAAACGAAGGGCAGCAGCTTGATTAAACCGATTTGAGCAGTGGGTGATCTTCCGGCCAGAAGTAATCCTCTTTTCATTTCCTCATTTTGCTACCAATATTTGTAACTGAATGTTCTCGTAACATGAGAATGTATTCATGAGTTTAAAGATTGATTAAATATGTTTTGGGAGTGATATGCTTTCTGTCTTAGGGTTGATTCCGTTGATTGGTTTCACTATGGACCTAGGGGCTGTTTTTCCCATTACGTTATTCTTTGTTTTCCATGATTCGTTTCAGCATAATATATATCTTTAACATGAAGATGTTGTGGTGTAGTTAAGTATGAGCATGTTGAATACATTTTTTGACTATGAGGATAAGTATGCTGTAGCATTACTTTCTGTTTTTATGTTTAATGCTTGTATGGGGCAAAGCTTGGTTTATTCATGTAATTACATTAGAATTATGTGGCGTTAGATTGAGCACTGCGTGAACAGCGGTAACTCATATAGTAGTGGATTGATAACTGCGTGAACAGCGGTACCTCCACTGACTAGCGTTGCACTAGGTCCAAGGTATGTTATCGGGGATCTAGACTAGTAGATCAAGTGGTCTGGGTGAAACCAGACATGCTGTAGCATTGATATGGAACTGAAAGAATGCTTTGTATACTTAGATTCATCTTTGGCTTGTACTTACATTTTTGGCGTGAATGCCGCAGCATTGTATTACCTGCAGTACTCTTGTGATTATTTCCAGTAGGCTAACATTTAACTGTTAGTTTAGATAGGAGTAGGAATGCCGTAGCATTAGACCAATCTCAGTTTCATGATTTACCATTCTTTATTCTTTTATTCTTTTATTCTTTTATTATTCTTTATTCTTTTAACCATTTGTACAATCATATTTGCAATTGTAATTGGCATACATAGTCCCTGTGGGATCGATAATCTTGTACTTAGGTACATATATTACTTGTTGACCGGTGTATACTTGCACTTGTTAAGATTACGTTGATTTATTCTATATTCTTATCTTCTCAATTTGTGACACACGCACACAACGCAACAACTTCGCGACGCTGAGTCTTTTTTACCAAGTACCTACAAAACAAGTAAGTTCGATGAGGAGTCTGTTCTCCGTGAACTCTCCGATGCTTAAGTCAATAGAGTGTTTGTGTGTATTTTTGGATATCTGGAACCTCTCTTACCTTTTGCTCAGATTTCTCTTTTATAGGAGTTTGTCTGATGGTGTCTCGTCTGTTCATAAGTTTCCCGTTGGAGCTTTGAGCCGTTTTGATCGTTGTAGACAACGGACTATAAATGTGGCCTTTATAAAGAGGTAACGTCTGCTCTTTATGAGGCTCATTAATTTGAACTTATGACGTCAGGTGAGATCAGGGACAATTAAGGTGTGATAAAATTATTGTTCTGCCCCTAAAGTACTTTTCTGATTGTTCAATATATATATATATATATTCTTGAGTCCTACCTCCCCCCTTCCAGGTAGGTAGTGTATTAGTATCTTGTTTTTTTCTACTAAAAGTGAGTAAAAGTTGAGGTTTGTTGTTCAACTCGAATTGAATTTGGATTAAAAACATATGTATGTAATGATTCGGAATTATATTTATATATGATATGGATTAACAAATTGTTGTTCAGCTAGGAGGAGTTTGATTCCATTGTGAGGTCAAGTTTTAACAAAAGTGCGGAAACTCGGTGCCGCAAACCAGTATCTTTCCTTTTCTGTCAAACCCCATAGAAATTCATCCAGAATTATATTAAGAATTCCAGATTCTATGAATCTGTACATAATATCCATATAGTAAAAATAATAGTAGGCATTATATTTTTAAGGTGGTGCGACGAGTAGCCACAAGTACTACGACAATATTACTTTTTAATTGGACAGAAAAGGATCGAAACGTATATTTTAGACCCTTTAATTTTTTATGCGGCTAAAAAACAACGCTTAAAAAATGTAGTAATTCATTTTTTTTTTTTTTTCAATTCAAAACACATAATTTTATATATCAGAATACCTACGTTTACGTTCTTAATTGGTACAAAATGATGATTTCATCCCGCACCTAAAGCATACTTGACAAGCATTTTATTGTTATGTATTTCTCTTGAAAGTGATTAATTCAAAAGAGTGGGTGATGACATATTATTAGCGTCTGCTGATTTCAACCAATAATTATATATATATATATACACGATATTGTCTTATTTTAATTATTTCAAAAGACTTTAAATGAATGTTTAATAAACTGCGAGCACTAAATGATAACAATTGAATACAAAAGAAAAGGATTGATTATGACAAAGGCTCCAATATGCGGCAAAACTTAAACGTTTCCATCATTCCTTTAATAAATAATTATTGGTTTAAATTAATAAGTGTGTATAATTAAGTCACTGATTAATAATTAAAGACTCATTAGACAAAATGTCGACATATTTAATTAAAAAAATTAGTTAGATACCATTTCAAACTTGACCTCCTCTAATTACATGTCTTCCAACAATGAATCTAAACATTTCTCATTAAAGAAATGTGTCAATCTTTCATTGTGAAAACGTTAATATACTTTGAACTAGTTAATAAGATTAAAATAAACAAGTATTTAAGAGAAAAATAATTTCAAAAAATCTAGAAACAAAGGTATATATGCTAATATAATATATGTGCGATAAATACATATTTAAATGTATTTGAACATGATGAAAAATATAACTATATTTTATATATCTTATCTTTATCCTATATTACGCGACGAAGAAATAAATATCTTTAGGTACATTTTTTTATCTTCTCTTTCTAGCTAGAGGAATCCCTCCTCCCATTTTGCAAGATAAGAGAGCTTCAATTTGATAGGTAACAAGGGTTTTTCAACTACATTAACAACTAATACCTAATATATGGAAACTTTGAATATATTTTTTTAGAATATTAGACGTTGAAAATTACTTTTTCACAAATTCAATCCAAATTTTATATATATATATATTCTAATTTTTGCAAAATTTTACTTATAGTTTCATATAACATTTATAATATTATTTTTTATGTTTTTTATTATATGCATTTAATTATAAATGCTAAACAGATTATACAAAATTTTATTTTGATTCTCAATATTAGCAATTATATAAAAATGTAACTTGATCTGCATTTGAATATTATATAACATTAAAAGAACATTTAAAAATCCTAAAAAATTATATTCTTCCATGGCGTGTGGCGAGCACAAGTTTGTATATAGGTCATGTTAGAGTACAAAACAAACGAGAGAATAAAATATACATTTAGACACGTAGATATACATACATACATACATTAGATATATATATATATATATATATATATATATATATATATATATATCTAATATATATATTAGAAAAGTTTGGTGTATTTTAAAATAGTATTGTATGAGTATTTTAAATATTGTAAATTTCTTGTTGAATATGGTAAGTGTTACACACTAGATTCAATGAATCTTCCAATGAGAGTCTTTTGAGACTGGAATTTCCATAATTATTAATTACTTGATGGGTTACAAATAATATTTTTTTTTTTGTTGCTTAGGTCAGTCATCCATCCATTGGAAAAGATAGCCGCTTCCTCTGACTTTGACACTACTAGGGTTTTATTTTTATCTTTTTTTTTTGGTGAAATTTTATTTAAAAAGTAGAAAATTATGTGAATATGAAAATAATAAATATTAAAAGTAATAATACATAAAAAAATTTAAAAAAAATTGTTATCTAAATCTTCAATCTTCAAATTGTCAAATACTTATACAACAAAGATTCGATTTTACTTTTTTCTTTTAATTACAGTCTAATTCATTTTGGATTAGACTGAAAACTTCAAAGAGTGTGTAAAAAATTGAAAAAAATTGAACATAGAGCCAAATCTATAACTTGAAGAATCCTTCCTATATATAACCTTTGCATTCAACCAAGAAACAACATGGAAATTAATATTAGGACAATACATCATAGATTCACAGTGTACTAAAACTAATTAATATTAATTTAATCTTAATCTGACCTTCAAAACCAAGAAAACCATTAATTAATCTTTTCAATTTCCTCTTTCTTTCTTTTTTTATCCTTCTTGGTTTCACGTGATTTTTGCTAATGCAATCTTAAATCAATGAATCTACCTCCCCTTTTTTCCCCTTATTGTTCAAATAAATATAAATTTCAAAATAATATGCAGACAACTATATTATATATATTATATATATATATAATATATATATATATATTATTCTATATAACATATAATTTCAAGAAATTATGGACCAAATGTAAATCATATCCCGCAAGAAAAGAAAGTTTTTTGGAAACAAATATTCAAAACAGATATATATTGTTCTATGTAACATATAATTTCTTGAATTTGCTATTACTTATTACATTTGCGATCCATCGTGTTGAGAATTGATTAAAGAAATCTTGGTGGCGTGTGGCCTCCATAAACCATAGCTAAACCATGACTAATTTAATTACTTTAATTAGGGATAGTTGGTAGCTAAGTACATTGTTTGGCATATTTTCAGTCCCTCGAATTACTTAAATTAATTATATATTCCTTTTACTCCCATTGGTTAGCAAAAATAATTTCTTTAATTCCATTTGCATCCCATCATCCCATCAACCAAAATAAACTTCTTTCCTTTTTTTTTTTCTTTTTTTTCTTAAAGAAAAACATTCTCTAAATCAAGTTGAATGTATAGACGTAATCTGTGACGAAACTGGATGCCTCTTTGACGATTCTATACAGAAACATATATATATATATTGATTTTGCAAAAATCTGTCGAGAGTAAAAAAGTAAATTAAAAACTTGAGAATTCAGGAAACGTTTGGATGGATTCGTCTGTAGGAGACTTTGAATCGGTCAAAGTCAAAGGGAACGGATACTTCGGGTGGTGGCCCTTGACGAACTATAATTTCGGAAGTTATACTTCGCGATGTGGGGTTAGAATGAACGTACTTTGCGACGCTGAGTCTCTTTTACCAAGTACCTACAAAACAAGTAAGTTCGATGGGGAGTCTGTTCCCCGTGAACTCTCTGATGCTTAAGTCAGTAGAGTGTTTGTGTGTATTTTAGGATATCTGGAACCTCTCTTACCTTTTTCTCAGATTTCTCTTTTATAGGAGTTTGTCTGATGGTGTCTCGTTTGTTCATAAGTTTCTTGTTGGAGCTTTGGGCCGTTTTGACCGTTGTAGACAACGGGCTATAAATGTGGCCTTTATAAAGAGGTAACGTCTACTCTTTATGAGGCCCATTAATTTGAACTTATGACGTCAGGTGAGATCAGTGGCAGTTAAGGCATGATAAAATTACTGTTCCGCCCCTGAGGTATTTTTCTGATTGTTCAGTGGCCCCTCATCGAAGTTCCACATGACGAAGTAGGGGGGCTTCAGCGGGATAAGTGTGTTGAGTACTTTGACTTGTGGCTAAAGTTAGGGTCTTTGATTGTGACTGGCTGTCTTTTCATCTTCTACCTCTGTCATTAATTGCAGAATGTCAGCCAGCAGAAGTACCTTTTCGCTTTCCCCGATGCATCGATTCTGGCAAGTAATCATTTCACAAAAGTTTTTCTCGGCTATTTAGTGATCTCTTTCTTTTCGTATGCCTTTTTCTTTACTTTTGCTTCCTTGCCTTTATAGCTTCCTGCCATTAACGCCTTCTGAAGATTCCTTCGTCTTTGTTTTCATCGCAAGTTCAGTCACATTTTCTCAGACTTCCGTCTCGATTTCAGACGCTTAAAAAGGTATGCTTTGTCCTCTTATTTCCTGGTTTCTGTTTATTCCTCCATTGTTGATATGCTATCTTTTGACTCTTTTATGCTTCCTCTGTTTGCTTTGTTTTTCTGTGGGGTAGTAAGGGTAGAATCATGTGTTTTTTCTGGGTTTAGGGTTTAGTCATAGTTTAGGCTTATCTTTCTGATAGCTTTTTGTTTGAATGGAGTTCTAAATGTTGAACTTCCGTTCACATGTAGGAAATGGCTGCCCAGAGAGAAGATGAAAGGGAGGTTGAGGAGCTTATGAATGAGGGTTTTGGTGCTCCTCAGCCTGCCCAACCAGAGGTTACTATGGCGGTTAGGGAAGGCTAGGGTGAGGTTCATGAGGGTGTCCCATTTCAACTGCCTATGCCTGCTCCTCCTGCTTTAGATTTTTCTTTAGGTTGAAGAAGGATTAGTCGTGAACAGGCAAAGTCTTTTGCTCGTAGGTATAGTGTAGATCCTATGACTTATAGAGTCTCTATTGCCCCTCTGGTAGGAAAAATGTCACTTCGTAGTATCCCCCTTCCTTTAGCTCATTTTGAAGTAGGCCTTCGTCTTCCCATGGACCCCGCTTTCGTAGATATTTTAGTTTTTACCCGAGTTCAGCCTGGACAGGTGCATCCCAATGCTGTTCGCACCATTTTTTGTCTGATTTATCTTTGCCGTAGATTAGGCTTTGAGTTGTCTTCTAACATTCTTAGAATGTTTTTTTCTTCACTTCGGATGTTGGACAACACTCTTTCACTCCGTCCATGCCAAAACAGAGTCGTCCTGTTTTATTCTCCACCTAATAAGATAGACTTCAAAGGCAGGTGGATGATGGTAGAGTCTCGCATAGGTTTCCCCTTTCGTTTGTGTGTCATTGAGACCTATCAGTGGACCCAAATACAAAGTCCTTCTTCCCTTAGTTATTCTGAAAGAGCCTTATTAGAGACCATTACCCGGGATTTAGGAGATAGTCGCCAGAACCAATCCCGAGTATATTCTTCTACCGACTTACTTAGTGAGGCTAGCTTGAAGTGGTGCGGCATAGGGGCTGGCTTGTCTGAGCGGAAGAGGGAGTTAGGCTTTGCAGAGGAGAGTCCGAACCAAGATTGGACCATACACCCCGGGGGTGTTTTTTCTTTTCAATGTGACCCATGTAATTCTACTGCTCGTGGGTGTGGAAATGGCCAGGGTAACATATATATGTGTTTTGTTTTTTTGCACTTCGCAAGGATTCTAACTTGGTTTTTTTTCGTAGGTCCTACTATGTTCAGTAAAGCTTGGGGAAACCGTGTGGAGGAGAGGGATGTACAGCAATCACACTTGGACTCCCTACCTCGGTTTCCTCCTCGCTTGATAGACCGGGGTGCAGCGGGGGAGATGCCTCTCACTTATCCATCTTCTACTAGTCCGTCTGGGCGAGGTAGAAACCTTCGTCGAGCAAGAGATGGGGAAGTGAGAGGTAGGACTCCTCGTTCTACTCCCGGGCCTCGTCAGGAAGCAACCCCGGAGGTGGTGGAGGACGAAGAGCAACTCCACCCGCATCAAAGGCGGAGGACCTCTCCTCGGCGCCCCTCTACCGAAGTAACTTCTCCCCCTTCTTCTCCCCTTCCAACGGATGCCATGGATGCAATGCCCTTGGCATTTTGCAGGGGTCCTGAGCCTAGTCCTGCTGCTGAAGAGCCTGCTCCAGCTGCTGAAGCTGAGGCCGTTCCCATTGCCGAAGCCGAGGTAGACTCTGGGAACCCCTACCCTTAATGGCTCCAGTCGGGGTTCGAGCTGCCCACTGAGGAGGGAGCCTTGCGAGCTTTAGCCTCCGAGATATCTGCTCGAACTCCTCCCCTCAACAACCTCCGTTTCAACAATATGTACGCTGCATCTTTACTTGGAAGTACCATCTTGGACCGAGCTCATGACGCAAAGAGTTTGGTCGGGATGAGAGAGATGACCGGGTTGGTGCTCTGATAGCTCGGGTAAGTTTCCTCCCTTTTTTGCTTCTTTCCTTTGAGCATTTATGAAATGTCTTATAACCTCCTCTCTTTTTTTAACAGGTTTCCTCCTTAGTTCTCCACATTTCCATGTCTTGAACTTCGGAGCAAACCGAGCGAGCAGCAGCTGATGCAGAGTGGCGGGTGGTCAACGAACCTCGCTTGGCTGCTCTGGAGTCAGAAGTGGCTAGTCAAGCTTCACGCTTGGAGTCAGCCAATTCTGAGAAGCTCCAGATGGCTAGCGAGATGGTGGAACTGAAGGAGCGACTGGCCAAGGCAGAGGAGAGAAATGCGGAGTTGCAGGCAGGCATCAACGACTTAAATTCGGCCAGGGATGAGGCTGTTGCTAGTCGGATCTCCATGCAGGAGGAGTTGGAGCATTGTCGATCAGAAGATTTCAAGAAGAAGATAGTCGACGACTTCAAGAGTTCTCCTGCATACCATGAAGACATCGGTCGTGAGGCTGGTTCTTTCTTGGACAAAGGATGCATCCACATCATCCGGCAGCTTCATCCTTACTTCGAGGACAAGTCCCTTCTCCTACAAGCTTTTAAATCGAACTTTGACAACGATTTGTGTAGGCAAGGAGCAGACTTCGTTCCCTTCACTGCCAAAAAGTTGGAGGCACTCTGGGAACGGGATGAGAAGAGGGGGAGGCCTTTTTGGAAGTCGCCTCGACCTACCACTCCCACCTTCTGGGATATGCTTGGTGAGGGCTCAAGTTCGGTAGCTCCTTGAAGCTTTTGTATTTAGGAGATAGATTCCTCCTTAATGTAAACTGCTTTCTATACTTTGTGCCCCATTTTTGGAAGCTTCAATGGAATTATCATTGTCTTGTTTTTGTTTAACTTTCCTCGTTTGCTAAAACTTTCTAACTTTTGAACTTCGTGATCGCAAGGCTGCTTTCTTGATAACTTGTATTCTTCTAAGTTCTTCAACTCTGTACTTCGTAATTACGAGTCCTTATATGGCTTTGGAATTTTTCCAAGTCTTTTTAACTTAGCACTTCGTAACCACGAACGGTCTCTTGATATTTTAAATCTCCAACTTGATACTTCGTAACCACGAACTATTTCGTGGTATTTTAAATTTCCAAGTTCGCTCTTAACTTGGTACTTCGTAACCACGAACTGTCTCGTGGTATTTTAATTTTCCAGGTTCACTCTTAACTTGGTACTTCGTAACCACGAACTATTTCGTGGTATTTTAAATTTCCAAGTTCACTCTTAACTTGGTACTTCATAACCACGAACTATCTCATGGTGATAACATTTTTGCTCCTGGGATTGATCCCTGTATTTTGTAACCATGAGCTTTTACTCGGTGGTGATATTTTTCTTCCGAGACTGAACCCGGTGCTTTGTAACACGAGATTTTACTCAAATGGTAGTTTTTATTTCAGCAGAATACTTTCAGAAATTGTTCAACAACTTGTTTTCAAGATGACTTGATATTCAAAACAATGCTTTCTAGACGCTCTTCATACATAGTACCTTTTTAAGTGATTTACGTGCCACGGGTTTGGTAGGAGAATGCCATCTTTGTTCATGAGTTTGTAGGTGTCGGGTCTTACTTCGTGTTTCACGAGGTACGGTCCTTCCCAGTTCAGAGTCAGCTTGTTTGCTTTTATGTGCCTCGTCGTACCTTCTATCTTCCGAAGTACCCAGTCCCCTATCTTTATTGGTCGCTTGAATACTTTCTTATCGTGAGCTTTTTTTGTTTTTTGCTTGAATGATTGTGATCTTAGGCGGCTTGCTATTCTCCTTTCCTCTAGCAGATCTAGTTCCATCCTTCATTTTTCTTTATTGGCATCCTCATTGTACATCGATACCCTTGCTGTGGGCAATGAGACTTCGGCTAGTGCTACCGCCTCAGAACCGTATACCAATGCATAAGTCGTTTCTCCCGTGGGGCCCCTGGTCGAAGTGCATATTGCCCATAGAGCGGGGTTTAATTCATCAGCTCATTTGTTGGATTTTCCTTCCAAGTTTTTCCTTAGAGCCATTAACACCAATTTGTTGACAGCTTCTGCCTGACCATTCCCCTGAGGGTGTGCTACAGATGACTTCCAGTGCTTGATGTGCAACCTTTGACATTATGCAGTGAACTTGGCTGAAAATTGGACTCTGTGATTGGTAATTACTGCTCTGGGTATCCCGAAGCGACATAAGACATGTTCTCGGAAGAACTTAGAAACATTTTCCTCTGTTGGGTGTGTGAGGGCTCTTGCTTCTACCCATTTTGAGAAATAATCCACCGCCACTACCAAGTATTCACATCTATTTCTTGTTCTCGGAAAGTTTCCCATTAGATCCATACCCCACATGTCAAACGGCCAGGCTGCCACTATCGGGTTTGTTCAATTGACGGCAACTACGGAATGGTTCCGAAATTTTGGCACGTCTCACACTTTTTGACATATTTTTTAGCATCTTCTCTGAGTGTTGGCCAGTAATACCCTTGGTTGATTATTCTTTCAGCCAGAGCTCGGGCCCCGAGATGTCCTCCACATACTCCCTCGTGTATCTCAGCTAGCAGGTCGTTGACTTGAGATAGAGGGATGCAACGAAGTAAGGGCCTCGAAAAAGATCGTCTATACAATACGTCTTCATGGATTGTGTACCTCACAGATTGTCTTTTGATTTGTCTGGCCCGAGTAGCATTATCTGGGAGGGTCCCTTGCTGAATGAAGTTTTTTATTTCCTCATCCCAATTCTCTGAAGTGGGGTGTAGGCATTGAATTAACTCCGGCTCTTTGATCGTTGTTGATACCCTTTCTATGGGGATGCCTTCTTCGTTGGGTGTCTCTCCGGAGGCGATTTTTGCAAGCCTGTCTGCTTGCTGATTCTCTTTTCTGCTGATTAGAGACAGTGTGAAAGGGCAAAATTTCTCTCTCCATTTTCTTGCTTCGTCCACATAAGACTGTAAACCCTCCGATTGTACTGTATAGGTCCCTTGGACTTGATTTTCCACCAACTGTGAATCGCTATACACCTTCAGAGCTTTGATGTTAGCCCCATGGGCCCATTCTAACCCATTTAACAGCGCCTCGTACTTCGTTTGGTTGTTTGAGAGATTGGGCTTCAATTTGATGGCCCGCATTTCTATGTATTCTTTATTAGGCGAAGTTAGGACAATTCCTGCTTTGACTCCACTGGAGTTGACTGCTCTGTCGACTCTCAGTTCCCATTATTCTTTTGTAGGCTCAGCCACCTCTAGGCTTAATTCTGTGAAGGACCCCTCTGCGAAGAAGTCTGCAAGAGCATGTGCTTTGATTGCTGTCCAGGGCTTAAACGTGATTTCCTGCCCGTATAACTCGATAGACCATCGTAACATTCCCCCGGATTGATCCAGTTTATGAAACATTTGTTTGAGAGGGGGATTAGTGTAGACCATAATAGGGTGAGATTCGAAGTATGGCCTTAGTTTCCTTGCGGAAATCACTAATGCGTATGCTAGCTTCTCAATATTAGAATACCTGGACTCCGCATCATTCAGAACTTTGCTGACGAAGTATACAGGGTGCTGCTTTGTTCCTTCTTCCTTTATCAATACTGATGCCATGATCAAGTCAAAGAAGGACAAGTATAGGAAGAGTGTTTCCCCAGTGCTCGGAGGTCGTAGCAAGGGAAGATCTAATAGATGGTCTTTCAATCTTCTCCAGGAGCGGCTGCATTCCAGAGTCCAGACAAAATCATTCTTCGAATTTTTCAAGGCTTTGAAGAATGGGAGGCACTTCTCTACCGATTTTGAGATGAATCGTCCTAACGCAGCAATACATCCGTTTAGCCTTTGGATTTTCTTGACGCATCAGGGCTCGGTGAGTCGAGCTATAGCCTCTAATTTCTCCGGATTGGCTTCGATTCCTCGTTTAGATGTCATGAAACCTAGAAATTTGCCGGATTTCACTCCAAATGTGCACTTCGTCGGGTTGAGTTTGAGGCTGAATTTCGCCAAGTTGGAGAAGGTCTCTTCTAGGTCATCTAGGTGCGATGTGCCATGTTTGGTTTTGACCACCATATCGTCGACATATGCATCTATGTTCCTTCCAATTTGGCTTCGGAGGATGTGATTCATCATTCGTTGGTATGTCGCCCCTGCATTCTTCAATCCGAATGGCATAACGTTATAGCAATATATGGCCCCTGCAACTCGGAACAAAGTATGTACCTGATCACTTGGCTTCATTTTTATTTGATGGTATCCTGAAAAGGCATCCATGAAGCTTAGATACTCATATCCCGCTGTTGAATCTACCAGTGCGTCAATTCGAGGCAGCGGGTAACAGTCTTTGGGGCAGGCTTTGTTGAGGTCGGTATAATCAACGAACATTCTCCATTTTCCGGTGGACCTTTTGACCATTACTATGTTAGCAAGCCATGTGGGATACTTTACCTCGCGAATGAACCCTGCTTTCAAAAGTTTATCTACCTCCTCTTTCATGCCTTGTATTTTCTCCTCACCGAATTATCTAGATTTCTATTTTATTGGGCAGCACTTCGGGTTTATGTTCAGTGCGTGCTCGGCAATGGAGGTGTCAATACCTGGCATATCCTCTGTACACCAGGCGAAGCTATTTTGATGATCTTTTAAAAACTTGATGATGTCTTGCCGAAGTTGATTTGGCATCTCTCTTCCAATTTTGACAAGTTGTTGAGGATAGATCGGATTTATCGCCACTTCGTCAAACTCGCTCTCTCGCGATACTTCGATTACTAGGTCGCAGACTTGCTTTTCCAGTATCCTTTGTATCCTCAGGTCGTGCTCTTCCGTCACTACATTGATGTTCCCGATTTTAGTGGGAGAATCCCTTTTCCTTTTTATCTTCATAACAAACTTTCTTTGGCTGCTTTTAACAAACCCAACTTCTCGCGAAGTGTTGAACTTCACTTGTTGGTGGGATGTAGAGATAACTAAGCCAAAAGCCGCGTGGAAATGTGTCCCTACTATGACATTGTAGGGGGATTCCAAGTCCACAACATAGAACTTGATCTCTTTAGTCCGTGCTTTGTCCCCTTCGCCAAGGGTGACTTGTATTCTCACTGTTCCTTTAACCGGTACCTTATGTGGTGTGAACCCCTCCAGTACCATTCTGCTAGTCTTGAAATGTTCTTCTATCAAGCCCATTTCTTCGAAACATCGCAGATACATAATGTTCCTCGTGGCTCCGGTATCGACCAGAACCCTTTTCACTATGCATTTGTCGATTCCTTCTCGGGTCATACGCATCTCGAGAACAATAGGACTAATTTTTGCTTCCTCATTACTTTCTAATTCTTCATTGGTGAAAGTAATGATTTTCGTTTGTTCAAATTCATACTTCGGAATGAGGTATGATTTGGTGAGGTTGTATATCCTCTTCTTGATCTTCTTGATGGAAGTCAACTCCGGGTTAATCATGTTGATTACCCTTTCTCCCTTGTCCTTCTGCTGTTGCATACCGGCAATGTATTCTTTCAAGCATCCTTCCTGAATGAGCTTTTTGATTGCTCTTTTCAGTTGGAAGCATTCCTCCGTGGTGTGACCATAGTCTCTGTGGAATCCACATCACTTGGTCTTATCCCTCGTAGCGAATGAATGTGACTTCATCGGGGCAGGATCCTTTACTCCATATTTCTCTTTGATCACTGCAATCAGACTTTCCTTTGGAACATTCAAAGGTGTAAAAGTTTCGAATTTCTTACCTCGATTTTTGTCTCTTCATTCGGAAAAACTCGAGGCCATGTCCTTTGGATGATTGTGTTGCTTATCCTTCCTTCTTGTGGTGGATTCAAGTGCACTGCTCTCCGCTAATGCTACTTTTTGAGCAACGCTGAACATTTCACCAATGGTCTCCGGCTTTCTCAGCTGAAGCTTGATCTGAATCCTCCTTCGAAACAGGTGATGACAGTATCCTGGCTAATTCCTTCGATGTCATCATAGGTCTTCTTGAATCCAAGAAAGAGAGGAGAGTTTCATCTTCTCGCTGCTTGATATTAGCCAAATCTCCTCTCGTTTTTGGTATGGTTCCTGCAGTACTGAATTTGTCCAGGAATATTTTCTCTAAGGTATGCCATGAGTCGATGGTACCTGCTTTTAGAGATGTGAACCAAGTTAGAGCTTTGTCGGATAGTGTGCTCGGGAATGCTTTGCATAAGATGGCTTCGTCATTTGTGACTAGCCCCATGGCCTATTTGTAGTGGCACACGTGTTCGAGGGGTCGGGATAACCCCGAGTATAGGACAAATTGCGGGATTTTGAGGCTTGGATCGGGGGATACATTTTGGATCCACTTAGTGAAAGGTCCCAGTTCGATCGACCTGGATTTATGAACTTTGGTGGGGTTCTTTCCTTTCTCCAGACTATATTCGGGGGAACGCTTTCTGGTCCCTCTTTTATGGATAGGTTTCGAGGAATGATGACTTTCCCCTACTTCGCTGACCGCCTGTTTTCTGTCAGTCCATGTTCCACGCCTCTCATCTTTTTTTGTGGCTGTTTGTGTTCGTTGTGAAAGTTCCGAGGGATCTCCGGAAAATCTTGGAGGGGTAGATCCGCGCCGGCCTTCCTGAACTCAGCCCTCAACTTTAGCCATTGTCGTGAAAGCTCTTGATCATGTTTCAATTGTTCATTTTCTCTTTGCAACCGCTGCAACTCTTTCTCCGTTTCCTCAATTCTTTTAGAGTTAAGTTGTTCTCTCAGATCTTGAGAACGTCGGGAAGTTTCTGGTTGTGGTCCCAATCTTTCCGAGACAGGACAGCGATTGGAACTAGGTGAGGACGAAGAATGTGATATTCTTATCCCAGTTCCTCGGAATGATGATTGTCGGATAGTGTGTCCATCTCCTGAATGTTTGGACATTTTTTGATTTGTGAAGGAATAATGAATATTCTGGCTGAAGAATTCCCGGTAACAGAACCAAACAGATTCTGCAAAAATCTGTCGAGCGTAAAAAAGTAAATTAAAAAGTCGGGAATTCAGGAAACATTTGGATGGATTCGTTTGTAGGAGACTTTGAATCGGTCAAAGTCAAAGGGAACGGATACTTCAGGTGGTGGCCCTTGACGAACTATAATTTCGGAAGTTATACTTCGCGATGTGGAGCCAGAATGAACGTACTTCGCGACGCTGAGTCTCTTTTACCAAGTACCTACAAAACAAGTAAGTTCGATGGGGAGTCTGTTCCCCGTGAACTCTCCGACGCTTAAGTCAGTAGAGTGTTTGTGTGTATTTTTAGATATCTGGAACCTCTCTTACCTTTTGCTCAGATTTATCTTTTATAGGAGTTTGTCTGATCTGTTCATAAGTTTCCCGTTGGAGCTTTGGGCCGTTTTGACCATTGTAGACAACGGACTATAAATGTGACCTTTATAAAGATGTAACATCTGCTCTTTATGAGGCCTATTAATTTGAATTTATGACGTCAGGTGAGATCAAGGGCAGTTAAGGTGTGATAAAATTACTGTTCTGCCCCTATAGTACTTTTTTGACTGTTCAATATATATATATATATATATATATATATATATATATACTTGAGTCCTACCTCCCCCCTTCCAGGTGGGTAGTGTATTAGTATCTTGTTTTTTTCAAGTAAAAATGAGTAAAAGTTGATGTTTCTTGTGCAACTCAAATTGAATTTAGATTAAAAACATATGTATGTAATGATTCCGAATTATATTTATATATGATATGGATTAACAAATTGTTGTTCAGCTAGGAGGAGTTTGATTCCATTGTGAGGTCAAGTTTTAACAAAAGTGCGGTGCGGAAACTCGGTGCCGCAAACCAGTATCTTTCCTTTTCTGTCAAACCCCAGAGAAATTCATCCAGAATTATATTAAGAATTCCAGATTCTATGAATCTGTACATAATATCCATATAGTAATAATAAAAGTAGGTATTATATTTTTAAGGTGGTTGCGACGAGTAGCCACAACTACTACGACAATATTACTTTTTAATTGGACAGAGAAGGATTGAAACGTATATTTTAGACCCTTTAATTTTTTTATGCGGCTAAAAAACAACGCTTACAAAATGTAGTAATTCATTTTTTATTTTTTTTTTCAATTCAAAACACATAATTTTATATATCAGAATGCATACGTTTACGTTCTTAATTGGTACAAAATGATGATTTCATCCCGCACCTAAAGCATACTTGACAAGCATTTTATTGTTATGTATTTCTCTTGAAAGTGATTAATTCAAAAGAGTGGGTAATGACATATTATTAGCGTCTGCTGATTTTGATTTCAACCAATAATTTTATATATATATATACGATATTGTCTTATTTTAATTATTTCAAAAGACTTTAAATAAACTGCGAGCACTAAATGATAACAATTGAATACAAAAGAAAAGGATTGATTATGACAAAGGCTAGATCTAATATGCGGCAAAACTTATACGTTTCCATCATTCCTTTAATAAATAATTATTGGTTTAAATTAATAAGTGTGTATAATTAAGTCACTGATTAATAATTAAAGACTCATTAGACAAAATGTCGACATATTTAATTAAAAAAATTAGTTAGATACCATTTCAAACTTGACCTCCTCTAATTACACGTCTCCCAACAATGAATCTAAACATTTCTCATTAAAGAAATGTGTCAATCTTTCATTGTGAAAACCTTAAATATTGTCAAATATACTAATTAATAAGAGAAAAATAATTTCAAAGAATCTAGAAACAAAGGTACATAGGTTAATATAATATAAGTGACATTGCAGACATCAATAAATACACATTTAAACATATTTAAACATAATCAAAGATATAATTATATTTTATATATCTTATCTTTATCTTATATTACACGACAAAGAAATAAATATTTTTAGATACATTTTTTTATCTTCTCTTTCTAGCTATTATATTTTAGTTGTTTATTAATTTTTTAAGTGTTATAGTTTTTTTCAGAAGAATCTCTCCTCCCATTTTGCAATATAAGAGAGCTTCAATTTGATAGAAGAGCTAGTTCCTCATACCGTAACAAGGGTTCTTCAACTACATTAGCAATTAATACCTAATATATGGAAACTTTAATTTTTTTTTTTTTGAATATTAGACGTTGGAAATTACTTTTTTCACAAATCCAATCCAAATTTTATATATATATAAAACATTAAAAGAACATTTAAAAATCCTAAAAAAATTCTATTCTTCCATGGCGTGTGGCGAGCACAAGTCAAGTTGTATATAGGTCATGTTAGAGTACAAAACAAACGAGAGAATAAAATATACATTTAGACACGTAGATATACATACATACATTAGATATATATATATATAATAAAATATACATTTAGACACGTAGATATACATACATACATTAGATATATATAATATATATATATAATATATTATATAGATATATATATATATATATATTGAGAGGTTGTAAAAACCTCGGTCTGACTCAGCAGTGACGTGGCTTCGTGGGTCCGCCCATGAAGCCCACCAAGTCTCCATCACTCCGAAGAACTCGGGCGAAGTGCGGGATCTTGCCTCTGATCTTGCAGCGCAAATATCTCAATTATCAGTTGGTCCGGATTCTTCGAGTATCTTCCACAGAATATCATGCGATCGACAGTCCGAGGTCCCACTTTGCCTTCGGATAAAGAGTAACTTCCAGTACGGGACTTTCCAGAATATTCTCCTCCGTAATATCTATTAACTAAAACATTTTTTTGGTTAAGAAATATCTAAACGAAATATCCCTACAATAGTGGGATATTTCGAGGTCTAACAAATATCAGACCCCTCATCACGGGGTCATTCATCTCTATAAATACCGCTCCTCAAGAGGTAGAAGGTAAGTTCAGATATCCTTACAATAGTCTCTGTTCATTTCTCTTACACTCTCACCGAGTTCTGAGTCACTGACTTGACCGTCGGAGGGTTCGCCGGAGGTCCCTCACCCTCCGATTGAACTTCTCTCTCTCTTGCAGGTTATCTCGTCCACTTTGACTCGCATAATTGGCAGAGGCTTACCACTACATCCACGTTATCTCGGCACTTAACATCAGACCAAATTCCGACTAATCAGTTTGGTTCCGTTACCGGGAACGAAGATATTTCTTTCATCTCCCAAGATCACGAATGGCTGGACCGTCGACGGAACGTGGACTTCACTTCGATACCCCTACCCTGGAACCTCGCCCAGAGGAATATCGAGCTATGTCGACTCCCGCAAAACCCCGATACCACTCTGCTTTCGAACGCCTTGGTCCCCGGGTGGCCTCGCGCAAAGTCCCCACCCCGCGGGGAACGACACACGGCAGAGCATACAGTCATGCTGAATGTGGCAGAGAAATCGACGACCTACGGAAGGAGGTCGAACAACTTCGTAGAGAAAGGGATCTCTCACGGCTACAGACGAGACACCAGACAAAGCTTGGAAGATCGGATTTGGCCCCATAGGCTATCCCGGCCATAGTCGAAGGACGTTACCAACCATTGTCGGCCAAGTCTCCCTCGGCGACAAGCAGACATCCGGGAAAGCAGGATCCCCTCGCCAGGAAGACACCGCCCCAACCCGCCAGCGAAGTGGCAGAGAGTCAGCCAAAGGATAAACAGGCGAAAAACAAAGATCAGCCGGAGCATCAATCCATGAAACTCAGAAAGGAGCCCTGTATAGATAAAGCTCTAGAGAACCGAAGTCAGGAAGACCACTTAATGAAGACTGGTCCCTTCACCGGATGGATTCACGCTACTATTCCCGATCCGGCACTGAAACTCCCACAACTGGTCTTGTATTCAGGGACAACTAAGCCACAGGAACACATCTGTCGCTTCAAATACGCTATGGCCTTAGTGACCAACAGCGAAGCCGTCCTTTGCAAAGCCTTCCCCAGTACCTTATCAGACAAAGCCTTGACCTGGTTTTCATCACTCAAACCCGGCACCATCAACTCATGGCGCGACTTAGAAAAATCCTTCCTGGACAAGTTCAGCATAGCCGGCAGAATTCCGAAGACAAGGGGGGACCTTGCCAACATCAAACAAAGAGAAAATGAACCCCTCCTCGCTTACTTAGAGCGATTCAAGCGCACATACGATGAAATCGAAGATATCAGCCAGGACACGGCGATCACATGTTTCGAGTCAGGATTCTACTCCAAGATGTTGTACACGGAATTACAACTCAGAAAGCCGGACACCATTGGCGAAGTATTCAATGTAGCACGGAAGGTGGCACTGGCCAAAGACAGTACTAGTTTGTCATGGAATGCGAGGAGAGAAAGGTACCGTGAAGACTCCCCACGTGATCGAAAGGGAAAAGGCAGGGCCAGAAAGACTGAATCGACCACATCGAACACTCCTAAGGAAAAATTTGTCGCTGTTGTTAAGCAGAAGTACGGGACCTAGAACGCCCCGCATACGCGGACACAGAGCACATCCACCAAAGATAAGTCGAAGTACTGCGACTTCCACAAAGACTACGGCCACACAACCGAAGATTGTTATCAGCTGAAACGTACAATTGAGAAATTGGCACGGGAAGGACACCTGAAGGAGTATCTCGCGGAGCCACCCAAGGAGAAAGGAGAAAAGGTGATCGAAGTAATAACACCTTAGTTCGCTTCTATCAAGCAAATAAAGCAGAAAATCCATAACCTGAACAAAACAGTACCGATGTGCAACTTCGACAGGCTCTCCTTAGAGCCCATAACATTCTCCGACCAGGACTTGGAGCTAAATGAAGAAGCACGGGTAACTCCTATCATATTGGAAGTTCGCATGACAGCAAAGGATATTGATAAGTGCCGGGTGAGGAGAGTGTTGATCGACACTGGCGCAACTAAAAATATATTATACTACAAGTGCTTCAGAGAAATGGGCATGAAAGATACGATATTGAAGCCCAGCAACATGGTGCTAGAAGGGTTCACGGCACACAAGATCGGAGTCAAAGGAACAGTTAAAATTAACGTAACTCTGGGATCCGATCTCTGTTGCCGCTGTGAGGAAATCAAGTTCTACGTGGTAGATGTCGATTCACCGTACAACGCCAATTTAGGGACTCCGGCACACTCCGCTTTTGAGTTAATAATATCGACATCACATCAACAAGTACGGTTTGCCACCAAGAATGGGATCGGTCACGTAAGAAGCAATCCTAAGAGTCTTCTTGCTCACGTCTTCAAATCTCGACAGCAACAGGCTACTTCAACAACTACTTTGGTGCCCATATCAGCCATAACTGAAGCAAGACCGAAGGTCACTTCGACACGGATGCATTGCGTTGACAAGATAAAACCTGAGTTAGAGGAGTACGATGAGGTTTCAATTAATCCTGACTACACTGAGCAGAAGGTACGAGTAGGAAGACATCTACCTACACCTGTAAGGGAACATGTGGTACAATTCCTCTCCGAGCACCTCACCAACTTCGCCTGGAAAGTTGAGGACATGCAGGGAGTATCGCCAAACATTGCAGAGCATAAGCTTAACATCTATCCCAAGGCTAAACCCATTAGACAGAAAGCAAGACAGTTCGGCGAAGAGAAGGTCAACAACATGCGAGACGAAGTGCAGAAGTTGTTATCATCCAACTTCATAAGGGAAGTAGAGTACCCCTCCTGGTTAGCAAATGTGGTCATGGTGAGAAAATCGAATGGGAAGTGGAGAATGTGTGTAGATTACACGGATCTGAATAGGGCATGCCCAAAGGATTGTTACCCCCTTCCCCGCATTGATGCCCTTGTAGATTCAACTTCGGGGTATGAATTCCTCAGCCTTATGGACGCTTTCTCGGGGTATCACCAGATTAGAATGAGGCCGCAGGACCAAATCCACACTTCATTCTGAGCTGCTGGAGGAACCTATTGTTACAACGTAATGCCTTTTGGACTCAAAAATGCCGGAGCAACGTACCAAAGGATGATGAATAAGGTTCTAAAGCAACAAATTGGTAGGAACGTGGAAACATATGTAGATAACATGGTTATCAAGACCAAACACGGGCACTCCCACCTCGAAGATTTGAAGGAAACGTTCTCCACCTTATCGAAGTACGGGTTAATGCTTAACCCTACGAAGTGCAGCTTCGGAGTAAAGACCGGCAAATTCCTCGGCTTCATGATGTCAGAGCGGGGCATCGAGGCGAACCCGCTCAAAGTGGAAGCCGTATTGGCACTTACCGAACCTCGATGCATCAAGGATATTCAACGCTTGAACGGGTGTATAGCCGCCTTGGGTCGGTTCGTTTCTAAATCCGCTGAGAAGTGTATGCCCATCTTCAAAACCCTCAAAACTATAGGAAGAACGTTTGTATAGACTAAAGAGTGTGCTAAAGCCTGGGAAGATTTGAGGAATTACCTGGCGAAGTTACCCCTGCTAAGTGCGCCCGTAACGGGCTAAGTATTATACATGTACCTCTCCGTCTCATAGCTAGCGGTAGCTTCGGTATTGGTAAGAAATGCGGAGGGTAAGCAAACACCGGTCTACTTCGTCAATCGAATCCTGCGGGACGCCGAGGTACACTATTCAAACATCGAAAAACTTGCTTTCACTTTAGTGATCAGTACTCATAAGCTTCGCGCTTACTTCGAATCCCATACCGTGGTCGTCTATACCAACCACCCGCTAAAACAAGTTTTTCACAAATTGGACCAATCTGGGAGATTGTTGCGATGGTCTATTGAGCTATGCGGATATGATCTTGAATTCAAGCCGAGAATAGCAATTAAGGCACATGCCTTATCAGACTTCCTGGCCGAACTCTCCTTCACGGAGTCATCGCCCCATGAGAACATCACACCGACATCCGCGCTAGAGAACGCCTGGACCATGATGGTAGACGGAGTAATCAATTCTCAAGGGGTCGGAGTCGGTATTATATTAAAATCACCCTCGGGACAGTACGAAGAAGCCCAAAGCGTAAGACTCGATTATGTGTTATCTAACAATCAAGCCGAATACGAAGCCCTCGTCCTCGGTTTACTATGGGCTCTAGAAGTCGGAGTAGAAGCTCTTGAGGCATTTAGCGACTCCCAAGTCATAGTGGGACAGGTGAATCGTGAGTATTCGGTGAATTCCGATAATTTGAAGGGATATGTTGAAAAGGTGGAGCGATTGGTCCCTCGGTTCCACCATTTTTCGCTCAAGAAAATATGCCGAAGTAAGAACGAGTCAGCTGACAAGTTGGTGAAGATAGCATCAGGAGAAACCCCCAACACTCTGGGAGTAATGGTAGAACTTGTCACGACTCTGGAAGTCATCCTTCCCTTGAGACAATCAACCGAAGCACCCACTTGGATCGACGAATTACGCGATTACATAACTTCGGACATTTTGCCCGAAGACAAGACTAAGGCTAGACAGATACGGCAACGAGCTGCCCGGTACACGGTAATCAACGACATCCTATATCGTCGTTCGTTCACCAGGCCCCTGCTTCGCTGTATCCCGCCGAATCTCACTCAGTCCATACTAGAGGAAATGCATGAAGGCATATGTGGCGGGCATCTCGGGTTTAGACCTCTTTCAGAAAAGATCTTAAATCAAGGATTTTATTGGGTGACATTGCGAAAGGACGCGAAGGACTTCGTCAGACGATGCGAAGTATGTCAGAAGTTCGGCAAGATACCTCGATTACCTTCCATACCCCAAACCCCGGTTTTGGCAGCATGGCCTTTTGACATGTGGGGAGTTGACCTAATGGGCAAGTTTTCGAAGTCCAGAGGAAGCAAATACCTGGTGGTGGCCGTAGACTATTTCTCTAGATGGATAGAGGCGAAGGCCCTAGCAGCTCCCACCGAGGAAAATGTTCTAAAATTCTTGCATGACTATGTGCTATGCAGGTACGGAGCACCTCGCGCTGTGGTAACTGACCACGGTACTCAGTTCGCGGCGAAGTTCACGGCAGAATATACCCGCCTGGGAATCAAGCACTGGAAGTCATCAGTCGCACACCCCCAAGGCAATGGTCAAGCAGAGGTAGCGAACAAATTAGTGCTGACGGCGTTAAAAAAGAACTTAGAAGGAAAATCCAACAAATGGGTTGACGAACTCCCAGCAACTCTTTGGGCAGTCCGGACTTCGGCTAGGGGCCCCACGGGTGAAACACCATACGCCTTACTGTTCGGATCAGAAGCCATATCTCCAGCCGAAATCACACTCCCGTCATACAGAGTTTCCGTCTATAATGCCGAAAGTAACAAGCGACAGCGATGTCTAGATTTAGATCTACTGGAAGAAAGAAGGATAGTAGCACGGTTAAAAATGGAAGTTTTCAAGCAAAAAACCAAGCAATATCATGACAAGAGTCTAGCAAAAAGACCACTTTGCATTGGCGACTGGGTGTTAAGAAAGATTGAAGGGACAGCTAGGCAAATTACCACAAATAAACTATCACCAAACTGGGAAGGCCCTTACTTAATCAATGACGAAGTGCGCCCAGGAACATACCGCCTCATGGATCAAGAAGGGAAAATACTACCCCATCCATAGCATGCTAATCATTTGAAGAAGTACTTCGTATAAATACTTAGGAAGTCAAAAACAATACTATATTTCAAGTCTAATAAACACATCTTGTTGATTTCAGGATTCATCTTGTTGATTTCAGGATTCATCAAAAAAACTACTTCGAGTTCACCTCGAAATCGAAACTTAAACAAGTCCATCTTGTCTTCGAGCTCACCTCGAAAGCGGACTTTTCAGAATTTATAATTACTTCGAGCCCACCTCGAAATTGGGTACCCAAGTCAAGAGTCCATCCTCACCTCGATGTTGGACTTCAATCCATAATCACTTCGAGCTCACCTCGAAGTTGGATTTCAAGATACTCGGTTCTCCTCACTTCGAGCTCGCCTCGAAACGGGACCTCACAGAATCCATAGATACTTCTAGTTCACCTCGAAATCGGATTTTAAACAAACAGGCTACATTCACTTCGAAGTTAACTTTGGTCAACCAAGGCTTACCTTGATTAAGTGGATTAAGATCATAGAAATAATTCAAGTATTACCAAATGATCTATTAGATTATATTTAGAAAGGTTCAAAGAAAAACAAAGTCCTTTCATTAAAAAGGATCCTAATCTATTACATGCGTAGGGACTTCGTCCGAAGGAGGAGCAACCTCTGCCAAAGTACCCTCACTTGGTAGAACCTCCTCTACCCCCAAAGCAGGCCCACTATCCGCAGCCTCTATCTCTGACGACGGTCCAACAGTAGTCAACGGCTCCACTTGTATAGGTTCGGACTCTTCAGGTAGCTCAGCATACTGGTCACACAGCTCCAACAAGTTTGGGTGTACCGGTTCCGGCGGAGTCCGCTGTCTTCCCGCTTTACGATCCGACTCTGCTATCTCCGCCAGCTCGCTTTAGGTAAACGGGACGAAGTCACAGCCGGCCCTAAAATCAAGATTGGTATAGGACCCTTCAAAAATTCGGCACAGCAACGCCTTGTCTGGCACAAGGTGATGAAATTGGCGAAGCACATGGGCACACCCCCGGTTAAAAAACCCGTTGCATCTGCGGTACAGTTCATCGTCAAACTCGGGGGAAGTACGGAAGGTATCCACCACCCTGGCAGTATAATTAGTGGACTCATAGTACTTCACCTTGGAGTCCGAAGCCCAACACCTTGACTCCGCTTCCTTCAACCGACGGTCGAAGTCCCTCAACTGGGCTTTCAAGTCTTCGTTGACCTTTTGGCAGGACTGCAGCATTGAGGATTGCTTGTCTTTTTTGGCTACGACCAGAGCTACATTCTCTTCGGCTGTACGGAGCTTCTCTTCCGCAAAGTCAAGGGCCTTGTTCTTCTCCGACAACCGACTTTCCAATTCAGCACACTTCTTTTCATAACTCAGATGCAAGGTCTGAGCAGTGTTTGCTGAGGCTGCCATCAAACCGAGGTGCCCGATCAAGGCTCCGATCTGACAGAGATACGAAGTCAGAAGTAAATTCAAAAATAAATGAAAGAGAATGAAATATTTACCTGTGAAAGATGAGATCCGATATGGCCCATCGTAACGTCCACTCCCATTGAAGCGTTACGAGCATTCTTCATCATATCATGGTCCATTACTCTATGCAGCACCGCTTTACCAAAATATCTCCCCACTCGAGGGTCTGACAGCTGCAAATTGGACAAGGCCGGGGAAGCACGTTGTACCTCAAGTGCGAGGTTTTCCAAAACCTTCCTGTCTGTAGGAAGAACAATTCCCTCCTTCAGCCAGGAAAACCCCGAAGAGCTTTCCCCACAAAGTACATTGTACAGCTAGGCGGGCAGTCAATGGAACCTCATCTTCCAGATCGGTGGAGTCAAATGTCCGGGAAGGCCTCTCCGAGGATCGTGAAGACTTCTTGCGAGGTGGCTCCACTTCGGTCTCATCACGTCTCCGCTTCGACGAGGTATCGGTCGGGCCCTTCCCCTTCTCACGATCAAAGGACCTCAGCGGTAGAGGATTTTTCGGTTGTGGTGGTGCCGGTGAAGGAGAGGCGGTTCCCTCCGATGAAGTCCTGGCCACCGCTGAGATCGAGGCCCGATCAACAGCTCTTGCCGGAGTAAGTTTAGCTCTGCAGAAAGCTGCACTTCGCGCAAGCCTATCTGCCTCACGCCTATCTCCAAAACCGTCAGGCATAGCTACAAAACAGAAGCGAAGTCAGCCTAGAGGTAAAATAAAGTTTGCTTTAAATAATGTAAAGATTGTCCTAGTCTACCCTTTGCCACAGGACACCCTGCTCTCTCCGGATTGGTACACTCTGGGCACTCGTCAAAGAATACTCTTCTCGGATGGAGCTTCCATACCGGGTACTCATTGTTATCCTCCATACTGAGCTCTCGCCGACGCTTGTCTACCTCGAACCCGCCGATCCCGCATGGATTACGGCTGACGTTGGCGATAAGTTCGCCAGATAGGAAGACATTGGTTTGGGTCCTAGGGTTATCTCCTAGTTCACTCCGGACATAATCCAAAAACCGTATATCGGAGTCAGAATACTTGGTGTTTTTCTTAAGGGCAGGCCAGGTGTGAAGTGTCTTACACTTCGGGTAAAATGGGAAGCCCAATCTGGACTCCATGCAGAACCATCTTTCTCTCCACTCTCTCATTTTATTTGGGGGGTTCAAAAAGAGTTACTTTACTCGGCCGCGGTCTCAAGGATAGGGTCAGATTATTCATCCTAAGGACAGTGAAAAAGGTCCTCAAAATCAATTCTAAAATTTCTACTCCTACTCGCCAACACAAAACTATTAAGGCCATAAAATACCGAACTCCGTTCGGGTGCACATGGGCAGGCTGACACTTCACCAAATTTAAGAAATTACAGAAGGCGAGGTCCAAGGGTAGGGCGAGGCCCGAAATGAAATGGTCGTATGGAATGTGGATATAGGCATCAGCCATGACCCCACACGACTTCACTATAAAGGGTTTGAAGAGACTTCGGTCAATTTCCATACACACTGTAGGGTATTCTAAACTTATGGTATTGGTCTTAAGGGCGAAATCCCCTTCTAATTGTCTCTTAGTTGTGGGTAAGTCTTCTAAGGAATCAGAATCCGAGTTTTCCCCTTGAAAGATTCGGGCATTGATTGGGCTGGTTCTACGGGCCTGAGCAGGAATGGAGGGATCAGAAGCAGAGCCGCCTATCGAAGCACGAACAGCAGGAACCCTAATAAAGTCATCATCTGTTTCTAATACGGCTCGGGGATTCTGCCTACACCCCTTTGATGAACTATCACTAGATGCACTGAGGGACAGAAGAACCGGCTTGTCCACCGAGGTGGACTCCGAGCTAGATTCTACATCCACTAAGGATTTTGACATCTTGACCTGAAGACAAAAATCCTATCAGTCCTAAAACGATACTTCATTCCCAAAGAAACTGCCTAAACCCTCAGACCATCTGATCGCAAGCACACTTCCCTCCGGCGACAGAAAAATAAAAGCCCCAAAAGAGCAGAAAACAGAAAAATCCTATTTTTCTTAAAGCCTCTCTACGATAAACGCCAAAAAAAAAGGGCAATCCGAAAGCAGTAAATACCTGGTAATATTACTTCGAGGATAGAACTGAATGTCTGAGGATTTTTTGCACAAACCGAGAGTAAGAGGAACTAGTCGAAGGCTGCAGCAAGTAGAAAGAAGAAAAAGGTTGAAAGAGTTAGAAAGATGAAGCAGGAAGAAGGGGAAAGTATAGACAAGAGAAAGGAAAAAATGGTTTATAGGAAAAGAAATCAGAGGATGTTTTTTATTCAGACCCATTTTTTCTTTTTGGGTCAACATCACACCAAAAGTCACGTCTGTTCAGAATACCATCATTACTTCCAGCCCTAGAAACGAGGAGCGCCATCATTACAGCTGTCATTTTGGGAACCTAAACGCTCCCAAAAGGATAAGAGAAAAAGTCTAACTCTTGGCACTCCGGAAGAAGAGCGTCTTATTAGGACCCACAGGCGGAATAGCCTGACGATTTACGTCGAAGTCAAAGAAGCTTTCTTTCACTTCGGCGAGGGGCCACTGAGAGGCTGTAAAAACCTCGGTCTGACTCAGCAGTGACGTGGCTTCGTGGGTCCGCCCATGAAGCCCACCAAGTCTCCATCACTCCGAAGAACTCGGGCGAAGTACGGGATCTTGCCTCTGATCTTGCAGCGCAAATATCTCAATTATCAATTGGTCCGAATTCTTCGAGTATCTTCCACAGAATATCTTGCGATCGACAGTCCGAGGTCCTACTTCGCCTCCGGATAAAGAGTAACTTCCAGTACGGGACTTTCCAGAATATTCTCCTCCGTAATATCTATTAACTAAAAATTTTTTTTGGTTAAGAAATATCTAGACGAAATATCCCTACAATAGTGAGATATTTCGAGGTCTAACAAATATCAGACCCCTCATTAAGGGGTTATTCATCTCTATAAATACCGCTCCTCAAGAGGTAGAAGGTAAGTTCAGATATCCTTACAATAGTCTCTGTTCATTTCTCTTACACTCTCACCGAGTTCTGAGTCACTGACTTGACCGTCGGAGGGTTCGCCAGAGGTCCCTCACCCTCCGATTGAACTTCTCTCTCTCTTGCAGGTTATCTCGTCCACTTTGAGTCGCATAATTGGCAGAGGCTTACCACTACATCCAGGTTATCTCGGCACTTAACATCAGACCAAATTCCGACTAATCAATATATATATATATATATATATATATATATATATATGTTAGAAAAGTTTGGTGTATTTTAAAATAGTATTGTATGAGTATTTTAAATATTGTAAATTTCTTGTTGAATATGGTAAGTGTTACACACTAGATTCCGTAGAATATGCAATGAATCTTCCAATAGAATCTTTTGAAACTGGAATTTCCGTATTTATTAATTACTTGAGGGGTTACAAAATTTTTTTTTTTTTTTTTTGTTGCTTAGGTCAGTCATCCATCCATTGGAAAAGATAGCCGCTTCCTCTGACTTTGACACTACTAGGGTTTTATTTTTATCTTTTTTTAGGTGAAATTTTATTAAAAAGTAGAAAATTATGTGAATATTAAAATAATACATAAAAAATAAAAGAAAATATGTTATTTAAATCTTCAATCTTCGAATTGTCAGTCACAGTCACGGACTCATATACAACAAAAATTTAATTTTACTTTTTTTTTAATTACAGTCTAATTCATTCTGGGTTAGACAGAAAACTTCAAAGAGTATGTAAAAAATTGAAAATATTTGAACAAAGAGTCAAATCTATAACTTGAAGAATCCTTCCTATATATAACCTTTGCAATCCTTCCTATATATAACCTTTGCATTCAACCGACAGAAAACTTCAAAGAGTATGTAAAAAATTGAAAATATTTGAACAAAGAGTCAAATCTATAACTTGAAGAATCCTTCCTATATATAACCTTTGCAATCCTTCCTATATATAACCTTTGCATTCAACCAAGAAACAACATGGAAATTAATATTAGGACAATACATCACAGATTCACAGTGTACTAAAACTAATTAATATTAATTTAATCTTAATCTGACCTTCAAAACCAAGAAAACCATTAATTAATCTTTTCAATTTCCTCTTTCTTTCTTTTTTTATCCTTCTTGGTTTCACGTGATTTTTGCTAATGCAATCTTAAATCAATGAATCTACCTCCCCTTTTTTCCCCTTATTGTTCAAATAAATATAAATTTCAAAATAATATGAAGACAAGTATCTCTTTCAATTAAATAATGTTACATCACTATCCAAGAAATTGTGGATGAGATATATATATATTATTCTATATAACATATAATTTCAAGAAATTATCGATCAAATGTAAATCATACCCGCAAGAAAAGAAAGTTTTTTGGAAACAAATATTCAAAACAGATGTATATTGTTCTATGTAACATATAATTTCTTGAATTTGCTATTACTTATTACATTTGCAATCCATCGTGTTGAGAATTGATTAAAGAAATCTTGGTGGCGTGTGACCTCCATAAACCATAGCTAAACAATGTACTTAGTTGGTAGCTAAGTACATTGTTTGGCATATTTTCAGTCCCTCGAATTACTTAAATTAATTATATATTCCTTTTACTCCCATTGGTTAGCAAAAATAATTTCTTTAATTCCATTTGCATCCCATGATCCCATCAACCAAAATAAACTTCTTTCCTTTTTTTTCTTGAAGAAAAACATTCTCTAAATCAAGTTGAATGTATAGACGTAATCTGTGACGAAACTGGATGCCTCTTTGACGATTCTATACAGAAACATATATATATATATATATATATATATTATATATATATTGATTCTGTAAAAATCTGTCGAGGGTAAAAAAGTAAATTAAAAAATCGGTAATTCAAGAAATGTTTGGATGGATTCGTCTGTAGGAGACTTTGATTCGGTCAAAGTCAAAGGGAACGGATACTTCGGGTGGTGGCCCTTGATGAACTATAATTTCGGAAGGTATACTTCGCAATGTGGGGTTAGAATGAATGTACTTCGCGATGCTGAGTCTCTTTTACCAAGTACCTACAAAACAAGTAAGTTCGATGGGGAGTCTGTTCCCCGTGAACTCTCCGATACTTAAGTCAGTAGAGTGTTTGTGTGTATTTTTGGATATTTGGAACCTCTCTTACCTTTTGCTCAGATTTCTCTTTTATAGGAGTTTGTCTGATGGTGTCTCATCTGTTCATAAGTTTCCCGTTAGAGCTTTGGGCCGTTTTGACCGTTGTAGACAACGGGCTATAAATGTAGCCTTTATAAAGAGGTAACGTCTACTCTTTATGAGGCCCATTAATTTGAACTTATGACGTCAGGTGAGGTCAGGGGCAGTTAAGGCGTGATAAAATTACTATTCTACCCCTGAGGTACTTTTCTGACTGTTCAGTGGCCCCTCATCAAAGTTCCACATGACGAAGTAGGGGGGCTTCGGCGGGATAAGTGTGTTGAGTACTTTGACTTGTGGCTGAAGTTAGGGTCTTTGATTGTGACTGGCTGTCTTTTCGTCTTGTGCCTCTGTCATTAATTGCAGAATGTCAGCCAGTAGAAGTACCTTTTAGCTTTCCCCGATGCATCAATTCTGGCAAGTAATCATTTCACAAAAGT
This sequence comes from Asclepias syriaca, assembly GCA_027405835.1. Taxonomy (NCBI): domain Eukaryota; kingdom Viridiplantae; phylum Streptophyta; class Magnoliopsida; order Gentianales; family Apocynaceae; genus Asclepias; species Asclepias syriaca. Next base: position 17,012,366 of record CM049932.1, read on the forward strand.
TTTTCCCGGCTATTAAGTGATCTCTTTCTTTTCGTATGCCTTTTTCTTTTACTTTTGCTTCCTTGCCTTTATAGCTTCCTGCCATTAACGCCTTCTGAAGATTCCTTCGTCTTTGTTTTCATCGCAAGTTCAGTCACATTTTCTCAGACTTCCGTCTCGATTTCACACACTTAAAAAGGTATGCTTTGTCCTCTTATTTCCTGGTTTCTGTTTATTCCTCCATTGTTGATATGCTATCTTTTGACTCTTTTATGCTTCCTCTGTTTGCTTTGTTTTTCTGTGGGATAGTAAGGGTAGAATCATGTGTTTTTCTGGGTTTAGGGTTTAGTCATAGTTTAGGCTTATCTTTCTGGGTAGCTTTTTGTTTGAATGGAGTTCTAAATGTTGAACTTCCGTTCGCAGGTAGGAAATGGTTGCCTATTGCGTTGTGTGCGTGTGTCACAAATTGAGAAGATAAGAAAATAGAATAAATCAACGCAATCTTAACAAGTGCAAGTATACACCGGTCAACAAGTAATATATGTACCTAAGTACAAGATTATCGATCCCACAGGGATTTAGTATGCCAATTATACATGCAAACATGATTTACATTTGGTTAAAAGAATAAAGAATGATGAATATTGACGGGATAATCGGAGATTAAGCTACTGCTAAGATATTGCTGCAGCAACAAAAATGCTGTAGCATCACCAATGCCACAACAATTCTACCTAACTACATCTACAAGACAGCCTACAGGAAAATCACCATGAGAATACAACAGGTAATACAATGCTGTAAAAATCAAGCCAAAAATGCAAACATAAACCAATAGTGAATCCAAGAATGCTAAGCATGCTTTTTGGTTTCCAAATTAACAATACAGCGGTCTGGTTCTACCCAAACTACTTAGCCTACTAGTCTAAACCCCCGATAACATCGTCTCATGGAGTAAGAAGTACCGTGAACCTAGAACAACACAAGGCAGTGAAATTGGTCGTGTCCCCTGCAATATTGACCGCACGGTCATGCGCCCCAAGCAAGTGCCATGCAATTAACGTGTCAACTAGACCCCTTCCGGTTAGAAAGCCAGATACTAGTTCGATACATAACTTGGACAGTCGTAACTGCAAGTTATTCCTACTCCGTTTAAGTAATTGCATGAATAAACTAAGCATGCCCCATACAAGCATCAATAAAGAAAACAATACACAAAACTTATGCATTCTATTCATCTTATGCCACATTACGTTTTTCCACGTGTTTATAATTTACTAGACTACAGCACCTTCAGGTTATGAATATATATTTTGCTGAAACGAATCATGAAAGACAAAGATCAACGTAATAGGAAAAACAGTCCCTAGGTCCATAGTGACACCAATCAACGGAGCCAATCCCAAGACGGAAAACATATCTATCCCAAAACATTTTTAATCAATCCTTGAACTCATGTAAACATTCTCATATCACCAAGAACATTCAATTACAAAATAGTAGCAAATTGAAGAACATTCAATTACAAAACAGTAGCAAATTGAAGAAATGGAGAGAGGATTACTCTGGGTCGGAGATCACCCTACTGTCCAAATCAAATTTAATCAACGTGTTGCTGCCCTTCGTTCCCTCTGCGTGGTGCTGCTGCCCTCGGTCATGAACAGCCCGAAAAATTCCAGCAGAGTCGCCCAAGCCTTCTCAGGTTCATTTCCACTCGATCTAGACTCTAAGACACTCTAAAACACACTACCTACTGCCCCTAATCTAACTGACCCGACAACAATTACAAAGGAAATATAAAACTGCCGCTATACTACCATTCTATCACTATAACATCTCTGTTTTCTCTCTATTGCTATCTAACCCATCTAAGTCTCTCAAGACTGTCTAACTCTTCTTCTTCTGCTCTTCCTTGCATTTATCTCTGCCCTGGATGCTCCCCGAACTTCAGATTGGTAGTGGACAACTGTCCCTTGCCTCCAACAAAATTTTCGTTACTTCTGCCCGGAAGTGTACAGCTGCCGGTTCCTTGATAGTTTCTGCAGCCAGCTGGAATTTCTTAACTAATTTCTGAATAGAGTAGAAATTCAGAAATTCCAATTTAATTCTGCAGGATTTCACCGAATGCTTAGCGTCTGGAAATTTCAGCTGCAATGTGCGTATTTCTTTGTTTTATCTCCAGCTGGAATTAGTACATATATATATATATATATATATATATATATATATATATATGAAATCATTCTGCCCACTTGTTTTTGTCTCCTTGTCCACCTTGCTGTCATGCACTCACACACACACACACACACACACATAGATATATATATATATATAACAAAGATTTCAATATGTGTACTTCCTTCTGCCCTTTTTGTCACTAAATCAGTGAGCATTCTGCTGGTTTTAACCTGCTAGAAAATTGAAACAAATTCAGAAATTAATAAAACAAATGGTCAAATAATTTCAAATTATTCCAGCCAACAATGTCATCAATTGGTCAACTTAAGTCTTTGCATTTGCCACACCACTTTCAGCCAGTAAATACTTATTCTGCCCTCGGTATTTTTAATCAAAAATTGTCATAATCCTCATAAATTTTAGACGTAAAAGTAATTGAACACAATTGCTCTTAAATCAAATCGGTTCTTTTGGTATTCGATTCACAAAATTGAGTTGGAGAAAGGAATTAATCAATTTGGTGCATTTTAACTCAAAACCATTTGCACAAGTCATGAAATTGGGTTCAAATTAAGGGCAAAACATATGTGAATAACTCTATTATTTTAGAGTTATCACTGCCCAGAGAGAAGATGAAAGGGAGGTTGAGGAGCTTATGAATGAGGGTTTTGGTGCTCCTCAGCCTACCCAACCAAAGGTTACTGTGGCGGTTAGGGAAGGCCATGGTGAGGTTCATGAGGGTGTCCCATTTCAGCCGCCTATGCCTGCTCCTCCTGCTTTAGATTTTTCTTTAGGTCGAAGTAGGATTAGCCGTGAAAAGGCAGAGTCTTTTGTTCGTAGGTATAGTGTAGATCCTAGGACTTATAGAGTCTCTGTTGCCCCTCTGGTAGGAAAAATGTCACTTCGTAGTATCCCCCTTCCTTTAGCTCATTTTGAAGTAGGCCTTCGTCTTCCCATGGACCCCGTTTTCATAGATTTTTTAGTTTTTGCCCGAGTTCAGCCTGGACAGGTGCATCCCAATGCTGTTCGCACCATTTTTTGTCTGATTTATCTTTGCCGTAGATTAGGCTTTGAGTTGTCTTCTAACATTCTTAGAATGTTTTTTTCTTCACTTCGGATGGTGGACAACACTCTTTCACTCTGTCCACGCCGAAATAGAGTCGTCATTTTTTATTCTCCACCTAATAAGATAGACTTCAAAGGCAGGTGGATGATGGTAGAGTCTCGCATAGGTTTCCCCTTTCGTCCGTGTGTCAGCGAGAACTATCAGTGGACCCAAATACAAAGTCCTTCTTCCCTTAGTTATTCTGAAAGAGCCATCTTAGAGACCATTACTTGGGATTTAGGAGATAGTCGCCAGAACCAATCCCAGGTATATTCTTCTGCCGCTTTACTTAGTGAGGCTAGCTTGAAGTGGTGCGGCATAGGGGCTGGCTTGTCTGAGCGGAAGAGGGAGTTAGGCTTTGCAGAGGAGAGTCCGAACCAAGATTGGACCATACACCCCGGGGGTGTTTTTTCTTTTCAATGTGACCCGTGTAATTCTACTACTCATGGGTGTGGAAATGGCCGGGGTAACATATATATGTGTTTTTTTTTTGCACTTCGCAAGGATTCTAACTTGGTTTTTTTTTTCGCAGGTCCTACTATGTTCAGTAAAGCTTGGGGAAACCGTGTGGAGGAGAGGGATGTCCGGCAATCACACTTGGACTCCCTACCTCGGTTTCCTCCTCTCACTTATCCATCTTCTGCTAGTCCGTCTGGGCGAGGTAGAAACTTTCGCCGAGCAAGAGATGGGGAAGTGAGAGGTAGGACTCCTCGTTCTGCTCCCGGGCCTCGTCGGGAAGCAACCCCGGAGGTGGTGGAGGACGAAGAACAACTCCGCCCGCGTCAAAGGCGGAGAACCTCTCCTCGGCGCCCCTCTACCGAAGTAACTTCTCCCCCTTCTTCTCCCCTTCCAGCGGATGCCCTGGATGCAATGCCCTTGGCATTTCGAAGGGGTCCTGAGCCTAGTCATACTGCTGAAGAGCCTGCTCCAGCTGCTGAAGTTGAGGCCGTTCCCGTTGCCGAAGCCGAGGTAGACTCTGGGAACCCCGGCCCTTCATGGCTCCAGCCGGGGTTCGAGTTACCCACTGAGGAGGGAGCCTTGCGAGCTTTAGCTGAGATATCTGCCCAAACTCCTCCCCTCAACAACCTCCGTTTCAACAATATGTACGCTGCAACTTTACTTGGAGGTACCATCTTGGACCGAGCTCATGACGCAGAGAGTTTGGTCGGGATGAGAGAGATGATCGGGTTGGTGCTCTGATAGCTCGGGTAAGTTTCCTCCCTTTTTGTTTCTTTCCTTTGAGCATTTATGAAATGTCTTATAACCTCCTCTCTTTTTTTTAACATGTTTCCTCCTTAGTTCTCCACATTTCCAAGTCTCAACTTCGGAGCAAACCGAGCGAGCAGCAGCTGATGCAGAGTGGCGGGTGGTCAACGAACCTCGCTTGGCTGCTCTGGAGTCAGAAGTGGCTAGTCAAGCTTCACGCTTGGAGTTAGCCAATTCTGAGAAGCTCCAGATGGCTAGCGAGATAGAGGAACTGAAGGAGCAATTGGCCAAGGTAGAGGAGAGAAATGCAGAGTTGCAGGCAGCCAACAACGACTTAAATTCGGCCAGGGATGAGGCTATTGCTAGTCGGATCTCCATGCAGGAGGAGTTGGAGCATTGTCGATCAGAAGATTTCAAGAAGAAGATAGTCGACGACTTCAAGAGTTCTCCTACATACCATGAAGACATCGGTCGTGAGGCTGGTTCTTTCTTGGACAAAGGATGCATCCACATCATCCGGCAGCTTCATCCTTACTTCGAGGACAAGTCCCTTCTCCTACAAGCTTTTAAATCGAACAATGACAATGATCTGTGTAGGCAAGGAGGAGACTTCATTCCCTTCACTGCCGAAGAGTTGGAGGCACTCCGGGAACAGGATGAGAAAAGGGGGAGGCCTTTTTGGAAGTCGCCTTGACCTACCACTCCCACCTTCTGGGATATGCTTGGTGAGGGCTCAAGTTCGGCAGCTCCTTGAAGCTTTTGTATTTAGGACTTAGATTCCTCCATAATGTAAACTGCTTTCTATACTTTGTACCCCATTTTTGGAAGCTTCAATGGAATTATCATTGTCTTGTTTTTGTTTAACTTTCCTCATTTGCTGAAACTTTCTAACTTTTGAACTTCGTGATCGCAAAGCTGCTTACTTGATAACTTGTATTCTTCTAAGTTCTTCAACTCTGTACTTCGTAATTACGAGTCCTTATATGGCTTTGGAATTTTTCCAAGTCTTTTTAACTTAGCACTTCGTAACCACGAACGGTCTCTTGATATTTTAAATCTCCAAATTGATACTTCGTAACCAAGAACTGTTTCGTGGTATTTTAAATTTCCAAGTTCGCTCTTAACTTGGTACTTCGTAACCACAAACTGTCTCGTGGTATTTTAAATTTCCAAGTTCACTCTTAACTTGGTACTTCTTAACCACGAACTATTTCGTGGTATTTTAAATTTCCAAGTTCACTCTTAACTTGGTACTTCGTAACCACGAACTGTTTCGTGGTATTTTAAATTTCCAAGTTCACTCTTAACTTGGTACTTCGTAACCACGAACTGTCTCATGGTGATAACATTTTTGCTCCTGGGATTGATCCTTGTATTTTGTAACCACGAGCTTTTACTCAGTGATGATATTTTTCTTCCGAGACTGAACCTGGTGCTTTGTAACCACGAGATTTTACTCAAATGGTAATATACTTTCGAGATCGTGCTCGGTACTTTGTAACCACGAGATTTTACTCAAATGGTAGTTTTTATTTCAGCAGAATACTTTCAGAAATTGTTCAACAACTTGTTTTCAAGATGACTTGATATTCAAAACAATGCTTTCTAGATGCACTTCATACATAGTACCTTTTTAAGTGATTTACGTGCCACGGGTTTGGTAGGAGAATGCCATCTTTGTTCATGAGTTTGTAGGTGTCGGGTCTTACTTCGTGTTTCACGGGGTACGGTCCTTCCCAGTTCGGAATCAGCTTGTTTGCTTTTATGTGCCTCGTCGTGCCTTCTATCTTTCGAAGTACCCAGTCCCCTATCTTTATTGGTCACTTGAATACTTTCTTATCGTGAGCTTTTTTAGTTTTTTGCTTGAATGATTGCGATCTTAGGCGGCTTGCTATTCTCCTTTCCTCTAGCAGATCTAGTTCCATGCTTCTTTTTTCTTTGTTGGCATCCTCGTTGTACATCGATACCCTTGCTGTGGGCAATACAACTTCGGCTGGTGCTACCGCCTCAGAACCGTATACCAATGCGTAAGCCGTTTCTCCCGTGGGGCCCCTGGTCGAAGTGCGTATTACCCATAGAGCGGGGTTTAATTCATCAGCCCATTTGTTGGATTTTCCTTCCAAGTTTTTCCTTAGAGTCATTAACACCAATTTGTTGGCAGCTTCTGCCTGACCATTCCCCTGAGGGTGTGCTACAAATGACTTCCAGTGCTTGATGTGCAACCTTTGACATTCTGCAGTGAACTTGGCTAAAAATAGGACTCCGTGATTAGTAATTACTAATTTGGGTATCCCGAAGCGACATAAGACATGTTCTCGGAAGAACTTAGAAACATTTTTCTCTGTTGGGTGTGTGAGGGCTTTTGCTTCTACCCATTTTGAGAAATAATCCACCGCCACTACCAAGTATTCACATCCATTTCTTGTTCTCGGAAATTTTCTCATTAGATCCATACCCCACATGTCAAACGGCCAGGCTGCCACTATCAGGTTTGTTCAATCGAAGGCAACTACGGAATGGTTCTGAAAATTAGGCACGTCTCACACTTTTTGACATATTTTTTAGCATCTTCTCTGAGTGTTGGCCAGTAATACCCTTAGTTGATTATTCTTTCAGCCAAAGCTCGGGCCCCGGGATGTCCTCCACATACTCCCTCGTGTATCTCAACTAGTAGGTCGTTGACTTAAGATGGAGGGATGCAACGAAGTAAGGGCCTCGAAAAAGATCATCTATACAATATCTTCATGGATTATGTACCTCGCAGACTGTCTTTTGATTTGTCTGGCCCGAGTAGCATTATCTGGGAGGGTCCCTTGCTGAATGAAGTTTTTTATTTCCTCATCCCAATTCTCTGAAGTGGGGCGTAGGCATTGAATTAACTCCGGCTCTTAGATCGCTGTTGATACCCTTTCTATGGGGATGCCTTCTTCGTTGGGTGTCTCTCCGGAGGCGATTTTTGCAAGCATGTCTGCTTGCTGATTCTCTTTTCTGTTGATTAGAGACAGTGTGAAAGGGAAAAATTTCTCTCTCCATTTTCTTGCTTCGTCCACATAAGACTGTAAACCCTCTGATTGTACCGTATAGGTCCCTTGGACTTGATTTACCACCAACTGTGAATCGCTATACACCTTGAGAGCTTTGATGTTAGCCCCATGGGCCCATTCTAACCCATTTAACAGTGCCTCGTACTCCGCTTGGTTGTTTGAGAGATTGGGCTTCAATTTGATGGCCCACATTTCTGTGTATTCTTTGTTAGGCGAAGTTAGGACAATTCCTGCTCCGACTCTACTGGAGTTGACTGCTCCGTCGACTCTCAGTTCCCATGATTCTTTTGTAGGCTCAGCCACCTCTAGGCTTAATTCTGTGAAGGACTCCTCTGCGAGGAAGTCTGCAAGAGCATGTGCTTTGATTGCTGTCCGGGGCTTAAACATGATTTCCTGCCCGCATAACTCGATAGACCATCGTAACATTCTCTCGGATTGATCAAGTTTATGAAAAATTTGTTTGAGCGGGGCATTAGTGTAGACCACAATAGGGTGAGATTCGAAGTATGGCCTTAGTTTCCGTGCGGAAATCACTAATGCTTATGCTAGCTTCTCAATATTAGAATACTTGGACTTCGCATCATTTAGAACTTTGCTGACGAAGTATACAGGGTGCTGCTTTGTTCCTTCTTCCTTTATCAATACTGATGCCACGATCAAGTCAGAGAAGGACAAGTATAGGAAGAGTGTTTCCCCAGTGCTCGGAGGTGGTAGCAAGGGAAGATCTAATAGATGGTCTTTCAAGCTTCTCCAAGAGGGGCTGCATTCCGGAGTCCAGACAAAATCATTCTTCGAATTTTTCAAGGCTTTGAAGAATGGGAGGCACTTCTCTGCCGATTTTGAGATGAATCGTCCTAACGCAGCAATACATCCGTTTAGCCTTTGGATGTCCTTGACGCATCGGGGCTCGGTGAGTCGAGCTATAGCCTCTAATTTCTCTGGATTGGCTTCGATTCCTCGTTCAGATGTCATGAAACCTAGAAATTTGCCGGATTTCACTCCATATGTGTACTTCATTGGGTTGAGTTTGGGGTTGAATTTCGCCAAGTTGGAGAAGGTCTCTTCTAGGTCATCTAGGTGCGAGGTGCCATGTTTGGTTTTGACCACCATATCGTCGACATATGCCTATATGTTCCTTCCGATTTAGCTTTGGAGGATCTGATTCATCATTCGTTGGTATGTCGCTCCTGCATTCTTCAATCCGAATGGCATAACGTTATAGCAATATATGGCCCTTGCAGCTCGGAACGAAGTATGTACCTGATCACTTGGCTTCATTTTTATTTGATGGTATCCTGAAAAGGCATCCATGAAGCTTAGATACTCATATCCCGCAGTTGAATCTACCAGTGCATCAATTTGAGGCAGCGGGTAGCAGTCTTTGGGGCAGGCTTTGTTAAGGTTGGTATAATCCACGCATATTCTCCATTTTCCGGTGGACTTTTTGACCATTACTACGTTAGCAAGCCATGTGGGATACTTTACCTCGCGAATGAACCCTGCATTCAAAAGTTTATCTACCTCCTCTTTCATTCCTTGTATTTTCTCCTCACCGAATTGTCTATATTTCTGTTATATTGGGTGGCACGTCGGGTTTATGTTCAGTGCGTGCTCGGCAATGGAGGTGTCAATACTTGGCACATCCTCTGTACACCAGGCGAAGCTATTTTGATGATCTTTTAAAAACTTGATGATGTCTTGTCGAAGTTGATTTGGCATCTCTCTTCCAATTTTGACAAGTTGTTGAGGATAGATCAGATTTATCGCCACTTCGTCAAACTCGCTCTCTCGCGATACTTCGATGACTAGGTCGCAGACTTACTTTTCCAGTATCCTTTGTATCCTCAGGTCGTGCTCTTCCGTCACTACATTGATGTTCCCGATTTTGGCGGGAGAATCCTTTTTCCTTTTTATCTTCATAATAAACTTCGTGGGCTGCTTTTCACAAACCCAACTCCTCACGAAGTGTTGAACTTCACTTGTTGGTGGGATGTAGAGATAACTAAGTCAAAAGTCGCGTGGAAAGGTGTCCCTACTATGACATTGTAGGGGGATTCCAAGTCCACAACATAGAACTTGATCTCTTCAGTCCGTGCTTTGTCCCCTTCGCCATGGGTGACTTGTATTTTCACTGTTCCTTTAACCGGTACCTTATGTGGTGTGAACCCCTCCAGTACCATTCTGCTAGTCTTGAGATGTTCTTCTTTCAAGCCCATTTCTTCGAAACATCGTAGATACATAATGTTCCTCGTGGCTCCGGTATCGACCAGAACCTTTTTCACTGTGCATTTGTCGATTCCTTCTCGGGTCATACGCATCTCGAGAACAATAGGTCTGATTTTTGCTTCCTCATTACTTTCTAATTCTTCATTGGTGAAAGTAATGATTTCCGTTTGTTCAAATTCATACTTCGAAATGAGGTATGATTTGGTGAGGTTGTATATCCTCTTCTTGATCTTCTTGATGGAAGTCAACTCCGGGTTAATCATGTTGATTACCCTTTCTCCCTTGTCCTTCTGTTGTTGCATACCGGCAATGTATTCTTTCAAGCATCCTTCCTGAATGAGCTTTTCGATTGCTCTTTTCAGTTGGAAGCATTCCTCCGTGGTGTGACCATAGTCTCTATGGAATCCACAAAACTTGGTCTTATCCCTCGTAGCGAATGAATGTGACTTCATCGGGGCAGGATCCTTAACTCCATATTTCTCTTTGGTTACTACAATCAGACTTTCCTTTTGAACATTCAAAGGTGTAAAAGTTTCGAATTTCTTACCTCGATTTTTGTCTCTTCGTTCGGAAAAACTCGAGGCCATGTCCTTTGGATGCTCGTATTGCTTATCCTTCCTTCTTGTGGTGGATTCGAGTGCACTGCTCTCTGCTAATGCTACTTTTCGAGCAACGCTGAACATTTCACCAATGGTCTCCGGCTTTCTCAGCTGAAGCTCGGTGTATAGCATCCTAGATCTGAATCCTCCTTCGAAACAGGTGATGACAGTATCCTGGCTAATTCCTTCGATGTCATCATAGGTCTTCTTGAATCGCTCCAAGAAAGAGAGGAGAGTTTCATCTTCTCGCTGCTTGATATTAGCCAAATCTCCTCTCGTTTTTGGTATGGTTCCTGCAATACTGAATTTGTCCAGGAATATTTTCTCTAAGGTATGCCATGAGTCGATGGTACCTGCTTTTAGAGATGTGAACCAAGTTAGAGCTTTGTCGGATAGTGTGCTCGGGAATGCTTTGCATAAGATGGCTTCGTCATTTGTGACTAGCCCCATGGCCTATTTGTAGCGGCACACATGTTCGAGGGGTCGGGATAACCCCGAGTATAGGACGAATTGCGGGATTTTGAGGCTTGGATCGGGGGATACATTTTGGATCCACTTGGTGAAAGGTCTCAGTTCGATCGACCTGGATTTATGAACTTTGGTGGGGTTCTTTCCTTTCTCCAGACTATATTCGGGGGAACGCTTTCTGGTCCCTCTTTTATGGACAGGTTTCGAGGAATGATGACTTTCCCCTACTTCGCTGGCCGCCTGCTTTCTGCCAGTCCGTGTTCCACGCCTCTCATCTTTTTTTGTGGCTGTTTGTGTTCGTTGTGAAAGTTCCGAGGGATCTCCGGAAAATCTTGGAGGGGGTAGATCCGCGACGGCCTTCCTGAACTCAGCCCTCAACTTTAGCCATTATCGTGAAAACTCTTGATCCTGTTTCAATTGTTCATTTTCTCTTTGCAACCGCTGCAACTCTTTCTCCGTTTCCTCAATTCTTTTAGAGTTGAGTTGTTCTCTCAGATCTTGAGAACGTCGGGAAGTTTCTGGTTGTGGTCCCAATCTTTCTGAGACGGGACGGCGACTAGAACTAGGTGAGGACGAAGAATGTGATATTCTTATCCCAGTTCCTCGGAATGATGATTGTCGGACAGTGTGTCCATCTCCTGAATGTCTGGACATTTTTTGATTTGTGAAGGAATGATGAATATTCTGGCTGAAGAATTCCCGGTAACGGAACCAAACTGATTCTGCAAAAATCTGTCGAGCGTAAAAAAGTAAATTAAAAAGCTGAGAATTCAGGAAACGTTTGGATGGATTCGTCTGTAGGAGACTTTGAATCGGTCAAAGTCAAAGGGAACGGATACTTCAGGTGGTGGCCCTTGACGAACTATAATTTCGGAAGTTATACTTCGCGATGTGGAGCCAGAATGAACTTACTTCGTGACGTTGAGTCTCTTTTACCAAGTACCTACAAAACAAGTAAGTTCGATGGGGAGTCTGTTCCCCGTGAACTCTCCGATGCTTAAGTCAGTAGAGTGTTTGTGTGTATTTTTAGATATCTGGAACCTCTCTTACCTTTTGCTCAGATTTCTCTTTTATAGGAGTTTGTCTGATGGTGTCTCGTCTGTTCATAAGTTTCCCGTTGGAGCTTTGGGCCGTTTTGACCGTTGTAGACAACGGACTATAAATGTGACCTTTATAAAGATATAACATCTGCTCTTTATGAAGCCCATTAATTTGAACTTATGACGTCAGGTGAGATCATGGGCAGTTAAGGCGTGATAAAATTACTGTTCTGCCCCTAAGTTACTTTTCTGACTGTTCAATATATATATATATATATATTCTTGAGTCCGACCTCCCCCCTTCCAGGTAGGTAGTGTATTAGTTTCTTGTTTTTTTCGAGTAAAAATGAGTAAAAGTTGAGGTTTGTATGTATGTAATGATTCCGAATTATATTTATATATGATATGGATTAACAAATTGTTGTTCAGCTAGGAGGAGTTTGATTCCAATGTGAGGTCAAGTTTTAACAAAAGTGCGGAAACTCGGTGCCGCAAACCAGTATCTGTCCTTTTCTGTCAAACCTCATAGAAATTCATCCAGAATTATATTAAGAATTCCAGATTCTATGAATCTGTACATAATATCCATATAGTAATAATAATAGTAGGTATTATATTTTTATGGTGGTTGCGACGACGAGTAGCCACAACTACTACGACAATATTACTTTTTAATTGGACAGAGAAGGATTGAAACGTATATTTTAGACCCTTTAATTTTTTATGCGGCTAAAAAACAACGCTTAAAAAATGTAGTAATTCATTTTATTTTTTTTTTTTCAATTCAAAACACATAATTTTATATATCAGAATACATACGTTTACGTTCTTAATTGGTACAAAATGATGATTTCATCCCGCACCTAAAGCATACTTGACAAGCATTTTATTGTTATGTATTTCTCTTGAAAGTGATTAATTCAAAAGAGTGGGTAATGACATATTATTAGCGTCTGCTGATTTCAACCAATAATTTTATATATATATATATATACACACACGATATTGTCTTATTTTTATTATTTGAAAAGACTTTAAATGAATGTTTAATAAACTGCGAGCACTAAATGATAACAATTGAATACAAAAGAAAAGGATTGATTATGACAAAGGCTCTAATATGCGGCAAAACTTATACGTTTCCATCATTCCTTTAATAAATAATTATTGGTTTAAATTAATAAGTGTGTATAATTAAGTCACTGATTAATAATTAAAGACTCATTAGACATAATGTCGACATATTTAATTAAAAAAAATTAGTTAGATACCATTTCAAACTTGACCTCCTCTAATTACATGTCTCCCAACAATGAATCTAAACATTTCTCATTAAAGAAATGTGTCAATCTTTCATTGTGAAAACGTTAATATACTTTGAACTAGTTAATAAGATTAAAATAAACAAGTATTTAAGAGAAAAATAATTTCAAAGAATCTAGAAATAAAGGTACATACGCTAATATAATATATGTGATATTGCAGACACTGATAAATAAAACGTATTTGAACATGATCAAAGATATAACACTGTTTTATAAATCTTATCTTTATCCTATATTACTCGACAAAGAAATAAATATCTTTAGGTATCTGATCACTTGAAAAAAAGTATTATTTTTTTATCTTTTCTTTTTAGCTATTATATTTGAATTGTTTACTAATTTTAAGTATTATAAAATTCTTTTAGAGGAATCTCTCCTCCCATTTTGCAAGATAAGAGAACTTCAATTTGATAGAAGAGCTAGTTCCTCATATCGTAACAAGGGTTCTTCAACTACATTAGCAACTTAAAAGACAATGAATAAATTTAGGATCACAGCTGTAAAAGGCAATGAATCAATTTAATATCACAACTGTAAAAGACAATGAATCAATTTAGGATCACAGTTGTAAAATGGAGCTTATTTTGTAGAGTAGGGTTTATTTGCAGCTTTTCTAGGTGTTTCTTAAGCTAGTATATATAGCTGGTCATTCCCTTGTGATAGGTCGATGCACTGTAAACATTATAGCATTCAATGAGAAAAGTCTCAATCTTTATGCTATTTCTTTATCATGTTTTCTTTCATGGTTTCAGAGCAACGCCTATTGATTTCCTATTGATTTCAAAAAAAAATTTAATAAATGGTTGACGATAACATCTCAGAAAATATTACTTTACCTACAACAATAGGTGAAGAAATCACTCAGTTAATATATCCTCAGAACCAGCTAATATCAGTGAAGCTCACAGAAGCTAACTACCTCATATGGAAGACACAAGTCACAACAGCTATTAAGGGTTATGGATTGGAGGACTTCATCAACTTGCAGCCACAGATTCTTGATCAATATGTCATTGGCAGCTCACAACTTCAGGTTACTAATCCATCTTTTACTTTCTGGACAAGGCAAGATCAGATCCTCGCCTCATGGATTTTGTCTTCCTTATCAGAGAATATTCTTCCACTTATGATAGGTTTGAGTTCCTCCAGTGAAATATGGAATGTTCTTGAAACTAATTTTGCTAGTCAATCCAATGCTAAAACTTTACAATATAAGCTACAACTTCAAACAACAAGAAAAGGAAATTTAAGTATGAGAGAGTATTTGGCCAAGATTAAAATGTGTTGTGACTTGCTTGCTACCACTGGAAATCCTGTTTCACAGAATGATCACATTATGCACATTCTTTCTGGTTTAGGATCTGAATATGATCCTGTGATGGTTACTGTTACTGCTGGAATTAATGCTTTTAGTTTGAATGATATTCAAGCTTTGTTGTTAAGTTTTGAGGCTAGACTAGAAGGTGTTGCTGCTTTGAGTTCTGCAAGTATGGTTAATCAGATCTCTCCCTACCGTCAATTATGCTGCACCTAATCAAAGAAGGAGTTTTAATCCCAGAGGAAGAGGTTCTTATACCTTCAGAGGCAGAGAAAATAGAGGAGCTACAAGGGGGAGAGGAGGCAGATTTCAAGGAAATAAAGTTACTTGTCAAGTTTGTCACATTTCAGGTCATACTGCAAATAGATGTTGGCATAGGTTTGATCAAACCTATGGGATACAAGGAGGTTCACAGACCACTAGAGGCAACAATGATTCATAGAACAAGAATCCCACACTGAATATGGTTCAAATCCCTGGCAGCAGTAATGATGAAGGGTGGTGGTTTCCAGATTCAGGAGCCTCAAATCATGTCACTAATGATTTTAACAATCTGCAATCTGCCTCAGAGTATAATGGATCCAACAGACTTCAGATGGGAAATGGAAACAATGAGCAAATAAGCCACATAGGTAACTCCATCCTTCACTCTAATTAGTCAAGTAGATGTTTTTATCTCAAGGATCTTCTTCATGTTCCTTCAGTAACAAAGAAACTCATAAGTGTTTCCAAGTTTGCCTTAGATAATAATGTATACTTTGAGTTTCATACATCATTTTGTGTTGTCAAGGATCAGGATACTCAGGAGGTCCTACTCAAGGGGGAGCTTAAGGAAGCCTTATATAGATTCAATCTTAATCACAGTAGATCTGTTAGAAATAAGGAACTTGCTATCCAGAATAATGTTCATGCTCTTACTATGTCAGGTTGTAATATGTTGAATATTGAGTTGTGGCACAAAAGATTGAGACATAGTAGTTATAATATTGTCAAGAAGGCTTTGAGAAGTAGTAATATTCTCTTTGATAATAAAAATTGCTATGATTCCAAAATTTGCTCTTCATGTGCTTTAGCTAAAGGTCATAAACTTCCTTTCACTGCTTCAGAAAGTCAGTCAAACTCACCCTTTGATTTAGTTCACACTGATCTGTGGGGGCCGGCCCCTATTCAATCAGTTAATGGATACAGGTATTATGTTTCCTACATTGATGATTATAGCAAGTTTACTTGGATATATCTGTTGAAGCTTAAATCAGAAGTTAATAGTACATTTGTGCATTTTCATAAGTTTATTGAAACACAGTATAAAACTAAAATAAAGGCAGTGCAAAGTGATGGAGGTACAGAATACAAACCACTTTTCAGTTTCTTCAAGGATGAAGGGATCTTGCATAGAATTTCATGTCCATATACTCCACAGCATAATAGATGTGCTGAGAGAAAGAACAGACATATAGTTGAGATGGCTTTGTCACTTCTTGCTGAGTCTAACATGCCATTGAAGTACTGGGATGATGCCTTTGTGACAGCAACATACCTCATAAATAGAGTTCCAGCCAAGACCATTCAGTATATGTCCCCTTTGGAGAAATTAACCCAGCAGAAGCCAGATTATTCCACTCTTAAAGTATTTGGTTGTTTGGCCTATCCTTATACAAGACCTTACAACCAGCATAAGCTGCAGTATAGATCTGTTGCAGGTGTTTTCCTTGGGTATAGTCCACAGTACAAAGGATACAAGATCCTTCTTTCCTCTGGAAAACTGATGATAACAAGGCATGTTTTATTTCAAGAAGATGGTTTTCCCTTTTTGAACAGCAACAATGAAGAATCTTTTGAGAAGCAAAATCTGAATCCAATCTTCATATATAATGAACCAACAGTTTCCACTTTTCCCACCTTTTTGCAAGATAATCAGCTACAAACTCCACCATCATCCTCTCATAATACTCAAAATAACCATGAAAGTCCAGAAACTGTTCCATTGAGAGCTTACCTGCCCTTTGAAAACTCCTCTCAGAATTTTGAAAATTCTCAGCATAGTGATAATGGTGCTCCTTCAGTTGTTGATTGATATGCATAAATCATATCACATTTTTAGCATGTTTTTAGGCATGATTTAGGGTAAAATTGAGGGTAAATCGGTCTTAATTGTTTATTATTAACTCAATTTCATAGTTTTTGTGATTTTGGAAGTGTCAGGTGAAAAGTAGAAGAAAATGGCAAATTTCGGGGCAAAAACACAATTTTCCAGAAGTTCGGACTTCGGGGAGCGCGTCCCGAATCAGGACGGGCGTCCTGACCTGGTCAACATGCCAGGACAGGCGTCCAGGACTCGGGACGGCCGTCCTGACCTGGTCAACAGTCCATGACGGGCGTCCCGAGCTACAATTCCAAGTCCCACATCGCATTTTTGAAGAAAAATCACTCCGAAAAGCTACTATAAATACCCCAGGCCTTCCTCAGTTGAATTCATTCCTCTCCACTCGATCTGAGTCATTTAGTGACTTCGATTGTACACTTTTCTCGAGTACATAAGTCACTGAGAGACTCGGGTTCAGTATAAGTTTTCTTTCTTTCTAGCTAGTGTTTTCGTTTTCTTAGTTTCTGAGAATTGGTCTCAGATCTTAGGCTTCGATAGATAGGTTCGTTTCTGGTATTCATAGAATACCCAGGATTTCGTTAGGAGATCCTAAGAGGGCTCTAGGCGTTCGAAGAGTCAGTCCACAGGGCTGGGCTTAAGATAGGTATTAAGGTAAAGTCCAGCTACTAGGCTGAGGAAGCGTCCTCCGAATGTTCTGTCGAGTAGAGTCGGGTCGAGCAGTACGACATATACAAGCAGTTGCTCCATCGGCGAGACTAAGTAAAGGGTGATTTCTTTATGGCATCAGTCCCCCTGTCCCTCTCTTTATATGTTTGTATTGAGTTTGTCCAAATATTTATTATGAATACGAGATTATGATTTCTATGAATATTTGTTGCATATGTTGAAGTTTCTATGATTTTCCATAAATAGTCACCTGCTTACACTATGTCTGCATGTCTAATGTGTTCTTTTAAACTAAAATTAGGGTTATAGACAATTCCTAACCACGGTCTAATCATAACCTATTTAGTTTAACAGGCATCAATTAGTATTGGTGTCTGCCATATTAGATAAAATAACCTGCAGAACACCCTGTTTGTTAGAGTAGTCTAAGTAGGCTGAGTTGAGCGTTTATGCCGGCGGTTAGGGGCGAGCGGCATGATCCCTTAAGTGACATAGGGCTTTCATGGATGCCTTTAGCTCGAACCGTGAGTAGGGCCGTTAACCTTGGCGATGGGGCAGTTTATCAGAGACCTCGGATGTGGTACACCTTTAGACTCAGAATAGAGTTGCAATCCAGGCTAAGATGCATCTAAAATACTCGAAGATAGGTCAATCAACATGTAGGAACAGTATAACATAGAATCAGGATGTTATCTATAAAACACTTTTAGGCTTAATTAGACTTAAACCTAGTGGAGAATGGATCGCCCTCTCATCAAAGTTATTGATGACGATTGCATAACTGAGTCATAAGATAAGAGTTATGATAAAAGACTAGTTAGTACTAAGTCGTTACCAGTTCCCTGGGAGTACGATATTTAACTTAGTAAAATCGTAGATACTTTCCAACATACTAGCTACATGATAGGTACTCTGCCTTAGGTTCTGACTGATTAAGTGACACTATAAAAACTAAACATGACAATTAGTCAATCTCAGTCTTTAATTACTCATAATCAACATAGGGTAAATCAATACCTATTTTAGCATATCAGTCGGGAACGCATCAGATTTTTGGCGCCGTTGCCTGGGAAATATCATAATGAATTTAGGATTCATTATCACAATTCTAGAGAATTATGATAGGTAACGGTAGTAACCTAGACTTTAGACCTACACTTATCTTATGCTAGTTAGATAATCACTTTCCGAAATATAGGATTATCATAACTAATTGATTTTAGATATTATTTGGAATTAAGACATTTAGGATAATCAAATTTTAGAAAATTATTCTAAAACCATATTGAGGAAATTTAACTGCTTTCTAAATAAAAAAAAGAAAAAAAAATTTAAAATTTAAAAACCGAAAAAAGAATGTATTTTTCTTGCTCAATGGTAAGTTGTTCTTTTCCCTATCTCTTGTACTATTTGTTCTTTTTCTTTCATAGTTGAACATTTGTTTTCTTTCAAAAATTTTTCTTTTCTTTTCTTTTCTTCTATAAAATTTTCTGAAAAATATTATTTTCCAGAAGATAAAAGAAATAAATTTTTCGTGTTTACAGTTTTCCTGTTTGTTTGTTTTTATTTAATTTCGAAAAAAATAAAAAATGGAAATGAGGAAAGAATATTCTTCTTTTGAACTATCAATCTTGGCTTAGGTTTTAATTAGAAAGAAATGTCAATCTATGTTGGTATTGATTGAATCATTTTCTTTTTTCTTCCTCTGAAAACATTTACATCATAGTAGTCGCGGAACACTTTTCAAAAATAGCCTGAAGCACGGGCATTACCTACTAATGATGTTAAAATCATGTGCAGATTTTGAGAAACTGTTTTCTAGATTCAGATGTGCCTATGTATCAAATCTGTGAAGTCTGCCAAGTACCACACTTTAGCAAGAATTGCTATGGGAATGAAATACGAACCATTCCAAAAAGAGGTAGGAGTAGGTTACTGCAGAATGCTACTCCAATGGGAGATGCATACAATCCCAGCTGGAGAAATCATACGGGATTTAGCTGAGGAATAATTCGAAAGCTGGGAACTTTCAGAATATACCACCACAGCAAAACCCCTACCTGCAGAATCAACAGATAAGATACTAGCAACAATTAAAGCCAGACCAGTGCAAGCAAGTGATCTACCAAGTGATATCGAACGGTCGAAGGATATAGAGGAATTTGGCATTGTATCAGGAGCATAGCAATGGAGGAGCTTGCATCCCCTGCATACAATCAGCTGTGAGAAACTTCCCCGAGGAAGTTTCAAATACTTGGGCCCAGATCTACACCACTAGAGCCTCCTACCACCACGGCTTTGCCAAAGCTTCTGGTATCTTTTCTGTCATTCGAAAATTGCATGCAATACCTTTACTGACACTGGTAGGTAGGCACATCAATCCAAAGAAGTCTCATTCCTAGACACGTTCCTTTTGGACACGTTGCTACGATTACGAGAAACTTTGCAAATGATTCGAGGAAACAGTCCTTGGGGCTTGAGTCATTCCTTAAATGGATATGCCACTACCTGGAGCTCGACAATGAAGGATCGAAGCTGACGCCATCCGTTCCGATATCTAGAGCTTACAGAGTCAAGAACACCTCAGCAATAGCACATGGCTAAGGTGAATAGCCAATTGACAGATCAGAGAAGACCCTTCTGCTCGCGACATGAAGGGAGTTTTTCTAATCCTCATATTCCTTTACTTTTATTTTATTTTCTTTGTTCTGTGTTCTGTTTTGTTATTTCCATTATCCTTCTTGTTTTGTTGCTTTATTTTCTCTCTTACCCTTAGTTAGTCAAATAAGTGTGGGGTAAGAGTTCTTTGTTTTGTTTTCATTTCTTCTTGTTTGCAAATAAGTGTGGGGTAGTTTAGATATGCATGATCACCGAGGACAGTGTCAGACTTAAGTGTGGGGTAGCAGTACACGGTGCATTGTAGTAGTTTGAGAAAAAAATTTGCATGATTTTGCTTGTTTTCCCCGTATTTTCACACCCTTCCAAAAATTTTCAAAATTTTTCATTCCTTCATACTTCTAAATGCATTATGATTGGTAAAACATTACTGATGTCTATGATATGTAGGTAGAATGTTATGGTTGGTAGGAGACAATGTGATGACTATCTTGAACTTATCGATTAGGAATAGGGAATTCCTGATAATTGAGCACAACTTAGTCTGGATTAGAGACCTCAGCCAATTACCTTTTCAAAACTTAACTAGATAAGATTAGATCAGTTGAGGATGTATTGACAATTAGAATGACTAGATGAGACTCTGAGCTAAAAGTGAAAAGAAACAAAAGAGAGTTAATTAAATAGGGTAGTTTGCCAGCGGCCTTTGCTACTCGAGCACCACTCCTTAGGGGAACTTAAAGCCTGATGCCCTAAGGTCGTATAGGTCTGGGAGTCATCGGAGTGGGTCTCGCTACATGGGTAGTTGAAGTTGACGTGTTCAAAGCAGACTCAAAATACCCTGAATCTATAAAAGAAAGAAAAATTAATAAATGCTAAATAATTAAAAATCTGATCACCAAGGCTCAAAACTCTGAAAGTTGTCTATTGTTAGTATGTCTAGCGACGGGTCGAAGTGTTATCTGGTAGTAGTTAAGACGAGAGTATATTGTGTTGACTATCTGGTCTAGACTAGTACACACACCACACATCAGGAAGACCTTGTGACTGAGAGAAGAGTTCAATCTAGTTGTTAAGTTGTTAACTGCTTGATTATAACAATCTACTAAAGACATTTGAGACCTTGTCATAGCAACCTAACCAGTCAGACCTGTGTTAAAGAATTGTCTGAATAATTTTTGGAATAAAAACATGACTAGGAATTTAAGTGACTACACCTATGATTTAAAATCACTAACTTCAGGTAGACTTTGCTTGAGGACAAGCAAAAAGCTAAGTGTGGGGTTATCTGATATGCATAAATCATATCACATTTTTAGCATGTTTTTAAGCATGATTTAGGGTGAAATTGAGGGTAAATTGGTCTTAATTGTTTATTATTAACTCAATTTCACACTTTTTGTAATTTTGGAAGTGTCATGTGAAAAGTAGAAGAAAATGACAAATTTCAGGGCAAAAACGCAATTTTTCAGAACATCGGACTTCGAGGAGGGCGTCCCGAATCAGGACGGCCATCCTGACCTGGTCAACAGTCCAGGACGGGCGTCCCGAGCCACAATTCCAAGTCCCACATCGAATTTTTGAAGAAAAATCACTCCAGAAAGCTACTATAAATACCCCAGGCCTTCCTCAGCTGAATTCATTCCTCTCCACTCGATCTGAGTCATTTAGTGACTTCGATTGTACACTTTTCTCGAGTACATAAGTCACTGAGAGACTCGGGTTCAGTATAAGTTTTCTTTCTTTCTAGTTAGTGTTTTCGTTTTCTTAGTTTCTGAGAATTAGTCTCAGATCTTAGGCTTCGATAGATAGGTTCGTTTCTGGTATTCATAGAATACCCAGGATTTCGTTAGGAGATCCTAAGAGGGCTCTAGGCATTCGAAGAGTCAGTCCACAGGGCTGGGCTTAAGCTGGGTATTAAGGTAAAGTCCAGCTACTAGGCTGAGGAAGCGTCCTCCGAAGGTTCTGTCGAGTAGAGTCGGGTCGAGCAGTACGACATATACAAGCAGTTGCTCCATCGGCGAGACTAAGTAAAGGGTGATTTCTTTATGGCATCAGTCCCCCTGTCCCTCTCTTTATATGTTTGTATTGAGTTTGTCCAAATATTTATTATGAATACGAGATTATGATTTCTATGAATATTTGTTGCATATGTTGAAGTTTTTATGATTTTCCAGAAATAGTCACCTGCTTACACTATGTCTGCATGTCTAATGTGTTCTTTTAAACTAAAATTAGGGTTATAGACAATTCCTAACCACGGTCTAATCATAATCTGTTTAGTTTAACAGGCATCAATTAGTATTGGTGTCTGCCATATTAGATAAAATAACCGGCAGAACACCCTGTTTGTTAGAGTAGTCTAAGTAGGCTGAGTTGAGCGTTTATGTCGGCGGTTAGGGGCGAGCGGCATGATCCCCTAAGTGACATAGGGCTTTCATGGATTCCTTTAGCTCGAACCGTGAGTAGGGCCGTTAACCTTGGTGATGGGGCGGTTTATCAGAGACCTCGGATGTGGTACACCTTTAGACTCAGAACAAGTTGCAATCCAGGCTAAGATGCATCTAAAATACTCGAAGATAGGTCAATCAACATGTAGGAATAATATAACATAGAATCAGGACGTTATCTATAAAAGACTTTTAGGCTTAATTAGAATTAAACCTAGTGGAGAATGGATCACCCTCTCATCAAAGTTATTGATGACGATTGCATAACTGAGTCATAAGATAAGAGTTAACATAAAAGGCTAGTTACTACTAAGTCGTTACCACTTCCCTTGGAGTACGATATTTAACTTAGTAAAACCGTAGATACTTTCCAACATACTAGCTACACGATAGGTACTCTGCCTTAGGTTCTGACTGATTAAGTGACACTATAAAGACTAAACGTGACAATTAGTCAATCTCAGTCCTTAATCACTCATAATCAATATAGGGTAAATCAACACCTATTTTAGCATATTAGTCGGGAACGCATCATTGATCTACAGTCCAGTTCACTTGATAATTCTCCATCAATTACACAAAAGAATCAGCAGCCAACAAATCAGCATCCAATGCTGACTAAAGCCAAAGCAGGGGTGTTTAAGCCAAAAATCTTATCAGTTGAAGTTACAGATGATCTTGAACCAAGAAATGCTAAAGAGGCCTTAACTAACAGTGTTTGGAGAAAAGCCATGAAGGAAGAATATGAGGCATTATTAAGAAACAAGACCTGGACCCTTACTTTTCTGCCTAAAGGAGCAAATGTTGTTGGATGTAGATGGGTTTTCAAGGTAAAAAGAGACGCTGAAGGAAAGGTGGAGAGACATAAAGCTAGGCTTGTTGCACAAGGATATACTCAAACTCCAGGATGTGACTTTCATGAAACTTTTTCTCCTGTTTTGAAGCCTACAACAATAAGAGTTATGCTTTCAGTAGCTTTAGCTTATTCTTGGAAGGTGAAACAATTAGATGTGAGCAATGGTTTCTTAAATGGAGAGTTAACAGAGGAAATATACATGAGGCAACCAGAAGGTTTTGAGAAAGAAAATGGTCAGGTATGCAGGTTAAACAAAGCTCTTTATGGGCTTAAACAAGCATCAAGAGCTTGGTATACTAAGGTGAAGGAAACTCTTTCAAATTTTGGTTTTGTGAACTCTAAGGCAGATAATTCATTATTTCTGAGTATTAAAGGTGGAGTTAAAATTTTTGTCCTGATATATGTTGATGACATCCTTATAACTGGAAGTAGTGATGAGGCAATACAGAGGATCATAGAGAAGCTTAAACAAAGTTTTTCTGTCAAAGACCTTGAAGAAGTTCATCATTTTCTTGGGACAACAGTTAGTAAGGTTGACAATGGACTTCATCTCTGTCAAAGGGAATACATAAGAAAACTTCTCTCTAGGGCAAAAATGGAGCAGACTAAGAGTTGTCCAACACCTATGGTTACATCTGTCCATTTATCAAAGTTTGAAGGAGATCAAATCAAGGATGCATCAATGTATAGAAGTATAGTGGGAGCTTTACACTATGTCACCATCACTAGACCAGAAATCTGTTTTGCAATGAGTAAAGTCATTCAATTCATGGCTAATCCTTTGGAGCCACACTGGAGAGCAGTTAAGAGAATTCTAAGATACTTGGCAGGAACACTACATTATGGACTAAAGTTACAAATACCTCATAACTTGAATGTTGTTGGTTTCTCAGACAGTGACTGGGGGCTGATGTTGATGATAGAAGGTCAGTATCAGGATATTGTGTGTATGTTGGAGGAAACTTGGTATCTTGGTCAAGCAAGAAGCAACACAGTGTGTCAAGATCTAGCACTGAAGCTGAGTATAGAAGCCTAGCTCAAGTCGTTTCTAAAATCTCATGTATAAGGTATCTTCTTGCTGAGCTTAAAGAAGAACAGAAGCATGTGCCAAGGATCTGGATAGACAACCAGAGTGCCATATATTTGTCATCCAATCCAATACTCCATGTAAGAACAAAACACATTGAATTAGATTACCACTTTGTTAGAGAAAAGGTTGCTGCAGGTTTAGTGCAAGTTGATTATGTTCCTTCTATTGATCAGAAGGCAGACATTCTTACTAAGGCATTAAGTATACAATTCTTTGCATGAATGAGAAATAATTTAATAGTGGTTCCTCATCCGAAGCTCGAATTGAGGGGGAGTAAAAGGCAATGAATCAATTTAGGATCACAGTTGTAAAAAAAGAGCTTATTTTGTAGAGTATGATTTATTTGCAGCTTTTCTAGATGTTTCCTAAGATAGTATATATAGCTGGCCATTCCCTTGTGATAGGTCGATGCACTGTAAACATTATAGCATTCAATGAGAAAAGTCTCAATCTTTATGTTATTTCTTTATCATATTTTCTTTCACAACTAATACCTAATATATGGAACCTTTAAAAAAATTTAGAATATTAGACGTTGAAAATTACTTTTTTCACAAATTCAATCTAAATTATATATATATATATATATATATATTCTAATTTTTTAAAATTTTAACTTATAATTTCATGTAACATTTATAATATTTTTTTTTATATTTTTTATTATATGCATTTAATTATAAATGATAAACAGATTATAAATATTGTATCAAAGTTTTATTTTGATTCTCAATATTAGCAATTATATAAAAATGTAACTTGATCTGCATTTGAATATTATATAACATTAAAAGAACATTTAAAAATCCTAAAAAGTTCTATTCTTCCATGGCGTGTGGCGAGCACAAGTCAAGTTGTATATAGGTCATGTTAGAGTACAAAACAAACGAGAGAATAAAATATACATTTTGACACGTAGATATACATACATACATTAGATATATATATATATATTAGAAAAGTTTGGTGTATTTTAAAATAGTATTGTATGAGTATTTTAAATATTGTAAATTTCTTGTTGAATATGGTAAGTGTTACACACTAGATTCAATGAATCTTCCAATTTGAATCTTTTGAGACTGGAATTTCCGTAATTATTAATTACTTGAGGGGTTACAAATAATTTTTTTTTTTTTGTTGCTTAGGTCAGTCATCCATCCATTGGAAAAAGATAGCCGCTTCCTCTGACTTTGACACTACTAGGTTTTTATTTTTATCTTTTTGTAGGTGAAATTTTATTAAAAAGTAGAAAATTATGTGAATATGAAAATAATAAATATTAAAAGTAATAATACATAAAAAAAAAATATATATATGTTATCTAAATCTTCAATCTTCAAATTGTTAGTCATGAACTCATATACAACAAAGATTTGATTTTTTTTTTTTTTTAATTACAGTTTAATTTATTCGGGTTAAACAAAAAGTTTCAAAAAGTGTGTAAAAAATTGAAAATTTTTGAACAAAGAGCCAAATCTATAACTTGAAGAATCCTTTCTATATATAACCTTTGCATTCAACCAAGAAACAACATGGAAATTAATATTAGGACAATACATCATCGATTCACAGTGTACTAAAACTAATTAATATTAATTTAATCTTAATCTGACCTTCAAAACCAAGAAAACCATTAATTAATCTTTTCAATTTCCTCTTTCTTTCTTTTTTTATCCTTCTTGGTTTCACGTGATTTTTGCTAATGCAATCTTAAATCAAACCTCCCCTTTTTTTCCCCTTATTGTTCAAATAAATATAAATTTCAAAATAATATGTAGACAAGAAATTGTGGATCAGATATATATATATATATATATTATTCTATATAACATATAATTTCAAGAAATTATCGATCAAATGTAAATCATATCCCGCAAGAAAAGAAAGTTTTTTGAAAACAAATATTCAAAACAGATGTATATTGTTCTATGTAACATATAATTTCTTGAATTTGCTATTACTTATTACATTTGCAATCCATGGTGTTGAGAATTGATTAAAGAAATCTTGGTGGCGTGTGGCCTCCATAAACCATAGCTAAACCATGACTAATTTAATTACTTTAATTAGGGATAGTTGGTAGCTAAGTACATTGTTTGGCATATTTTCAGTCCCTCGAATTACTTAAATTAATTATATATTCCTTTTACTCCCATTGGTTAGCAAAAATAATTTCTTTAATTCCATTTGCATCCCATCATCCCATCAACCAAAATAAACTTCTTTCCTTTTTTTTCTTGAAGAAAAACATTCTCTAAATCAAGTTGAATGTATAGACGTAATCTGTGACGAAACTGGATGCCTCTTTGACGATTCTATACAGAAACATATATATATATATATATATATATATATATTCATGAGTCCTACCTCCCCCCTTCCAGGTAGGTGGTGTATTAGTATCTTGTTTTTCCCAAATTTCTTCTAGTGTGCGGTTAAAGATTTGACTAATAACTTCACGTCATACTTGTAAGAAAAATGGGGTTTTCTTTAATGATTTATTCCCCGCTTCCCATAAAGTTTTCTTCTTTTTTTTTTTTTTTTTCCAAAATATTTTGAGGAGGGGGAAACATTTGTAATTAATAAACCAACCTCCTTAATTAGAACAAAAAACTTGACATAGATATATAACGTTAGATCGGTTTGGAAGTACTGTTCAAGAATCAAAAGAAAACAAAACCAGTAGCAGGTAAATATTTATGATTTATGACGATCACTTCCATCCCACATCTGAATATCATAATTTTTCCATCCCACACATCTGAATATCATACTAAAATTATTTAATATATAATGATTACAATTATTTTATTAATATGACTCTTTAATTTAAATTAAGTAAAGTGGGAGGGCAGAAACCAGGTAATCTCCGTCGTGTCCAAGTCCAGAAAGCAGCTGAAACTTGGCAATTTGAAGCAGTGTCGACCGCTGCATGCAATGCAGCTGTCAATGCCACCGCATGCCGGCCACGTGCAACCGCTTATATGTATATGTATATATATATATATAATATGCACCTCCTCCTCCTCCTCCTGTTCTACTTCTTTCTTGTTCTTGTTTTCAGACTGACATCATCATCTCATCTCTCACAAAAACAAAAGAAAAGTTACGGTCTGCTCCCTATTATTAATCTGTCTGACCAATGCCATTTTAAATTTTTGGCTTTCTTGGGAGAAGTCAGTAAATCAGTATCTTCCTAAAAAGCCCACATCACTTCCAGATTTTGTTTACTGCTACACTTTGCCCTGTACCCAATTATATAACTTTTCAATTCCATTTTAAAACAAATATTTTGAAGATTACGTTATCAAATTGTAATTTTTTACAACATAAATGAGGTGACGTAAAAAAGTAAAACTAATTAGGTCCACTTTCCACCCCATAATCTCATTTTGGTTTCTAGTGTTTAAAGCCTTGATTCTTGGTTACATGAATACAGGTCTCTGCAGACACCATTTTGGGGGTTTCAATATATATATATATTTATAAATTGTATAGATATTTTTGTTATGTCATGAAGGTGTTCTTGACTCTGCATGAAAACATGGATAAAAAAAATTTAAGAAAAAAAAAACCAAACGAATAGACAATATACTAATAAACTTCTTTTACCTTGTAAATAGATTATTATTACAAGAAAAAACAAAGAAAGAAAACAATTAAAAAACAAGATTTAACCACAAAACTATTTTCTTTATCCATATATTAAAAAAGGATATTTATAATTCTATTTTCCTAAATATACATATTATACGTCATCATAATTCTCACCCTCGCTACATCCATCAAAACCAAAAAGAAAAAAAAAAAAAAAAGGTTTGTTTTCTCCTCTTTTCTTCTCAGACGAGGTCCAAATTGAAAGCAGCTGAAGCGCACCGCATTGGATTAATCCCCAGAGTCAATTCCAAACCTAAAATCTCAGTCGGATCAGATGCCATAGCAGTCCGGGGTTCGGACTTCACCAAAGAATGTTCAACCGTTTCAACCGAGAACGAGTCATGACTCTCTGCCCGTTTCATCATCATCATCATCAACTCATTAGCTGACTCGTCTTCGTTGACCCACCCCGTGATGCTAAACTTAATGGGCTCATCATCATCATCATCATCATCATCATCATCATACTCGTGTTGTTGTTGTTGTTCCCGAGTTACAACCGAGTCAACTACAACAACTCGAGTAGCAGTTGAATTATTATTATTATTATTATTACTGCAGGGACGCTTGAATCTATTCCGTGGGGTTCTGATGCGGTGGTGGTGGTGGTGATGGACGGTGGATGATGATGAAGTGTTGTTATCTTTATTAGATAAGTGACGGATGTCGGAACCTTTGATTGGCATGACGGGATGATGACGTCCATCTTCTTGATCATCAAGCTGCTGCATGATGGGAGAACCTTCAAGAACTGATTCAACAGCTTCTTGAACACGTTTCCAATTCCCTGACCACATCAAACCCACCGAACCATATATAGGATTTATTATTCTCCCACAAGCTTCATAAAGTAGTGACTTAAATATCTCTGCCCAAAAGGAAACAACTTTTTTTCAGACCTTTAAAATAAGAAAAAAGAAAAAAAAGATTGAATAATGTTAATTACCAGGACGAAGGTGTTCGGGGCCAGCATTGATGAGGTTGACCAGACCAGCACGGCCATAAAACTTGGCAAGAAAAACGGTGGCGTTTGCTTGGGATTCAGGGGTTTTGATCCACTGAAGGCAAGGCCTGAGAGTGCAGTCTTCACTGCAGCCTTTCCGGAGTACTCTGCACCCATTGCAGCTCATTCTCATAGTATCTGCCTACACTTTTTTCTTTCTTTTTTTTTTTATAATATATCTATATATATATATATATATATATATATATTTGTTTTTCCAGAGAGAGAGAGAGAAAGCAAAGGGCGAGGGAGACGAGGAGAAGAAGCAGGAGAAGGAAGGGTATTTATTTAGGAGTGTTGAAGGAAGAGAGAGAAAGAGAAGGATGATGTCATCAAAGGGGCAAAGGCTCAGCGGTTTCCTCCTCCTGTTAAAATATTTTATCCACATCATAAATAAAATAAATATTTAATAATATATAATAATAAATTTAAATATTTATAATAAATTTAAAATATTTTTTAGTATAGTAAAAATAATATTGATTGGTATAACTGTCCAAAAGTCCGGGTCATGGCAGCAGGCACCATCAAAAATAATAAAATATAATTCTTCTCTTCTTTTTTTATTCCTTTTTGTGCACATTTTTTTTTGCGATTAATGAATTGGTTGTAAGCTCAGAGCTGAATTTAAAATATTTTTTAAATAAATTGTTCCCATTTATTTTGGGCATTTTTCATCGACTTTTATTTTTTCTGTTTTTTTAATTTATAAGTTTTTAAAAAAAATATAAGAGTCAAATTATAAGAATTTAATTATATAAAAAAAAAGAGTGGGAAAGGAGAAGAATATAAGGGGGGAGATGAGTTGTAAAGAATCATGCAAAAGATTCCAAGGATGTTGCGCGTGATGATCACGTGAAGAGGAAGTTTGGATGTCTGAAAACCGTGCGGTTCGCCACATCTTGACACGGAAAACAACACCTCTCTACTCCTTCTTTCCGGCCCCACGCACGGTCGAGCACAACACTTCCCGGTTTTACGGAAAACCACTTTTTTTCCATGTTTTTAAGAAAAACCAAAACCGCTTTTTATTTTTTGTCTTTGTTTCAATTTTTTTTTTTCCCCTTATCTTTCTTTTATAGGACAATGGGCGCCCTACGGTTCTCTCTTTAGCCTCTGGTTTTATTCTCTTAATCTCCCATTAATCAACCACTAATCTTTGGAATTTTTCTTAATTCTCTCTCTTTTTTCCCCAATTCTTCATCATTTTGTGTATCTCCATTAATAGCTATTAAATTATGCATTATATTATTTATCTTTTAAATAAAATTAATCAAATCATTTTCAAAAATTATATTTTTCTCATTCTTATTTATTCATTATAGTCAAGAAAGTATAGTAGTTTCACTTGTAATTTATTTTCCTCAATTCTCTCTCGATTTTGAATTCGAGACACATTAACTATAATTATTTTTTTAAAAAAATTTAACTTATAAATATCCTAACTTGTAAGTATGTAGCTATCCATTCTAATACTAATTAGCACACTATATATATATATATATATATATATCTTTATATATTTACGAGGTAGTATAAATAGTGTTAAGAGAATAAATTTAATTAATTTTATAAGCTTCGTTTAGAGTAAATTGCAATATGATATTAGATGAGGTTGAGAGTTGGAAATGATAGCTATTAAATTTTAATTTGTATTCTTATTAAGATTAAATTTGTATAAAAATTTTATTGGTTTGATCATTTGTATGTATACTTTGGATCTTTTTTATAAAATTTTGTCACTTTTTTTTATAAGTTTAAATTTTTAAAATATGTAACAATTTTTTTGTTACCCTTCTTCTTCTGTCCACTCAGATTTCCAATTTTTTGGCTCAAGTAATAAATATACTGCACAAACAAACTGGGATTAGTGTCACATTTCTTTCAATATTTTTCTTTTAAACAAACTTGGCATTTAATATATATATATATATATATATATATATATATATATATATATATATATATGTATGTATGTATGTATATGTTTTTTTCTCATCAATGGTTTTGTGTATATATATAGAGGGGAGCAATAGCAAATTTTTTCAATTTAATGTTTTAATCAATTAGAGTAATTTTTACTTAAATTAAGGAATAACATTGTTATAAATAATGTCGGGAATTTGATATTTGAAGTTGTTCTCAAATTTCTTGATTTAGGTCATAAACCATCTCTACTAAACTATATTTTTCTTAGTTGAAATTATTGTTTTTATTAGAAAATACCATACATTTCATATGTACCTTGTAATTTATGCATTGTACTTCTTATACATATTTCTTAACTCTTTGGGAAGCCTATATGAAGACCTAAAAGTAAACGTTATGTATATTTATATAATAAGATGTAATTTTAATATTAGTATAATGAAAATGACACCTCCAAATAGTGTGTAAATACATTTGGAATTATAATTATTATTATTACAAAAGAAATAGTAAGATAGAAAATAAGCAATTCAACCTCCCCTAGATAAATTAAGAACACACACAAAAAAATATAATAATAATAATATATATTTACCAATTCACTTCAATATTAGTTAATTGAAGGAAAAGGAAAATTTTGTAAGGTTTAAGTCAATCTTGTGAACATTAATGTTCACTCAATTTTATCTAGATGCACAATTTGCAAGAGGTAAAGGGAGGTTAGTGAGAAAAATTTTAGCAACAAGAAAAATTAAATATAAAAAATAGAATATGATGAATGGTAACAATAAAATTAAAATTATTATTAAAAAAAAGATGAGACAGTTATATATCTAATGCTTGTGTTTTGGACAGAATTTCCTTAAAACATATTTGTCTTTTTCTGTAGATGCGTGTTTTAAGGAAATTGTGTCTTTAAAACACAATCATTATATAACTGTCTCATCTTTTTTAAGAAATTATGTGCGTTAACTATTTTATGGTTTAATAAGCATTTATTTGTCAAGATACAATGAATACCATAAATTAGTTAGCACACATTATTTTGCTACAATACTATCAAGAATCACGGGATGAAAAAAAGAGTTTGGGAGACTTGTAAAAAAAAATTTAAGAAATGCTCTAAGATAATAACTCTCTAAAATTTGATGTTCTTTCGAAAACATAAAATTTATAGGCAAGTGAGCGGTTCAAAAAGTATTATTCATTCTTATAGACAATCATTCAATATATATCACAAATGAACTTATCCAATGATTATTGATTCAAGTATTTCATATTTATTTATTTATAAAATTGATCACACACCACAATTAATCAAAAATTAAACGATGAACTAAGTCATTTCCTTAACAAACCTAAATCATAATTAATTAATAAAAAATCAACAATAATAAAAAAGAGTTTTATATTCACAAAATTGTAAAAAACAATATATATATAAACTAATTAAAATAAGAGGAAAAAAAACAAGTATTTAAATCTAAGATCAATGTTCCCGGTTGAATTCTTTATGCAATTCAACCATAATTAATTAAACTTTATAGATGGAGAATTAAATTTTTTTTAGTTAAACGAACAAGTGTTTATCTTTATTTTTATTTATCTCTTTCTTAAACATTTCAAGAATGGACCTTAATCACGCTTGAGCTTTTTTATTCTTTATATTTGTAGCCAAAATCTTCTTTTTTTTATTATTATATAATATAACAAATACTTAAGTATAAGAGATTAAAAATATATACTCAAATATATATATATATATATAACATCAGTAAAAGTATAATGTAATTTACCATTCTACACAAAATGTCGGATAACTAAGACATAAAACGTCCAAAATTAAATAGTTATTATACGACTAAGTTAGATTACTTATCTTAAAACTACAAAACGCTCACAAATATTATATTTCATTAAGACAAAGAACATCAAAAGACTAACTAGCCGTTACAAAACGTCGACAAATATTCTGTCAAATAAATAACGTAGAGAATGTCGTGTAGTCAATATGCAAAACGACAGCGGCAACGGTATAGCTTTTATCATAATTACATATTTAAAAGGTTAAAAAATATAAAATTCAAATATAAATAGATTGCGTCAAAATATACATACATACACACACACACACACACACATATATATATATATATAATATATTAGCGAGATAGTGGTAATGTTAACCTCTTATATTGCACATTTAAAATTTTGGGTTGATAATAAAATGTTCCAAATAGTTAGGGAAAAAGTTTGAAAACTCATTATTTTTCCAACAAATTTGCATTTTTCCTTTAAACAAAATATAAAATACATTAATGAATGAAGAGTTTCAGATCGATCTCAATAATATTATTCGTTTTGATTCATTTCAGATGAACATTAAAAATTTAAAATGTGTCATAAAATAAAAATTTTCAAATAAATCTTTTACGTGAACTATATATAACTCTAAGTTACAACAATATACACAATTTTGCATAAAAAATAAGTGATTATCATTACTCGCATTCCATAATGTAAGATATTACTATGATTATCTTTGTTTAGCAAATTTTGAGATATATATATATATATACCAAGTGCAATTTTAGAGAGAGGAGAGCGAGAGAGACTACTACATAATTAAAGAAGAAACAAAGTATAGAATTGTAAATGGAAAATAAGATAGAAATATTAAATAAAGGATAGGAATGAAAATTTGAAATAAATAGTGGGAGGGGGGTATATATTATAAATTACAAGAAACACAAAAAGTGGTCGGCAAAATTTGACAGTATTAGGTTTTGGATGTTTTCGGACAATTGTCCATACTTACGTGTGCGTTCGGTGGGTGGTTATTTGTTCTTTGTACGTTGTGAAGCTTTTACTTGAATAAGAGTACTGTTTTTTTCCTCAATGAAATCTTTTTAAATTATAAGTTAGATTATCTATATTCTTTAAATTGACTCATTTTAAATCAGATAAATTATTGTGATTTAAAATATTTTTGAATTGATTATTAAATAAGGATTTAAAATTAATTAAAATAGACAATATTATTGCATTTAAATTTTGGATCAAAAAAATTTTGGACAAGGGACCAACCAGGTTCAGGTGCCGACCAATATATAATGTTGGAACTTGTCAGCGTGGTCCGAAAACACATATGGGCAGTCCATATTCACAAACTTATTGGGCCATATTTTCAGAAAGTTTCACCGAACACTGCCCATTCCCTAGACATTCTTTTAAAGCTTTGGTATTGGATCAAGCTGGATAGGACACACTCTTATTTTGGGCCTTTTTCTTTTTTTTTATTGGTTGCCTTTTTTCCCTTTTCTTTATCTTTTATTTTTATTTTTTTTCTTTTGGAGAGTGAGAGTTTGGTATGAAAAAAATTGGATTTTTATATAAAAATAATTATTAGAGATCGAAGCACAAACACAAGTAATTATAAGAATAAAAGCAAACCATACGAATAGGAAATTCCAAGATTCATGTGGTTTGATCCAAAAACTGTGTTGCACTAGTATTGTATTTTTTACATTCATATTTATAAAAAGAGCTAACAATTGAATCAAAATGTTGTAAAAATTTTGCCTTTGAGAAACCCCTACTTTCTATTCAATTAATGAGATTTCCGTGAAGGTATTCGTGTTTTAAAGGGATACATAAACAAGAGTTTTTGACAATTATTAGATTTTTGACAAATATTTGTAAGAAGAATTATGATATTGTAAATATGTAAATGATTGATATATAATACAAAATAAATTTTAAGTATTTATTGTGAAGTCCCATCATTTAGTTCACCTAAATAATTAATAAAAATGACATGTATGTATGTATACACATATATATATATTATATAATATATATATATATATATATAATATATATATATTGATAGATGTGCGTGTTAAAAGTTAATAGGAAGGAAAAAGGTAAGGTTAGAGAGTCAAAGAAAAAAGTAAGAATAAGAAAGACATGAAATAAGAAAAGAAAGAAAACCTAGAACATGCAAAAAAGTCCAAAGTCGTCGTTTTAAGAGATGAAATAACATGTTTGGTCATTTATAGGATGCTATATGATTAAAAAAATGATATGTTTCTTATGACTGCATGCATGCATGCATGCAATTCATCATCCAAACAAATCTAAATCTCTTATTAGATTTGAAATAATCGAAAAATTTAAAAGTTTTTTAAAAAAGGGAAGAAAGAATGCAGGCATGAATGAGCAATGAGAATATATGAAGACAGAAAGAGAGTCAATTTGATTCCAATTCCAAATCACTACAATACAAATCTCCCACTTATACCTTAATCCTCTCCTCACCTTTATTAACTTCTTCCGCCGCTCATTACGTCCCATTTTCTTTCATCGATTTCTCTGCTCTCTCTCTCCTCTCTTTCTCACTCTTCTCTGACTTTCAAGAAATATATATATATATTCCTCAAATTCACGATTCTCATTCATTCACGCCTTTCTATTCAGTGGGACTCTATCAAATTTAACTCAAATCACACACACACACAAATCTTTCACTTAAAACAGGTTTAGTGAAAAACGAAAAGAACAATTTGAAAAAACAAATGATTTAGCATGTAATGACCTAATAGTAATAACTAAGGTTAAAAAAAATAAGCTTTTTAGCTTATTAATGAATGACTAAATTGTAAATCGTATAATAAAACAAAGAAAATAAAAGTTGTATAGATAGAAGAAAGTAGAGAGAGAGAGAGAGAGTATAAAAAAGAAAAATAAAATTTTAGGACCAGAAAACAAGAAAGAGATGTGAGATACCGAAATTGCCCCTGACATAATCCACTTAGATTTGTTGTTATTCAGCGATAATGTTTTTGTCTGCATCTACTTTTTAACGTAAACGAGACAAGTAGTTCACTGGAAGAGGAAATATAATACAATCGACTTTTTGGTTTACGCTGAATTTTTGTGGTCAATTGGGTTCTTCTTTCTTCTTCTTTATTTATTTAATTGTTGTTTTTTGTGTAGAGAAAATCTTGATAACTTTATATAAAGATCTTCATACTTGCCATGGAAGCATCGAGTTTTTTACCCATAAATATAGTATATTCGTCCAGCTTGTGACCAAAGGACGATTAACTTTTGCTTCTCTTCACTCAGGACAAAATTATTGGACCCATTATTATAGAATTCAAGAATCTCCCTCTAAATAATTTTCCTATCACCAATATCTTTCTCAATCTATCATAAAAATATGAAAATGTGCAAAAAGAAAAACAAAATACTCTGTCCGAAAGATTCAATATTTACTGTAATTACATAATAAAAGTGGAGTTCTAATCAAATAAAAATTCAATTCTGTCACATGTGTTTCCACATCTAAATTAATCGATTGTCATGATTCAAAATGTTTTTCTAATACAACAAACATGTTGACTTTTTTGTTTTATAAATGTGTAAAGTTGTCTCCTTTTTCTTTTCGGTTTTTTTTGGTAGATAAACTTTCTTTAATATTAATATGGAGTGTGCAATTAAGGGTAATATTGCCATTTCAAAACAAATGATTGTCGGTCACATATTTCTTGTTTAGTGAAAGTGTAAGAAAATAATGTGTAAAATCATCATTTGACTTTGTGTAGTGATATTAGCTGTAAGAAGAATTGAGCTAGATGGGAAAAGTCAACAGAATTAGGATCCAAACAAAGCATGCACTGTGCTATGAATGCTAGTTAGCTTCATATTACACAACACTGATGACTGACTGACTGACTACTATACCTCTACATAGAACTGATCTGTAATTAATTTAAACTTAGCTTTTACTTTTTACACATTTTGTCAAACCTTTGAAATATATACATATATATATATATTTATTTATTTCAAGAATTATTAGGCAATTATTTCTTGACATTGTTTTGCTCCAACTTTTGTCGACCATAGAAACTCAAGAAAAGACCTTTTCTTTCCTCGATCTTCCTCCAACATTTTCTTATTCAATTCTTTTTCTATATATATATATATATATATATATGTATATATATATGTATGTATGTTTGCTTTTGTTTAGGTTTACATTACCTTAGCTTTAGAATTCTAAACCTTATTATACCCCATCAAATCCATTAGTGTTGATAATCACTAACTAGTTAAAGATATCAAATTCACAAATTATCTTTAAAAATATAAAAGTTAAGTGAGATTTCATCATAACAGAAACACTTTGTAGTTTTTTTTTTAATAAATCTTTTTTTAATTAGTAGATAAAAATATAAAATATTGAAACATAATATGACACTTTGTACGTGTCTTTTTCTTATTAATCTTTCTTGAATTAATCAATAAAGATATAAAATGCTGAAACATAATATAGCACTTTATATGAATCTTTTTCTTATAAATCTTTCTAAAATTACTTGAATTTGTCATAAGGATATAGAATACTAAAATATATTATGACACTTTGTATGTTGTCTTTTTCTCGTAAATCTTTTTGTAATATTTTTTTTATAAATCTTTTTCCAATTAGTTCCATCAAAATATGGAATACTAGGAGGAGGAATGGTACAATATATAGTAGCAGTAGAAATCATTTAAAAAAATTTGAAGAGAGAGAGAGAGAGATGGAGGATGGGAAATGTCTGAAAACCAAACCCCATTCCCCACATCAAGACATGGCTAGCTATTCATGTACCATCATTACTCTTTCCTTCCTTTGAGGGCAAATCCATAGTTCATATCTTCCTTTATTTCAGAATGGTAGACAACATTTAATTTCTTGCTAGCTGCTATATTTATATGTGTATATATATATATATATATATATATATATATATATATATGTATGTATGTAAATCTTGAAAAAGGTCTAACTAAACATTTTAGTGCATTGACTCAAAGTAAAATCTACAAAAAGCTATCTATCAATCAAGACTCACACAACAAGCCCTAGCTATCCTTTCTGTTACAGTCTTTTCCTCCAGACTTCTTGATTTTAAATTTTTTTAAAAAATAAAAAATAAAAAAAAATCTTTCATGGGACTTTTGATAGATTTGAGTGAACGTCGAAATAAGCACAACTGTAATAATAAAAGAAAGAAAGAGGGAAAGAGAGAGAGAGAGGAATTTCCCCATTGAAGAAAAATAAGGTACAATCCAATCAATTTCATAAGGTAAAATTTTTACCAAATGTAAGAAAAAAAATTTTTAATGTAAAGCCAGTCTGAACACTTTAGGAAGGAGTAAAATTATGGTTTACCTAAAAAATTGAAATAGAGAAAATTAACCAAAGGAACAAGCAATTACTAATGTCTCTTAAGGTGAAAGAAAAGGGTTTATTAGTAGAGAAGTGAAAACAGGAAAACACATGTTTCTATGCACTGTCCAAATTCTACATTTTCATTACCTTCTTCTTCTTCTTCTTCATAAAAGTAATGTAAGCAGAAAACAGTAATGGAAGAATTTAAATGGGATATCTTCATCAGATTCATTCAAGAACTTAAAGAAAAGAAAGAAGAAAGTTCCACTATATATATATATATATAGCTGTGAAATCTTTTTTTTAAGAGTCTCAGCTTTTATAGACATCAAGATCGGATTTTTTTTTTTTTTTGCTTCATATTCAGAGCCAAAAAAAAAAGGACAAACTTTTTGAAAAGTACCAAAATACCCACGGTTTTACCCCTTAATATTACCGGAACCAAGAAAATACATCCCCGTGATTGTGACAAAAACGTGGGTATTTTGGAATCAAATCTAACCCCTTCAAAAACAAAAAAAAAAAAAAAAAAAAAAAATTCCATCTAAAAATATCAAGAAAAAAAGAAAATGAAGAAGAAACAGAGTTCTTGATTTTTTTTCTTTTCTACTAGTTGTGAAGAGGATCTGGACAACTGGGAATTCTTCTCTTGCTGTCTTCAAAAGTCCCATTTTGAGTAGTAGTAGAAGAAGCTCTTTTCTTGAAGTAGTCGTAGAACTTCTGAGTTTGACTAGTCCTTTTTCTGCT
Organism: Asclepias syriaca; assembly: GCA_027405835.1. Classification (NCBI taxonomy): domain Eukaryota; kingdom Viridiplantae; phylum Streptophyta; class Magnoliopsida; order Gentianales; family Apocynaceae; genus Asclepias; species Asclepias syriaca. Next base: position 17,051,200 of record CM049932.1, read on the forward strand.
AGAATATTTCTCCTCCTCCTCCACCGCCGCCGCCGCCGCTGCCGCCGGGGGTAGTATGCGCAAAGCCCCAACTTTATTTTCACTAAAAACCCATATGTGTAGCACCGATATAATCATCAGTAGCACCACCAGTGAAGAGAACATAACTGAAAATTTTCCACCGGAAAATGACATCACCAAGAAATTAAAACCCACATATATAGTAGCTCTATTGTGTGATGTGGTTTTTGTATGTACACTGCGCAAAAATCACCTTAACCTTTCGGGAAACAATGCTCTCTCTCTCTCTCTCTCTCTCTGCAATCGTCTCACACACACAGACACACAGTACTCTCTCTCTCTCTCTCTATATATATATATATATATATATTTCTCTATTCTATTTTCTATGCCTCAACAGCTAAAAACTACTTGAGTATGAATTGACGGCTTTGTGTTTTACATAGAGAGAAAAAATATAGTCATGCATGAATGGGCCCACGTGATATGATTTTATATATATTTATATATATATATATATATATAGATACATACATACAATATATATACTACTCACATACTGTAGCAGCAGCACTGTGGGTCTTCTGCTCTGTGTATGTGTGTAAATATAATATATGTATGTATATATATATAGTATTTTTGTTTTTTAGGTGAATGAATACACATACAAATATGTATATGTTTATAGTATTGAAAGTTAGGAATAATAATTGAAGAAATTCCGTATATTTAGTACTCATCTAACCCTTATCAATCAGCAATGGAATTGCCAGAGAGGTATGAAGATGACCTTCACATAAGTATATACATATATATATATATATAATATGTACATATATTTATTGTAGACAAATACATCGACTTTTGCCCATCTTTCTCTATGAGTTGTATCAATGCACAATAATTTTGTATTCAATTAATGTGACATCTCCAATTTATTTCAACTTTCTTAGCTAATCATTTCTTTTATTGTAACCTAATCTATTAATCCATTATACTTAGTTCCTATATAATAATGTGATACTTATTTATAGAAAAATACTTTATTTTAACTCTTATATAACACTTTTATATATATATATATATATATATATATATATATATATATATATATATATATATAACAGTAAAATTGAATTTTTAATTCTCTTTATATAACGTTGTACCTTATATTTGGCATTCATATATATATATATATGTGTGTGTGTGTGTGTGTGTGTGTATGTATGGTGCATGTTGTTGAATGCTGAATTGAAAGAATAAATAATATGGGAACTAAGTGAGAATTTAACATAAATTAATGAAGAAAGCATGAGACAGAGATTTGCAAAAAAACTTGAGATGGTCGAACCTAGTTGGTTGGATAACCGGGAATCTCGCTATTGTGTTAATAAAGAATTTTGTAGTTTAGGTAAACTATTAATGTAAAAGTTTGATTCATAAAATATATGTATATTTATGTGTGTGTATTAGCAGGCTGCTAGCTAAGCTATATATATATATATATATATATATATATATGTATGTATGTATGTAATAAAAGGGAATATGGAATATATGTGGTATCTTGTAAATGCGTACATTGACTCACACAGTAAGTTCGTACAATTCTTGCTTTGATGTTAAAATGAACTTGTGAACCTCTTTGAAATACCAATTGTCTCGCCTTGTCTTAATTCGTAGTCAAATTGTATTATTAGGATTATGAAAATGCACTCTTTTTTTTTTTCAGTTTTTGTTCTTGTTTTTTGATGTCTGGACACTACACTGAAAATAATTATAACTAGTGCATTAACTTTTCTTTTGTTGAAAATACTGCTGAATATGCTCACTTTTTGGTGGATTCAATTGGCAGTCTAATCTCATGATATGTATGTTGAATTCATTCCATCTCTCTCTCTCTCTCTCTCTCTCTATATATATATAATATATATATATATATAATTATATATATATATGTATGTATGTATGTATGTATAGTTTTGTTACCTAATCCACTCTGAAAAATTATATTCACAAGTAAATTCATTGATTAAGCTTTAAAGAAACTACTTACTAACAATTTGTTAATTCAAGTTTTTAAGTAGTCTATTTTTATTTAAGATAAATTAGAATCTAAAAAGGCTAAAGATTCCAATAAAATAATGTTAGTATTTGGATCATCATCTAGTTTTTTAAGTCATTGATTCAGCTCAAATTGCATGGTAAAATTGCTCTTATCTAAAACTCACATTAAGTATTAAATTTTGGCTCTCTTGTGGCATTTTTTACAAAGCGTTTTCTCATGACTCCGATTAATCTAAATTCAATTCAAATTATATATGCAAAGTTCAACTTACTTAGAATAAAACGCTCTTACATGGCACTCACTGTTCACAGTGAGTATTAAATACTAACTCTTATGTAGTATTCACAGTGTGTTTTCTCATTCATGACTCGAATTAATTCATATTCGATTCGAATTGTACATGTAGAGTTCAACACTTACTCAGGATAAAACGCTCTTACACGACACTCACAATGAGTATTGAATTCATTCTTGTGTAGTATTCACAATGTGTTTTTTTATTCATGACTCATTAATCTAGATTCAATTCAAATTCTACCTACAAAGTTCAATCCTTATTTAATATAAAACGCTCTTAATTACATGACACTCATTATAAGTATTTGATCCGATTCTTGTTCAGAATTTACAATGTGTTTTCCATTATATCAAACAAAAACTTATTTACACTCCAATATTGAATAGTACCAACGTCTCCAAAATCCATAAGTTAAAAGGGTAATACTAAGAATATAGAATGGCATTATTTATAGGGCCCGTTTGTAGCAGAGAATCATATCATCTATTCAAACATCTGAATATTATATATATACATACATATATATATATATATGAATAGAGTGAGTATATGTATATATGTGATGGACAACTATTAAAAATTATCATATCCATGTCGTTTGTGCTCTCTAAAAAACACTGTTATTCTACAGTCATACGTAGTATATATATATATATATATTAACAAACAAAATTAAGAACTAATCACAATCTTCCATTGGTGATGATTTTGGACCAATTACGAGGTAAACTATATATATAAATATTGTAAGGCAAAAAAATTCACGTGCCAATGAGAATAAGGAATAATTATCAACTTTTATGTAATATGCATATATATATATATATATATATATATATATATTATATATATATATATTATAGGTTTCGAACTAAAATGAAAAGGGGTGATGATTTCTTTCTGAATATAATTTCATTTGTCGGATTTGTCATTAAGAAAAAAGTAGGGTTTGTTCCATTATTTGTTTTCAGTGTTTGTTGGTGAAGAAGAAGAGAGAGATTGAAATTATTTTCAGAGCTTCTGGAGAGAATATAAAAAAGTTAAAATGCTTTTTTAGCTTTGTACTCTGAATTTGTTCTTCTCTTTCTGTCTTTTACGATTCTTTCATTTCTACTTTAATATCACAACATTAAATCTCTTGTCTGTCTTTTACTATTCATTTATTTTTTTCTTCTTGGATTTACTCTAATCCCTCTTTTTCTCCCATTTCCCATTTTGCTTTCTTCATTTATTATTTTTCAAGAAAAGATAATTTAGAAAATATAAGAAAATGATGGAATTTGATAATCATTTCAACTATAACTGCCCTAATAATTAAGCAATAATCTGTTGTCTAATTACCAACCAACTAAAAACAAATAAGTGAACAAGTGGTCCAAATCAATTGAATTTATATATATATATATATATATATATATATATAATGAAAGAAATGATGAATGTCAAAGATGCAGTATTGGTGCCATGCATGCACCAGTTTCTTGAATCTTTCCAGAAATGGATAACAAGAGCTTGAACCATTATAAACAGAAGGGGAAAATGAAGAATCATAGGATGATGATGTTCCCATTTGAAACCCCATTGCAAGATCAGATCTTTCATATATATATATATATATATATGAAACCCCATTGCAAGATCAGATCTTTCATATATATATATATATATATATATATATGAAACCCCATTGCAAGATCAGATCTTTCATATATATATATATATATCACAATGCAAACAACACAAAGGAAACAGGATGCACAATTTTTTCCTGTTTGATTTTTTGATACCTACAATTTTGGCTAAAGAAGAAGACTTCTCTAGTCTTTTTCTCACTAACAAAATGCCTCAGTTACATGCTCACAACAAAGTTTCAGAGGCTCCTGAACTTACAAGAAAGTCTCTGGGATCTATATAATCTCTAATCAGGGAAAGGGGGAGTAATAAAGAAAACAAACCTAAGGATAACCAGTCATGCCAACAGTTGAGCTAGCGCGGTTTGTTTTGCGAGCAGGTTGATTAGTAGCCTTGGTGAAGTACATGTAGTAATATATGTTGAGAATCATGGTTGCAATAACGAAAACTGCCCCGGCAATGAATACTCCTTTCCTTAACGACTCGCAAGAAAAGTGTTCTGCAAGTACCATGTTTCGGTACTTTGTGTGGTAGGCATTTTTCTTGGCACCTGCCACTAAACATGCTTCTGCAACCAGAAATGTCATCCTGCAAGCATGGTTGGTTATTTATTCACCTAATTAGCTTGAAAAATATTGTAAATATCACCTATATATAAATTTCCTTCTTACTGAAACATGCATTTTGTGGTATAAAGGAAAGAGTGTGTTTCTCCTAGTTTTCGGAGCATGTGAAGGTAGATAGATAGATATATATAATATATATACAACGGTAATAAGTACTCACCATGAGGATACAAAGTAGATAATTGTCCAAGCACGATTTCCACCGGGTGCTAAAGGCCTTCCGAAACACATGCACTTTGTCACCCCCATAAGCAAAGACTCACTCGTAAGAAGGAACAAGAAAGCACCCACTCCATATCCAGTTGCAACATCTGAGCTGTAAATACAATAAGTACGATTTGCTGTTTCATCTGTATGATAAGTTCCCTGCGACAAAAATAAAGTTAGATCTAGTTATGCCATTATCATGAAGCAACAAAGTTGAAGGACATAAAGAACACTAGCGTCTGAAATTTATAAACAAATTTAGTGCAAAGAACCTTGGCTGCTATGAGCGATCAACTCCATGATAGTTAAAAAGGTAGAAACAATTGATGTGGTGGCTGAATTGATCAAACACATAGTCATATGAATGAGTGAGTTTTACGGCAAAATTTTAGGTAGTTGTGTTTTGATTATCATCAAATCTCTGATAGAATGCCTAAAGACACTGCTCAAACAACATCATAGGGGCTAATATAAAAATTCTGTCGAATTACTTGACAAAAAAACTTGCATAATTGGATTTGCATTTCAATTTCATCTGAACTTTCTGCGCATCCAAATGCAAGATCCATAGCATTCAAGAGCAACAAAATTTGTATGTCTTAAGGATTATATGTTCTATTAGTTAAGTACGTCAATTGTTTTCAAAACACCAATTACATCTGTGTTATATTCTCCCCTAGTTAAGAGGAGATTTTGAACCAAACCACGGACAGACAAGAAGATTCCGTTAATCACAATGCCAGAGAAACGGAACTTCATAATACAAATCAAGCCTTACGCCCCCACTAAGGACCTTGAGACAAGACCAGTAATTTGGAATTCAATAATCTACTAAGCCAAATATTTTATATACAAGTCCTGCTATCATATAAGAAGTACACTTCTTCAATGTGTGTGTGTATATATATATATATATATATATATATATATCAGAATCACATAAACAAGGAGCATTTGGATTAGAGATGATGGAGAACAACTACGTATACATGAAGACCAGTATCAATAGACCTAAATCTTAATGTTTTCAAGGAAACCTAAGATATGGTTCAAGGTGATCCACAGCGAGCTCAGAAAAATCCTGTAGAGACCATCTTATGTGCGTTTTATTATTTCTCAAATCTTCTCCCTACATTCTCAAAGTTCTTTCGGACATAATTATTAGCTACATACACAATTCTGTCTCTCTTTCAATTTGTTGATCTTTTTTTTTTTAGCTCACTGCTTTTGTTGAAACAGAGAATATGTTAAAGCAACTAGTTTTAGCAATAATAATGTATTATGATTTCAGATTCTCTCTTTCACGCCCTATACATCTTCTTCAAGCTTCCTAACCCACAATTGACATACTACTAAATACAAAGTTAAAAACTTGATTCAAACTACAGAGCATCACCCACAAGTACATACACAAACTCGAGTTTAATCAGCAAAGAACTTAGGAGAAACATTTACTTCCCCGAAAAAGATCAGATCTTGAATCAGAAATCCAATGCATAACAGTGGAAGCAGAGTCCAAGCATAAAAGGTTACAAGATTCAAAAAGGGAATGTAAAAGAAAAGCAAAATCCCACTTCAATTGTACTTCAAGAACACTAGCAAGGGATAACCACAACATACAAGCAAGGACTAAATCCAACTCTATATTAAGAAAACAGTAAAGAAAGAAAGGTTTTTTTTACAGTGCTTCTCCGTCGCTCAGCAGCAATGGCAAACCCAAAAGCTGTCAAACTTAAGACGATCACTAGCAAATGAACTAATGATGAGCCCTTCCCTTCCATTTTGCCAAAGCAAAAGGGCTCCTTTTTTTTTTTTTTTTTCTTCTTCTCCCTTGCTGGGTTGAGTAGAGAAATGGAGGAATAAAAGAAAAAAAGGAAAGGGAAAAAGCAGTGATTTTTCTAAACTGAACTGTTAGGAGTGTGAACAGATTTTTGAGGGGCTTTTAGCTACTTTTGATGTTCCCTTTTGATTTTTCATACTAAAGAGAGGAGGCGCAAAAGTAAAGAAAATAATGCTTTATGTGGAGTGGAGGAATGAATCCTCAAGCTTACAACTTTGAGATGCGCGTTTCCACCACGCGATGGTCAAAGTGCTATGATTTGAAATTGAAATTAAGTTGAATCAAAACTTAGTGCAAACATAAATTGGCTAAATAAATTTATTTTTGATAAATTCAATCTAAAAATATATTTTTTAAAATTTTTAAAATTTTAAACTTTTTTTAAAAACAACTATAAATTTTTTTTTGATCAATTATGTAAAAAAACTTAAAAAATTAACAACTTTTACATTTAATTAATTTATAAAATAAAAAGTATAAATTATTCTACTAACACTTGAACTTTTAAAAAATTCAACTTTTGCATCTGTATTTATTTTTGCTTTGAACTGACACTTCAACTATAAAATATCACATCTTTTGCCCTTCTGTCCAAAATTTCCGCCAGACTTCATTTTCTATCCAATTTATAGGGACATTTTCGTCTTTTAAAATCATTAATATTTTAAAATTATTAAGGTTTTATTTTTATGGATAATTTTGTCTTTTTATAAAATTTAAAAAAATCTAAAAAATCTTCTTATATTAGAGAGATTCAATCTCTCAACCACACAAATGACAAACTCATATTAACCCACTGGAACGATTGTTAACATATTAAATTGTATGAAACTTATATTTTATATTGCATATTAGATGATGCCAAAATAAATTTAACATAATTATATTTGTGAATCCTAGATTTGAACCACAATCATATAAACAATAAATAAGCATTTACTATTTCGACAAATACAAAAATTTATATTATTTGAAAATTATATTAAATATAAAGATTTTGAAAAAATATTATCCAAACCATAATTTAAATCATATGTCTTCGTAACCATTCCCTTCCTCAAACCTTGAATTTTTTTAACTTTGAATTCGTTGCAGAATACAAATTTTGAATTTTTTTTACAATGACATTATTTCATTATTAGTGTTAGCAATTACATATTCTGCGACGAATTTGAAACAAAAGAATTGAAGAAGAACTTCAGTGTAAGGTTTGAGGCATGTGACAACAATAAAAACTTGTGGTTTGAATTGTGTCATTTGATAATATATTTTTTAGAATGTTTATATTTAATATAATTTATATTTAAAATATAAAATGTAATCGCAATATAAAATGCGTATTTATTATTTTTGTAATTACAATATAAAATATAAGTTCTAAATTAAATTATATATTTATAATTGTCCTAATAGATAGATGTGATTTATTTAGGTATATGGTTGTAGGATCAAACCTTTGAGATTACAAAAAAATAAATTTTAGATTTTTAATAATAAAGTGAAATGACAAAATTATCCTTGAAAATAAAAACCCTAATAATTAAAAAATATTCATAATTGTAAAAAGACGAAAATACACCTGAGAATTTGACGAAAAATAAAGTATGATAGAAATTTTTGACAAAAAGGTAAATTATGTGATATTTTATAGTTTAAGTGTCATTTCAAAGTAAAAATAAATACAGGTGCAAAAACTGAATTTTTAAAAAGTTCAAATGTTAGTAGGATAATTTACCCTTTTATAAAATTTAAAAATAAAAAATCTAATTAAAAAAATTATGCAAATTAAAAGTTAGATTACAAGTCATTCTTCTCTTAGTAAAGTCTGTGTCTTCTGTCTTCTGCAACATGGATGCCTCCAAATGTAGGATGGCTCATATTAAATGTGAATGCCTCTTTTGTTTCTGATCGTAGCGGCTATGGATTTGTTCTTCGAGACCATATAGGGGTTGTGTTACTTACAGAGACTCGGTCTTTGCAGGACATCTCCTCATCTGAACTTGTAGCTCTTTGGAAGGGTTTCTTGCATATAGAGGATTATTTTGCTAATATTGGATTGTTGAGTTGGTTCGTCACATTCCGTTGTATTAGATATTTTGCAGGTTGATTGGCTTGTTATGAAGCGTGAAGATAGGAAAAAGAAAATTATGTTATTTTCTGAGTTATTTTGGACGGAATCATTCCTATCAAGTTAGGGAGCCACTTGGTTATGCGAATCTTAATATTGTTGGGAAAATCAGACAATTTTCCCACTAAAGCAACACAATTAGTGTAAAATGAACCCACTAAGACAACATAATTAATGAAATGAACCCACTAAGACAACACAATTAGTGAAATGAACCCACTAAGACAACACAATTAGGGAAATGAACCAGTTAGAACAATTGAACTAGACAAAACAAAGATGTCCAACAAATAATATTGAATACTATATGAAAACTTTGATCAAACATCCCGCTTTTATTAATGTGGAAAGAGAGATACAAATTTTGGGATGAAACTAATAGGAGGAGGAATTTATTTATAACTCTCAAATCCCTTCTCACAACCTAAAGCTTCCGATGTGGGAATAATAATTAGGCCAAAGTCAACAAATACTAATTTCATAAACACTAATAGTCTAACATATAAAAAAATCTTAATTGGTTATGATAATTTTTATTCACGAATTATAGTCAATGATTAACAAATTTTGCTGAATCTTATTTTTCTTTTTCGCTTGAAAGTTAAAAATTTTATGAATATCCAATTGAACCGGTATCTTGCTTGTTTTCTAGAATAACTTCGATTTGTCTCAATTATAGAGGATTAAGTGAGAATTTCAATATCAACATTGTCTTTTTCGTTCTTTCTCTTCATTGTTTAAATTTTGAATTTTTTCAAATTCTTCTTTCTTATTTTTTCTTCTATTTGTTTTTTTGTTTTCAACAATGACCATTGTAGAAAATGATATAGCCGGAGAAGAAGGACTTTTGATCAATAAATAAAGAAAAAAAAATTCACTTGTGATTGACATTTTTACCTTTTTCTTTAATTAAATAAATATAAAAACGATTAATTTTTTAAAGTTTTTTTAACAGAATTTGTCAAAAACAGTCTTATTATTTTTTTTTTAAAAAAAAATAATTGGTGAGTTTGGTTTCAAACAAATTTATATTTGGCAAGTTTAGTCCCAAAATATTTTTTTTTACTTTTAAGGTCCCAAACTTTTTTTTAAGTGAACAATAAAATCCCCTTAGACTAATTCTGTCAAAAAATTTAAAAAATTAATGATTTTTAAATTTAATTAATTAAAAATAAGGATAAAAAAATCATTACAAAAGTACAAAACTAAAAATAATATTTAAACAAAAGGATAAAAATATTCTCACATTTAAAATTTAAAATTTAAAAAAATAAAAAATTTATCAAATTTTTTGTCAATCTTCATTTTGTTCGAATATCGTTTTTTAACATTTTTAAAAAAAATATATATATATATATATAAAGAAAAAAAGAGAATGAACATTTTTTTATTAATAATGAAAGTTTTTCTCCCAACAAAAATATATCAGTAGAAAGTTTTTCTTTTTACAAAGATTTTCTTTGTTTTTTTTTTCTTCCAGAAAATAATAAAAATCTTGTTTGTAGTTGGAGAAGAAAAAGATTGACCAACGAATTTTGATATTCGCACTATTCTGATAAATATTTTGTTTTTAAAATTTAAAATATAAAAATATTTTTATCCCTTTATTTAATTTTTTTTTTAATTTTTTTTTTTAATTTTTTTTCTTTCTTTTGTACATGTAATGACTTTTTTGCCCTTATTTTTAATTAACTAAATGTAAAAACCGTTAAATTTTTAAGGTTTTTGACAGAATCGGTAGAAAAATACTTTATTTTTCACTTAAAAAACTGTTTGGGACCTTAAAATTTAAAAATATATATTTTGGGATTAAGCTTGCTACACATAAATTTATTTATCACCAAATTCACCAATTATTAAAAAAAAATCGAACTTTAAAAACGTTAAAAGAATTGTTTTAGGAAGGAGGTTACCTAGTGGGCTATTATTAGCCCACCTTAGGACTAAAATAAAATCAAACCCAAAGAGTGGAATAAAGTTGGGCCTTGGACAATATAAACTGGGGGCATTAGGGCTGAAGAAGAAATCCAATCTGATCATCAACCATGTCTGTCTACAGTCAATAATTCATCATCCAGTTAAACATAAAATTGTGTGGTAGATTGAAGACGGAGAAATGAAGGGCCAGCTTGCAGCTTGCTTTGAAGATAAGATAAAATGGGTAGGTGCCACGTGTCAAAAGGAGTGGGGTTCTTCATGATAAGGCAAGCCACACACAGAAAAAAACCTTCTTTTGATTATGTGGCTACCATGTCTAAATGTAACATCTGCATTTTGAACCAGTAGAATGGTTTAGGAGAAATTTCTGTTTTGTCTGCTTATTTTGCTTCAGTTCTATAAATGGTGAAGAAATTAGCATAAGCTCACCCTCTCAATACAGAGTTGCAGATAAAGGGAAAAAAAAAGAAAAAGAAAAAGAAGAAGAAGATAACAAGGAAGCACTTGTAGAAGAAAACCATGGCTGCTTCCATGCTTTCCTCCACTGCTTCAGTTGCCTCAATCAACCGTGCCAGCCCTGCTCAGGCTAGCATGGTTGCACCTTTCACTGGTCTCAAGTCAACCGCTGCTTTCCCCATCACCCGTAAGGAAGTTGACATCACTTCCCTCGCCAGCAATGGTGGAAAAGCTAAGTGCATGCAGGTTTGGCCACCAACTGGCAAGAAGAAGTTCGAGACTCTTTCATACCTTCCTGATCTTACCCAAGAGCAATTGGCTAAGGAAGTCGATTACCTTCTCCGCAGTGGATGGATTCCTTGCCTTGAATTTCAGTTGGAGAATGGTTTCGTGTGGCGTGAACACCACAGGGGACCTGGATACTACGATGGAAGGTACTGGACAATGTGGAAGCTTCCTATGTTTGGATGCACTGATTCATTACAAGTAATTAAGGAGCTCGAAGAAGCCAAGAAAGCTTACCCAAATTCATTCATCCGTATCATCGGATTTGACAACAAACGTCAAGTGCAATGCATCAGTTTCATTGCCTACAAGCCACCAGGCTTCTAAATTTGAAACCCTTTTTTCCCCTTTCTTTCTTTCTTATTTGTTTGTTTGTTTAATGATTCTTGAAAAAGAATGTTGTTGTTGTTGTTGTTGCTGATGTTGTTGTTCTTGTTCTTGTTTGTCCTGTTTTTAACTTTCCCTTTTGTATCATCAGCAACTTTTGAGGTTAAATTTTAATGCCTTCTGTTCGGTGTCTGTGCAATTAATTCTTTCTATCTGTTTTCATAAATTAATCAAGAAATCAAAAACCCTCCTCTTAAAAAGTTGTAAATAACATGGTATAAACAACAAAACCCCTCAATTCTTCAAGAAATTGAAGGGACCAAAAAAAAAAAGAACCCTAAAACTTAATGTACAAGGGATTGAGAAGAAGAAGAAGGGACATTTTTAATATCTTTGAGATCCCAAATATCATCTTCCCAAACAACATCATCATACAATGCATGAAAAGTTTCACCATCAATGAACTCCATATCCCAAGAAGGTGACCAGCAAGTTCCCCATGACATCTGCTCATCCACTGCAGCCCAAGAACAGGGCCATTCATCCCACCCCATAACCATCTCCCCACCACCACCTGCAACAAAATCATCTTCACTTTTCATCTGATTCCCTCCTAATCCTACCTTTACTACCTCCTCCTTATCTTGTCCAGCTCTTGCTTTTGCCGCCTTCTTCTTTGTTGTTCCCTTTGTAGTTTGCAACCTTCCTGTTCCTGTTCCAACTCCAGGCACAGTATTAGTAGTAGTAGATCTTTGTCTCTTCATCTCTCTCTCTCTCTGATGATTTTCCTCTGTTGTAAAAGAAAGAATTTTTTGTTTTTGAACTTCTAATATCCTAAACCAAGCGGTTTATACATACATATATATATATATATATATATATATATATATATATAGATAGAGGGAAGAGGATTGATGAGCAGCAGAAATATGAGCTGATGGTTTTGGGAACTTGGTTTTTTCATGATGACAAGTTTTTGTGTGTAGTAAGCAGATTTCCAATGTCACGTGGGGGGGTTGTCCTTGGTAAAGGTCATTTAGTTGCATGTATCCATCTTTTTAGAAAGAGAATACCTACTGTTCCAAAAATTAGTTTTAATTTTGATTTTGACCAAACTTTTGTTCATCATCATGATAAGGATGGGAAGAGAGGAGTCTGTGGTTGTAGACTGATTTTAGAAAAGAAGTGACGTAAATCCCATGTTGTGGTTTCTTTTAACATTTAATTTTAAATTATTATTTTAATTAAAATTATGTTTAAAAAATCTAATTCTTATACGAATTTTACGTTAGATATCTGTTTAAATTTAAATCATGACTTTATTAAACCTGAATAATATGTCATATAATGTTTTGTTTAGACACTTCACTAATGATTCTACTCAAAGGTCAAGAGTCAAGTTATTATGTGTTTGGACAAGATTCATTATGCAAAGAATCCACAATTTGGGATTGCATACATAATATTGCACAATTTTCCACAATATTCATATAAGTTTATTCAAAATAAAAATAATACATGAAAACAAGTATTTTATAGATTTATTATTCATATATATATATATAGTAGAAGGAAGTATAGTATTAAAATAATTTAGGCAAAATTCTTTAATAGAAATAGTGATCAAAATATGTTATACAAAACATTGAGTCGGAAATTGGTAAACCCTTAGGATAGTTAAGCAATTGTCTTAAAGCTATCATGGAAGAAAGCTCCAACCCATAAGTTTATTTTTAAGGTAAACTATTTTGGTAACATTTTTTTCAATCCAAGTTAATTTTTTATCGTTAATTTTTATTTTAGTTTAGAGTATTTTTGTCCGAAAAATATTATGCGGGAGAATTTTAATTTTTTTTAAATTTTAACCTTTCAAAACGGCTTCATTTTGCGACGAACAAAAAATAAATTATCTCATTCTTAATGTTTTTCTTCCACTTAGAAAATATACAAAAACACAACCGTGGTGGCTACAGGTGGTGGCGACGGCAGAGACGGCTACTGACGGCGGCAACAGTGACGGTGACACAGCAAATGCACTTTAAAATTGGGTCCAACAAAATTTATTCAAATCGAAACTCCATCTCGCACGCTACAAATTCACACCAAAAAAAAAATAATAATAAACAAAAAATTACTTAAGCTACATTAACGGGTAATTCACCCCAAATTGAAGTCCCAATGGTTAAATAAACCACATTAATCGAATGCTTCCAATACCATCACTGTGCTACTATCATACTACAACCTATTATGACCCAACCGATCAACCTGAATATCACTTTTTGAGCATAAGGATATATGAGAATTGGAGAATAGATCATCGGGTTGGATGAAGTACAGTAAGAAGAATACCAGAAAATAACTGAGAATGATATTGTCTGTCGTTCAGTCGCTGCTCAAAAGTTGTATTAAATAATAATAATAATAATAATGAAATAACTTTTTTTTTGTATGAAAAAAAATTTGTTTGTATGTGACAAAACAACATAGTTTTAAAAAGTCAAATTTTTTAAAATTGTCTAACATTTTTCAGACCCAAAATATAAATTAACGACAAAAAGTTGATCTAACGGTCAAAATAGACGGAAGGGCAATTCATGGGATGATTTGAAAGTTTGAGTGTCGTAACGTGAAAAAAATAATAATAATTTAGGTGTTAAAGTTGAATTTTGATATAGTTTAAGCGTTACTAAAATTGTTTATCTTTATTTTTATTTTTTATGAATGTATATTATTTATATAATAAAATATTTATTTTCTTTTTAAATTAAATATTTTTGCATAAATTTTATTATTGATTAGTTTATTATAAAATTTTAACAAGTATTATTGAAAATAGATTTTATTAAAAACAATCTTTTAAAATTATAAATAAATATTATTATTATATATTTATTATTTTGTAATTTAAATTTATACTAATAAAACTCTAAATTATCGAAAAACTTATTTAAATATTATTATCAGTTAATATTAATATTTATATCATATTTTTATTTGAAAATATAAAATTAAAAATTATTATAGTATTTTTTTTAAGAAAATATTTTAGTATTTTTAATTATAAAATTTTTAATCTAAAATTAGGTAAAAGTAGAACAGGGAGAAATAGTTATTTATTCCTTGGAGATTAAGTAGTGGACTTAGATATCTCTCTTAATATGTTTAAAAAAAAAAGAAAAAGAAAAAAAAAGAAGGAACATTTAAACTGTTATGAATCCCGAAGATTCATTACATTAATGGATGTCCATCATCACAGAAAATTACGAAAGGTGATAAATATCACCTAATATTTTTGATATTGGATATATATATATATATATATATATATATATATATATATATATATAGTTAATGGAGGAGCATTATAAGAAGGTGGAGTGTCCACTTCTTGTATGTATATATATATATGTATAGGCATGTAATAGAAATGCAAGAAAGAAAGAAAAAATTTTGAAGAAGAATTGATTGATTCTCTTCTCTTCCCGAGAGCCTTCTCTCAATTTCAATTTCCCGATCAACTCTCTCTTCTCTCTTTCCCTTTATATATATATACATTAATATATATTATACATTATATATACATTATATAATCAATTTTATAACATGTTATCAGCACGAGTCTCTACCACCGGGTAAGGTATTTTTTGAAGTTTATTTGAAGAAAAACCAGGTACGTTTTTACCGGTACGTTTTCTGTTATTACTATGTCAAATTTTATTAAACTCAAATTTGTGGTTCTTGATGTCACCGGAAACAATTATTTATTATGGACACTAGATGCCTGAATGCATCTTGCTACAACGGGTCCGGCAGACACCGTTGTATAAAATAAAAGTATCATCAACACAAGATCGTGTTCATGAAGATCTGAAAAAAAATGAATAAATTACCGTGAAAGAAAAATTCGACCACCAGAAGATGGTCGTTATCCCGAAAGCACGGTATACTAGTTGCACCTGAGGTTGCAAGATTTCAAATTCGTGAGTGAGTATAACTCCTCAATGTTTAAAATAGTTTCACAGCTGAAACTGTGTAACAGATGATGATATGTTGGAGAAAACATACTCCACTTTTCATGCCACGAATATTGTCCTGCAGTAACAATATCGTGAGAAAGTTTTAAGAAATACTTTGAATTAATTTTTATCTTCTGCAGAACAGAATAATGAATTACTGATAAAAATCACGAAACTCGACCTACTGGTTCTACTCCATTCCCTGAAGTGAATGATGATCCCAGAAGAGATCATGGTAGTGGTCGTTACCGTGGTCATGATCATGGACGCCATGATAAAATTGGCCCTTATAATTGTGATAATAATTTAGGTGCCAAAAATATTTATGACCACCTGAAGTGGACAAAACATAATGAGAAAGGAAATATTGTTCCGAAAATTATGAAGATAAATATTATCGTTGTGGCATGAAAGGTCACTAGTCTCGTGCCTGTAGCACGACAAAATATCTCGTGCTTGTAGCACGACAAAATATCTTGTTGAGTTATTTCTCAAAACTTGTCTCATGAAATAAAAGATGACGATCTTGAAAATATTGATGTTGATGTGGCTCACCTGGATGTTACTGATCCTTTCGAACATCCAAAAGAAATAATTGACCACTTGATTGAAAATTAAAGTGTCCAAAATAATTAAAATATTAATATTATATATTATATGTTTATATTACTTTTGTTGTGATATTATATGTTTAATTTTTATTTATGTAAATATTTTGTTAATCAAACAAATGGTTGTTGTTCAAATTTCTGGTATGAACAACGATATCGAAAGTATCTGTCTTATTGACAGTGGAACTACGCACACCATATTGAAATACCAGAAGTATTTTTCTCACCTGAATGTGGGAGAAACATGTGTTACCACAATAAATGGTAGTGCAAAACTTATTGAAGGCTCCGGAAGAGCTAATATAATATTACCGGGAGGAACTATGATTGCTATTGAGAAAGCATTATATTCCTCAAAGTCTCAAAGAAATTTATTGAGTTTTAAAGATATCCGACGGAATGGATATCATGTTGAGACTATGGAAGAAAATGGTCATGAATATTTGGGTATCACAAAAATGACCTCCGGTAATAAGGTTTTGTTGGAAAAACTACCATCTTTATCCTCTGGCCTATATTATGCAAAAATAAATGTCATTGAAACGCATCATTTAGTAAACCAGAAGTTTACTAATCCCGTTACTTTTAAAGTATGGCATGACCGTTTGGGTCATCCGGGATCAATTATGATGCGAAAAATTATCGAAACAACGCACGGTCATCCTTTGAAAAATCAAAGGATTTTGACTTCTGATAAACTTTCATGTGCTGCATGTTCCAAAGGGAAACTAATTATAAAACCAGCACCATTGAAAGTAGGAGCTGAAAGTCCTACATTTCTAGAACGGATTCATGGAGATATATGTGGACCGATTAGTCCACCGTGTGGGCAATTTCGATATTTCATGGTTTTAATTGATGTATCGACCCGATGGTCGCATGTTTGTTTAATATCGACTTGCAACCTGGCGTTTGCGAGATTACTTGCCCAAATAATTCGCTTAAGAGCGCAATTTCCTGATTATCCTATTAAACGAATCCGTCTAGACAATGCCGGTGAATTTACTTCACATGCATTTAATTCTTATTGCATGTCGATTGGAATAATTGTTGAACATCCTGTAGCTCATGTTCACACACAAAATGGTCTAGCTGAATCACTTATTAAAAGGCTGCAATTAATTGCTAGACCATTATTAAAGAAAACGAATCTCCCTACAGCAGCCTGGGGACATGCAATTTTGCATGCTGCAGCACTTGTGCGTTTAAGGCCATCGAGTTATCATAAATTTTCTCTCATACAGTTGGCTTTTGGTTCAGAGCCAAATATTTCTTATTTAAGAATTTATGGGTGTGCTGTATATGTCCCAATTGAACCACCCCAACGGACAAAAATGGGTCCGCAAAGAAGATTGGGGATATATGTTGGGTTTGACTCCCCGTCCATTATAAGGTATCTTGAACCTTTGACGGGTGATGTATTTACAGCAAGATTTGCTGATTGCCATTTTGATGAAAATTTGTTTCCCAAATTAGGGGGAGAGAATAAATGGCATAAAATTGAACTTGCGTGGAAAACATCTTTGAATCATTTAGATCCACGCACAAATATAAGTGAACTTGAAGTTCAAAAGATTATACATTTGCAACAAATTGCAAATCAACTGCCAGATTCTTTTGCTGACTCTAGCAGAGTCACTAAATCGCATCTTCCAGCTATAGATGCTCCTATACGGATAGAAGTTCCTGAAGGACAGAAAATTAATCCTATAGCTATCGAATCAAAAACACGTCAGAAGCGTGGCCGACCCCTTGGTTCCAAAAATAAAAATCCTCGAAAGAAAAGAGGAACAAATGATCCAGAAGATCATATTGATGAAATAGAAAAAGAAAACCAAGGGACAACTGATGAAAAGATTCCAACTATAAATAATGATGAGAATTCTGAAATCTCAATTAATTATTCCAGTTCAAATCAAAGTTGGGATCGAAAAAACGTTGTTATTGATAATGCTTTTGCATACAACGTAGCCCTTGATATTTTCAAGGATAATGAGGATTTAGATCCTTTATCAGTTGAAGAATGTCGGCATAGAATTGATTGGCCTCAATGGAAAGATGCAATTCAATCGGAGTTAAATTCGCTTGCGAAGCGAGAAGTTTTTGGACCTGTAGTCCAAACGCCAAAGGATGTAAAACCTGTTGGCTATAAATGGGTGTTTGTGCGAAAACGAAATGAGAATAATGAAGTCGTAAAATATAAAGCACGACTCGTCGCACAAGGCTTTTCGCAAAAGCCAGGAATTGATTATGATCAAACTTATTCACCCGTTATTGATGCTATCACACTCCGATATCTAATAAGTATGGCAGTTCATGAAAAGGTGGACATGCGTCTAATGGATGTTATTACAGCTTATCTTTATGGAAGCCTTGAAAATGAAATTTATATGAAAATCCCTGAAGGATTCAAATTACCAAAGGCTTCTAAAGGCCCTCATGAAAATTATTCTATCAAATTACAGAAATCATTATATGGGCTTAAACAATCTGGACGCATGTGGTACAACCCTTAGTGAATTCTTGTTGAATTCAGGATATAAAAATGACCAAATCTGTCCATGTGTTTTTATTAAGAAGACAGATTTTGGTTTTGTGATTCTTGCTATATATGTTGACGATATCAATCTAATAGGAACTCCAGAAGAGCTTCGAGAAGCTATAGATTGTTTGAAACGAGAATTTGAAGTCAAAGACTTTGGAAAAACTAAGTTTTGTCTCGGACTTCAAATTGAACATATGAATGATGGAATTTTTGTTCATCAGTCAACATATACAGCTAAAGTATTAAAAAGATTTTTCATGGATAAAGCATATCCATTGAGTATTCCAATGGTCGTGAGGTCGCTAGATATAAATAAAGACATATTTAGACCTCGAGAAAATGGTGAAAAACTACTTGGTCCTGAAGTACCATATTTAAGTGCTATTGGTGCACTGATGTATCTTGCAAATAATACTAGACCGGATATAGCATTTGCTATAAATCTATTAGCAAGATAGTTCTTCACCAACACGACGACATTGGAATGGTATTAAACACGTCCTTAGATACCTCCAAGGGACAATTGACCTCGGATTATTTTATTCAAATGTAAATGATCCAGAACTGATTGGATATGCAGATGCGGGTTATCTTTCGGATCCGCATAAAGCACGTTCTCAAAATGGCTATTTATTTACATATGGTAATACTGCTATATCATGGCGCTCTACGAAGCAAACAATAGCAGCAACTTCTTCTAATCATGCTGAAATAATAGCCATTCATGAAGCAAGTCGAGAATGTGTATGGTTGAGGTCAATGATCCATTATATTAGAGAGAGTTGTGGCTTATCCTCCAGAAGAGAGATTCCAACTCCTCTATATGAAGATAATGCAGCTTGTATAGCTCAATTAAAAGGAGGATATATTAAGGGAGATAGGACGAAACACATTTCACCTAAATTCTTCTTTACTCATGAACTTCAAAAGAACGGTGAAATTGATGTGCTTCAAATTCGATCAAGTGATAATCTTGCAGATATATTCACTAAATCTCTTCCGACAGCAACCTTTGAAAAATTGAGATATAAAATTGGTTTGCGTCGATTTAAAGATTTCAAGAAATCATCTCATCAGGGGGAGAAATCTACACATGAAGAATAGTGTACTCTTTTTCCTTCACTAGATTTTTTTTCCCACTGGGTTTTTATCTAGTAAGGTTTTAACGAGGCCTATTCTTTATGTAATGGACATCCAAGGGGGAGTGTTATGAATCCCGAAGATTCATTACATTAATGGATGTCCATCATCAGAAAATTACGAAAGGTGATAAATATCACTAATATTTTAATATTGGATATATATATATATATATATATATATATATATATATATATATATAGTTAATGGAGGAGCATTATAAGAAGGTGGAGTGTCCACTTCTTGTAAGTGTCCACTTCTTGTATGTGTATATATATATATGTATAGGCATGTAATAGAAATGCAAGAAAGAAAGAAAATTTTTTGAAGAAGAATTGATTGATTCTCTTCTCTTCCCGAGAGCCTTCTCTCAATTTCAATTTCCCGATCAACTCTATCTTCTCTCTTTCCCTTTATATATATATACATTAATATATATTATACATTATATATACATTATATAATCAATTTTATAACATAAACCAATTAACATTCAGATTAATTCTCGTTTGAGTGGACATCAATTTTTTATTACAAAATATTTTAATCTTAAATATTAAATAACTATATATATAAATTTAAAATTAAATTATTAACTTTATTTAAACTAAAAAAAATTCTTATCAAAATATTTGTGTTTTAAGATTAATATAATATATATTATTATTATATAAAAATAATATTATTAAATTATTTATCATAGGGTAGTGTGACTTGAAGGCCTTGCTAAAAAAAGAATTGGGCCCGATTTCCTAAAAGAACGGTTCACTAAAAAAAGGACAAATAATATTATTTTTTAAAAACATTTCAAATTAATATTATTTTTTACCTATTTCTTAATTTTTTTTATTTTTATTTTAATAAAAAAAATAAAAATTTATTTTGTAAAAATAGACCCACACTAAATTAAAAAATAAATAAATAAGTAATATTAATTTAAGATTTTTTTAAAAAATAATATTATATTATTTTGGTAAATGACTCGAGTTAGACTACTGAAAATGCTGGATACAACCGCCTCTAGCGGTGTGAATGACCGACATAGGTTCAGCTGTTAGACCTAATAATAGTATGTGTGTAAGAGATAGTGTTTCTGAGGTGTGACCTTTCGAGGAATTGCAAAGGCACATCATTTCCCAAGGAATAGAAGAGGCAGCAGCCAACTGTTTCCTTCCACAGTTACTTACGGCCTAACTTGTTTGGTTTGGTTTGGTTTGGTTTTCCAAGTTCCAGGGATTTTCTTTTATATATATATATATATATATATATATATATATTATATATGTATGTATAATTGGATTAGGCCTTGAATTTGTTGGTCCATTTTCATTGGACCTTCTTGGCCAAACACAAAAATACACACACTCCAATATGATAATACCTTCATTTCTATTTTTGAAACATTTCTTGCAATAGTTATAATTTTATTTTATTTTTAAAAAATATTTTAATAAATTTATTTTAAACCAAAACACTTTTTCTGTTTTTATATATTGATGGGAGGAGTGAAATGACTGTGTTTTGTCTATTGGCATAATTAGTACATTTTCGATGTGGTAGTTTTGAAAATACAAACCAAACATGTGAGATGTTGTATGACTTCTACAACACCCCAAAAATGAACAAAAGAAAAATAAAATTGGAACACAAATTTTACAAGGTTATTGGTATGTCATTCAATGACTATGATTTTTATAAGTGTATTTTAATTAAATAGAAATAAGAAAAATGAAAAATGAAACAAACACTATACGGTATTGATTTAAAAGCACTTTTACAATTTTCCCAGGTACATAATTATTATACAGCACTGCGTTTTTGCAACAGCTGTTAAAAGCAGCCACCAGACATACTAGATTATTACATTACATTAAGATTCTGGTACTGAGTGAAATTTCATTTGCGCTCACTCTATCACATCATTTTGAAAATCAACAGAGACATTTTGTACAAACGAAAATTTTTGGCGTGGGAAATAAGCAAAGCATCATCATTTTTGCTTTTAATCAAAGACAAACATCATAATCCTTCACTGTCATATGAAACATGAACAACAAAATCATATATATATATTCATAGTATATTTACAAACTTGAATTTTTGACCTAAATAAAGATGACACAAAACACCAACAAGTGATGTGGTTTTTTCCATTTCATATCTTCATTCTTTACTCTATTTCCAAAAGCCACCCTTGAAATTTCTCAAGATGGACCTCAAAACGGACAACTACTAACCTTATAATATATAATATAATATAATATATATATATATATATATATATAAATAAAATTTCCCAACCCCCTCTCTTTTTCTTAGCTCTCTATACTTACATCATTACAAAGAGAGGTGGAGGGGTTTTTTTACCTTATATCTAAGAACCACAAAATTACTCATCTGGTAACTTCCCTTTTGGTTAATGAAATGACACAGACTCGCCTTTACTTACAAAAAGATAAACAAGACACAAATCTTTTACTTACAAGACTCCGGACGGACATATTTACAACGGCTAAAATGAAACCTTAGCTTCCTGTTCTTCTCAAAGTGGTGGGTTGGTTGTTGTAGTGGCTGACTCTGACTGGCTGACTCACTACTGACTCACTGATGAAAATGTCCCAAAATTCCTCTTTCATCTGCTAATCAAAATGTTTTGAAGAAAACCTGCTTAAAAGTAGTAGAATAGTATATATACTTTGTGATGCTTGATTATGGAGTGTAGATAGAGAATAAGATTCGGGTGGAATAAGGAACTTGCTTTCCTTAAGCCAAGGCAGGGATGCTGCAATTACGGCGATCCCTGTCAAGGCAATCGAATCCCTCAATTCTCACAGCCGGATTGTTACCAAAATTGGCCCTGACACACCCGCCACTCATCCTGGCGGCAGCGGCGGATGAAGTTGAACTTGGGGACCCTGTCAAACCGGAGGGAATTGGAATAGCACGAGGGGAAATAGGAGTGACCTTCTCATCTCCAAATCGTGCATCTTGGATTAGTGGGTTAGAAACTCTGCTCGGCGGTGACCCGCTAAAAAATGGGGGCGACGAGGCTACCTGTGCACAAGTTTGCTCTGCACCATATCCACCCTGCACCATAAACAGAACCATAAATAAATCATCCTCTTCGCATCATATTTCAACCACAAAACAACCCTTTCAACCAAAACTCCACTTCCATCACAGAGCCCACCAAACCTAACCCAATATCATAAAGAAAAAGGCACAAAGACCAAACCCACAACAAAAGCCAATATCTTTTGCCCTTTAAAAAAAAAAAGAACTAATAAACAATATCCCTTCAAATTAAACAAATCAAATATCCAAAAACATACCTTGGAAACAATGATATCCAACAGCTCAGCTCCGGCCTTAGCATCAGTTTCCTGCTGATGACTGTAAAATATTCCAAAAAGAAATCAGTAACCAGAAATTCAAACACAGAATCCAACATCAAGATGAGAAGAAGAAAAAATAAAACTCCTAACCTAGGAAGGAATTAAATTTACCTAACATGCCAACGGAGGGATCTGATGGGATCAGCTGCAGTATGATTAATGACCCCAAGTCGTCTAGGCTTGGGGCAAACCACAGTGCATCTCTCCCTTCTATTACTCTCACCAACATAGGACGGCACAGATATTGTGACAGAAGCCCTCATCTCCTCAAAGGAAGCAAAAGCAGCCTGCTTCATGTTTCTGAATTCTCTCACTAAACTGCAGTTCTTCGAAGAATGATGGATCTATATCAACACCCAGCACCTGTAAGTCAGGCATAAACAAAGAAGCCAAATCTGGAATTATTATCAAATAGATTTCAGATCAACAGAGACATGACTCACAGGGAACCATAAAATATTAGCAATATGGATTACAGAAAATCACAATTATATCAGAAATCACATCAAATCGAGATCTGGTCAAACTAGGTATAAAAAAATTAGCCGGCTAAAATTATTTGACCTTTTCGAAATTTCTTCATTTAAAAAAAAAGAGATAATCCTGCACATAAATTAATTTGGATTTTTTCGACAAATCCAAGGCAAAACCCTAAAGAAATCCGTTGCAAAGATTACACCACGTCTTTACCCCCAAAAAATTTTCAGCTTTAATAACTGAAGATCTAGGTAAAAAAATTTTAGAGTTCAAAAAAAAAAAAAAAAAAAAAAATCCCTGTAGATATACAAACTATGCTCCTCGGATTTTTAATTTTTAAGAATCAACAGCAACAGGAGTCACAGATCTGTACCAAAAAAATCGGGGAAATATTTATTTTGAATATCATTAATTTTTCAATTAAAACCAAACTAAAGCTTCAGAAGAGCTGAAAGCGGGTACAAATCTGGGGTTCTTTTTTTTTTTAACAAAAAATCACCTCCAAAATTCCCCAGATCCCACGAAAATTACCTTATAAAAAACCAAAAAACAGCAGCAAAAATTCTTTGCCCAACAGTTCGAACAAAGGAAAACAAAATTTAAAAAAAAAAAAAAAGTGAGTAGAAGACAGATTCAATACCTGAGAACGCTCTCTCTATACAAAATAGCGTAAAAAAATTTTAAATAGAATTTTTTAAAGGAAAAATAAAAAGAAAGGAGCCCTCTTCTCCTCCTCTTACGAAAGATGAGAATTTTTACAGAGACGGAAAGAGAGAAAAAAAATAAAAAGAGAAAGAAACGGTCAGTGTTGGACAAGAGAAAAGAAGGTTCACAAGGGCGGCAGTCCATCACATTTATACACATGGATGGATGATCTAACTTGAGAAAGAGAAATCAAATTTGTGGAAAATAATTAAAATAATATTTTTTACTTTATTTTTAATTATTAAATATTAGGAAAAAGTCATGTGTGTGGGAGGCAACTACTGCAAAGCCTGCTTAAATAAAGTATTCTATCCCTTCTTTTTTTCAAACAAAAAAAAAAAGAAATTTTGTTTTTCACTTTTCCTCCTCATAGTTTGATTCAATAGCAAAATTACCCCCAATTGTTTTATATATTTTCTTTCCTTCATTTTTTTAAAATAAGTGAATATATATATATATATATATATATATATATATATATATATATATATATCGAAATAATACAAACCAAACGACAAATGTTTGGTAAAACGAAACGCTATTAAATGAGGGATTTCGAATATTGATATTTATTTTTTAATTTATATTATATAGTCGTGTAATAATATTATTTATGAATGTGATAATATTAGTATTTTATGTTTGTATTATTTAATAAGAAATTGTTTTTTACTAATTATTTTAAAAAATTAAGGTAGCATTTTTATTTATTTATTTTTAAAAAAATATTATTATGTTAATGTTTTACAAGAATATTTTAATTTTTTAAATAAAAATATGTAAAAATAGTAAAAAGAAATATAACTATTGGGGTGAGATTGAAAATACTGAAAATAATTGGAAACATTTTGTAAATTTGAAAAGTAAAAGGGGCGTGAGAATGCAAATAACTTTATTCACAATTCTTTAAACAATATTTACAGAGGCGGTGCCCTCTGGGTTTCTGTTTTCAGATCTCATCGATTTCTGCGTCCGGGTCTTGTGAATTAATAATATATATATATATATATATATATATATATATATATATATATATCAGTAAATTCTTTTAATGTTTTACTTATAAAATAAAAAAAAAATCTTTAATTAAATATCCTCCACCCCTCAACGACTGATTCCAATGGTCCCAAATGGCGGAATAGTAAAAAATAATAATAATAATAATAATTTATACTGTCGATGGAAAAATGCGACACGATATAACTTCGTCTCCAATTGATTTCACGCACCGACCTCTTAGCTCGGCAGATCTGGACCGTGTTCTTTTTCCCTCAAATGGAATACCAAGGTTATAATTGTCTTTTCACTTTCAGATTTTTCTTTCCCTTTCCCTCTCATTTACTTTATGCGAATATTTAAAAAATTTATGATATTGATTTGAAAATAAATTTTAAATTTTTGAATAAAATATAAATTTTTATATCACAGTATATATTTTAAAGCTGTTATTAATTGAGTTAAATCTTATTTATTTTATAAAAATATTAATGAAATAATGAGAAATTAATAAGTAATTTAATTTTTAATTTAAAAAGGGAAAATTTTTATGTGGATTTAGTATGTGGAATATAAGCATTATAAAGTTTAAAATACACGTGATTTATAAGTTTTTATAATTTGATCTTCTAGATTTTATTCTATAAAAATGCTTTCTATCTATAATTGAATTAGTACATTATTTACAAAAAAATTTAACACGTTAAAAATAAAGATTAATTTTCAATGTATACATACTTTTTTTTTAATGAGACGAATATATACATACATAATGTAATCTTACTTTTTTGGAAAATAATACACACATAAGTGCACTGAGAAAAATATATTCTAACTTAAATGAAATTAATTGTTCGAATTTTGATTAAAATTTGAAGTATTTTCCAATCATGTCTATATACGCGTGTGTGTGTGTGTGGTATTTAAAAATGGTAATTCAATTATGTTATATCTAAGTGTTGGGATAATCCAAATCACACCTCTAAAGTTCATGTTATACTTGTTTAGCATATAAAAATTACATTATTTTGTTAATACGAGACCTTTTGAGAAGATACTCAAGAACAAAACTGTGGAGTTTTAGGTCCAAAGCGAACAATATCATACTAAAGTAGAAGTGAGGTGGTTCCTACAAGTGGTATCCAGACATTTTTGAAGAATAACCAAGAACAAAATCGTGAGGAGAGGACTTATGTCCAAAGAGAACAATATGATACTAAAGTGGAAGTTAGGTAGTTTTTACTAGTGGTATGGAGACATCATTTTTGGAAGATACCCAAGAATAAAACCGTGAAAGTTTAGGTCGAAAGCGGACAATATGATACTAAAGTAGAAGTTAGGTGATTCCTACAAGTGGTATCGAGACATTTTTGGAAGAATATTAGGCCACCAAGAATAAAATCGCCTTGCGTGAACAAAACCGGTGAGATGTGGGACTGAGATATCAATCCAAGTGGAATATTGGGCCACCAAGAACAAAACCATGAGAATTTAGGCCCAAAACAAACAATATTATAAGATGTGGGACTAGGATATCAATCCAAGTGGGAATATTGGGCCACCAAGAATAAAATTGCCTTGCAGGGATGCAAAGAAATTTTATAACAAAACCGCCTAGGAGATTTTATGAGGCCTTTTGGGAAGATACCCAAGAACAAAACTGTGATGACTTAGGCCCAAAACGGACAATATCATACTAAAGTAGAAGTGAGGTGGTTCCTACAAGTGGTATCGAGGCATTTTTGGAAGATACCAAGAACAAAACCGGTGAGATGTGGGACTAGGATATCAATCCAAATGGAAATATTGGGCCACCAAGAACAAAATCGCCTTGCGGCGATGCAAGAAGATTTTATGAGGCCTTTTGGGAAAATACCCAAGAACAAAATGTGAGGGTTTATGCTCAAAGCAGACAATATCATACTAAAATAGAAGTTAGGTAGTTTCTACAAGTGGTATCGATGCATTTTTGGAAGATGCCAAGAACAAAACCTGTGAGATGTGGGACTAAGTGGGAATATTGGGCCACCAAGAACAAAACTGTCTTGCAGGGATGCAAGAGAAGATACAAAGAACAAAACTGCCTTGTGGGGATGCAAAGAGATTTTATGAGGCCTTTTGGGAAGATAATAAAAACAAAACCGTACCGCAAAACCGCCTTGTAGGGATGCAAAGAGATTTTATGAGGCCCTTTGAGAAGATAACAAGAACAAGACCGGTGAGATGTGGGACTTGAATCCCACATCTGAAGTTCATGTGGTTTGAGGGGAGGATTGGGCCACCAAGAACAAAATCGCCTTGCGGGGATGCAATGAGATTTTATGAGGCATTTTGGGAAAATACCCAAGAACAAAACTTGATGGCTTATGCCCAAAGCAGACAATATCATACTAAAGTAGAAGTTAGGTAGTTCTTACAAGTGGTATCGAGGCATTTTTGGAAGATGCCAAGAACAAAACCTGTGAGATGTGGGACTGAGATATCAATCCAAGTGGGAATATTTGGCCACCAAGAACAAAACTGTTTTGCGGGGATGCAAGAGAAGATACAAAGAACAAAATCGCTTTGTGGGGATGCAAAGAGATTTTATGAGGCCTTTTGGGAAGATAATAAAAACAAAACCGCACCGCAAAACCGCCTTGTAGGGATGCAAAGAGATTTTATGAGGCCCTTTGAGAAGATAACAAGAACAAAACCGGTGAGATGTGGGACTTGAATCCCACATCTAAAGTTCATGTGGTTTGAGGAGAGGATTGCTAGAACATCAATCCAAGTCCCACATATGAAGTTCATGTTAGAGTTGTCTAGCATATATGTACATGAGATGTGGGACGTCTTGCAGGGATGGAAGAAGATTTTTCTCTAAGACTCCATTAGTATGAGACATTTTAAGAACAAAATCATAAGACTTTAGACCTAAAGTGAACAATATTATATTAAAATAGGAGTGTAAAATGATTGACAATCCAATCTTATAAAAACATGGGAGCCTACACTACGATCTTAATGATTCTGCTTAGAATACAGCTAAATACTACCTTGTACATATATAAGGTTCATAACATATCCGGTTACACTTGTCCACTCTCCCATTATTTGGTGTCTGCACTATTACTTTTTTAAATATGTGTCTATATATATATAATAGTTTTTCTTCGTTACCAAACGACAACTTTGCCCATCGACCGTACCACGGCTATAATTTAGATGGTATTACCATTAAATTTGATGATTTTTATTTTTGTTAAGAAAAAGACATACTAATTGATTGTATGCACAACTCGAATATGTAGATCTAATTGTACTAATATTAAGTATACTATAAAAATATTTCAAATTAATTATAATTATTTAAAACTATTTTTATATATTATTACACATTTATTTTACGTAAGATGCAGTATTAAATTAATTATATAAATGCACTAAATGTAAGAGTAGAGGAGAGCCAAAGGTAACAAAACTATTTGAACCAAATTATTACTATATATATATTGATAATCTCTTAGAGTGATTAGAATACAAATTCACTTTTGGTTTTAATCATTGTTTAATTTCATTAACAGAAGATATATGGATCACATGTTAATGCCATGATTATCTTTTTGAGTAGAATTCAAGCATCAATTCATTACCAAATTAACCTCAATGAAGCAAGAAACAAAATTATTTTTTTTCTTTTCTCATAATAAAATTCTAAATGGATGAAAAGTACAACATGTTCTTGCATCATTGTATTGGTAAAATTAATTTCAATCTTAATAAATTTCGTTAATTATAAATAAATAAATATATATATATATATATATCTTAAATCATCATTCTTACTTAAAACATGTACCAAATTATTAAGAGGGGACCTATGAATTCATTACAAAAATTTAAGTACACATAAATTTCTGTTTAATTTATTTGTATGCAATGATGACAAAACTACCATTCACTTCTTATTGTATTTTCAAATTCTTTAATTCACAGATTAAATGAGAAACATAAATAAAATAAATCAAACTAAATTAGATTATCACAGTTTTATATACCGTATCTTATTTTTATTAATATTTGAAATAATATCATTAAAAAAACAAAACCTAATTATTAAATAGCATGTGCAATAATTTGATTCATTGAGGACCCTTCCCCTAACTTCATGTTTTTGTAAAGACCGTTTTGAAATTGACCATTTGCTCACAAATTGATAGTCTTTTATTCTAGTTAAAGTTCTACATATATATATATATATATAATATATATATATATATAGATTATGTATGTAGTATGTATGTATAGTACGCATGGGTAATGTATGTTTGTAGTATGATTGAGGGGTTGAATAAAAATTGTCAACTAAGTTGATGGTTGTCAATTAAATGATGATACTGAAAATCTTGGAATGGACCCCAAAAACACATGGACCATGGCCTCTGCTTCTTCCTCGACAGTTCACACTTGCAATTGTTTGCAACCAAACGAAGTCGTTTCGGAGCATTTCTATTTTTAATTTAAAACGTCTTTATCTTTAGTTTTGGTCCATTGTCCATTCGTTTTATGGATAGATATTGTAACGTGTTATACTATGACATTTATATATATAATATATATAATATATATATATAGATATATATTATTAATTTTGAAAATAATTATAAAAATTTATGTTGTGTTAGAGTGATAAGTTACGTATTTTATTATCGTTTTATAACTTTCCTTTATTTTATTACTTAAAAATTTAATTTCTCATAAAAATATTTACTATATATATATAGTTATATATGAGAGGGAAGAAAAAAAAAGTTATATTCCCTTTTTCAATAAAACAATAGAAAAAAGACTAGAGGGAATGGTTTTCTGGTTGTCGTTTATGTTTTTGTCTAGTCTATTAAAGAATTGCACATGTCACACTTCATAGCAAATTCTTTAATTCTTCTTCTTATTATTATTTTTAAAAAAATTATATTTTTTAGATTCAAACTAATTTTATTGAAATTAGACATATTATTTAATTTCAATTAGAAGAATTCTTACGTGAGAGTTTTTAGTTATTTAGTTGTTGCATTTATTTTTATGGTTGTCCAAATTTCATTTCTTTTTCATCTCGGACCACCTTGTACAAGAAATATTTGTTTTGGGGACCAATTCCAATATAATACCCTTGTTATTGCTACGTGTGTGTGTATATATATATATTTATATATATTTTATATTTGTAGTTAAAAATAATTCCTCCTTTTTGGTTGATGGGATTGGAAAAGACAATTAAAGTAGTTTGAGAAAAAAAAAAAAGAAAGGTTCAAATTTTAGGAATTAGGTCAATTATAAAGAAGGGATGGAGAATTTAGGGAATAAGATTAATCATCCAAATATATATTTTCCATCCAAAAGTATCCAATAGAGTGGAGGTTGAGGTATTCCAACCCATAATATTTCTTCAAATTTGAAATATTCGGTTCATAGGTTAGGCACTATTCAAATTTAGTCACGAATCAATATTATTGATATATAATTTAGATGATAATAGTTTCATTTGTATCGAGATTACATATTTCTTTCTTTTTATTTTTTTCAATCAAATATCCATGCTCATTTACAGCCATGTATTTTGGCAACCATACATTATGTTTCATTTGTGTTGATATTGCATTTTTTTCTCCCCTTATTTTTCTCTCAATCAAATATCCATGCTCATTTACAACCATGTATTTTGGCAACCATATATTATGTTTCATTTGTGTTGAGATTGCATATTTCTCTTCCCTTATTTTTCTCTCAATCAAATATCCATGCTCATTTACAGCCATGTATTTTGGCAACCATATATTATATTTCCAATTTTGCATTTCTTGTATCACCTATTTAGGCCTGTATCTTCTTTGTTCATTGTATCCGAAAATATACATTGTAAATAAATAAAAACCTTTTATGAACTTATTCTTTAATTTGTAATTAAAAATGTATGAACTTAAGATATTATAGAAACTCTCAAAATTTCAAGAAAAGAAGACGTTTTTAAACTATATTCACATTCAAATTAATCATTGTTTCATATTCAGACTAATAATCTTTCAAGACTGACCAGATGTTCATTAAAATATATTTATACGAGTATGATTTGATGTTATAGGTATAGTTGAAAACTAAGGAATATATTAAAGCATGTTTATCATATCCTTTCTAGATAAAACTTTGTAATAAAATTTGAATAAAAAGTTCAACCCAAGCTAAAAAGAAAGAAGAAAAAAGAGCTAGTAACCCATATGTCATTTCCAACCCATAAAATCCCAAAACTATACCTAAGTTTAAATCTAAATTAAATTTATATAGTATTGGAGTGTTTTATTTGGCTTTCCAAAATTATGTAAGTACTACTTCAAAAGTCTACTAAGAAGTTGAGAAAAAAGATTTAAAAAAAAAAAAAAAAAAGACATTTCATGAATTAGAATTGATGGAGAGAGTTAGGTTCAAAGATTAGGCATTACTATTACACGACAAGAAAAATATTTAGGTCAGCATTTGAGACCAATCCTTACATGTTTTAACAAACCTTTTTTTCTTTTGTCTTAAAATAGACATCAAATTGCTACTCCTTAATCATCCCCCTTGATTTGCGTAACCAAAACTATCTTCTCTTCTTTCTTTCTTCTTTCTTCTCACCCAACCCCACCCGCAAGACATGTTTGTTTGGTCGACTGTCATCCACACTTTCCTAATTTAGAATTTTAAATTTATGAATATAGTGATGTAGTAAGCAGTAAGCAGTAAGCAGTAAGCAGTAAGCAGTAAGCAGTGAACTCTTTATCTGTTGACCAGTTATTATGTGTATATTATAGGAAAAGGTGAAAGATAATGGAAGAAAAATACCCACTTGGACCGCATCAAAGTTTGAAAGAATCAACAAAAGACTACTACTACTTTTTTGATTCAATGGAGGACAGCCTGATGCAAGAAATTATATTCTGGAACAAAGATGAAAATGAAATGAAATATAAGAGACAAGAAGGGATTCTAAATGTTTTCTTGTTGCTTTACATTTTGTCCAATTGAAAAAAAACTTAAAACTTTTTTTGTGTGTGGCTGAAGAAATGTTCTTTAAGCAGTTGAAGAGTCAGCTGCTCTTTTCTTTGCAAAATATTCTTCAGCACGAGCTATGTTCTTTGCCACTGATGGTTTTACCCATTTCTTTCTCCCAGGTAGAACTGTCATAGTGCAACCAGCTGCTTCAAGTTTTTCCTTTGCTGATGCAGAAAACGCGCGAGCCTTGAAGCTTAACTTCATATTTAGCTCCCCGTCGCCTAATATCTGGGAAAAATTTAAGAAAAAGGATGCACATAGATAAGTTCTACAACAAGATTCAAGCCAATGCTATTAATAAACAGGAATCAATCAAGAATTTGACATATGTACAATATCATGATCCATATATATATATATATATATATATATATAATGACAGAGAAGCACTTGTCAGTGGGGATCTTAAGCTGGAGAGTAAACATCAAGATTATCAATCTTAATGGATCTTTATAAGCAGTGATCAACCTAACAGTTTTCCCAGAAAAGAAGCAATTTTCAGATGAGCGACAAAAACGTATGATCCAGGATGCAAGCTTATTATGAAAATCATAATTAGCAATTAAATGATATAGCACAAGTTCCTTATGAAGGTTAACTTGAGGTTCTGTGTGACCAAATTTCCAATAGGAGCAATCAAAATCTTCACATTTTGGGATGCAGAACAGATACCGTGTTTTTACATTATCTACTTAGGAGGTAAATAGAACATTTTGCACCTAAATAAAGTCCGAGTTTAGATGCCTAGTCTACGAGATTCTTGGTGAGTCATGGAAGGATGCGAAAGCAAGTATTAGAAAAGCAGACAAAAACACATTGCACATCTAGGTAGTATGTAGAATCAATCTGAAGTTTAACATGATATTCTTATGAAAATGGATCGACATTTTTATCTGTGAATCTCATGAAGCTTAATTTTTAAGTTACTTTGAGACAAGTTCATGGTAGAAACCAAGCTGTTTTTGGTTTGTGGCCTATTTCCTAACTATCAGTATACGGAATGTTGCAAAGTATAGATACTTGGTCATAGGTGAACATTAAAAGTGGAAAAAGAGCAGACAAAACACATGCCAAATCTAGGCAATGTGATAGGCAGAATCAATCTGCAAGATTTCAGGATATTTTCTTAAGCTAATGTGTCAACATATCTGGTCAAATATCATCATAAGAAAAACATTGACATCTGAGGTATTTCCTTATTAGCAAATTGGCTAATATATCAAAAACCTCAAGTCAGGGCTATTAAGCATTGATTGATTGCGACAATTCTTGATTATTTCAGTGAGCAGTCAGGGCTACGAACCTTTATCAAGCATGAAAATGAATAGAAAAGATAAAGATAAGTCGATTCTAACAGCGGTTTGTAGGCGACCCAGAAAAGAACGATCTAAAATTAGATAAAAAGTGAAAAAAATCTTATCTTACTAAGACATGAAACACTGTCATGCTATAGCATGTTCTGTTCATCAGAAAAACACATGCATCACCACTTATGATAAACAGATTTATGCAGACCAAGGAATATTGTCACAAGCTCTTGATAAATTCAAGTACAGCACATTTTTCTAAAATTATTTCCTCTCCTCTATCTCTAATCTGGAATAGGAAGTGAAGTGACGTGTGTGGTATTACACTAGTAAGAAAAATGTCATTCACCATAATCTGACGCATGCTACAGAAACTTGTCTGCCCAATGTCGCAAACGAAGGCTTGCGGATTGGATGCTTCAGATACATAGGGCTAACAACAGGCCATTAAGGTTCTTACTATTTCCTCTGGTATATATTCATGTGATTTGGGTACAAAGAATCTTCTCAATTATGAGACAGATAAGAAGAGTTTCCATGTTCAGTAGAATACCGAACCTCGTCCAAATTATTAAGAAAAATGCGAATCACTTTATAGTTCTTTCATATTCACTAATTTGTTTTAATGGTTCAAGAACAGAAAATCCTAATGATACCCAGAGTATGAGTGCATGGTGAAATAGAAAGTGTTATTACATGAAATCTAGGTAGTCATGGTTACCTTTAATGGAAGCTTTCTTTCTCTTCCTGAGGGATTTATCAAACCTTTCTTCTTCAAGGACTCCAAGGATACTTCTTCTCCCTCTTGGAATCCTGCAGCTTCAATATCTTTGAGATTCACTGGCACATATTTTGGAAGTCCGGCATGCATACCTGGAATATATGCAAAAAAAAAAAAAAATAAATAAAAAAAAAATCTTAATATGAGAGCTGAAAAGTAGAAAGTCTTAGATAGAAAGAATATACAGAAGGTTTACAGGCATATGAGATAGCTAATCATCAATTTTGTTGTTTTGCAGAATAATTAACTACTATGTGGAGAGAGTTAATTTTGTTAAGAAACATATAAAGCCATTCAAATAGAGTATGAAGAGATTACTTGCTGCAGAGCATCTAAAGATATTAACTTGGATTCAAAATCCAAAATTTTGTACACTGTCATTGTGCTTGTGTAGAGCACAAAAATTCAGAAGGAAACATCAGATAACCAGACAGCATTACAAAATTCATTTATGTGGCAAGTACTCAAATGTCAATAGGGCAATAGGCTTCCAAGGAGAAAATTGTATCATAAGGACATGCAAGGACTGGATGACAAGCAAAATTCAGTTTATTTTTTAAAAAATACACATTTACAGAACTGTTCTTAGAACAGCAGGGACTAGCTAGGTGAATAATGAATTGATGAACATCAAATTCATCACTACACTTTCTTTACTAAAAGAATGCTACTAATTAGTACATGTTTGCCAAAAAGAAACTTTGAGACTTCACTAGTACATACAGATCAAGTTCTAAGCTTCTTCCCCCGTCTCATTTGAACAGCATAAGAAAGTCACGGCAGAACTGAAAATTAGTAAACAACGCTTCAATCATATGGTTCAAGAAACAAAAGTTCTATTTCTGTTTTTACTTTATTTTATAACAATGAGGCTTTGCCATTTCGAATTTGCTGGCAAGCTTTGATCACAACTTCTCTTAATTTTAGTAGGCAAAGAATGATTCTTTTTTGACAAAATTTGCAACTTTTGAAATGGAAAGAAAACTTAAGTTTGGGACACATGAATTCCATCTCCTCAATCTTATTGTTTCCTCAAGAATTTCAATCAACACCAATATATGATATATCAATAATAAATCCCACGGTGATTTTTGGGCTCAAACATATCCTTAGATGGAAAATAAAGCACCTTTTTCTTTCATACGATGGAGAATGAAAATTCTTCAGAAAGATTCAATGTAACCATGTGAATGACTTAAAATTCAAAATCAATCATGTTCTCTTAATTTTAATGCTTCTAATAAGTATCCTATTGAGCCAACAGACAGTGCAAAAAGAATAAGTTGGCAAAATTAACCATTTTTCATAAAGAATAACAATCAATCACCTCCAGCAATTCCTCTAAGCTTGGGAATTCTCCTATAGAGCGGCATTTGACCACCTTCAAATCCTTTTCTAACTCCTGGACCAGACCTTGATTTCTGACCTCTCATACCAAATCCACAGCTACCTCCTTGTCCAGCAGAGTGTCCCCTACCCTTTCTTTTTCCTTTCTTTGTGGATCCTGGTTGAGGACCCAAGTTGTTTAATCGAAATCTAGCACTACTCCCTCCAAGGCCTGCTTGAATTGAGGAAGACGACACTGGAGAAGCTTGGCTCAGAACAATTAATGGCGCTCTTTGCCTAGGAGAGCTCTTACAAGCAAGTTTCACATTAAATGAAAAAATCAAACATGGGTTTTGTTTCAAACGTTTCACATTGCCCTGTAAATCATGTAACATGAACAAAAAGCAAGAATTAATATAATGAGGTTTTGAATTTTCAATCAGTCCAAACAAAAAAAGAAAAAAAAAAAATGTAACTTTCAACTTTAGAATTTAAGGATTCCACTAGAAAAAAAGAAGAAAGTTTATACCTTGAACGTCGTAGAGGGGTAGTGAAACGATGAGGAAGCTCTCGAAGGAGTTGAAGTGGAAATGGAGAGGAGTGCAGCCATGGCTAAGCAGGTTTTGGGTTCTGCTGCTTATCCAAGAAAATGTATTCCAACAGATAAGTGCCAATTCAGGTAAGAAAAGCAAATTTGCTCTCGACCCCCTGAAATGTTTATATTTATACTATTATCCCCTCAATTTATTTCTTAAAATTTTTTATCTGATAGAAATGCAAATTATAATATCTCTAGGGACTAATTGTTTATTTTCTCTTTTATTCTTTTGTATCATAAGTAAGGTGTTCTTAATTCTTTTGAAGAAAGTGGTGATAATAATTTAGGTGGAATTTTAATGGAAAATTTCAAGAAACATCAAGAAAAGGAGAAGAAGAGGAAAGAAAACTAGTAATCTTCATTTCTGCTTTGTCAAGTAAAGAATGTTACCACACATAACACAACGCAATATTGAGGTAAGCAAGAAAGAAATAGAGAAATTAAAAAACACTAGAATTTGTGGAAAACAAGATGAGTGGTGAAAAACCACAAAACCTACTGGCCTATATTGCATATAGAGAAGAGAGAGTTACAAGCTTTAAGAAAGTTGCTTATGTTTTTCTTGTCTTTATCATACAAGAGGGAGCCCCTTTATATAGCTTAAGCAAACTTGGTGATCAAGCAACCTATCACACAACAAGTGGGACAAGTTGTCTTCAGACCTCAACAATCTCCCACTTGAAGACAAATTGGTAACAACATCTCAGTGTCCCCAATTTCCTTTGCATCTTCCCTACTCCAAACAATTTTCCATAGGCCAACTGCAGCTCCCACTTGACTAGTGGTTGAGCCCAACTGAGGTAGTGCATAACCTCAGTTTATCCGTGGTGACAACCTTCGTGAGCATGTCCGCAGGATTTTCCGCACCTGCGATCTTCTTCAACGACAAGGTCCCGTCTTCTACCAATTCACGTATATAGTGGTACTTCAGCTGAATGTGTTTCGTCCTTGAATGATACTCCGGGTTCTTCCTGAGACATAGAGCACTTTGATTGTCGGTGTACAATGCTCTGCAACCTTGGTCCTTTCTGATTTCCTTCAGAAAATTAAGCAACCAAACCATCTCTTTCCCAGCCTCCAAAATTACCACGTACTCCGCTTCTGTTGTTGAAAGCGCCACGCATTTTTGCAATTTTGACATCCAGCTTACAGCCGTACCTCCCCACGTGAATACATAACCAGAAGTGCTCTTCCGATTATCCAAGTCACCACCAAGGTCTGCATCAACGAAACCTTCTAGACCTGCACTGCCTTTCTTGAAACACAATGCCATACTTAAGGTGCCTTTCAAGTATCTTAGCAGCCATTTTACCGCCTCCCAGTGCGCAATACCGGGATTTCCCATATAACGACTCACTACTCCCCCTGCATGAGCAATGTCGGGTCGAGTGCATACCATGACATACATGAGACTTCCAACTGCCGAGGAATAGGGCACAGTCGCCATGTAGTCTCGTTCCTCTTGCGTCTTTGGTGCTTGAGCCTTTGACAACTTGAGTTGTGCTCCCAGCGGCGTGATTCTTGGTTTAGCATCTTGCACTCAAAATCGTTCCAACACCTTGTTGATGTACTTCTCCTGCGACAGAGTTAGAGTACCTGCCGCTCGATCTCGAGAAATTCTCATGCCTAGAATCTGACTTGCTGGACCCAAGTCTTTCATCTCGAACTCTTGTGCTAACTTCCACTTTAGTTTGTTGATCTCCTTCATGCTTGCGCCTGCAATGAGCATGTCATCGACATACAAAAGCAAAGTAACATAAGAGACACCAAAATCTTTAAAGTAGCAACAGTGGTCCGTGTCTCCTCGTTTGAATCCAAGACTGCTCATGAATCTGTCAAACTTCCTGTACCACTATCTCGGAGTTTGCTTCAAGCCATATAGACTTTTATTTAACTTGCACACAAGACCCTCTCGTCCCTGAGTTTTGAATCCCTCAAGTTGCACCATGTAGATTTCCTCCTCTAAATCTCCATGAAGGAATGCCGTCTTCACATCGAGTTGTTCTAGGTGCAAGTTCTCGGTTGCCACAATACCGAGAATCATCCGAATGGTCATCAGCTTCACCACAGGTGAGAATACCTCGGTGTAATCAATGCCCTTCTTTTGTAAGAATCCCTTGACCACCAATCTCACCTTGTACCGCTTACTTCCATCCGCCTCTTCTTTAACTAGATACACCCACTTGTTTTGTAGCGCCTTCTTCCCTTCTGGCAATTGAGTTAGGACCCATGTCATGTTCTTCTCCAGGGACCTTAGCTCCTCTTTCATTGCTCGCTCCCACTTGACCGCATCACTCGAGTCCACCGCCTTGATATAGTCTTCAGGCTCACCCGAGTCAGTCAAAAGTAGATGGTTGAGGGAAGATAAATACCGCGTGTTGGGTTTACGAACCCGAGTAGACCTTCTCAACACAGGTTCTTGTGGGTTGGGCTCTTCTTGACCATCGACTGCATCTCTGGCCGCAACATCATCATTTTGTACTTCATCAATGGCTTCATGATCTCCTTGGACCGAGTCACCTTCGATCATCTCATTGTCGGCCGCACCATTTGGGATATTTGAATCACCCAAATCAATCTCTCTCAGTTCAGCCACCTTGGATCCAGACATTTTTTTTATACAACTCATTTTCATTGAAAGTAGCATCCCTTGACCTAATTATTTTCTGATTTTTCTCATCCCAAAATCTGTAACCAAAATAATTAGACCCATACCCAATGAAAATACATTTCTTGGCCTTCGCGTCCAACTTGTCCCTTTTGTCAGAGTCCACGTGCACATATGTAGTACATCCAAATATCTTTAAGTGAGATAGAGATAACCTCTTACCCGACCACTTCTCTTCGGGCAGCTTGAACTCTAAGGCCACCGA
The DNA here is from genome assembly GCA_027405835.1 of Asclepias syriaca. Lineage (NCBI taxonomy): Eukaryota > Viridiplantae > Streptophyta > Magnoliopsida > Gentianales > Apocynaceae > Asclepias > Asclepias syriaca. Next base: position 17,090,846 of record CM049932.1, read on the forward strand.
GGGACTTCGGTTGATGAGATAAGCTGCTGTGTTGATTGCCTCTGCCCAAAACATCTTAGGAAGATCAGCGTGAAGTTGCATTGCCCTAGCACGCTCATTAAGGGTTCGGTTCATCCTCTCAGCAATCCCATTTTGTTGTGGACGGTTTGGGACTGTTCGCATTAGCTTGACTCCATGCTCTGCACAATATGCCTTGAAGTTGGTTCCATCATATTCGCCACCGTTGTCCGATCTCAAGCACTTCAGCTTCTGACTGGTCTCATTCTCGACCTCCGCCTTCCACTTTTTGAACACCTCGAACACTTCAGACTTGTGTTTGAGAAAATAGACTCATACCTTGCGAGTGGAATCGTCGATGAATGTTACATAGTACCTTGATCCTCCTTGGGATTGGACTGGTGCTGGTCCCCACATGTCAGTGTGCACAAGTTCTAGCCTCTCTTCCTTGCGCTTCCGCCCGACTTTTGAGAAACTGATCCGCTTCTGTTTGTCAAGCACGCAATCTTCACAAAAGCCTGTTTCAACAGACTGCATTTTCGGTAACAACCCTTTTGAAGCTAGCACCTTCATCCCTTTGTCACTCATGTGCCCCAATCTGTTGTGCCACAAGATTGGATTTATCTCAGCCCCCACAACTGCTACCAAGTCTGTGATGTTGTCGGTTAGATAGAGTGTACTCACCTTGGAGCCTCGTGCTATAACCATAGATCCTTTCACTATCTTCCAAGAACCTTCTCCAAAGATGGTATTATACCCCTCACAATCCAATTGACCCACCGAGATTAAATTCTTCTTCAGACCGGGAATATACCGAACATCATGTAATGTCCATTTATAGCCATTACTCGACTTAATATAAACATCACCTTTGCCGGTAATCTCTAAGGGTTTACCATCCGCTAGAAATACCCTTTCATATCGCCAGTCACAAAATTTCTCATCAATTCTTTGCAAGAGGTTGAATGAAAAGATGCACCTGAATCTAGAATCCAAGATTCGATTGAGTTGTCGACACATAAGACTAAAGCATCATCCGAGTCCTCCTTGGTTGTTGCATTCACTGAGTTGGACTCATCTCCTCTCTTCCTCGCCTTTTTAGGGGCTTTACAGTCATGCTTCAAGTGACCCTTCTTCCCACAATTCCAGCACTCTGCCTCACCTTTGGTCCGAGACTTGCTTCGTCCTCTTGACTTGAATCTTCCTCGATTCTCGCCCTTCTGACTCTCTCGGCCCCTTTGAACTGTTAGGGCCGCGCCACTTACTCCGCCTCGCTCATTTCTACGAATGCCTTCGCTGAAGATGCGGTCACGAACATAGTTGAGAGTCACATTCTCTTGACCCGAGATCACCTCTACAGTAGTTGACCAGCTATTAGGCATAGAGATCAACAGACAGTGTGCGAGCAACTCATCATCCAAGGGATATGCAATCGCCTTCAGTTGGTTGACGATGTGGTTGAACTCAGCTACATGCTCCGTCACGGAAAAACCATCGGCCATTTGAAGTTGAAACAACCGTCGTAGAAGGTGAATCTTGTTCGAACTTGAGGGCTTCTCAAACAAGTCAGACAGTCTCTTGATGAATCCAAAGGTTGTGGTCTCATTTGCGACATGTGAAGCCACATCCATTGAGATAGTATTCCGAATGAGACCAAGTGCACGACGATCTAACTTCTTCCACACCTTGTCCTCCATGGTGTCGGATTTGTTCTCTAATATCGCCTCCTCTAGTTCTTTGGCATACAACATATCAGTTATTTGTAACTTCCAATAACCAAAATGTTTGCCATCGAAACATCGGATATTCGTCTTGCCATCCTCCATGGTTGTTCGGGCAGCACTTCCTCCTTCACAAACGTTCGGTTGAATTTTGCACACCAACATAACCTCCTCGTAGCCTGTGCTCTGATACCAGTTGTAAAGACAGAGCTAGCCGCACAATAACACAACGCAATAACGAGGTAAGCAAGAAAGAAATAGAGAAATTAAAGAACACTAAAATTTGTGGAAAACCAGATGGGTGGTGAAAACCCACAAAACCTATTGGCCTATATTGCTTATAGAGAATAGAGAGTTACAAGCTTTAAGAAAGCTAATTATGCTTTCCTTGTCTTTATCATACAAGAGGGAGCCCCTTTATATAGCCTAAGCAAATTTGGTGATCAAGCAACCTATCAGACAACAAGTGGGACAAGTTGTCTTCAGACCTCAACAATATCTTGACGTAAAATGAAATAATTCTATTACAAACAAGTTCCAGACATGTATATATATATAGATATTGTTTAAGGATGAGTTGAACTGACAGCAACCGGTAATGTAACTGGCAAAATAAGGTTGGAATCTGTGTCTTTGTCTCCTGCTGCCGAAGTTGTTGGAACAACATTAATCTTGTTGCTGTCACATTCCCTCCTGTTTACAGCTTCTTTGTTTTTTCCCCATAGCAGAATATACATTCCAATAATCACTATACCCGATCCAAGAATGCTGCTCATCAAAATGAAAGATTATATCAGTTTGAGCTTATATATATACATACATATATTAATTAGTCACAATATATATATATGTTATCACCTTCCTAGGTTAATCTGTTCATGAAGTAAGAAGACATCAAAAACAGCAGCAAACATCTGTACTAATGGACTAAATGCTGAGGTGAAAACAGGGCCTCTCTGTTTCACACACCATGACATGACCACTGTCGATAGCCCTGATCCCACAATCCCCTGATATATGGATATGCAATTAATTGATTAATAATCAAGGATGATATATATATATATATATATCTATGTATGTATGTATGTATTACTTACAGAGTACAAGATACTTGTGATTTGGAATGGTTTCTTGAGAATCAATTGAGATATGTTTCTGTCAATGACGAAAAACAAGATGGTAGCTTGTATTGCACTAAAGAAAGACAAAATGGCGGTGCTTGTGTACTCAAATGGGAGCTTTTTGGCAATCCTAGCTTGTACTATGAACCAAGATGACCAAGTCAGACTCCCACCGAACAGAAACAAAGAACCCACTGCCCAATCTTTGTTTGTACCATGATGGTTTCCTGCTTTCTGATGAGACACATCAATTTGGGACAATAACATGGTTTTTTTTGTCGAATGATGAATGTTTATCAATGGTATTCCTTTGTACAAAGCCAGTACTAAAGATCCTCCAATCCCAATCCATGTCCCCAACACTTTAGCTTTACCACTCACTTGTTTCAGTTTCACTCTTTCCAACCTGTGTTCACAAAAACATGATTCTGCCCATCATTAAATCTCTGCTCCCCAAAACAAAACTGCTTATAACATTGGAGACCAAATCTAATTACCAATACATACATATATGTATATGTATAGTAAACTCAGTAGATCACGAATTCGAGACATACCTAAAAACGAGTGCCAGAATAAACGTAATGACGGGTGCAATGTTGATGAAAGCACAAGAGTATGTTGATGAAGTATATTTAAGTCCAACAAGGAAGAAGTACTGCGTCAATGTCACCCTATATATATATATATATATATATATATATATATATATATATTATGTATGTATGTATGTATAAGAACAACGGTTGAATCATAGAATATAGAGAAGAGAAGAGAAAAGAAAAAAAAGAGAAGAGAAAAGAAAAAAAAAAGAAAAGAGAAAGTCATATGACTACTAACCCAACAAGTGAACTGAAAAACAGAGCACATATTACAGAACCTGTGAGACTGTTCCAAGAATTCCTATAAGAAATAAATATGCAAGAAATTAAGAGAATGAATAAGGGGTATATATATATATATATATATATATATATGTATGTATGTATGTATCTATGTCTATACATAATATAATATATATATATATATATATATGTATGTATGTATACCTTTCACTGAAATAGGCAATTGGAGTTAAGAACAAAGTCGAGATGGTTTGTCTGTAAGTGACAATCAGTAACTGACTTATCCCATCATGAAGTACCTTCTTTAGAAGTATATTAACCACAGCCAAACAACAATTAACAATTGCCATTGCAATAATTGGCTTCCATTGCTCAAAGCAACTCGTCATGATGTTTGGATATATATATATATATATACACACTCCCTTGACCTGCTCTAGCTATATGTATATGTATATATATATATATATATAAAGGGTTGTGGTTATGAATTCTTGAACATCAAGAGCTTGATTACTGAATGTTATATAATATGTGTGTGTGTAAAGAATTTCTGCGAATATCAAAGGTGAAAAAGAATTCTCTACGAATCAAATCAACTGCATGCAAATATATATATATATATATATTAAAGTATAATATAATATAATAATATATATGGATTTCTTTCTGGCTTCCCCTTTTCAGGAGAAATGGCATTTGCAGAATAAATCTATTATGCACTAAAATTAATTCAGATTCTGTGTATCCATCATTTCATGATGAATGACTTTATCCAAACTCCTCGCCTCTTGCATATATTTATATATTATATATATATATATATATATATATATATATATATATTTTATGGGCACGTTTCAAACTCTACTACCATCCATTTTCATACATGTTTATACTATATATATATATATATATATATATAAATGTTATATATTAATTTTATGAAATTAAAGATTTTTCAAATTATTTTATTATTCCTTAAAGTTCTTGAATTGACAATCAATCAACTTTTTTTTTATAAAAATATTTATAATTTAAAAATTAATATTATCTTAAATTGTAATATAATAATATGAATTTTATTAGGTATATATATATATATATATATATGCTACATTTTATCTTTAGAATATAAGTAATAATTCGTCAAAATAAAGTAAAAAAAGGAAAAAAAAAATGTTCATGAAAGATTCTTATACTTTTTGAACTTCATTATTGATACTAATAAACCCATAGTAGTGTGTGTGGGGAGGTGGTGCATGGACCATTTTAAACCCTAGAAATATGATGGGATTTGGAGAGGGGGCGGTCTCAAGCCATGCAGAAGCGTTTTACTAGCCGTAGATAAATTATTGTTTATTGTTCAAAAACCAAAGTGCAAAGAATCGCATTTTTTTTCCTTTTTTATTTACAGAAAGTGGCATCTAATACTTTTTATTGACAATGGTGACCTGTTTCTTGATAATTTCTCTGCATACTTTTTTGTTTTTTTTAATTGGAAATTGGAACAAAATGTCTAATCTCTAAAATTATATATTATTATAATCTATCAGTTCAGTCTAGAAAAAACTGAAGGAACAAGAGAATCGAAGTACATTGCGGCATTTCTGCTCGTGCATTTTCACTGCTGCTCATGTTATATAGGTCACTATCATATTCTTTTTTACCATTAGGAATTTTCAGTTACGTCTACATACAACTTTCTATTGGTTTTGTGTAAAATAGTAAACTTTCTAACACATTAATTATGAGTTAAATTCATGTTTACAATTAATAAATTCATTAATTATTGCTCCAAGTTGGAACGCCGCCTTTTTGACTTCGCAGTCCACTACCTCACTGTTTAGTCATCTCACTGTTCCCCAAAACGTTTATCATATGGTCCGTTGTCGAGATGACCTCCAAATCAACTCTCTCTTTGTCCATAATAACCAAATACCCCCCCCCCCACAAAGTCAAGGGGCTCACAAATTCTAAATTATGAAAAGATGTCTTTAAAGGTTTTTTTTTTAAGAGGAAGATCTGACCAATTACTAATATAATTTGTGTTATATTTTAAAGGTGTCTAAGATAAGTCCAAAACTATGAAATGATACTATGTAGGAGAAAAATTCTGATATTAAATTTTAGATAAATGCATATGTTGGTTAAGGTTCGAATTTTGAGTCTTACTATTGTGATATATATATATATATATATAAAAGTTAAATATTTATATAATGAAAGTGAATGAATTCTACACTATGAGAAGACTTTTTTAATTCAAAATTTTTATTCATTTCAAATTTTAAATAATATATATATATATATATATTATATATATATATAATATTATATATTGGTTTCGTTACCGGAAACTCTTCATTTTAGTTTCATAAACCACATTCACTATTATCATGTCTCGATCTGAAGGACACACCGTTCGACAGTCTTCTCACCGACAAGAAAGGACAAGGATGTCCGTCTCTTCTGATTCTCCAAGTTCCGGTCGCCGTCCCATATCGGAAAGGTTGAGACCGCAGCCAGGAACTTCTAGACGTTCCTTTGACCTGCGAGAGCAACTCAATTCCAAGCGAATAGAAGATACAGAAAAGGAGTTGAGAAGGTTGCAGAAAGAGAACGAACAGCTCAAGCAAGATCAAGAAGCAAAGCGGGATCATGAGTTCTCACAAAAATGGCTGAAGTTGAGAGCTGAATTCAGGAAGGCTGGAGTAGATCTTCCCCCACCGAGATTGTCCGGGGCCTCAGAGCTTCAACAACGGACCCACACGGCAACCAGGAAGGATGATAGGCGTGGAGCACGCACGAGTAGAAAACCAGCCATTAGCGAAGTAGGGGAAAGTCACCATTCCTCTAAGCCAGTTCATAAAAAATCTGCCAAAAAGCGGTCCCCAGAAGGTAGCCCAGAGACCGGAAAGAATCCCACCAAGGTTCATAAGTCCAGATCAATTGAACTGGGACCTTTCGTCAAATGGATCCAAGACGTTACCCCGAATCCAAATCTAAAGCTTCCGCAGTTTGTTCTATACTCGGGCTCCTCAAAGCCCATCGAGCACATATGTCGGTACAAGTCGGCCATGAGACTAGTCACAAATGACGAGGCTATCCTATGCTGAGCTTTTCCGACTACATTATCCGACAAGGCGGTAACTTGGTTCACATCTCTGAAAAGGGATTCCATTGACTCATGGAATACAATGGAGAAGATGTTCCTGGATAAATTCAGCACTGCAAGAACGATTCCAAAAACCAGAGGAGATCTGGCCAACATCAAGCAACGGGAGGGTGAATCGTTGCTTTCATTTTTAGATAGGTTCAAGAAAACCTATGAGGAGATTGAAGGGATCAGTCAAGACACGGTGATCACGTGTTTTGAAGGAGGATTCAGATCGCGAATGTTATACACCGAACTCCAACTCCGCAGGCCGGAGACAATTGGAGAAATGTTCAATGTAGCCAGGAAAGTAGCCCTGGCTGAAGGCAGTGCGATCGAATCAACCTGGCGAAGAAAGGATAAACAACCCGAACAACTGAAACAGGCGGCCTCGAACTTCCTAGAACGGAAGGACAAAAATCGAGGTAAGAAATCTGAGACGTTTACACCTTTGAATATCTCAAAGGAAAGTTTGATTGCAGTTTTGAAGGAGACACACGGAGTTCGGGACCCTGCACCAATGAAAGCACAGACATACACATCGCGGGATAAGACCAAGTTTTGTGGATTCCACAGGGACTATGGTCACACAACAGAGGAGTGCTTCCAGCTGAAGCGAGCCATCGAAAAGCTCATTCAGGAGGGATGTTTGAAAGAGTACATCGCGGGTGTATAGCAGCAGGAAGATAAGGGAGAGAGGGTAATCAACATGATTAACTCGGAGCTAGGCTCGGTGAGAAAAATAAAGAAAAGAATCTACAATCTCACCAAATCATACCTCGTCCCGAAGTATGAGTTCGAGCATCAAGAAGTCATTACTTTCGCCAATGAAGAGCTGGAAAGTAATGAAGAGGCTAAAGTCAGTCCCATAGTCATTGAAGCGCGGATGACCAGAGAAGGAATTGACAAATGTACAGTAAAGAAGGTTCTGGTCGACACTGGAGCCACGAGAAACATCATGTACTGGCGATGTTTCAAAGAAATGGGCTTGAAAGAAAAACATCTCAAAACAAGCAGAATGATATTGGAGGGGTTCACGCCTCAGAAAGTACCGGTAAGAGGAACAGTAAGACTGCATGTCACCCTTGGTGAAGGGGACAAGGCCCGGACGGAGGAGGTCAAATTCTATGTGGTGGATTTGGAATCCCCTTACAATGCCATAGTGGGAACACCGTTCCACGCCGCCTTTGACTTGGTAATTTCTACTTCACATCAGCAAGTGAAGTTCCACACTTCGCGAGGTGTTGGATTTGTGAGGAGCAGCCCTCGGAGCCTACTGGGGTAGATAATGAAAATAAAAAGAAAGAGAGACTCTCCTGAAAAAATTGAAAGAGTCAATATGGTGGCAGAAGATCACAGCAATGTGGTGGCAGAGGATCGCGATCCAGGGAAGCAGGAAGACGCAGAGAAACAAAATTGCAAGCCAACTTCCGAAGTAGCACGGGGAAAGGAATATGATGAGGTGGAAATAAATCCCGATTATCCCAAGCAACCTGTCAAAATCGGGAGAGACATGCCAGATCAACTTAGGCAAGATCTCATCAAATTTCTCAAAGAGCATCAACAAAGCTTCGCATGGTGCACGGAGGATATGCCCGGAATTGACACCTCAGTAGCCGAGCATGCCTTGAATATTGATCCGATGTATCGCCCAATTAAACAAAAGTCCAGACAATTTGGCGAAGACAAAATACAAGGCATGAAGGAAGAAGTTGATAAGCTTTTGCAAGCGGGGTTCATTCGCGAGGTAAAGTATCCCACTTGGTTAGCCAATGTGGTAATGGTTAAAAAGTCTACCGGTAAATGGAGAATGTGCGTAGACTACACAGACCTTAACAAGGCTTGCCCCAAGGATTGCTACCCCCTGCCTCGGATCGACGCACTGGTAGACTCAACAGCAGGATACGAGTATCTGAGCTTCATGGATGCTTTCTTTGGGTACCATCAAATCAAAATGAAGCCCAACGATCAAGTACACACTTCGTTCTGAGCTGTAGGGGCCGTTTACTGCTATAATGTCATGCCCTTCGGATTAAAGAATGCAGGGGCGACGTATCAGCGAATGATGAATTATATCCTCCGAAGTCAAATCGGAAGGAATATAGAAGCATATGTTGATGATATGGTAGTTAAAACAAAGCACGACACTTCACACTTGGAGGACTTAGAGGAAACCTTCTCCAACCTGGCAAGGTACAACCTCAAACTCAACCCTACGAAGTGCACGTTCAGGGTAAAATCCAGTAAGTTTTTAGGTTTCATGACATCCGAACGGTGGATTGAGGCTAACACGGAGAAACTGGAGGCCATAGCCCGGCTCACTGAGCTCAAATGTGTCAAAGACATCCAAAGACTGAATGGATGCATCGAGGCATTGGGGAGATTTGTTTCAAAATCAGCACAGAGATGCCTTCCTTTCTTCAAAGCTTTGAAGAATTCGAAGAATGGCTTCGTATGGACCCCGGAATGCAGCCAAGCCTGGAAAAATCTGAAGGATTATCTGCTAAATCTTCCTTTGCTACGACCTCCGAGCTGCGGAGAAACACTCTTCTTGTATCTATCATTTTGGGATTTGATTGTGGCATCGGTTTTAATCAAGGAAGATGGGACAAAGCAGCATCATGTATACTTTGTCAGCAAAGTGTTGAATGAAGCGGAGTCCAGATACTCTAACATTGAAAAATTAGCGTATGCCCTAGTTATTTCCGCACGGAAATTGAGACCATACTTTGAGTCCCATCATATCGTGGTCTACACTAACGCTCCGTTGAAGCAAGTATTTCATAAACTGGACCAATCCGGAAGAATGCTGCGCTGGTCCAACGAGTTGTGCGGGCAGAACATTACATTCAAGCCTCGCACAGCCATCAAAGCACAAGCTCTGGCGGATTTCCTCGCCGAAGGCTCATTCACAGAAGACAACTTGGAGAGGCCCGAGCCTACAAAAGAGCCATGGGAGCTAAAAGGGCAGTAAACTCCAGCGGAGTTAGGGCTGGACTTGTATTGACATCACCAAACAAAGAGTACTCAGAAATGCGGGCTATCAAATTAAAACCCGCCCTTTCAAATAACCAAGCGGAGTATGAAGCACTGCTGCAAGGATTAGAATGGGCCCATGGGGCAAACATCCGGTCCCTTAAAGTATACAGTGATTCACAACTGGTGGTGAATCAAGTTCAAGGAACCTACTCAGTACAATCGGAAGGATTACAGCCTTATGTAGACAAGGCCAGAAATTGGAAAGATAAGTTTCCTTCTTTCTCGTTGTCCCTAATCAGCAGGAAAGACAACCAGCAGGCAGATAGATTGGCGAAGATTGCATCAGGAGAAACGCCTAACGAAGAGGACCTTCCCATCGAAATAGCATCCACGGGTGTTGAGCCAGAGGCCATTCAGTGCTTACACCCCACATCGGCGAGCTGGGATGAGGAGATAAAAGACTTCATCCAACATGGGACTCTTCCAAACGACGCTACCCAGGCACGACAGGTCAGAAGGCAATCTGCGAGGTACACGATTCACGAAGATGTATTATACAGACGGTCCTTTACTAGACCTCTACTTCGTTGTATCCCTCCATCTCAAGTAGAGGACCTGTTAGCTGAAGTACACGAGGGAGTGTGTGGAGGACATCCAGGGGCTCGAGCTCTGGCAGAACGGGTAATTAACCAACGGTATTACTGGCCGACGCTCCGAGAATATGTTAAAAAATGTGAAACTTGTCAAATTTTTGGAACTATCCCTCAGCTACCCTCGATTGAACAAACCCCGGTCGTGGCAGCTTGGCCATTCGACATGTGGGGCATGGATCTAATGGGAAAGTTCCCAAAGACACGGAACAGATGTGAATATAGCCGTAGACTACTTTTCGAAGTGGATTGAAGCGAAAGCGCTCACACATCCCACGGAGGAAAACGTTTCTAAGTTCTTCTGAGAACAAGTCTTATGTCACTTCGGGATACCCAGGGCAGTCATCACAGATCATGGGGTGCAATTCTCAGCAAAATTCACGGCAGAGTGCCAACGATTACACATCAAGCACTGGAAGTCATCCGTGGCACACCCTCAGGGGAATGGACAAGCAGAAGCTGCCAACAAATTAGTGTTAGCAGCACTAAGAAAACATTTAGAGGGAAAGTCTAACAAATGGGCTGACGAATTGAACGCTGCTCTATGGGCAGTACGCACTTCGACCAGGGGACCCACTAGGGAAACAGCCTACGCATTGGTGTACGGATCAGAGGCAGTAGCACCAGCCGAAGTAGCACTACCCACAGCTAGAGTAGCAATGTATAGCGAGGATGCCAACATAGAAAGAAGAAGTCTGGAGTTAGACCTATTGGAAGAAAGAAGAATAGCAAGCCGCCTAAGGTCACAATCATTCAAGGAAAGGACAAAAAAGTTCATGACAAGAGGTTGTTCAAACGACCCATAAAGGTCGGAGATTGGGTACTTCGGAAAATTGAAGGTACGCCACGTCAAATACAAGCAAACAAGCTAACCCCAAATTGGGAAGGCCCGTACCTCGTGAAGCACGAAGTAAGGCCCGGCACTTACAAACGCATGAACAAAGACGACATTCTTCTCCCAAATCCCTGGCATGTAAATCACCTAAAAAGGTACTTTATATGAAATACATTTGGACAGACCTTGTCCTGAATATCAAATCATCCATTAAGGCTATTTCTTGAATTTACGAAAAGTGCGGTTCATTATTTAAATTTGACTTTGAGCATGATCTCAGTTATTATTCAAGTCTAAACTCGAGCACGATCTCAAAAAGATGCTAAAACCCGCGAGTAGGGTCGCGGTAAGACCACCAGGCTAAGGCTTGGAAGAAAACCAAGGTTGTGGTTACGAATTACCAAGTCAAAACTTGGAAAGTTGAACATAAACACCGAGTTAAAAGCATACTCGGAGTTCCGAAGTACGAAGCAATCCTCGACTACCGGGAGCTACGGTAAGTACTTGAGACAAATACTAATTGGTACGAAGTATAAAGTCAGACTAAAGCTCGAAGGCAAGGTCTATTACGGAGTACCGGGTTCAGACTTTTACTTGGTGAAATTTTATCACTATAAAATCATCAAAGTCGAAAAGTCAAAATAAACAGCATCTAGTAAAATTCATGGTATTGAGACAAAAATCAAATTACAAAAATTACAAGTTTAAGGGGCAGCAGAGCTGGGTCCTTCGCCCAACAAATCCCAGAAAGTGGGGGTAGAAGGTTGTGGCGGGATCCAAACAGGTTTGCCTTTCTTTTTGTCCCTTTCCCGAAGCGCCTCCAACTCTTCAGAAGTAAATGGGACGAAGTCGGCTCCCTGGCGGCAGAAATCATTGTCAAAATTGGATTTGAAGGCCTGAAGGAGAACAGACTTATCCTCAAAATATGGATGCAGCTGCCTAATGACATGGACACACCCCTTGTCCAGAAAAGAGCTGGCTTCGCGGCTAACCTCTACCTGATACTCGGAAGAGCTCTTGAACTCATCAATGATCTTCTTTCTAAACTCCTCTGAGCGGCAGCGATCAAGTTCCTCCTGTAGGGAGAGCTGGCTAGCAACAACTTCATCCCTAGCCGAGCTCAGCTTGGCTTTCTCAGCTTGCAACCTGCCATTGTCAACCTTCAAATCATAGGTCTGCGCCTTCAGACCAGCCATCAACCTCCTCACCTCTTCTACTTCTTTGGAGTAATACTGCTTCTCAGCTTGCTTAGTTACTTCTTGCTTAGTTACTTCTTGCTCCAATGAAAGCAGTCAGCGACTCTATAAGCTCAGCTTGCTTAGTTACTTCTTGCTCCAATGAAAGCAGTCGAGGCTCGTTGACACTTCTCCATTCTGCATCAGCTGCCGCCTGCTCAGTTTGCTTTGTTGCTCGAGACTTAGACACATGAAGAACTAAAGAGGAAGCCTACAAAAAGAAACAAATCAGAAACCATCCCAAGTAGAGGCAAAAGAGAATAAACCAAGGAACTTACCCGAGCAAACAAAGCCCCAATTCTATTGATTGCTTCCTCCACCCCCATTTCGCTCATCCCGGCTAAACTGCTCGGATCATGAGCCCGCTCCAAAACAGCTCCGCCGACCAAAGCCGCAACGTAAGGATTGTTGAACCGAAGGTTGGTGAGGGGCGGAGTCTTCTCAACAATCTCCAAAGCCAAAGCCTTGAAATCCTCCTCTTCGGTGGGCAGCTCAAATCCCGGTTGAAGCCAGGATGGGCCGAGAGACTTTGAGCTTACTTCCGGCTCAGTCGCAGGTGCATCCCCCAAGTCATCAGCCGGGGTAGGCTTAGCTGGAGTAGACCTAGAAGCTCGGCAGGCCGCTAATGGCACTGCATCCAGGACATCTTCGGAAGCAGGCAAGGTAGGTGAAACAAGGGGAGAAGCAGGCAAGTCTTGGGTAGGGGGCCGAGGTGAAGTCCTCCATTTTTGACGAGGACGAAGCTATTCTTCGTCCTCCGGAGTAGCCTCCCTGCGAGGTTTGGGGGACGAACGAGGAGTCTCGTCCCTTGTCTCCCTACGCACTCCCCTACTCCGCTTGGAAGGTTCAGCGGAAGAGGCGTAAGTAAGTGGAGTGTCGCCAGAGGCGCCCCGGTCTATAAGTCGCGGAGAAAACCGAGGCAGAGAGTTCAGATGAGTTTGGCGAACATCTCTCTCCTCCTCCCGGTCTCCCCACACAGTTTTAAACATCGTCGAACCTCCAGACACAACCAGAAGTCAATACCGAAGTAAGAGGAAAGCAAGAAAAGGATAAATATACAAGGTATACCCTTGCCAGTCCGACAACCCCGAGCAAGGGAACATGCATCACACTGAAAAGAGAAAACACCCCCAGGGTGTATAGTCCAATCTTCATTCGGCTCCTCCTTCGCGAAGCCTAATTCCTTTTTCCTCTCCGAAAGACCAGGCCCTATCCCACACCATTTCAAACTCGACTCACTAAGTAAGTCTGTAGAGGAATACACCCGGGTCTGTTTCTGACGGTCATCCCCTAAGTCTCGAGTAATGATCTCTAAAAAAGACTTCTCAGAATGACTAAGGGTAGATGGATATTGGATTTGAGGCCATTGGAAGTTCTCATTTACAAATGGGCGGAAGGGGAAACCAATGCGAGACTCTACCATCATCCATCTCTCCTTAAAATCTACTTTATTGGGAGGTGAATTGAAGAGCAAGACCCTAATCCTACGGGGGCGAATGGAAAGTGTATTGTCAGACATCCGAAGTGGGGTGAAAAATATACTAAGGATTTTGTCAGTTAATTCGAAGCCTAGGCGGCAACAAAGGCAAATAAGGCAAAAAATAGTACGGACAGTGTTCGGGTGAACCTGCCCAGGCTGGACACGAGCAAAAATTAAAAAATCAGCAAAAGCAGGGTCCATAGGAAGATGGAACCCCACTTCAAAATGGGCTAAGGGAACAGGAATGTGATAAAGAGACATCTTTCCCGCTAAAGGCTCAACATAAACTCTGTAAACTCTAGGGTCAAGACTATACTTGCGGGCAAAAGACACAGCTTGTTCCCTAGTAATCCTATTTCTACTTAAGGGAAAGTCAGATGGAGGAGGACCAGACATGGGTGGTTGAAAAGGAACCCCTTCAGGAATTTCACCCCGAGTTACCCTCTTGGCCATTGTCACTTTTGGTCGAACAGGTCGAGGGCTCCCAAAACCTTCCTCCATTAAATTCTCAACCTCCCTATCATTTCCCTTTCGAGCAGCCATATCCTACTTGCGAATGGAAGCCCAATACTTAGAACTCCATGCAAGTACAAAGCCACCCGAAACAAACATCCTAAAACCCCTCAAATCTTACAAAAATACAGAACCAACGCCATCCCAAAAAACAAAAACGAACAGTTCAAATCCATACAATATTAAACCCAAAACCATAAACAGACAAAGCTTACCTTTTTAAATGTCTGAATACCAAGAAGAAAGCTGAAGAAACGAAGATATCAGAAAACAGAGGAATCTTCAGAGCGTTAATGGCAGAAAAGGTTATGCAAGTAAGTGTAAATGAAAAATATAGGGGAAAAAAGAAACTAAAACGCTTTGAGGAAGCCTCTGCAATGATTACTTACCAGGATCAAGACATTGGGAAGGTAAAAAGTTTTCTGCCGGCTGACATTTTGACATTTATGACTGAAGACAGACGAAATGGCAGCTAATCGAAAAGACGGCTAGTCCACGTCAGAAGCCCTAGCCCTTCCGACATCCGAAAATTGCTAAGTGTCGACATTGCGCCGAAGCATCTTCCACTTTGCTCTTCGATACTTCGACGAGGGGCCACTGAGCCGACATAAATTTCCCCAAGAAAGTAACTGATTCGGGAGGACAAAAAACCTCCACGGTGGCATAAATACCACTTTATGGACCTCATAAATGGGAGACGTTACACAATTACTCCCCCATTTATATTTCGTTACATTTAAACGGTTAAAATGGCCCAGAATCATAACGGTACAATCAATACCAAACTCCTATAAAAGAGAGGTCTAGAGATAAGGTAAGGATCTTTTTCCTAATTTCCAGATATCCTAAATATACTCTATTGACTTAAGCATCGGAGAGTTCACGGGAAACAAACTCCCCACCGAACCTACTTGTTTTGCAAGCCTATCAGAAGGTAAGTGTGTTACCCCGAAGTACCACATACGCTCAGCGAAGTATTACATCATACTTCGCCCTCTCAGAAAAGCCTTCTTAGCAAACCCAGCTACAAAGCTCTCCTAGTTTCCGACATCTTAAATTACTTTTTTACCCCTTGACAAATTCGTGTAGAATCAATATATAAGTCTAAAGATTCAAATTATTCATCTAGTTTAAAAAGTTTCTTATGGACTCACATGCATATTAAATTATATTCAATATTGGTGATGATACAAGTAGCATTACCTTAATATATATATATATATATATATTTAGTGAAGAAACATTACTATGTTTTTCAAGTCAAGAAGTTCCTTTTTCTCTGAACTTATTTGTTTGGTCTCTTGGGCTCAAAGCTCAGAATTTGCTAATATCCTTACTATGATGGACTTGGCCCAATCTTCAAGACATCTGGCACTTGGACTTTCTGAGTTTCTTTTTTTCTTCCTTTCTTTCTTTTTCTCTTTTTATTTTATTTTAAGTAGGAGTTTATAGTATATATATATATATATATATATAAAATATATAAAATATTTTGCATGAAATATTTACTTGAATAAGAATTAGTGGTTATGTTATAATTTTTAATTATTGTGAAATCGGCCAAAATTAATTAAAAATTAAAGTAATTTTTATGTTAACAAAATTATAAAAACAGTAAATTAATTAAAATAATAAAATATAAAAATATAAGATTTTCAATCATAAATCAATGTTCCGATTCAAAAATTTTATCATTAAAAATATTTCTGAATTATTATACCAATTATTCGATTGCATACAAAATCAATAAATTCAAGTTTAATTAAGACATGTGATAAAATTAAAGTTATTTGTTGATTCACAAAATTACTTAAAATTAAAATTAATTATAAATAATAAATATTTAACTCAATTCAATCAATAATAACTAAAAAAATAAAATTTAATATAAATAACATTCAATAAATGACTTAAACATTAAATCTAAAAAATAATGAAATTAAAATAAAAAATTAGCATAAAATTGAAAATTAGGGTTTCAATTATTACTTTCTCTCTCGTTTCTCTATTAAGAGAATAGAAACTCTAATAATTCTAATGAAAATCTCTTTCTAGCTCTTAAATGAAAATTATCACTCTAATAAAATATTTTACTTTTACCAAATTAGTAAACATTTCATACATTAATATTGAGCTTCCACCACTTAACTCCATATTAGTAAGATATTGTCTGCTTTGGATTAAACCTTCACGATTTTGTTCTTGGGCAATTTCCCAAAAGACCTCTTACTAATGGAATTAGTGGTCTGCCTTCTATCCTTTGACTCTGATACCACTTGTTGGGCCCGAAAGATCCCACAAGATTGGACTTTCACCACTTAACTCCGGACATGGGTTGACACCTCACATTCCTCCTGCATTCTATCATTTGGCTCTGATACCACTTGTTGGGCCCGAAAGATCTCACAAGATTTGACTTTCACCACTTAACTCCGGACATGGGTTGACACCCCCACATTCCTCCTGTCTTCTATCCTTTGGCTCTGATACCACTTGTTGGGTCGAAAGATCCCACAAGATTGGGCTTTCACCACTTAACTCCACATTAGTAAGATATTGGTCTAAACCCTCACGGTTTTGTTCTTGGACAACTTCCCAAAAGGTCTCTTACTAATGAAGTTAATGGTATTCTTATAAGTTAGTCACATCTACCATTGTCTTCAAATGTGAGACATGGATTGACATCCCTAATAGAGTTAGTGGTATTCTTATAAGTTAGTCATATTTAGCATTATCTTCGGATGTGAGACATTGATTGACATTCCAACAATTAAGATATAATGCATGTTTATTTATTTATTTATTTTTTTGTCAACATTAATCATCATCCGTACCTCAAAAATTCTTCTTCAATACCGTCATAACTCAATTGGTGCAGAAAAAAAAAAGAAAGAAAAGAAAAGAAAAGAAAAACTTCAAATCATATAATAAGATACATAAACACATATGTGGGTGGGTGCGTCTTTCCAGCTTTAACTTTCTAAATTTGTTGAATGTTTCGCTAATGCTACAGTGACAGGACTCGTATCTTTAATATTTAGTGATAGAAACACTTCAATGATAAATGGGAAAAGAGTACTATATATATATATATATATATATATATATTATATATATATATATATATGTATGTATGTATGTATGTATGTGTGGATGATACCCAAGAAAGAACCTTAGGGGGATTTGGTGTGTTATATATGGATCACAAAAAATCACCACTCTCTCCAGCATGCTCTCCTAAAATGATATCAATTATGACTTTTGACAGACCAATGCTTGAGAGAGGTAAAGAGTTTTTTTCATCTTTCTTCTCTTCCTTCCTTCCTCCTCCTCCTCTAAGGAGAGATTCATGAATTCATACATATATATATATATATATATATATATATATATATATTCTTTATTTACAAAGGGGATTAATATTTATACTTAGTTCCAAAACTAATCATTTTTTCATCCCATTTTATTAAATTGGATCATTAAGCTCGATCTAATATCATATTATATCAAGACTCTAATAAATTAAGTTAATGGAAGAGTGTTAAATTTATTCTCTTAATAATTTTATTAGGGTTTTTTTTTTTTTGTTTTTGTTTGGGGTTATATATGTATGTATACATATATATATATATATAGTTGAACATGAGACTAGTAGTTCTAGCTAGGGCAATATATAGACATAGCCACTTGAGAATGCCAAAAGAAAGATAACTTGCAAGGCAACGTCCCTCTCAATCTCTCTCTCTCTCTCTCCCGCTGAAAGCTTAAAACCTAACCAAATGACAATATAATACCACCACCACCGCCACCACCACCCATAATCCTATATATTTCCCACCTGCTGCTTCTCTCTCTCTAAACCCTCACAAACACTCCTTTTTAAAGTCACGAGAACCTCTGTCCCTTAATGTTCTTTCAATTCTAGGGAGAGAAAGAGAAAGAGAAAGAGAAAGAGAAAGTGAGAGAGAGAAAGAGAAAGAGGGGGATGTCTCAAGAGAGGGTGGCAGAAGAACTGATAGAGAACTTTTAAGCTCCTTTCTTCATCATCACTCAAACTCAAACTCAAACTCAAACTCAACTAAAACTAGCTTCTATCTATATTTCAGTCCCGAACTGGAAGTCTTTTTAATTCTCCAAACTCTTTTTTAAGTTCTTCTTCTCAACATAATTATATTTTGAATTTTCTCTCTGTCGGTGCCATGTAGGTTTCTTTAAATTAAAAACACACACTTTCACACACATTCATTTCTAACTTTTATCTTCTTCTTTTTTATGTCAAAAGAAAAAAAATTTAAAGATTGGGCTTTGTTTTTCCAGGAGGTCAGAAGAAAATCCGCTAGATCTCAACAACTTACCAGAGGATTATACTAAAGATGGTAAACAAGTCTTAGAAGACAGCTCTTCATATGCCTCTGGTACATCACTTTGTCTCTGGTACTTTTGCCTGTCTCACTCTTTCTCTCTCACACACACATAAGTACTTCTCTCATCCACTACAGCCACCCCAGATGACAAAGAAAATACACCCCAAAATATAAAGAAAGGGGGATGATGATTTCCTAGTGAAATTAAGCAAAGAAGGAAATATATGGAAAAGCTTCCATTTCCATGGTGCTTACTTCCCTCGTCAAGCTAGTGCACAACATCTTATTTTTCTTTTGGGGGAAAAATACAATTTTTTTTTTCTTTTCACTAAAATAGAGACCAGCCCTTTAAAAAAAGAACAAATCTTTTTTGTGGGTTCTTTGAATTAATGGAGTTCATGTTTAGAATCGAGGGTGTGCTTTTATTTTAGTTATTTTTTTTGGGGGTGGGGGTTGCAATGAAGGGTGAAGAAGGTTAATTAATTTGATGAATTGGGATAATATATATATATATTTGTGCAGGTAGCTGCAGGAAAAAGAAAAGCGGCGGTAAGGATGGAAAAGATGAATGTGGGAAGGTCTACGAATGTAGGTTTTGTTCACTCAAATTCTGCAAGTCTCAAGCTCTTGGTGGACACATGAACCGCCACCGCCAAGGCATGCAATCAATCCCCCCTTTTTCTTTTATTTCAAGAACATAAAAATTATTATATTTATTATATATGTATGAGTTTTAGGGAAAGTCAGTGAATGTTTGTTTATATTTTTTATTTTCTTTTAATTTTGGACAACGGTCACCACCAATGATTTCCACAAACCAACATACCCTACTCTATCTATCTTATCTACTCATCTCCTTTCTTTCATACCATGTCAAATTCTTGGCCTTCTTTTTCCTTTAACATTCACCTCTTGATTTGATATATTTATGATTTGGTGTTGGCAGAGAGGGAGACAGAAACACTGAACCGTGCTCGTCAGCTGGTCTTCAATAACGATAACACCCTACTTGCTCAAGCACCTCATTTAGGGTACCCTCCTCCAATATATAAATTCATTTTCTTTTTGTAACATTTTTATTTTATATAAAAAATAGTGATGACCAAAATAAAGAAATAATGAATACACTTTATTATATTTAGCAGTGGTCAGTCCATTCCACACATAGGAGGAGTAGGAGATCCAACATTACAGGCGTTTCGATCAATCTACCCAGCAGCTACAAGATTGTTCTCCGGTGCCGGTGCCGGTTCCTCACCACCACCACCGCCACCGTACATGTACACGTCATCCCCTTCTTCAAATTCGCGTCTCGTCACATTTCCAACACAATATCCATCATCAACAAACGATTACTTCGTCGGACATGTTCTCCCGGCACCACCCCCAGTACCACAACCACACACGTGTACGACGTCGTCGAGCCCACAACGAGATCATCCTCAGAACAATAATAATAACTACACTTGCATAGGTGCACCGGTAGTAGGTGGTAGAGAAATAATGACGTCATCAGTTAATTACGGGGAAGGATTGATGATGAGTTGGGGTGGTGGTGGTGGTGGTGGTGGTGGTGGTCGGAGCAGCTGCACAGGTGGTGGTACACAGCAGCAGAAACAACAACAGCAACGTTTGGATCCTAATTCATCGATCAATCGGTTTCAAGATGGATTCTGATTTTTTGTTTTTTTTCTCAACTTTTTGTCTAAGTAAGAAGTAAGAGTGGTGGTGGGGTCGACCAACCAAGAATTAAGACACAAGTTTTTTTGTTTTTCTTCCAACTTTATTTTATTTTTTTTTCCTTGAATTCAGATCAGAAAGAAAAGATCTAACACCCTACTTTGGCTTCAAGCTTAATTAGCTTGTAAAGTGGAAATTCAATTTGGTTGGTTTTTGGAATGTAATATATATATATATATATATATATATTATATATATATATATCTATCATCATCAACTTTCTCTCTCTCTTCTCTCCGTGGAACCAAACTAGATTTTTTCAAGGGGGGGATTCTCTCTTGCAGACGGGACAGGGGCTTAGATTTCAACTAAACACAACAGGAACCATGCTTTTAGCAAGAATTTTTCTGTTCAAACCGGATTTCCCATTTTTCCATTTCCCCATATATATATATATATATATTTTCATCATCTTCTCTTCTCTATCTCTGCATGCTTCTGTGCATGCTTTTTAATGGCTTTTTTTTTAACCACTAACTCATTAATCTTTTTTCCCTTTTAAAACTAGTTCTGCTTGTCATATTCCAACATTTAAAAAAAAAAAGGGAAAGAAAGAAAAAAGGCTTTGATTATATATATATATATATATATATATAAAAGTATTGTTATGTATGCTACTTTTCTACTTTATTCCAAAAAGGAAAACCCTAATTTTCTAATTTTGTTACGTACATACATACACATATCAAAAAAATAAATAAATATGGTCAGTGTTTGATCTGTAGCTCTGAAATATATACCCCTAGCTAATAATTTAATGTGGGATACTTCAGACAACCTTTGCTGCTTTTTTACTTATTAGTTTCATTCGAATTTGAAAAAGGACCGATATATATATATATATTATAACTTAATTTATTAAGAAGGCATAATCAAATTAATAACAATTTCATTTAAATCATAATATCTAGATATAATACTCTTTTTTTTTTTTTAAATGTAAATTAATCTTGTTGTGGTGGTCCTTCATCAAAAGTTTCAAAATCTTAGTTTCTATGTAGCCAAATTGTGATGC